>OZ010578.1:23498326-23623326 GCA_963932145.1 Acanthosepion lycidas | reverse complement strand
AAACGACACCAAAGATGTCTTTAACAAACTTTCTACTATCACAAAAAGTGTCTTCATATAATGAAAAATATTTATTTATTCTTTGTGTTCAAATTCTTGTGAAGAAGTGTCAATCGACTTTCCAATATATTTTTCATTGTAGACTGTATAAGTGGTTTTTATGGCGAAAAATGTATAGAGTCGTGTCATGGTTGTTTGAACGGCAGATGTGAACGCGAGACGGGTCGTTGTGTCTATGGTTGTAAAAAAGGTTTCGCAGGAGAGAAATGTGATAGTAAGTAAATATTCTTTCTGAATCAAAAATCGCTTTATACAGTGCTTCCATTCATTAGGGTTTCCCTGTCTACAATATGAAATTGTTTACATTATTTACATTGTTCGTAATGTTGTCCTTATCTTTGATGCCATATTCGCGACGTTTCGTTATACGCTCCGGCCTTCTTCAGGGGATTTGCAATTTCGTACAGAACCCTTTATTTAAATCTCAATCACCTTAAGAAGGCCGGAGCGTACAACAGGTAAAACGTCGTGGATATAACAACAAAGATGAGGACAGAAGTCCGAACAATGTAAATAATTACAATATCTCATTTCAGAAATATAAACAAATATGAAATTGGTGAAAAAATTTGCATTCGAAAGACAAGATTATGCTTTGAGTGTAAATTGCTTGAAATCTTTGAAATTAAAATGCTTATTACATAAAATATCAAAGGAAAGGTGTTGTAAACGTTCAAAATTTATTTTATTTCACCAATCAATGCCATCAGTTTCCTCTATTGACATCGTCACATTTTAAGTGACCGCAATCCTCTTTGTCAAATTGTAACATTGTATTCTTTGTAGAGATACGCAAAACAAATATCAGTAGATTATAATAAAAGAAGAAACAACAGACCAATGACATTTCTTTTGTGTTACTTGTTTCTCTATCTTTCTAATAATACGTCTCTTCTATTTGCAAATAATGTTCGAAAGTGATAACGAAGGAGAAATACATGAAAACGTAATGCCTGTCTCTTCGTGTTCGATTATAAGATTCTAGAAGTGGAATTGTAAGAGAGACGTACAGCTTTCTTATAACGATTTTCAGTAGATAAAAACGCCATCTTGAAAATATAAAAATTTGTTCTTATTTTTACAAATGTAAATTTGATATTTTTTCAAGCAGATTTCTTTTTAAATTGTAGAATGTGCACCTGGATATGAAGGAAAGAACTGCAACTATGCCTGCCATAATTGTATTGATGAGAAATGCAGTAACGATGGAGTGTGCCTGCTCGGGTGTAAAGCTCATTTTGCCGGGCCCAAATGTGATCGTAAGTTTAATATTCATTGTTTATATAAATCTAAAGTATCATTGCATATTCTACCATAAATGAGTTGTTACGTTGTTTTTGGTCAAAATAGCCGAGAATTCGGAAGAGGGTTGTTAGAATGTCGAAAGAAAAGAAGACCGGATAGGGAAAATAAAGAAGAGGTTTATTAAAATGGAATGAAAAATTTGAGCAAATCAACGCCTCAAATGATATTTGTTTTTGTATTAATACAAAAATGTGGCACAAAGTCAGAATTGGGTAGGGGAAAGCCTGATTATAATCTATCTTATCGCAAACCTAGCTAGCCACAATTACTGACCCAACAAACTATACAATATTCTTACCATTCTTTCTGCAACCACCATAATACCTCAAAGTCTTTATGAAGTCATAACTAGTCACCATTTGTAGAATGTGTCTGTGGGGGATAAAATAACAACTTTTAAAAATGAATACTTACAATGTGAATAATACAAAATTGTGTTTGTAATAATCTACTGATGTCACTTTTTATGAATAGAGAATTGCGAAGAAAAATAGGACTGTAGGGATACAAAAGGCAATTATCTCCCTTTGATGAAAATAAGTCAAGTGGGTTATGTGATGGCCGCTTAGTGACGTCACTCTCTGCAGTGACAAAAGCCGCAGTCAAATTCAGTTTTGTTTACAGTAGCCAAAACGAAAGGATATTTTCTTTAGCCCCCACCCACATGGTCTGAGGTGAGGCTAAATCTTCTGCGTCCCCAGCAGCTTACAAGTTCATCGCTCCGTTTCCTCTTGGGAATATATCTTTGTCAGATATAGAAAGAGACGCCAGCTTGGGAAACTCCAAGTTTCACTGTTTCCCGTTCAAGGAATATGTCCTCGTCTGTGACATAATAGATGAATCCGGTCCGTTTGAACATGGGGACTTAAAAATGGCTTTTCCAGACATAAGAGTATGTCTATACTATACGTAAAACCCTTCCTTTTTGTTTATTCTTACACTCTGCTTTGTTGTGTAGATATATGCAATATATTTTTCTCCGCGTGGGACACAAGTATATATGTGTAGATATAATTTTCTATATGTCTTAGTATTAGGTTGGTGCAAAAATAATGACGTAATAATGTCGTTTTTTGATGTTAAAAAATACGTCAAAAAACGACATTATTACGTCATTATTTTTGCACCAACCTAATATCTCTGAGAACAAAGCATGTTTGTCATTCTTTTTCCTTCCAGCCATTCCGTCCCACCCCGTTCGTGAACTACAGTGTAATTATATCATGTATATAATAATGCCCATAATGGGGAAAATACAAATGGGAAAAAAAAAATCTTTTGTCTCTAGCAACCTTCCCTTATAGGAGCTTTAAAAATAGAAATCAACTTTTGTTTATATCTGTTTTTTATTTAATGATTGATTCGTTTTCTACGGCTTATTAAACCATTTAGATTGAAAGAATTCTTTTTTATTGGAGCTAATAATGATTTAGTGATACAAGTTTTATTATTCGAAGCCATAGCTGAGTAGAGAAGAGATGAGTTCATGCCTTTCTCAAGTGTATTTGCGCGCAAGTGAATGTAACGAACCCAATTGGAATTGGAACTCAGCTCTCTAACCACTAATATTATCTCTCTCTCTCTCTCATTATTGATTATAGCACCAACACAACCAATTTTATAGCACCTGCTATTCCTAAGAAATGACTCATCTAGGTCCTGACAAGAAAATGGAAATCAACTTTTGTTTATTTTTCATCGATTTTCTACGGCCTATTAACATTTTTCAGGTTATTTAAAGCCAGAAAATATTTTTAGATTGTAAGGATTTTTTTTATTGGAGATGATAATGATTTAGTAATACAAGTTTTGCTGATTAACCCATAACTGGGGGGGGAAGATGTGGTCATATTTTTCTCAATGGTATTTGTGCGTAAGTGAATATAACGAACCCAACAGGAATTCCGAGCCATTATTTATTACACCACCCGCATATCCAAACTTGGTATTCCTAAGCAGTCACCTATTTAGTTACTGACCTGGCTCGGCGTTGCTTAACTTCGCTGATTGTATGGGATCCTGTTTCAACGTGATATGGCCACAAGCCCATGTTTATTTCCGTTGTTAATATTCCTATTTTCATATTGGCTTTGGACATTTATCTGTCAGAAGAAAATGTTGCCATTAGACGAGCAGTACAAACATATTTAATGTTGATATTGCAATGTGGACTTAGGTTTAATTTTCCTTGTTTTTATTCTAAAATAGAAATCTCTTTATTTATTCGAAGTCATATGATTACTGGTATTAGCATCTGTGGAAACACTAAAAAAATTCTTTAAGCTGAAGAATTTCGTTGCAAATCCACAATTAAGAAAGAGAATTCATATCTCAACTACTGTCGATGATATCGGTGAATTCAACGGCCGATCCATGAAGACCCTCAGTTTGTAGAAACGTCCGAAGAAAGACTGTTGTAGACGTTCGTTACATTTTATTTCGTTTGAGCAACAGGTCTGTGAAAATTCAGTGGTTAAGGAAAATTGGAAATATTAGTACGAATAATTTGTTGAATAATAAAAGTTCATTTTCTTTAAATCCATACAAATGACACAAAAAGGAAAGAATAAAATTTTGTTAATGCAACAATACAAATTTTCTTTTTAGGTTGTCAAAATTACTATTATGGAGATAAATGCGATCATACTTGTTACGGCTGTAATTATGGCGACTGTAACCAAATTGGTATCTGTCAACAAGGATGTAACCCGAGACATAGTGGACAAAAGTGTGAGAGTAAGTATCATCTAATTTCAATATTTATTGTCCGTCCAATCTAGATACGTAAAGGCAGAAAATATACAAAACATAAAAGATGTTAAACGCTTTGTTGCGTGTAAACAAATCAACTATAAACGAACGCGTCTATTATATAAGGTTGGACGTTTTTAGTAAACGTCGAAATTTTGCACGAAGATATCTTACATGGAGTTATGTAAATGAGTTGCTTGGTTGGTTGATTTTGTTTAACGGCATATGATATAGGTTATTTAATGCCAGAATCTAAATATTTTGAACACAATTTTATGCCTTCAACTAAATATATTTTGAACGCAATTGCTTGCCTTCAGCTACTGATAAAATGTATTGTTGGTAATTGTACAATAAAAATGTATTGTTGGTAATTTGACTATAAACAGGTAATTTGTTGGTAATTTTTTTATAGAAAAGATATTGCCATTAATTTTTCTATAAAAATGTATTTTTTTATACATTGACGGTGATTCGTTTTTGTTTGAGGGTTTACTATTTGCCCATAGCTACGGTCCTATCAGGCACTAGAGTAGCCTTGGAAATAACAGCAAATAAAAGATGGTTCCAAGTTCTACGAGACCTTCAATCTCCTGCTCAGTGACCTTGCTGCCGTCTTTTAACCCCTCTCTTTAAAACTTCTCTCTGTTAAATTTTAATCTCCACCTTCACTTTTAGCCCTTCCTGTTCTTCTCTCGTCTGTTACCCCTCTCTATAGCTTTCATTTACCTCTCACTTTCGTCCCCAACTTTCAGACGTACACTCTCACTAAATTTTATCTTTTATTCTCGGAGTTATTTTTTCTGATTTCTTTTTGAATTTGTAGGCCTGATGAATTGGATCGTAATTACGATTCCAATGTAATAAATTATAACCATGGAATATTAGTGTTTAAGCCTTTTTATTTGATATAATGGAATATGCATACATCTGTGTTCTCTCTCACTGGAATATAATTGGATGGTGTCCGTCATAAATACCTGCGGACGTGTCACAGACTTAGTCTGAGAGCTAAGTCTATAACGACGCCCATTGGACTCCGCCATTGATCTACACTTCTTAATTGCGACTACGACGCGTACCAGTCGATTACTGCTACCGTATTCTACTTGGTTATAATAGCCTAAACCACTTAGCTACTTCGTTCAAAAATATCCCATATCATTATTATATTCTTACTCTGTCCCGGACATTGAGTTCTACCTGGATTCTATCCTCTTGGAAACTTTTATATGCATATGTATGTATATATATATATATATATATATATATATATATATATATATATGTATGTGTGTGTGTGTGTGTGTGTTAACCACTAATATTATCTCTCTCTCTCACTCTCTCTCTCTCTCTCTCTATATATATATATATATATATATATATATATATATAACATAAAGAAAATATAATTAAAATATAAAAAGTTTTTTCTTTTATTTATATTCTAGCGATAAACACCATGCAGATCGGGTAAAATATCTACATCGTACAAATTTTAATTTGGGATGATATCTACATAGTAAAACATTATAACACACACACACACACAAATATATATATATATATATATATATATATATATATATATATATATATATATATATATATATATAACATAAAGAAATTGTAATTAAATCAAGAACTGTAGATCGCATAGCAATCATGACAGGTAGATAAGAAGCCAAAGTATCAGCGAATTTATCTCTGTAAAAATGACAAACTAGGTAAGGTAGATAAAACAAGGAATGTTGGAAATAATGATAGGAATAATTTGTTGAATCACGAAAGTTTCTTTTTCTCTAAATCCGTAAGATTGACTTCAAATGGGAAAAGATTAAAATTTCGTTAATGCATCAATACGATTTTTTCTTTTAGATTGTGAAAAATACTATTATGGCGATAAGTGCGAACATTCTTGTCACGGTTGTAAATATGGCGACTGTAACCAAATTGGTATCTGTCAACAAGGATGTAATCCGGGATACAGCGGAGATAAGTGTGACAGTAAGTATGATTTAATTTCAGTATATATAATCCGTTCAATCTGGAGATACGTGAAGACATAAAATATTTATCCAGAAGAGGTGTTAATCGCTTTGATACTTGTAAACAAACAACAAACGGACGCAGCAGTCATGTGAAGATTAACGCATTCATTTTTAATGAATATCGAAATTTTGCACCAAGTTTGTTTCAAAATCATTCACCCTAAGTAAGGCAATAGACTGTTAGATTTTAAAGAAATCACTGTTAAGGACAGAGAAAAATAAAAGGACAGGAATTAAGAAGGTAGAAGATAACGTCTAAAATTTGAAGATCAGAGTTGATTAGGAAGCAAGAAGCCGGAAGAGACTTCCACAAATGCGAAGTGCAATAGAAGAAACCATTTCAACTGTTATATGATGAGACCTTGCCGCCAATCTAGTACTGCGTTTAAATTCATAAAGTCTAGATACAATGGTGGAACGTTCATCAGGACAATTACCATGAAATTATTTATAGTAAAGACACATGGAGGTGGGAATGTGACTGAAGCTGAGATGCCAATAACATCGTAGATTCTACTTTGGATTTTATCAAAAATCTCTATGTATATAACAGGAGACCCAGACTAGATGTGGCAGCAATTAAAGCAAGTTAATTCATATGGAATTATATTAGACGTAAACGGAACGATGAAATCACTTGGAAATACAGACAAATTTCCATGTATATATTTGTAAATCTCAAAGTTTAGTCTCAGCATGCCTCAAATTCATGAATTAATGATTACTTCAGTAGTCGAAGGAGTTACTTTAGATATTTATGCTTAGGATGAAAATGATATGTTAGGGTTAGGGCATACCTATTTAAGTAGACAATTGCTGTTTTTATTGTGAAAATTGTGGGTTAATATGATCTGAGTGCGAGTAAGATTTGTCACCTGAAAATATTTTAAGTCATAATATTTTGAAGCGATCGTCATCTTCTCTATTCAAATAAAGAAGTTCTAAGCGATAATTAAAGACTAGCACAGACATAAGAACGGCCTGGAAAACGGATTGTGAAAAGGTAGCGGCAGCAAAAGGAAAGTTGGTAATATTGCTACAAAGAATTTGAAGTTTATTTTGTTTAAAATCATAAAACTGACACGGACAAAAAAAAGATTCAAATTTTGTTAATTAAACTAATTCTCTTTTCAGAATGTGAAAAATACTATTATGGCGATAAGTGCGAAGATACTTGTTATGGTTGTAATTATGGCGACTGTAACAGATTTGGTATCTGCCAACAAGGATGTAACCCGAGACATAGCGGAGAAAAATGTGATAGTAAGTATTGTATAATATCAGTATTTATTTTCTGTTCAGTTTATAGATACATGATGGCAGAAAGGATATATTTATAAGAGGTTAATAACTTTGACAAGAGTCTTGCTACAGAGATTGACACATTAGTTTATAGTGAATGTAGAAATATTACAAAAACGTTATCTCACATGAGATGACGCGAGTGAGATGGAAACGGAAAGATGAAATGTTTATGAAAGTAGAATATTTTTCGTAGTCTAGATTTGTAAATCTCAAAGATTTCTCGGTGAAAGCATCAGATTCATGAAATTAATGCCGACTGTGGAGGTCGAAGAGTTTACCTTCATAAAAAAGAACGATAAGATATCTAATACAACACATAATATTACACAGAACCGCGCTTTTTTTATCTAAAATTTTAGACAGTAAAAGAAAAGATTTGATTTTAAACGAATGCTTCTGTGAACCTTTGAACTCTCGACAGAAAATAAAAGAAAATTTTGACGAAAAATCGTTTTGTAGAAAAAGTAGAAAATAACTTTTGTGTTATTAATTTTGAAAGCCAAAACGTTTCAACAACCGAAGAATATAAGAAGTCAGAATAAGTTTAAGATTGTTACGTTGTTCTATGATCGAATCTTCTGTAGCCTATGTGGTTAAAGCGACGGACATGAAAGAGATGCTTTTAAAATACAGGGTATTTTAAGGTCTCCTGTAAACATTCTTTTTTCTATCCTCAATACTTAATATATTGGAGAACACACACACAAATACACACACACACACACACACACACACATATATATATATATATATATATATATATATAAAAGTGAACATAGAAAACACTTAGAGGCGACAGTCTGTTTCATGCTATATGCAATCGTCAGGTCACATATGCTGTTATTTTTCTCGGCTATTTATACATATACGGGTCAGTGGTGCATTGTGGGTAGTCTATTATGGCGCTTATTTTACCGGAAGTCGTTTATTCATCACGTGATGTGTCAAAAACGAAAATAATTACAAGCCTCTAGCATGAACACATGGGTTGTATATACATTCAAGTTTCATTTCATGTTTTATAAGTGCTCAATGTGGCCACCACCGGCAGCGCGTACAACATCAAGCCAATATGAGAATTCCCCCCAAACGCGCCTCAGCATGTCACGGTCCACCGTGTTGATTGCAGCTGTTATTCGATCTTTCAAGTCATCGATACTTGCTGGAAGTGCTGGAATATAAACTTGGTCTTTAACATACCCCGCACAAGAAAAAGTCACACCCAGTGAGGTCTTGGGATCTGACAGGCACCCCACAAAGAGCAAGGTCTTTAGCACCTCTCCTCCCAATCCATCGCTGAGGCATGTTTTCATTCAGATAGGTTCTAACCCCGAGATGCCAATGGGGCGGTGCTCCATCTTGCTGAAAAATGAAGTCATTCGAATCTGCTTGCAGTAAAGTGAATAGCCAGTTTTGAAGCATTTCGAGATAGGTTTGTCCTGTAACGGTGTTTCCTTAAAAAAAAAAGGGACCATAGACCTTGTATTGAGACACAGCACAGAAGGCGTTCACTTTAGGGGAATCTCTTTCATGCTCAACAGTTTCATGTGGGTGCTCTGTTCCCCAAATGCGCACATTGTGACGATTAACTGTGTCTCTCAAATAGAAATTCGCTTCGTCACTAAAAACTAAACGTGAAAAGAGAGTTTCATCACCTTCCTCAATCTCCAGCATTGACTCACAGAATGTCCTCCGCATCACCTTGTCATCATTAGTAAGTACCTGGACGAGGCTTTGTTTGTATGGTTTCATGTGTAATCGTCTCTTTAACACACGCCAGTCAGTGGTATGAGGGATGGCAAGCTGAAGACTTGCTCGACGTACGGACTTACGTGGGCTGCTCTCAAATGCATCATGAATCCTCTCCACTTGTTCCTCTGTAACACGTGGTCTTCCAGGACTCTTTCCTTTGCACAGGCAACCACTCTCTTTAAACTGTCTAACCCACCGTCGAATGCTCTCACGATGGGGCGGATCAATGCCGAATTCTGTTCTGAAAGCACGCTGCACCGTGACAATGGCGTTTGTTTTCGCGAACTCAAGCATGCGACTGAGGAGTCGCCATTTTGATTGATCTTCCCACAATTCAGATGCACCGGAAGTTATACTAACGAGAGCAATGAAGCTGACACCCAATCAAACTTTGATAAGTACTCTATCAAATAACCACTGATTCAGTCCACTACAATGCTACAGACCTGAAAAAACAGCGTAATGATTTTGGCGTATTCTTTTTTAAACACCCTGTATATATATATATATGTATATATATATATATATATATATGTATGTATGTATGTATGTATGTATGTATGTATGTATGTATGTATGTATGTGTGTGCGTGTGTCTGTGTGTGTGTATACATATTTTCGGATGGATTGTATGTATAGAGGAGACAAAATGAATAAAAAGAGACAAGAGGAAAAACTATACTTAGCCAAAGTGTTTCGTCCTCTGAGGGACTTTATCAAGGCAATGTAGGATTTATTATGCTGCACGTGTTTATATACACAGAGGTGAGGAGGTCATTGGTTTGTCAAAGCTTGTAAATTTGAGAACGTTCATGAATGTTAATCAAGTGGTTGAAATGTCAGTCAAAACATGTGCAAGACACAAAGTTTCAGAATTCAAAGTCTGCTGAAAAGTAAAGTGAGCGTTTAATATGCAATAATGTTTAAATAGATATTGCTTGGATTGTGATTAGATTGTTATAAGATAAAGTTCCTCAGACAACGAAACGCATCAGCTAAGCATAGTTTTCCCTCTTGTCTCTTTTTATTCATATATATATATATATATATATATATATATATATATATATATATATTGTTTACTATATTTATTAGGTTGGTGCAAAAGTAATGACGTAATAATGTCGTTTTTTGACGTATTTTTTAACGTCAAAAAACGACATTGTTACGTCATTATTTTTGCACCAACCTAATATAAATGTCAATGACAAATTTCTTCCTGAATCAAAAATGGATCTATTTTTAGAAGTTACTGTAGATTAGCAGACATCTTTGGATTTGAACAATGTTAAGAATTTTCAACTGAACTGCCTTCATTTAAACATTCCCTAAGATGTTATGAACAAAAATCCAATAATCAAAAAAGAGAAAACATAATCAAAAATCATTTGCTTCCAAATAATTGTAAAGAAGAGCGAATGGTGTTTTCAATATTTGTATCATTCCAAGTTGTATACGTCCCTTTGATAGCAAAATATGTACTGTCTCGTGTTGGTACTTTTTTTTTTTAAAGAATATATGTGAACACATCACATTCTATGTTAACAGAAGTCTCACTTGTCAGTTAATTATCGCTGTAATCATTAAACACAAAAATATTAAATGTATTCAAGATACACATGAAGTAGGCAGAAGAAAATATAAAGAAAGGTCTGTATCTCGTCATGTCAATCTTAAGATACGAGTAAACTTACGCAAATCAATGAATGGTGGACTTCATCCAGCCAAACTTAAAAGTGTAAACAATAAATAAAATTCATTCTGTAGATTTTTCTGACTGTTTCAACAAAATCAATGAATGAATCGATAATTAATCAGCACAGAACTTTCAACAACATACATCATAAACTTTACAAAGTATAAGCATTTGAAGTATTTACACTATTTACATCGTTCGGATTGTTCTAATTTTTATTGCCATATTCACAACATTTCGGCCGTTGTACGCTCCGGCCTTCTTCAGGTGATATGCGTTTGAATTTTCGAACCCAAGGACACATGGATAAAGGTTTTGGTTGAAGTACTCCAAAAAGTGACTTGACCTAAAGAGTTGTAAGTTCAATAAATTGGAAAGTTGAATTATTAATGGGAATTCACTGGAACTGTGATACCCAGAAAAAGCATCGCATGTGGAATTAGAACAATCTACTCCAGTGAACTAAATAAAGGTTTCAGTTCGAAATTTCAAAGTATGTCACCTGAAGAAGACCGGAACGTACAATGGCCGGAACGTCGTGAATATGGCAATAAAGATAAGGACAACAGTCCGAACGATGTAAATAGTTACAATACCTTATCTCAGATATATAGAGAAATATTTTAATATGTAAATAGTAATTAACTGGTCCACCGCACAGATGCAGATGTAAGAGTATAAATGATCAATAATTAATCGACTCAAACAATTCCAAGAAAGCTTTGCTGGGGATTCATTTCCAATTGGCATGAAGACATTGTTCATGAGGATGCTATTTTCCAAAGATATGACACCCATTTAAGCGCAGTTTCATTAGTATTTGTTAAATACGAACACAGAGAATAATGAACATACTTTATAAATATATTTTTATAATAAAAAGATAAATTAGAATTCGATTCCCCCTTTATTTCATCTTTTTTTTTTAAATTTTTAAAAAAATATTTTACAACGAATGTATCAGTGTCTAATATGTATTTTGTTCCTTATAACTGTTAAAAATGATAGCCTTCGTAAAGTGGATAGGACATGCGAAATTAAATAATATAATGTCGAAATCTTTCATTATAATTTTATAAAGGTTACATTTGAATCCTTCGCAACTTGTTGCTTTGTTGACGTTTTGAAAATCATTCAGAAATATACAAAGTTACTGGCAAAAGTGGGATGTGTATGTTTAATTTTTGCGTGATTGAAGCTTTTTATTTGAACATATCTTAGATCATAATAGACTGAAATTTATCGTCTTCATTTTTACTCGTCGAAGAAATTCTAAGCGATAATTAAATCTAAGGAAGCATATATAAGAAAATATTACGCAAACAGGTTTGTGAAAAGTCAATGATAATAAAATGATAGTAGCAAACATTAGCACAAATAATTTGTTGAATATTAAACATTTTTGTTTAAAGCTAAAGCAGTGACACAAACAAGAATTGATTAAAATTTCGTCAATGAAACAAAACGAATTTTCTTTTCAGAATGTGAAAAATATTATTATGGCGAAAAGTGCGACAAGAATTGTTATGGCTGTAAATATGGCGACTGTAACCGATTTGGTATCTGTCAACAAGGTTGTAATCCAAGACATAGCGGAGATAAGTGTGACAGTAAGTATTATCTAATTTTAAAATTTATTCTCCGTTTAGTCTATCGATACATGATGTCAGCAAGGATATATTTATAAGTGAGGTTAATAGCTTGTTGACTTTCTGAAAATGGTCTTAAAATCCACGAAATTACTGGCAAAACCAAGAGTGTATATGCAGAGTGATCTCAGTGTGAGTAAATGTTTCCACTTGAAAATTTATTTGGTTATAATATTTGGAAGTGACCGTCTTCTATTTAAAATCAAAGAAATTCCAGGTGATGATCAAAGACATTCTAATGAATCAACATGAGAATTGTATGAGAAAAAGGTTTGTCAGAAAGCAGTGATAGGAAAAGAAAAGGTGGAAACATTGTTACGAATAATTTGTTGAATAATAAATTTTAATTTTGTTTGAAGCTGTTGTGGATTCCGAGATGAATTCGGTCTCCAAGGAATGACAAACGCAATCATTAAATATAAGAAATAAAATGTATTTACACAATCATACAAAGAGTATTACTGTTAGTAAGTCCAGGAACGGGGTTAGTAGCAAATACAGATAGATATATACAGTCTCGAAGTAGGACTTCCTTAGAGTCTACGTGCTTGTAACTGACTTCTACAAGAGGTTACTTCACACTATCTCCGTTCGTATATTCTCTCACTCTCCGTATATCCTCTCACTATCCGACTACTGACTACTATACGACTACCCTCACTGACTGTAACTCTGGGTATTTAACGGCAGCAGTCCAGGTACACTTGGTAGAGTCCACTTATATGAAAAAGGGGTGGACCCCATAACAAAAGCCATAACGTTAACACAGACTAGAAAAAGATTAAAATTTCGTTATGGAAACAATACTAATTTTCTTTTCAGAATGTGAAAAATACTATTACGGTGATAAGTGTGACAAGAATTGTTATGGCTGTAAATATGGCGACTGTAACCAAATTGGTATCTGTCAACAAGGATGTAACCCGAGACATAGCGGAGATAAGTGTGACAGTAAGTATCATCTAATTTCAATATTTATTGTCTATTCAAGATGTAGATATATGAAGGTAGAAAAGGATATATTTATAAAAGATGCTAATCGCTTTGTTGCGTGTAAACAAACCAACTGCAAACGAATGCGTCCATCATATGAGATTGGACGCATTCGTTTTTAGTAAACGTCGAAATTTTGCACGAAGGTATCTGGCATCGAGTTATGTGAGTGAGACGTAAAGATGAAATTTCTTTCAAGAGAGAATTTAATGTAAACTCTTCGACTACTGAAGTAATCATTAACTTCATGAATTTGAGGCTTTCTGAGACTAAACTTTGAGATTGAAAAATGGGAAATTATCTCAAAGTTTAGTCTTAGAAAGCCTCAAATTCATGAAGTTAATGATTACTTCAGTAGTCGAAGAGTTTACATTAAACTCTCTCTATCTCTCTCTCGAAATATCTATTCTTACAATCAACGTGATATTTTACAGAACACACCTATTTGAGTCGGTAATTCCGTTTTTTTTTTCTACTGTGAATATTCTGAATGGAATATAATCTGAGTGTGAATAAAACCTTCCACTTGTAAATGTATTAGGTCATAATATTTTGAAGGTCATTATTATTTTCAAGTGATCGCTTTCCTCTCATGGGTAATCAAAGAAATTCTAAGCGATAATTAAAGGCCATCCAACGAAGCAATCCAATGAGAACGCCTGGGAAACGGGATTGTGAAAAGGCAGTTGTAATAAAAGAAAATTTCGAAACATTGTCTGCCTATATCTCTGATTTGAGGTATTATGATTATATTATTTACATTATTCGGACTGTCATCCGCATCTTCATTGCTATATTCAAAACGTTAGATCCAGTGACTAGACCTAAACAGTTCTGAGTTCATTGTTAGACCACAGCAGTGGTGAACCAAAATTTGGAGGGTTGAGTTAAAGGGAAATAACTGAGACATCCGGAAGACGCATGGCACGTGAAACTAGAACAATCTACCCTGGTGAACGAAATAAAGTGTTTGGTTCGAAATTCCAATCACTTGAAGAAGGCCGGAGCGTGTAACGACCGAAACGTTGTGAATATGGCAATGAAAATGAGGATAACATAAATAAAAGTAAATATATAAATATAAATAAATAATGTAAATATTCGAAACATTGGTACGAATAATTTGATGAATATTAAACATTTTTATTTAAATCAATAAGATTGACACAAATAAGAAAAGATTAAAATTTCGTCCATGCAACAATACGATTTTCTTTTCAGGATGTGAAAAATACTATTATGGCGATAAGTGCGAAAATACTTGTTATGGCTGCAATTATGGCGACTGCAACCGATTTGGTATCTGCCAACAAGGATGTAACCCGAGACATAGCGGAGATAAGTGTGAGAGTAAGTATCATCTAATTTTAGTACATATCATCTGTTAAATCCATAGAAGACAGAGTGGAGATATTTAGAAGAGAAGAGGTTAATAAAATATACTCTAAGCAATCATTAATAAATATTGAGTTAGAAGTTAACGAACAACACTATACAATAATTACAAATAGTCGTATTTGGACTCACAATCATTTCTACTTACTGGCCTTTATAATAACTTACAATATAACCGTTTTCACCAATCCAACAACAGTTGGAATAAGAAAATAAAACCGGTAATACTTGACCTAGCTACCTATAATACCCCACTGATCAGTATATGTAAATAGTCGAGGCAACACTCGACAAACATAGCAGGGAATATTTCGTTAAAGCATGAAACGGTTTTAGACTCAGCGTCCATTTTTATATTTAAATCATATTGAGCACTTTTAGCCATAAATTCACAGTGTACCTTAAAACTATATTTTTATCACACACACACATACACACACAACACACACACAACACACACACATACACACACACACACACATATATATATATATATATATATATATACATACATTTGTAAATAGCGAATGAGGAGGGAAAATTGAAACAAGATTAAAATAGATTTTAATTGTAAACAAATTGACGACTAAAAACAAAATAAAGGGTTCCAAAAAGAGTATAAAATAGAAAAAAATTTACTCATATTCCCTCGATCAAACTTAAGGAACGAATGAAGTGTCCTTTTTATAGGCTTTGCTTGATGAAATTTAATATACACAGTCTCAAGAACTATATATATATATATATATATATATATATATATATATATATATATATGTGTGTGTGTGTGTGTGTGTGTGTGTGTAAAACAGAGGATGTGTGTGCGCCTATCTGTGTTATACCTTTTCACTCGAGAAATACTTGGTAATACATTGTACAATGTAAGAGATAGGTTCTTAGTGTAAATTATCGATAATTGAAAAAATTCATTAATCGATAAAGCCACAAATGTTATACATATCTGAGCGCTTTAGTCTATCTATTTGCTCTTATCAAGTTTTTTTTAACGATGTAGATTTTTATATATATGTATCTGTATTGACGGGAATGTATTTTTTATTTTCCAAAGACGGTCACCATATTGGGTCTGTATTCATAATTGATATTATTGAGTATTGTCTTTTTCTTTTTTTATTATTAATGCTTCCATTTCTTTTTATCCTATCTATCTATCTATCTATCTATCTATCTATCTATCTATCTATCTATCTATCTATCTATATATATATATATATATATATATATATTAAAAGAAATGGCAAGCGGAAAAACCGTTATGCCGACGCGTTTCTTGAGGATCTTTATCAAGTCAAATGTTATTTAGACACGTCTATTTATATACACAGAGCAAAGTAATGTTGAAAAACAAAAACAAACAAAGTAAAATATTTCTAAAATCTATCAACATTAAGGAAAGGAACATTAATGGTTATGAATTTTAGCTTAGAGGCTTTGCATAGAGGCACAACAAGATTGCAAGAATACTTCATATTTAGAGATGACAAAGACAGATTTATTCCTGAAACTAAAATGGATTTATTTTCAAAAGTTGCTTTAGATTATCATATTTGGACAATGTCAAGTATTTTCAGCAGAAATCTCTTCATTTAAACATTGACCAAGACGTTATCAACAAACCTTTTACTATCACAAAAAGAATGAACATGTCTATATTTCTGAGATGAGGTATTATGTACATTATTTACATTATTCGGACTATTGTCCTCATCCTTGTCGCCATATTTATCACAACGCTTCGGCCGCTGCACGCTCTGGCCTTCTTCAGGTGGTTGGAACTTCGAACTGAACCCTTGAGCGAAATAAAGGGTTCAGTTCGAAGTTCCAACCACCTGAAGAAGGCCGGAGCGTGCAGAGGCCGAAGCGTTGTGATAAATATGGCGATAAGGATGAGGACAATAGTCCGAATAATGTAAATGATGTAAAGAATGAACATATAATGAAGAAATATATCTTTTATGGCGAAAATTGTATTGTGTCGTGTTGGTGCAGTTTAAACGATATGTGTAACCACAACAAAGTTTCTAAGGGTCAGTGAAGCAAGCAATCATCACAGTTCTATGCTAATAGAGAGATCAGTTATAGGTTCGTCATGGCTATAATCATTCAACATGAAAATTTTAAATTCAAACAATATACATATAAAAATGTAATTGTAATAAATAGAATGCTGGAAATACTGCTACGAAATGTTAGTTTGGAAATATTGTTAATTTGTTGAAAAATAAATGTTTATTTTCTTTAAAACGATTGACATAAACAAGAAAAGAATTTCGTCCATGCAACAATACGATTTTTTTTTTAGATTGTGAAAAATACTACTATGGCGATAAGTGCGAACATTCTTGTTATGGTTGTAAATATGGCGACTGTAACCGAATTGGTATCTGTCAACAAGGATGTAACCCGAGACATAGCGGAGAAAAGTGTGACAGTAAGTATCATCTAATTTCAATATTTATTGTCTATTCAAGATGTAGATATATAAAGGTAGAAAAGAATATATTTATAAAAGATGCTAATTGCTTTGTTGCGTGTAAACAAACCAACTACAAGCAAATGCGTCCATCATATGAGATTGGACGCATTCGTTTTTAGTAAACGTCGAAATTTTGCACAAAGCTATACAGTGTAACCCGGATATAAGAGACCCGGATATAAGAGAGATGTTATCTGGTCCCAAATTAGAGCCTGTGTTAATGTAAACAAAATAGACCAAACCCGGATATAAGAGAAACCCGGATATAAGAGACTTCTTCTCCGGTTCCGACAACTCTCTTATATCCGGGTTACATTGTATTACGTGGAGTTATGTGAGTGACACGTAAACAGAAAGATGAAATCTCTCGGAAATACGGGCAATGTTTTCATTTAAATTTCCTTTTTGTAAAGTTTAGTCTTAGACGTTCATATTCATGAAGTTAATGATTACTGTTAAGGGGTCCCACCCCTTTTTCATACAAGTAGACTCGACAAGTGTATACTTGTACTGCTGCCAGTGAATACCCGGAAGTTATAGAGAGATAGAGTGAGTAACAGAGTGGGAGAGATACACTGATACAGTGAGAGTGTGAGGTAACCACTTTGTAGGAGTCACAGTTGCGAGCACGTAGACTCAGAAGGAAGTCATACTTCGATACTGAATTTCCCAGACTGTATATACAGTGTAACCCGGATATAAGAGAAACCCGGATATAAGAGAGATTTTATATGGTCCCAAATTAGAACCTGTGTTAATGTATATAAATTAGACCAAACCCTGATATAAGAGAAACCCGGATATAAGAGACTTCATCTCCGGTCCCGACAACTCTCTTATATCCGGGTTACACTGTATATTATTATTGCTACTAACCTCATTTCTGAATCTACTAACCTTATTACCAATTGTATTATTACGTCAATACATTTATTTGCTATATTTCATTCCTGCGTTTGTCATTCATTTTGAGACCGGATTTCATCACGGAATCCACAACAATTACTTTAGTAGTGGAAGAATTTACATTAGATTATCTCTCGAAATATTTTTCTTACGATGAACGTGAGCAACTATATTAGTAGGTAATTCCTGTTTTTTTTTTCTTCTCTTTTTTTTTCTTCTCTTTTTTTTCTTTTTTTTTACTGTGAAAATTGTGAGTCTAACGCGGGTTCAGTGAGTAAAATTTTCCAACGGAAAAACATATTTGGTCGTAATATTTTGAATCGAACGTCTTTGTTAGTCAAAAACGTTCTAAGCGATAATTAAAGACCATCTATGGAAACATAAATCATAGAATATTTGGGAAACAGGTAGTTGTAATAAAAGTAAAATTGGTAATATTGGTACGAAGAATTTGATGAATTCTAAAAGTTTATTTTGTTTAATGTCATAAGATTGACACAAATAAGAAAAGATTAAAATTTCCTTAATGCAACAAAATTAATTCTCATTTCAGAATGTGAAAAATACTATTACGGTGATAAGTGTGACAATAATTGTTATGGCTGTAAATATGGCGACTGTAATCAAATTGGTATCTGTCAACAAGGATGTAATCCAAAATATAGCGGGCAAAAGTGTGACAGTAAGTATCATCTAATTTCAATATTTATTGTTCCTTCAATCAGTTGATAATGGAAAGTAGAGTGCATTGCATTTGCACATTTGTAAAATATCAAAGAATTTACAAAGAATAAGAATGAAAAAGACAGAATATAACGATTGACACGGCATTTAAATTTTTCAAAATCAAAGTTGACTGGAAAGAAATAACCAGGAGAGAGTTCCACAAGAGAGAAATGCGACAGAAGAAAATGTTAGCATAAAACTTACGGTTAGATCAAGCCATTTAAAGTGTAAAACGACGAGACCTTGACGTCAATCTATTACTGCGCTTAAATTCATAAAATCTAGGTGCAATAGAGAAAAGTGATATTTATTCTGTTTAATACAGAAATGTGGCACAAGGCCGAAAAGGTGGTTGGGGAAAGGACGGTCTTCTTCTGTCTTAACTATAACTTAGCTAGCCGCAAACACTGACCCAATCGTACGAAACAATATTCCTTACGCCAAAACAACACATTCATACGTACCTTTCTTACTATTAGGTTGGTGCAAAAATAATATCGTTTTTTGATGTATTTTTTAACGTCAAAAAACGATATTATTTTTGCACCAACCTAATACAAGCACCATAATACCTCTTTGTCTCTATGAAAATACTAACTAGTCCCCATATTTACAATTCATTGTCTGTGCGGGGAGGGGAATAAAACAATTCTAAAAAATAGAGAAAAGTTCATTAGAGAAATTAACATGCAAGTATTTATAGGAAAGGCACAGGGAAGCTACGTTACGGCGGTGAGGAGGCACTGAAGTTGAGATACCAGGTCAGTATCAATAAAATTGCAGATTCTTCTTTCGATTTTATCAAGAATCTCTAAATATATAGCAGGAAAACCAGACCAGGCGTAACAGAAAAATTCAAAGTATGGACGAATGGTAGACTTATAGATATGTAAGATAGATTCTGGTGATAAAAATTGTCTAGCACGACACAGTGAACCAACTTTATTAGTTACAGACTTAAGCAATTCCATTGATTCCATATAATCTTTTTGTCACCACACACACACACGCACACACACACACACGCACACACACACACACACACACACATATATATATATATATATATATATATATATATATATATACACGTACACTCTTTTTACTTTGGACTCAGCTGTATGACGTTTCGTAGTGAAAGCAGACCTTCCCTATCTCTATTCTTGTCTCCTTATTTTTGATATCGTATAATGGATTTGATCACGTAGCGTGTATTTTAAGGGAAAAAGATGATCGATAAATCTATCAGACATATCTTTATACTGATCATCCGGGTTTCCCGAATACATTTGAAGATCATCATTTGGTATGCTTCTTTCCTTGTCGAATTCAGAGAGGCTTGGAAGCCGGAAAAGTTCACGATAGACCATGTTTCGTTTGAATAAATGTAACCTGCAAAGAAATGTGGAGAGGACGACTGTGGATTACAAAGTGCAGCTTCAATACACCAGGTACTGCTAGAGCCACAATGACGGCCTATCATTGATGTTGACATATCTGTTGCGCAAGCAAGAATATTTGTAATATTGGTAGAATTCTTTAAATATTTCCATTGGAATTATTCTGAAGAGCTTTGCTCTTTGGTACCTAGACTTTTTGAATTTGATCGTAATATCAGGTCTCAGCATTTTAAAGGTGAAATGCCTAGATGTAATTAAATTGTAATTAAATTATTATCGAATTTTTAAAGAAACATTCAGAAGTTATTCGGTAATTAATTAGATATTTTAAATTTTTATTTCATTTAAGAAAAAATCGTATATATATATATATATATATATATATATATATATATATATATATATATATATATAATCAATAAAAAGAGACAAGTGGAAAATCTATTCTTAGCCGACTTTATCAAAGCAATGTAAGATTTATTTTGTTGCACGTGTTTATATACTAAAGCGAAGCAAACTTTCTTACACTTTGACTAACCTTTCAACCACTTAATAAACATTCTCAAATTTACAAACCTTGAGAAACCAGTGAATTCTTTGCTTTTGTATATAAGCACGTGCAACAGATAGTTTTTCCTTTTGTCTCTTTTTATTCATTTTCTTTCTTTACATATACAATCTATCTATCTATCTATCTATCTATCTATCTATCTATCTATCTATCTATCTATCTATCTATCTATGTTTGTTCATTATCTATCTATCTATCTATCTATCTATCTATCTATCTATCTATCTATCTATCTATCTATCTATGTTTGTTCATTATCTATCTATCTATCTATCTATCTATCTATCTATCTATCTATCTATGTTTGTTCATTATCTATCTATCTATCTATCTATCTATCTATCTATCTATCTATGTTTGTTCATTATCTATCTATCTATCTATCTATCTATCTATCTATCTATCACATATATTACTCTCAATTTTTAATGTATTTCAAATCTATTTATATACATATTACGTGTATTACTATCAATTGTTAGTGTGTTCCTATCTATCTATCTATCTATCTATCTATCTATCTATCTATCTATCTATCTATCTATCTATCTATCTATCTATCTATCTATCTACTTAAGTCCTCTGATAATACAATATAATTCTAAAATCATTTATCCTAAATTGTCAAATGAAAAATGCTAAAAAGTAAGATTTTTTATTTGAAAATTTAAAAATAATCTCCGAATAAGAAAATGTTAATGTCTGGAAGATTTTCAAATTTTCATTTTCTCATTTCAGGACGAAAAATTTTAATTTTTTTTTTATGTTTCGAGTAATCCAGTAAACCAATTGTTATTAGCTAACATTTTATTTGCTAGTCATGGAAGTTCTAAGCAAACTATTTTAACATAGAATTTTGTTTTATTCTCACAAACGTATTGATACTTAGGAAAGTAATATATAACATAATAATAAGATAATAATATCAACTTTTTTCTAAGCGAATAACTAATATATAATTTTTGTCATGTTTGTCTACACTGCGTGTTCTCATTTGTTAACGGAGGCAGTGGTTCGGTTAGGTGTTTCTCGTAGAATTAAAAAAAAAAAAAGAAATAAATAAAAGGAAAACAAAAACAAATTAAAACAAAAAAAAAGCTGTAACCACGAACTTTTAACTGAAATCAGAATTTACAGTGTTGAGTGTTACCATTTAAAATGAATCCATCCGTATTTAAAAATATATACATATTTTTAGGATATTTTTAGCAAAACGCAAACAATAATTGTTTCAAACTCAAATAATTAAACTTTTATTAAACTGAGTAATGGACGTCGATTATCATTTAAGTAAAGAATATATTGCTTAAGAAAAAATTGGTTAAAAAAAAAAAAGGTTAAATTAATATTTGACAAATCAAACGTATCGATAGATTTTATCGAGAAGGAAACTGGAAACACAATCAAAGTATTTTAAATTAATTTTTTATTTTCAATTTCAATTTAAGCTTTTACACGAATTAAAACTATAAAATTAAAATATGAAAAAAATTATAAAATTAGGCATCGTTGTTTTTAGCCTCATTTTTCAAGTTTTAAGTGGATTTAGAATATTTTTTGTTTTTTTGGTGCATAATTAAAAGGTAATTGATCGCATTTGATATTGATTTAAGAATATAATTCTTTTCTTTTCATTTGATAAAATGTCGCCTTATAAACATATTGCTCTCTCTTTCCGAAGTCAACTGCCTAATTTGGCTGTCAGGAGTCCTGTCCAACCCCCTCCCCACCAAAAAAAAAAAACGCCGGTAAGTTACAAACACGTTCGTACTTTTAATCTCAGTCAACAAAATCAAATCAAATGATCCCAACGTGTATAAAAAAAATATAGTCGTTATCTTCGCTTGGGACAGACTATTCAATTCACAAGACTTAAGAATTGCAGTGATTGTACATTTTTTCCGGGACGACAGATCTTCATAAGTGGATCAGGCAGCTGTGGATGTGTTCTTATGGTAAGGATTTTCAGCAAAAAATACTTTTAGTCAATGATCGCCAAAGTAGTCAACAAGCTTCGGGAGAGTATATATATATAATGAAAAATATTGATTTATTCTTTGCGTCCAAATTCTTGTAAAAAATAGCTGATGAATTTTTCAATTTATTTTTCATTAAAGGCTGTACAAATGGTTTTTATGGCGAAAAATGTACAGAATCGTGTTGGGGTTGTTTGAACGGCAGATGTGAACGCGACACGGGTCGTTGTGTCTATGGCTGTAAAAAGGGTTTCGAAGGAGAGAAATGTGACAGTAAGTAAATATTTTAAATCCAAATTCTGAATTAGAAATCACATTTTAAGCACATTTTCAAACATGAAGAGAAATAACCTATATAGTGTGTCTATTTTTAAATGAGTTCCATGCGTAACTAGGAGATGAATCTAACGGAATTTCGAACCGAAACCTTTATTATTTGGCCCATTCGATAAAAGCATTGGTTGTAGTAATCCAGTGACATGACCCAAAGAGTTGTGAGTTCAATAACCGGCCACAGCAGAATTTAAAAAAACAAAAAACAAAAACAAACTTGGCGAGTTGACTTATTAAAGGGAAATAACTGAGATATTCCGAAAAGGCATAGCACGTGGAACTAGAATAATCTACCCCGGTGGACGAAATAAAGGATTCGGTTCGAAATTTCAATGTATATCACCTGAAGAAGGCTGGAGCGTACAACGGCCGAAACGTCGTGAATATGACAATACAGATGAGGATAACAGTCCGAACAATGTGAATAGGGTAAATAGTTACAATACCTCATCTCATAAATATAGACAGATAAAGCAATAAATATTTGATGATTTCCTTGACTATTTTTCTCATAATCTATCTGTGAGTATGAAAAGAAATTTGTCAAAGGAAACCGAGACGGAAATCTAATCAGCATTAGAGTGAACAAATTTGCTTTACACTTTTGATCTAAGAATGTTAAGCCTTTATAAAAGACGAACTTGCAAAGTGAAAATTACAGTTATTTTTACAAATTGACATTTGATATATTTTCTTTCAAATTTCATTTTTAATTGTAGAATGTGCTCCTGGACATAGTGGAAAGAAGTGCACCGCTGCCTGCCATAACTGCATTGAGGAGAAATGTGATGATAATGGTATATGCCTTCACGGGTGCAAAGGCCATTTTGTAGGGCCCAAATGCGACCGTAAGTTTAATGACCATTCTGCATAGAATTCTTGATAAATAATTTATATAATTCCTTACACTTTTATGAATAGTTGTCAAAATGGAGTGAAATCGATTGATTTGCTTTCTTACGCTTTATCAACCTCTTACAGGTATAATTAAAGTTAAAAAATATCTTTAGATTGTCAGAATTGTCTGGAGATAACATTGATTTACTGATACATGTCCTACTTTCGTGAGTCGAACTAGAAGAGAAAATTGTTGTGTAAGTTCAGATGAAACTCAATTTCATTGCTTCTGTATTTTTCTCTAAAGTTTCTAGACAATGTTCTTTAGTTAAATGATGTCGATGCAATGAAGAGCAAAGTAAATTTCAGATATTCATCGTGTTTGGAGCCTTTCAAACAAGACAAAAACAAGAAAACAAGAAAAAATCATAGCAACACGAAGAGGTTTGTCAAGCAGAAGTTTCTTGTTGACAAAAACATCGGATGCAGCACAGATGGTAAGGTCAAGAAATAGAATGGCCACAGATATAAAACAACGCAGCTGAAAATATTTTTATGAAAACAGTTACTGAATAATGATATGAATTTGTTGCTAGAACCTTATACACATACATATGCAATCATATATCTAAAATATATAAATATATATACATACATACATACACATACATATATATATGTATAAAAAATAATTACAAGAGGATAGAATCCAGGTAGAACTCAATATCCAGAACACAGTAAGGATATAATAAAAAGGCTTAAACACTAATATAAAGGCTTAAACACTAATATTAGTGTTTAAGCCTTTTTATTATATATATATATATATATATATATATATATATATATATATATATATATATATATATATATAAGGTTGGTGCAAAAATAATGTCGTTTTCTCACATAGTAACATATGTGAGAAAACGACATTATTTTTGATATCGTTAAAGGACAAATATGAAACGTTTACCAATATAAAATGTTTCCCTTTTATTGAAGCTTCATCACAGAATGAAATATGGAGAAAAAAATAAAAGAAATTCTGGTATTTTTACATTTTGTGTCGCTTGATTTTTATTGGTTAATCTTTGTCTCACGTTCATTCGACTCTTTTCAACCACCAACGTTAACACACACACACACACACATATATATATATATATATATATATATATATATATACAAAAGATGAAGCATAAGCAATGTAACAAGAAAAGCATTCAGCAATGTAACAAGAAAATTTTGCTTTCCAGATTGTGCACTTTATTATTATGGCGTTAATTGCGACAGCGAGTGTTACAGATGTAACTATGGAGACTGTAACCCATTCGGTATTTGTAATCAAGGATGTCATCCAAGATTTACTGGAGACGGGTGTAGCAGTAAGTACAATCCATTTTCAATGTTCTTTGGTCGTACATTCTGCACATATTTGAGATACTATTAACGCGATAGTGAGGTAGAAATTATATTTAATTATTTGTTTTACTATTGTTCATCTAATTCAAGGTAGAGGTTTACTGAATTAGATTGTTATAAAGGCGTAAAGCTAGGAGACAAGAAGACGTGACTATTAAGAAGATATCTTCTTCTTTTATGTGCCGTGTCCTTTCAGGACGTAGACAATCATGGCACCCTAACTACCCCCTGTCCATTGTAGTTCTCAATATGTTTTATCCTTTTGCTTCTACTCTCAGATTCTTTTCTGTCATCAACTTGCTTAAGCTTTCTAGGTATGTCACGCATTGCTTACCCTTGTCTTTCTTTCCCTCTATCCGCCGTGTGAGTATCAGATTTTCCAAGCCTCCCCTTTCTTATTACGTTTCCCAGAAATTTCAGCTGCCTCTTCCTGATGTTAAGTATAGGCTTCCTCCTTGTTTGCATCCTCGTCCTTGCTCACATGTTCGGTCCATGATATCCTTAGCGCCCTTCTGTAGAACCATACCTCGAGTCGCTTCTTCATCTTTGAGGAGATCGCCCAACATTCGCTGCTAGAGGACAGATATTACGTAGCAGTTCAATACTCTTTTCTTTGTTACCAACGAAATCCTTCTATCTCGTAATACTCTGCCTAGCTTTTAGAATGCGTCTTTGGCTAATCCCAGCGTCGCACTTACCGTTCCCTGTCCGAACACTTCCCAGATATTTAAATTTTCGCACCTGCCTGATTTTAGGTTAGAAGAGGGTTAAGATTGTAGTGATTGTGGGTAACGTACGGTCCGGAGTCTGTTCTATAAAATGCGAAATATGGGGAAGACTCTGTCTGGGTGGAAGTTTCTAATTAACAAACGAATACAAAGGGAATGAGTATGATTTGGCGGCTTGTACGTGACATGGTTGGTCGTAGATGTGAAGGTCTGAACTGGCGGATCTATGGAAGTTAGCTCGCTTGAACATTTGCCATGGAAATAGCAATTGAGTAGCGAGAAGCTAACACCGTTTGATTAATAAATAGTGGAACTGTCTTATTGCAAGCGATTGAGATATTTGTTTGGAGTGAAGGCTAAAATGTTAAACAAGGTCATCACACAGAGAATGAAGTGAGACGAAAGAGAAATTAAATTTCCTTATAAAAGAAGCGTATGTTATATGATATGACCAGTATTACTTATATTAGTAGATTTAAGATCTGAAACTTTGCTATTTGCACACACCAAATTCATGCCGTAAATATTTACATTAATTACTTAGAAAATCGTATAGTGTGTTTAGAATGTGAGTGAGATTATGATTGTCTCACGTTTTCAATCTTCTGGAACTGATTTGTTTAATATGACGACTAAGAACGTGATGCTGAGTTGCATGTGCTTAAGTCTTTGGGAAAGCTTTCTCCACGTAAACAATTTCCTAACATTTGATATAGCTTTGAAAATATGGATCGACAAATATTGTTCTGATAAAATATCCTCACTTTTTAGAATATTCATTTTCAGCTTTACATATAGACACACCGTATGGCGAGAATCCACTAGAAGCACACATGGAAAGAAACAGCAGAGTTCTGAAGTAAAAATGTTTAATATTATAGATTGTAAGCCATCGAGGATATTCTATATTTACAACGAAATTATCTCTCTCGAAATGTGTAAATATATTTAAAGGAAGAGTGTAATTTTTCCTATTGTATTTTTTAATTAAAGAATGTATAAGTGGATATTACGGAGAAAAATGTACCGAATCTTGTTGGGGCTGTTTGAACAGCGCATGTGAGAGGAAGACCGGTCGTTGTGAATATGGCTGTAAAAAAGGTTTTATTGGATACAAATGTGATAGTAAGTATATAATTTAAATTTACATTCTTAAGTTGAGATCGCATATTAAAAGATCTTAGCTGATGTAAAAAGCAATTCGTTTGAAATAAATAATGTATATTTTGTATGCTCTAAAATAGCATGGATTATCTGTTCTCTATTTCACAGCTGAATTTAAAACATTTTCAGCATCTGTGTAAAATTTGGATATCTTAAGTGAATTTTAGGAGAGGAACTATTTGTAGTTTTACTATTGATTCAATTGCTTTACATGGAAACTGTAAAATTAATAACATTGATAAGATTGTATATGAATTGATCAAAATCTCGATTAATACATTTTGAATATTTTTCATTTATTGAAACAATTCTACACATAAGCCGCAAGCTGGAGAACCAGAGAAACTATTCTCTAACATAACTTTTAATACAATAAGTACGAAAAAGTACAAAATGAAAGGCATATATATTTATGAAGCTGAAAAAAAACAAAAACAACCCCCCCAAAAAGAAAACAAACATTTCTGTTCCTCTAATGTTATCACTTTTCCATAGTTTAGGTTAGGGATATCCCCGTTGTGCAAATATAGAAATTGGATGGTAAGAAATAAAGACAAGACGAATATACAAAGCAACAAATATTTGATAATTTCTTTGAATATTTTTGTCATAATATATCCGTGAGATTGAAAAGAAACTTGTCAAAAGGAAATTAAGACGGAAATATAATCGTTAATGTCGTGAAAACTGCATAACGTAGTTTGTTATTTTGAAATATTTGAAACTTTGAATATGTCCAGCCTTTATAAGAAACGAACTTGTAAAGTGAAAATTACAATTATGTTTACAACTGAATACTTAATATCTTTTCTACCAATTTTCTTTTTCAATTGTAGAATGTGCTCCTGGATATGCCGGCAAGAACTGCCATTATGTTTGCAATAACTGTGTTGCAGAGAAATGCAATCAAGATGGTATATGCCTTCTCGGATGCAAAAGTCATTTCACTGGTCCCAAATGCGATCGTAAGTTAAATATTAATTATACATAGAGATTAATTATACGAGTTTTAACTGTTATTTCCAATTCCGCGAATGAGTAATTGACAAAACAAAGAGAAGTTCATGTGTGGTATTTTCATATTTAGTTTCCACAGCTTTTGTAATTTGCCATTGTCTTCTTCGAAATTACTAATTAAGAACATAGAAATGGCAATGAGCCGGAATTTAATCTTTGCTCAAGAGTATTTGGATTAGTTCTTTATTTGCTAGGCATCCGAAAATAGGAGAACCGGAACAGAAATTCCAATCTCTTTTTGGAATGTTTTCCTTATTTGGCTGGCAATCCATCAGCATCTCTCGAATTCGTTAAAGTAAAACTTTTCTAAATGTACGTTTTATTATTTGTAAGGGAGATAATTGATTAACTTGATATAGATGTGATTCTGTATATTATTTTCTTTTCTTTAGTAATTTAATAATTCTTTTTCACTCGGCATTATTTTTCGGTATTGTTTTATAATGTTTGTGCATAGATTTTCCGAAATCGTTGTCATTTGTGTAAATGTTTTCATTTTCCATTTATCGTTTTTTTTGGTGAATAGGCGGTTATCTTATTAATAACTCAAAATTGTGAGAATGTTTCTGAAATGAACGTGACAGCGTAATTTGTGTGATTGAATCTATTTTCTATTCTTCTACGATTCTAAAAGGACGAAAGTCAAAAGATTTCAAATTGTGACCGCATCATATTCGTTTATTAATTCTACATGATACTCTTGTCGCAAAAGCTTGATAGATGAATTTGATCGAATGAAGTTGAAGTGAGGGACCCACTAGCCACAGGTTTCATACACCTAATAGGGCGTGAATACTGTAAATGTTTTGAAGCGATAACTCAATTTCAACTGATCTATAATTTTTATTGGAAGATCATTCATTCAGTCTTTCATTTTCAGCAATTATAATTCGAAATATTACTCAATGTATATTCTTCTCAAATCCATTCTTTAACAAGTTCCACGTCTAGTTTGAAACTTTAATCCTATTTAATAAATTCTATCGATCTTGACATAATGATTCTCAGCTTATTATCAAGAATATTGGTCAAGTGATTTGCTTTATTCGAACAGTCATGTTTTTTTTTTTTTTACTCGCTTGAGTTTATATAAGCATCATGGCTTCTCTGGTGCTAACTTATCATTTGCATTTAGTATTTAATCAATGTTGAGCGGCTATTCTCCTGTTGTTTTCTTAAAACCCCACTCATTATTACGTAAACAAAGATAGGAAAGAAATCGTTGAAATATTTGTAAAAATAAAAGTGAAAATGAAAGTACTTTGAAATAATTTTTGAATAATGAAATTTTATAGACGCATGGATAAAATGATTAAAAATAAACATTGCTTTCGTTTAAGTGAGTATTATAATTTTTTTCTTTTTCAGATTGTCATAAATATTATTATGGCATTAATTGTGAAAACTCCTGTTATGGCTGTAACTATGGAGACTGTAATTCACTTGGTATATGTAATCAAGGATGTAATCCAAGATTTACTGGACAAAGATGTGACAGTAAGTATCATTTAATTTCAATATACTTTGTCCATTCAATTTATATATATATATCTGAAATACAACAATTACGATAATAAAGCAGCAGTTATATGATTAATAAAGAGGTCCTATATTTTTTATGGTGCAACCGTCGTATTCCAGCGATTGAGAAATTTGTCTGAGATGAACACTAAGATATCACACAGGAAAACATACATGTATGATTCTCCACTGAGAATACTCCCATGGGACAATAGCCTAATGGATTAAGGTGTTGTTTTGTGGGTTTAGCAAATTACAATTCAATCCCTGAGTCGCTAATGCGTATTTTGACTAAGTGAAAGCAGGGAGAGCAATAACCGAGCAGTACTAAATAAACACGAGATGAAATATCCGTAGACGCAGGCAGAACGATATCAATCCATTTCACCTACCCGGGATTAAATAAAGGATTTAATTCCAATTTTTCTGAAGGTTACATGGATCGACAAACAGGGCTGAACAACTCGAAAGTTGGGGATAATAGTCAACATATAAATAATAATAATTACAGTGATCCCTCGCTAATTTGTGGTTCTACTATCGCGAATTCACGACTTCGCGGATTTTTAAAATATATATATGGAAAATATATCGCGGAGTTTCTGGAAAATTCTAGAAAAATCGCGATATATGAACACCTAAAATCTTTCATTAAACCCATTAAAATATTAATAATACATATTATTTCCTGGTCTAGGAATAACAAAACAAGCGTAAAATAGCAATAGAAAGGGCACCGCCATCTGAAGAGACGGAAAAGACAATTATCGGCTGCACAGTAGGAGTCATCATCAGCGTCATCATCAGCTTCATCATCATCATCATTTCTACTGCGCAGCAAATTCATCACCATCATCATTCAAATTCTACTTCAACTTCTTTCGTGTTAAATACAGTAACAATCTTTATTTTTTTTAAAATCTAAAGTGTTTATTGCTTAACAGTTGTCCTTGTTATTAATAGAGTACTGTAATGGGTGGGTTGTTAACAGTACAGGGAGGGTTTTAAAAGTCCAAATACACGTTAAATAAATACTGTAAATATGGCGTCCCTACTTCGCGGAAATTCAGTTATCGCGGCCGGTCACGGAACCAATCTACCGCGATAAACGAGGGATCACTGTAATATAAAAAAGTATAGAATAGAAGATGTGTATTTATGTAGCTTACAAGAAATTTCTTCAGATTCTCTAATGTCATTAATTTGAATAAAAATGTATAGAATAGTGATCATAATCATTATTAGGCTTAGAAGAAATGGAAGAATATTTCTTTTATTTCTCAATATTATCATCTTTCCAAGCTTTAGGTTATGGAACTCTTCGTTTGGCAAATATCGAAGTTGAATAGCAATAAATAAAGCAGAAGAAAATGCCGAGCAATAAATATTTGATGATTTCTTTGGATACTTTAATTCCTTTAAATTTACGTTCTTAAAAAGAAATCATGTCTTAATAATGTTAGCAGATATTAGAAGCAATAACTTTGAAATAAGTGTTGTATATTTTACTTAACCTAGAAGAGCATGGATTACATTTTCGTTACACGGCTACAATTTCACCATCGTTGTAGCACTTGAAAATTTTAACTGTATGTTAGGAGAAGGACAATGCTGTTTGTTCAATATTAATTCAACCAATTTATATGAAAGTAGCAAATGCAAGAACATTAACATTGTTGTTTTTAAAGAGACAGCCATATTGATGAACACAGTATTCGGTTCGAAATTCCAACGTATATCACCTGAAGAAGGCCGGAGCGTACAACGGCCGAAACGTCGCGAATACGACAATAAAGATGAGGACAACAGTCCGAACAATGTGAATAGTGTAAATAGTTACAATACCTCATCTCAGAAATATAGACAGATCCTGAAGAAGTCCGGAGCGTACAACGGCCGAAACGTCGCGAATATGACAATAAAGACGAGGACAACAGTCCAAACAATGTGAATAGTGTAAATAGTTACAATACCTCATCTCAGAAATATAGACAGATCCTGAAGAAGTCCGGAGCGTACAACGGCCGAAACGTCGCGAATATGACAATAAAGATGAGGACAACAGTCCAAACAATGTGAATAGTGTAAATAGTTACAATGCCTCATCTCAGAAATATAGACAGATAAAGCAATAAATATTTGATGATTTCTTTTAATATTTTTTTCATAATGCATCAGTAAGATTGAAATGAAATTTGTCAAAGGAATTTGAGACGGAAATTTAATCGATATTGACTGCGAACACTGGATCTTTGTCGTTTTTGAATATTTGAATCTTTCTAAGGGATTTACACTTTTGATCTAAGAATGTCCAACCTTTATAAAAGAAGAACTTGCAAAATGAAAATTACACTTTTTCTTACAAAGTACTATTTATTATATTATCTGTCAATTTTCGTTCTTAATTGTAGAATGTGCTCCTGGATATTTCGGAAAGAACTGCATTACTGCCTGCTCTAATTGCATTGCAGACAAATGCGATCAAGAAGGTATATGCCTTCTCGGGTGCAAAGGTCAATTCTCTGGTCCCAAGTGCCATCGTAAGTTTAATATTAATTATATACAGAAATTTTTTATTCGCATTTCTAAGTGTCATTTCCCATTTCTCCAAGGATAAGTGACAGAACGTAGAGAAATCTATGAAAAGCATTTGTTTGTTTTCCACATCATCTATCTTTTGTAAGTCGACAATGCCTTTTTCGAAATTCACATTTCTTACAGGACATCTCTACACAGGAATCTTCGTATTCGTTCTCTCAGAGCGACAATCGAAAATAAAACGTTTGAACAGAAATTCCAAATACGTTTTCGGGCTGGGCATCTGTTGCCATCTCTCGAATTCGTTAAGTTAAAAGTTTTCTAACTGTACATTTAATTGGTTGTTGGTTATTTTTGCATATCAACTCGTAAAGGGTTATTTAATGCTGAAATCTAAATGTGAAAACTCTATAAACTTTATAATTAATTCAGGGGAATTACAGTGTTTCATGATTAAATTATAACTTAGCTGCATTTTTTTTAAAATAGTAATCTTATAAAATCACACAAGGAGTGGAACCTTGTTTCTCCTGACGTGAAATGAGATTAATCATAACAAATTATTTTTTTTTGACAATGTATGCCATATCTTCAAATTTATTATAAAATGAATTGATTGTCATTTTACTATAAAAAATGTATTGTTGGTAATTTTTTTTTTATAAAAATGTATTGTTGGTATTTTTACAATAAAAATGTATTTTTATACTTAGTATTTTGATTTTAGCTCAGAGGTTAATTATTTGTCCTTAGCTGGGAGCCAAAACAGGGGTCAGGGTTAACCTAGGAACAACAGCCATTAAGAAGTGGTTTCATGCTTCTGAAAAAATCTCTGATATTGTGATCAGAGTTTTTGCTGCCGGATGTAGTTCTAAGAGAGATAACTTATTAACTTGACATCATAAATATGATTCAGCATGTTATTTTATTTTCATCAGTATTTTAATCATTCTGTTAGATTATTTCTCTGCATGGTTTTATGTGTGTATATAGAATTTGGCGTCGCTGAGATTCTACTTGATATTTTGTGTGTAAATTGTTGGTCATCTTGTTAATAACTTGATTGGTCAGAAAGTTTCTGAAATGAAGTGATTTTTTTCTACTTTCATCTGATGTATTAAATAGAACATCATCTGAGGTGAACTTATCTAGATTTAGGTTATAACATTGACTGTGTTAAAGTGATGATAAAGACTGAGATAATTGATCGTCAAATATTTGTATGCTGTTATTGTGAATAATTAAACTTTGAAATGAAATTCAGTTTCTTGGAAAAATGAACAAACTTCTTTCTTTTTATGTGCCATGTCCTTTTAGGACGTAGGCGATCATGGCTCTCCACTTACCCCTATTTCTTGTGGCTCTCAATGTTTTGTCCCTCTGCCACCTCCCCCAGACCACGTTCTGTCATCTACTTGCTCAAGCCCGCTAGGTATGTCATGCATTGCTTTCCCTTGTCTCTATTTCTCTCTATTCAACCTGTGAGTATCAGATTCTCCAGGCCCTCCTTTCTCATTACATGTTCCAGAAACTTCAGTTGCCTCTTCCTGATGTTAAGTATAAGCCTCCTCCCTGTTTGCATCCTCTCCACGGCCTCATCGTTGCTCACAGCATCCACGTAGAATCATATCTTCATCGACTCGAATTTCTTCTTCATCTCTGAGGAGACCATCTAATATTCGCTGCCATACGGAGTTAAATAAGTGTTTATTATTTGAAAGGATATCTTTTCATTCCAGTTATCGTAAAAATGTTCTATTTTAGAATACCAAGAAGGTGAGATCAGTGCTTAAATTAGTTGTTAGGTATATTAGTTGTTAACACGAAAGGATATCGAATGTTGCAGTATCTGGTAACTTATTATCAGTCATGTATGCTTGAATTAAATTTCTGATTTTATTGTATGTGTTGCGTTGTGGCTAAGACCAGATAGCAGGTTCATTAACAGGGCGGAGTTTCTTTTAGTCAAACGTTTGTGGGTTAAAATTTACCCTTCGGCCAGATCGTTACCCACGAATGAAGAACAAAACAATTTCTAGCAGTAAACCAGATTTTATTCTTAGGTAGTAACTTACTGCCATAAGCGAGTGAAGTCGGGTTGAGACGTAAGTGAGGGTGAAGTTGCATAGTTCAGCGGCTGTCGTCTATGTTGGTTCTGCGAGTCTCACTTGCTTCCTTATGTTTGCATTTTCGCGGCATCGTCAGTTTTATAAACATTTCTTTGTCATTTATTCTGATTACCTAGAGAGTGAGACAAGTTCTTACAATAGTTTTTTTCTTCTTAGATATATTGGTTAGCACCAAATTACATTTATTGCTGCAGAATCTGATAACTTATCTTCACACATGCAATTCAAATAAACTACGTGGGACCTTATATTACTGATACTATTGTATGTCTAGTACATTCCTTTAGTAGTACATTCACTTAGTAGTAATTGCTTTCTGTTTTAGTCTCATATTTTTGGTCTTTTCTGGATGTACTTGTGGGGTAATGGATATCGGCTGGGAATGCGAAATCGTTACATTCACTTATGGGCAAATACCTTTGTGGAATTTATAAGTTCATCTCTTATCCTCCCAGCTATGGGTTAAATAATAAAAATTGTATCTGGAAAAATTACTGTTATTTTAAAAAAGTCAATGCAGTATTCGCTCACAATGAAAAGAATTACTCTGATAATCCAAAATAAGTTTCGGCTTTAAATAGATTAGGGTTAGAGAAAGGTTGATAAGCCGTAAAAATCAAATTAATAACCTTGGTTTTTCCTCAGTCATATTTTATGACTTCCTTTTGTTTTATTCGTTTTTTTTTCTATTTAAAAATGTTTGTTTCCTTTCCTGATCTCAAATACGAAATAAAGAAGAAATAAAGAAAAAAATACTCCTCATTTACTATTCTTTCTGATATACTTATATACATTTTATCTGTTTTCTTTTCGTGAAACTTTCCGTTTTTCACTATACCAAGGCTGCTTTCAGTTGTCGAGCATACATTGCCATATTGAATGACCGATATTATTCTGTTCCTGTCTTCACATTAGTGAGATAAGAGAAATTTCTTTTTTTCCTTTTCACTTTTTTTGTCAATCTTGCAATATTTTCCTAAACCATGTCTATTTTTCATTCTACTTTTTACATATTTTCTTTTGCATTCATTTGAGAGGAAGGTAGGAAAATGTGAAACCTTTTTTTTCATAATTCGTGTCAGCGAATTTATTCTACGTTCTCTTACAATTCTAAAGAGACGAGAATAGAAAGGCTTGAACTCGTGCTAGTATCCCAATCGTGTATTATACACGACGCTTTAGCCGTAAATATTTGAACCGATTGGAACTGAAATAATCAATCTGGCGCCCGCAAGCATCACAAGCTTAATATGCCTTAAATACCGTAAATGTTTTGAATTAAAGTTTATAGCTCAATTTCAGATGATATTTTAGTTTCATTGGAAAATCATTAATTCAATATTTCCTCTCTGCCATTTTAAGCAAATTTATTCTACGTTCTCTGACAATTCTAAAGAGACGAAAATCGAAAGGCATGAACTCATGCTGGTATCCTAATCGTGTATTAATTTTACACGACGCTTTAGCCGCAATAGTTTGGAAGGCAATTCTGATCGAATGAAACTGAATTAAGCGACTTGACACCCACAAGTATTCTATGCCTAATATTTTGAAAGAAAGATTGTAAATTAATTTCAACTGATATTTAAGTTTCATTTGGAAATTCTTTAATTCAATATTCTTCCTCCTACTCCCACTTTTAGCAATCATAATTCGAACCCTTATTGTCAATAACTATTGTCAATAAGGGTCCGTCTATTTTGTTCAATAAATGTCGGTCACTTTTGTCACTTCCATCCTAGTCAGTAAATTCTATTGATTTTTGACGTCTTGATTCTGCAAATATTGTCTAGAATATTGGTCAAGAGATTTGATATAACCGAAACCCCTTTTTCTTTATTTCAGTTTATATAGGTGTCTTTGCTTCTCTCGGACGCACCTATCATTTGAGTTACGTATTTAACCAGCGCAGAACGTCTGTCATTCTGTTGATTTTAAAACTCCACGGCTAATCACTTGAGGGAAGATAGGAAAGTTATTGGGGAAATATTTGTAATGATAAAAGGAAAGATGAAAGCATTTGTTTAAAATAATTTTTAAATAATTAACTTTTTCTTTTTCTTTAAATTGAAAATGTTGACAAATACACGGATGAGACAAATAAAACTGAACATTACTTTGGTTTAAGTGTCTATTTTAATTTTATCTTTTCAGATTGTAAAAAATATTATTATGGCCTTAATTGTGACAAGACTTGTTATGGCTGTAACTATGGAGACTGTAACCCACTTGGCATATGTAATCAAGGATGTAATCCGAGATTTACCGGAGACAGATGTGACAGTAAGTCTCATGATATTTCAATATTCTTTGTTCGTTCAATATGTATATATCTGAAATTTGACGATAGCGCGATAGTAAAGGCGAAGTGATATGGTTAAAAAAGACGTCCTACATTTGTTCAGCGATTAAGATATTTATTTGTAATGAATGATAAGACATTAAAGAAAGATATTACACATGGAATTCAGTAAGTGTGTTAACGAAAGAGAAAGGAAATTTCTTGATGAAAGTAGCGTATTTAAATTTAAAATCTCAATCTTTACTGCAAGGGTGAACTGTAAAGTTCATAGGCTGACTAAGAAGGGATAAGTCTTACTTGCTTTAATTTCAACGCTTCTTATCAATAACTGTACAGTTTATTTCCAGGTAAACTGATATCTGATGTTCAAAGAAGACTTCAAAAGTAATGCGTAGCAGTGATTTCTCTTGAAAATGCACAAAATTTGGCATCGTTTTGTTATCAAGTACCTGCGTAAAAAACGGTTTGGCTCAAGGATATGCAAGCTGACATGGTTGCTACATGAGGGGATGACTCTCCATCTTTATCAACAGTGCAAAAGTGGGCAGCTGAATTTAGGAGGGGAAGATAACCCAAGGTCTGAAAGTCCTGCTGCTGACCTCACCGATGAAAGCATTGATCCTGTTCACTACATGTTATTGGATGACAGGCGATTGACTATAAATCAAATAGCGAATGTTATTAGCATATCACGAAGAGAGAGTTAAGAATATTCTGCACCTGATCAAAAGCGCACCAGACTGATCACAGGAAAATCTGGCATTGTTTGAGACAGATTCAGCTGGTTTCCTTGAACGTATCCTAACCCAGGATGAGTTCATCACTGAACCGTAGAAAAAGGGACAATCCACGCAGCGGACACCCTCCTCACCTGCTCCAAAGAAGACCAAAGTCGTTTCATCTGCAGAGAAGTTGATGGTCTCAGTTTATTGTGATGCAAAAAGAATTGTGCATATTGACTATCTTCAAAAGGCCACACCATCAATGGAGAATACTATGCCAATTTGCTGAGGCAGTTACAAAAGTCTATCAAGATCAAAGACCCAGGAAAACTGACGAAAGGTGTTTTGTTTCATCAGAAAGGCACAACTCCTTGGTTTCAATGGTTGCTGCGCGTGACTGTGTTTTTGAACTCGTTGATAACTATTCCTATTCTACTTATTTGGCCCCATATGATTATCATCTGTTCCCCAACATGAAAAAACACTTTGCTTGAAACCAGTATTGCAGTGACGATGACGTCATACCTGCTGCTGTTGATTTTTTATCAAAAGGATGACATTTTCTTCATCAATGGGAACCAAGCACTGAAAAACCAGTGGAAGAAGTGTGTGAGCTGCAAGGGAAACTATGTTGAAAAAACTCATTTGGTCACATTCCATTAAAGTATCTTAGTCCGCCTATGAACCTTTCAGCCTAGCCTCGTGTCTGAAAAGAGCAGATTCATGCTAGAAATATAGAATATGAGAGAGATTTAGATTTTTTTCACATTTCGAAACTGTTATAGCTCTACCACGATACAAAAGTTTTATAGACTCACTTAAGGCAACCACTTAGGATAAAATGACAGGGGTTATTCTCAAGAACCAGGGTCGAGAGATCTCCGATCTTGGCAAAATTGTTTAACCGCTGCCTGACAGAATGATTTTTACCAAGACACTGGAAGTTGTCAGCTGTATGTCATATTTTCAAGAATTCGGTTGAGCTCTCATTGCAATATTGATTTATTCTTCTCTTTAGTGCCAGCAATAACACTGTGTAAGACGATTTTTTCCTTGGGTAGCAATTATTATTTCCTATTTACTTATGTCTAGTAAGTATAAAAAATAGCAATATTTCCTTCAAACATTGCTTTTATGGCCAGAATAATGACATTACTGTAATTTACTTCTTAACCACTGGGAAAACTGGTATTCAGTTCTCGTTCAAACAAAAACAACATACAATTCAAAAGTAGTGTTTATTCTAGGATTAAACAAGAGAGACAACAAAAATTTAGTAGTTGTTCGTGATTTAGGCTTATATTGTAAATTACTATTAGGAATCAGCCCACAAATATATTTTCGTTTTACGATCCTTGAAAGCGGCGTTCAAAGTATCCTGCTGAAAGCACTCAAGATGTTCCTCTGAGTACGCCCCATGTTTTTCTTGAGTTTATTAAGATGAGCATCAAAGATATGAACTTTGAGGGATATCCTGCAGTCCATTTTGCCGTAGTTTTTCACTACGGTCTCAACAAGCTCCATAAAGGTATCGGCCTTGTGATCCCCAAGGAAATTTCCTACTACTGCGGCAAAGCTTTTCCACGCTGCTTTCTCCGCCCTAGCTTCATACTATGATCTTTTTTACGTGTGGTCCGACTAAGATCCCGGCTTTTGTTGCAGACAGCTTAGGGAAGAATGAGGAAGAATTTCCCAACATTGAGGTACATGGAAAGAAACGTCAAAGTCAACTTAGTCCTGAAAAATAAACACTTAGAACAGTGGATTGTAAGCGCTCAGAGGATTTTGATGATGTAATCTATTTACAATGGTATTCTCTTTCGATATATGTAATTATATTTAAACAAGAAATTAATGTTTATTATTGTATTTTTAATTATAGGATGTGCACGTGGATATTATGGCGAAAAATGTACTGAAGCATGTCGGGGTTGTGTGAACGGAATATGCAATCGGGAAAACGGTCGTTGTGAATATGGCTGCAAAAAAGGTTTTGTTGGAAACAAATGTGATAGTAAGTAAATGCTTTCAATTGACGTTCTTAAAAAGAAATCACGTATTACAACATCACAGCCGATATTAGAAACAGTAACTTTGAGAAGAGCATGGATTACATTTTCTGTATTACATGGCTGAAGTTAAAACAATTTCAGCATCGATGTAGCACTTGAAAATTTTAACTGTATCTTAGGAGGACAATGTTGTTTCTTCAATATTAATTTAACCATTTTATATGAAAGTAGCAAATGTAACAACATTAACATCGTTGTTTTTAAAGAGACATCCATATTGATGAATATATTATGGAAGTGCTCCATTTGTTCAAACATTTCTACAGCTAAGTCGCATATGACGAAGGGCAAAGTATCTACTATTGACTGAAGCACAACTTACAATTTAATAAGAATAAAAATTAGTATAGAATCGACGGTATATATTTATGTAGTTTACAAGAAAAGTAAGAACATTTCCTCAGATTCTCTGTTATTAACTTGAATAGAAAAGTATAAAATAGAGATCATGAATTTATTAGGCTTGTCAGAAATAGAAGAATATCTCTTCTGTTTCTCTATATTTATGTATATGTATATCTGTATATATTCTCTATATCTATATAGATAGTTTTTGATGATTTCTTGAATATTTGAAGCTCGCTAAGGGATTTATACTTTTGATATAAGACAAGAAGGTCTTCTCCTTTATAAAAGACAAACTTGCAAAGTAAAATTAATATTTTATATGCTTTTTCCCAATATTCGTTTTTAATTGTAGAATGTAGCCCTGGATATGCTGGCAAGGACTGTCATTATGTCTGCAATAATTGTGTACAAGAGAAATGCGATCAAGATGGTATATGTCATATCGGATGCAAGGGTCATTTTGTCGGTATCAAATGTGATCGTAAGTCTAATATTAATTATATATAGAAATAATTTATTCACATTTATAGGTGTCATTACCATTCCTCTATGGATAGCAGACAAAACAGAAAAAAACCCAACATATTAGCTGTTTTATGTTTGTTTTACACACGATCTATTTTCCCAATTTGACATCTCTCTCTTCTAAATTCCTATTACTAATAGAGCTCAAATATAGACACGGAAATGTGTCGGAATTTCATCTTTGCACAAGAGTATTCGGATTATTTCCCTGTTCAACACACGTCCAAAAATAAGATAAATATATCATCAATTCCAAACTCTTTTTGGAATGTGTTCCTCATATGACTAGGAAGCTTTAACCATCTTTCAAATTAGTTAAGTCAAGTCTGTCGTTAAAGTTGTCTTGGGGGTGGCAGGAGCAAAATGGGTTGTAAATTTTAACGTCTCCAAAAGAAAATTGCTTTTTTTTAATCATCCGAGAGATCACTTTCCGCTTTCCAACAGCATGGCTGATGCTAACCTCCAGGAATGTGACACGCTGCGCCTTCTCGAGCTAACGTTCTCAGCAGGTATGAAGTGGACTGACTATATTAAATCCATTGCTATGTTGATGCTAAGAAAATTGGTTCAATGTGTCGTACGAGACAATTTTTCTCTTCAGAATCTATCTTACATATCTAGAAGTCAATCATTCGTCCATGCTTAGAATATTGCTGCCATATATGGTCCAGTAACCCTGCTATTTATTAAAATTACCCTCTTTTAATTATCTGAGAGACCCCTTTCTGCTTTCCATCAGCATGACTGATGTTAACCTACCGGAATGTGACTTCTTGTGCCCTTCTCGGGCTAACGTTTCCAGCAGACATGTAGCGGAAAGACTATATTGAATCTATTGCTGGGTTAGATGCTAAGAAAATTGGTTCACTGTGTCGTGCGAGACAGTTTTTCTCCTCATAATTTATAAGTCTACCATTCGTCCATGCTTAGAATATTACTCCCACATATGGCCCGGTGCCCTTCTATTTACTTTGAGCTCCTTGATAAAATCCAAAGAAAATCAGCAATATTATCGGTCCTTATCTGCCTTATCTGATCTGCCATAAGGGTTGCCACCCTGTTCCTTTTCTATAAATAATTTCATCGTAATTGTTCAGGTTAACTCTTCGCTATGATATTAGGTTGGTGCAAAAATAATGACATAATAATGTCGTTTCTTGACGTATTTTTGTAACGTCAAAAAACGACATTATTACGTCATTATTTTTGCACCAACCTAATATCATAGACTTTTTGAATTTAAGCGCAGTACTAGACTGGCGTCGAGAACTCATCAATTTATAGTTCAGCTGGTTAGATGTAACCGTAAATTCTATGCGAACAGATCATTTTCTCTCTCTTCTCACTTGTGAAACTCCCCTCCGGGTCCATTCTTTCCAGCCAACTTTAGTCTGTAAAAAATTAAATTCAATGTCAATCGCTACCTGCAGTACTCCTGAATGCTCTTTCCTCTCCTCATTATTGTTTCTGTTCCTAAGTCTTCTACACCCATTTGTAACCCTTTGTGTCTTAGTAGCATTACTACCTTTCATAGTGTGATACCGATTAAAAATAGTTAAAACCTTTCTAATTGTACTTTTATTTGTAAGGAATATAACTGATTAACTTCATATCATGTTTCTGTCTGTCTATATCTCTGAGATGAGGTATTATGATTACTTGTATTATTTACATTATTCAGACTGTTATCTTCATCTTCATTGCCACATTCACAACGTTTCGGTCATTGTATGCTCCGGCCTTCTTCTGGTTTCTGGAATTTCGAACCGTACCCTTTATTCTGTCCATCGGGGTAGAGTGTTCTAGTTCCACGTGCCATGCCTCTTCCGGATGTATCAGTTATTTCCCTTTAACTCAACTATTCAAGTTTTGGTTCACCACTGCTGTTCTCAGTGGATAAAGACGTTGGTTAGATTCGGTGACTAGACGCAAAGAATTTTGAGTTCAATACCAGGCCACAGCAGTGGTGTTCACTATTAATCAATTAAAGTCTTGATAACATTTTCCAAATGGAGTTTTTTTCTGCTGTTATCTTATTTATCACATGTATCATTCCCCCCCACTTTTGACACACCTAGTCTTTACTTATATCACCAAGTCGTATATTGATCAGGATATTTGTTTCAACTGAAACCCTTTCTTTTTTTCTCACTTGGGATTATATAGACATCCTTGCTTTTTTTGGAAAACACATTTCATTTGAGTTACGTATTTAATCAGCGCAAAACCTCTATCATACTTTTGATTTTAAAATTTCAATCCTAATGAAGATAGGAAAAAGATTATGGAAATATTCGTAATAATAAAAGGAAAAATGAAAGTATTTACTTGAAATAATTTTTGGATAATGAATATTATTTGTACCTTTAAATCGGAAAAGTCGATAGATACAACAATGAAACAATAATAAACATGACGTTGGTTTAAGTGCGTGTTATAATTTTTTCTTTTCAGATTGTCAAAAATTCTATTATGGCGTTGATTGTGACAAGACTTGTCATGGCTGTAACTTTGGAGACTGTAACCCATATGGTATTTGTGAACAGGGATGTTATCCAAGATTGACTGGAGAAAAATGTGACAGTAAGTTTCATCTAATTTCAATATATATATATATATACATTAAGAAATGGACAAAGTCCGACAATTTATTTATTAAAGACATTTTTTATGTTTAACGTTCTTTTTATAGATACAAGTATTTAAGTAAATGCTCTGTTTATAATAAACAGTATTAAATAACATTTACCAGCCTGAATGTCCGAGAAATTTTCATAGAAAATATTCGTCCTTTGACAGGATTCGAACCTGCATCCTATACGGAACCGCCATTTATCCGGGCGTGCCTAACCGATTCGGCCACAAAGGATCGTTCGGTTGGCAAGGTCGAATATATATATATGTTTCAATAATTTGATTGTACTTCTTCAGGCGATGCTAAGTAACTGGTGATTAAATAATTTTTAGGAAAATTTAAAAACAAAGTGTTATGTCTTTTCGAAAGTTAAAGAAGATGACCAATAAGGTCAGAATTAAAAATAAACTTGTGGGTATGTCTTGAGGGTGGACCATTATTTACTAATAAATTGTGGCTATAAGAAATGGTAATACAAAATTTTAAAAATTTAACTATATTTTAAAAAATTAACTATATTTTAAAGTAAAAGATAGACTTTGACGGCAATTTACAATTAATTAATTTCTTCAGATGGATAGGGATTTTTGTCAGTAAATTTGATATTTTCAAGTTTTTCATGTAAGCATAAGAAGAAAAGTTCATTTAAAGATTTACAAGTTCTAGTTTTTTTAGTATTTTCCATTTTACCGTAAGTGTTTTATTAACTTCTTTTAAGTTCCAAAAATATTTAGAAAGGAATGCGTTATTGGTGAAAGATAATATATTTTAATACCACCTAATTTTAAAGGAATTCTTGGTACTCCCGATATAATTTATGACATCTGTAGTATTAATCCATTGCGTCTTAAACTTTTACAATGGATTAATACTACAGATAGCATAAATTGGTTTAATGGTGTAAACGATAAAAAGAATTGTTCATTAATCCAGTTTGATATTGTGGATTATTACCCATCTATTTGCAGCGATCTTTTTACTCTGGCTTTGGAATTTGCCAGGGAATACTCTGATCTTTCCAACGAAGATCTTGATATTATCATGAACTGTAGCAGATCTGTTCTTATACATAACAAAGATGATAACAGGCAGAAACGGGTCTTTGTTGTGATTAAATGAAAGCAGTTTTGTTTTGGAGGCTTTAAAATTTACAAGCCATTTCTTGTCTCAGCTAACAACTGATATGATGTCCTTTTTGTAAGCAGTGGCCAGGGTTATTTTGTCGGGTCTGTCTGACTTGAATAAAATGATTATGTCGGACACGGGTTATGTCATCTGCATAAATACCAAACTGATTATGTAGGGGAAGTCATCGATGAAGACCAGAGACAGTATAAAACTTAAGAATATAGCCTGAGGACCCTTACATTAGCAGGAAATAATCTGGAAACATGCCCCTTCAACACGGCGTTTATTATACGATTTGTTAGGAACTATTGGATGAAGTCAAATATTCGTCTCGTGATACCGTAGCCCTTGATCTTTCTGAGAAGGCCAGCATTTCAAACCCTGTCGAACGCCTTAGAGAGAGCCACTGTCCGATCTTCGGCATTCTTATTTCACAGCCCGAGCGTCGCCATTTTTTAAAGTTCGATCGACAAATTCAATGACGTCATGGCCGTTAACACGTCAGTGGTAGACCTGGCGAAACAGAAGCTATACTCTTCGTCCAAAAGGAGACCGCGCAAAGTAAGATGTTTAAAGCAATTCGACGTTAATTAGAGATTCAAGTACTTTGCCAAGAACAAGTAAGAAACTAAAGAAAGAGGGTTTTTAAAATCAGGAACTACAGAGGACTTCCAGCAAGCTAGTGGGGATATAATTTAGAAATGATAGCAGAAACAATGAGTTATGCGCATTTCACTCAGTAGAGCCTCCGTCCTAAGGGAAAAATCTGGCAGAGGTACTTCAGAGGAATCGAGAGGAGTTGGAAGAGAACTTTCCAGCAAAGTACTCTGCCTTCTCTGCAGTAGATGTCATTACTTCAAAAAGGGGCTGCGGATTTGCTATTGTTCAGCGCACTCTTGCACATCTATCAGTAATCTCTGAAAACCAAATGAATGATAAAGAGGTACTATAGTTTTAATGGTGAAACTGTCTTCTTCCAGTATTTGAGATATTAAATAAAGATATTGAAAACTGAGAAAAAAATGAGGCGAAAGAGAAATGAAAGAAGCCTATACACCCCACCCCATCAGTAGATTTAAAATCTGAAACTTTGCTATCTACACACAGCAGATTCATGCCGTAAATATTTACATTAACTACTTAGAAAATAGTATAGAGTGTTGAGAATGTGAGTGAGATTATGATTGTCTCACGTCTTCAATCTGTTGGAATTGATTTGTTTAATATGACGACCAAGAATAACGTGATGCCGAGTTGCATTAGCTTAAGTCTTTGGGAAAGCTTTCTCTGCGTAAACAATTTCCTAACATTTGATATAGCTTTGAAAATATGGATCAACAAATATTGTTCTGATAAAATATCCTCACTTTTTAGAATATTCATTTTCAGCTTTACATATAGACACACCGTATGGCGAGAATCCACTAGAAGCAGACATGGAAAGAAACAGCAGAGTTCTGAAGTAAAAATGTTTAATATTAAAGATTGTAAGCCATCGAGGATATTCTATATTTACAACGGAATTATCTCTCTCGAAATGTGTAAATACATTTAAAGGAAGAAAGTAATTTTTCCAATTGTATTTTTTTAATTAAAGAATGTATAAGTGGATATTATGGAGGAAGATGTACTGAGCCATGTTGGGGCTGTTTGAAGGGCGCGTGTCATCGGGACACTGGTCGTTGTGAATTTGGCTGTAAAAACGGTTTTGTTGGCTACAAATGTGATAGTAAGTATGTGATTTAAATTGATGTTTCATGAAGAAATTACGTATTAATAACCTTATCAACTTTGAGAAACAATAACTTTGAAATAATTGCTGTGTATTTGACTTAACATAGAAGAGCATGGGTTATATTTTCTGTATTACATGGCTGAAGTTAGATCAATATCAGCATCGATGTAGGACTTGAACATTTTAATTGTATGTTAGAAGGACGACTTTGTTTCTTCAATATTAATTTAACCATTTTATATGAAAGTAGCAAATGAAACAACATTAACATTGTTGTTTTTAAAGAGACAGCCATATCAATGAATATATTATGGAAGTGCTCCATTTGTTCAAACATTTCTACGTGTAAGTCGCATATGACGAAGGACGAAGTAGGTATTGACCGAAGAACAACTTACAATTTAATAAGAATAAAAATTAGTATAGAATAGACGGTATATATTTATATAGTTTACAAGAAATAGAAGAACATTTCCTCAGATTCTCTAATGTCATTAACTTGATTAGATAAGTATAGAATAGAGATCATAAATTTATTAGACTTAGAATAGAAAAATATCCCTTCTATTTTTCTGAAAAATTAGCTTTTCATTCATAAGGCGATTTTATTGGCTACAAATATGATAGTAAGTATATGATTTAAATTTACTTTCTGAAGCAGCAGCCGCATATTAAAACAGATTGGAAAATGTGAGAAACGATAAGTTTGAAATAAGTACGGATAAGATTTTATGCTATTTTAATGGATTATATGTTTGTATTGCACAGCTGAATTTAAAACAGTTTACATGATGAGTGAAAGACTCGCATATTTTAATTGGATGATATGGAATGAACTAATTGGAGGTTCAGTGCCGATTCAATCGTTTTATATGAAAATAGGAAATTTAATAACATTGTGAATTGATAAAAATATCGAGGAATATATTAGGCAAATTTTATATTTGTTGAAACAAGTTAACAGATTAGATGTATGACGTATATGATGAAGGCTGAAACACAATTTTCAATGTAATAGGTATGAATTATTTCTTTCTGAATTTCTGGGAGGAGGAGGAGGAGTTAAGTTATCATTGGTTAAATTACTGACACGTGGACTATTGTCCTCATCTTTGATGTTATTATGACAACGTTTGAACCGCTGTGCTCTCTGACCTTCTTCAACTGTTTGTCGACCATGCTAACCGTAATGGAAGTTCGAACTAAACTCTTTATACAATCTACGGGTATAGATAGTTTTCGTTCTGCTGTCATGTCTAGGGATATCTCATCTATTTCTTGAGCACTGCTCACTTATTCCCTTGAGTCGAAATATACGATACTTTACCCAGGGATTAAACTCACACTATATCAATTACGTGTTACCAAATTCACGAACCAGGGTTTTAACGACTAGATTAATTTTCCGGGCCAACAGGAGCTGATGCTGTGTTGCAGAGAAGTTATTATTCAGAACCGTACATTCAATGTTGCTTATTTTATCTGGGTAAATGTCTGGATCGCCACTTTTGTAGGGAGAAACAAAAGGGTAGTGGGGAGGACGAAAAAATTCTGTAGTCCTAGCGTAGAAAGAAATACGATATGGGAGTCGTAAATAGAGAAAGAGAAACAACAACCCGGCTTGAACAGTAACTGTAACCATAGTTGAAGTGAGTGCACTCAAGCGTGACGAGTAGAAGCAGCAGCAATTGTCAGTAGCCAGCTTAGGTTTAACGCTCCATGTTTTCAACTCAGAATTGTAGAATAAATCATTGAATTATGCATTTCGTGATATATTTAATGTGAGTTCAATTCCTGGGCCGGGTTCTGTGCACTTAGAAACGGATTGATCAATAACTGTGCACTATTAAATAAGAGCTATATGAGGCATCTCTAACCATGGGCATCCGAATGGGAAGAATCTACCGCCATAGATAAAATAAAGGGTTCAGTTCGGAGTTTACATGGATCAATAAGCAGGACACAACAGAAACGAGGAGAATAATAATCTGCGTTTAAATAATGTAAATAAGTATGAACATTTATAGAATGAAAAGCATATATTTATGTAGCTTACAAGAAATAGAAAAAAAGCTATCCTCGCTTTCTCTAATGTAATTTACATGAATAGAAAAGTACAGAATAGAGAGCATACATTTATGTGGCGAAAGAGAAAGTCACTTACCGAGAAAAAGGGCACGTTTGTTCTGTACGATATGCCGAAGATAAACAAGATAGAAACAAGTCAGTGGCAGCTGTTGCCATAAATGCATCTCGTATATGCTAATATTGTTTGCCCTCTCCAACCGCCGACCAATGAAAAATTGTCTAGCCGATAAAAGCAGTTGGTGTTCTCGAATTAGAGAGTCGTTTTATTGTGCCACTTTATCCATCGGCTTGCGTGTAACTCTTGGCTTGTGCGTTGGTTTTCTGACAGTTTACGTGTGGTGGGATTTGTGGCATTGGACTTGTGATTCCTGATTTTGACATTTCTTTCTACCCCTGGATATTCGACTTTGGACTTTATTTATTTCATTTTATAATTGAGCTGCCATATCAATTTCTGAACAATTTATTAGGCTTAGAAGGAATAGAAGAATATTTCTTCTATTTCTCTAAATCATTAGCTTTCCATTCATAAGGTGAGTGACGTCCTGGTTGGGCATTTATCGAAGTTGAATGGCAATAAATAAAAAACAGGAAGAAAATACAAAGCAATAAATATTTGCACCATTCACATTGATCGGACGATTGTCCTTATCTTTATTGTCATATTCATGGCATTTCGGCCGTTGTACGCTGCGGCCTTCTTCAGATGATATACGTTGGAATTTCGAAGCGGACCCTTTATTTGGCCCAGTGGATAAAAGCGTTCGTTGAAGTAATCAAATGACATGACGAAAAGAGTTGTGAGTTCAATATCTGGCCACAGCAGAGTTGAGCAAAAAAAACAAAAAAAAAAAAAAAAAAACTTGTTGAGTTACGAAAGGGAAATAACAGAAACTGAGATATCCAGAAAAGGCATGGCACGTGGAACTAGAGCAATCTACCCCGGTGGACGAAATAAAGGTTTCGGTTCGAAATTTAAACGTATATCACCTGAAGATGGACGGAGCGTACAACGACCGAAACGTCGTGAATATGACAATAAAGACGAGGACAACAGTCCAAACAATGTGAATAGTGTAAATAGTTACAATACCCCATCTCAGAAATATAGACAGATCCTGAAGAAGTCCGGAGCGTACAACGGCCGAAACGTCGCGAATATGACAATAAAGATGAGAAGAACAGTTCAAACAATGTGAATAGTGTAAATAGTTACAATACCTCATCTCAGAAATATAGACAGATAAAGCAATAAATATTTGATGATTTCTTTTAATATTTTTTTCATAATGCATCCGTAAGATTGAAATGAAATTTGTCAAAGGAATATGAGACGGAAATTTAATCGATATTGACTGCGAACACTGGATCTTTGTCGTTTTTGAATATTTGAATCTTTCTAGGGGATTTACACTTTTGATCTAAGAATGTCCAACCTTTATAAAAGAAGAACTTGCAAAATGAAAATTACACTTTTTCTTACAAAGTACTATTTCTTATATTATCTGTCAATTTTCGTTCTTAATTGTAGAATGTGCTCCTGGATATTCCGGAAAGAACTGCACCACTGTCTGCTATAACTGTATTGCCGATAAATGCGATCAGTATGGTGTATGCCTTCTCGGTTGCAAAAATTATTTTGCCGGTCCCAAATGCGATCGTAAGTTTAATATTTAATCATACATAGAAATTAATTATTCGGATATCTAAGTTTCATTTTCAATTCCGCTGAAACATTAGTTCTCGTACGATTACTGAAGTTAAGCAACGTCGAAACTGAGCAGTATCTAGATGAGTGACCGCTTGGGAGTATAAGGTGATATAAGCTTGAATGTGCAGGTGGTGTAATGGAAAATGGCTCGGAATTAGACATCGGTTTCGTTAGATTCACTTGCGCACAAATAATCCCCTTCCGCTCGAGGCTATGGGTTTGTATCAGTAAATCATTATTATCTTAAAAGAATTTAAAAAAATATTTTCTGGCTTTAAATCATCTGCAAAGGGTTGATAAACTGTAAAAGTTCGGTTAATCAAAGCCCACTTCCACCATGAATGATTGGCAAAATTATGAGTATCATTTTCATACTTGTTTTTCCACATGACTCATAGTTTGTAATTTGACATTTGCTCTCTTCGATTAATAATTAAGATCATAGTGTAGACATGTCAAGGTGTTTGAATTTCATTTTATACAAGTTTTCTGATTTCTTCGAAACACGTCTGAAAATAGGACGAACAGAACATAAAATCGAAACTCTTTTTGAAATCTGTTCCTTGTTCGGCTGGAGGTCTATCATCATCTTCGAATTCTTTAACTTAAAACTTTGCTAATTGTCCATTTAATTATTTGTAATGAATATGACTGATTAACTTCACATCATAGATGTGTTTCTGCATATTATTTTATTCTGTGCAGCGTTTTAATATTTCTGTTCAATTCGGTGTTTTGATGTATGTATAGAGTTTGGCGTCGATGTGATTCATAGAACTGACTCCATATACCACTTTACGGAAATAAAAGTGTATTTCTTTTGCGTGAATGGTAGTCATCATCTTAATAACTCAAAATAGTTAGAAAGTTTCTGAAATGCCGCGTTTTTTTTCCTACTGTCATTTTATCTATGAAATAGAATATGTTCCGATGTTGACTCAACTCACTTTTAGTTATATCATCAACTTAAGTCATGATAAAGATTGTGATACTTGAAAGTCAATGATCTTTACGCTCTTATTGGGAATAATAAACATTTCGAAGTGGAATTCATTTAGAAATGAAAGAAACATGAAGCCAATAAACTTTTTGTTATTTGAAGAGCATCTTTAAATTCTATGTATCGCAAAAATGTTCTTATTTTGAATACCAAGACTGTAAGACAATATTATATTATAGTGCGCTTTATGAGGTGTATTAGGAGACAACACATTATGTCATCGATTGCTGTAGAATTTGATGACTTATCTTTAAACGTGTAGCCTTGAATGAACTACTTTGGCCCTTAATATTAGGTTGGTGCAAAAATAATGTTGTTTTCTCACATAGTAACATATGTGAGAAAACGACATTATTTTTGCACCAACCTAATATATCCGATGTTATTAATACACTGTTATACAATGTTAAATACACTTAATAAACACTTATTTTTCTCTCTTTTTCTCTCTCTCAAATCATTGGTCTTTCTTAACGTAATATTTGATTACTTCTTTCTGTTTCGTTCATGACTTTTTATTTTTTAAGCACTTCTCTCTTTGTATTCTTTACGTGTCCCAAATGTGAGGCAAAATACAAACCAAAAATAGAATACTGCTTGAATTATTTCTTCTTCTATGTAGCGTGGCCCATCAGGATGTGGTTCTCCACAACTTCTTGTCCTTTGTAGCTCTTAGCAAAGTTTGTCTTTTTGTACCTCTCCTAATCCCTGTTGCACCAACCATTTATAAAGGCGCGTTAGGTATATTATTGGTTGTTTTCTCTGTCCTTCTTGCCTTCAGTGTGTTTTGTGAGTATTAAACTTCCCAAGCCCTCTTTCCTCATTATATACTCTAGAAATATCAGTTGTCTTTTCATGATTCTACGTGTCCTTTTCGTTTCCACTTTCTCATGTACTTTGTTCACATGTTCAGTCTGTGGTATTCGCAGCATCCTTTTGCAGACGTTGCTCCCCCCTTTGTATTTTCTACAAATCTTCAAAAATTTAAATGCAACGTTAATCGCTATTTTCTGTCTTCCTGAATCCTGTTCCTTTATTTTTTTCTCCTAACTAAAGTTTTCTCATTCTCTTTCACTGCCTGTAACCCTCTTCATACTAGTGGCATTATCGCCTTGCTTGGGTGAAATGATTATAAAAAATCAACAACGCATATGTGTTGCCTCAAGTTTATTCTTTGTGAGGATATTATCCAGCATTCACTTCCATATTGGATGACCGATATTATTCTGTTTCTGTCTTCACATTTACGGGATACGAAAAGTTTATTTCCCCTTCGCTTTCTTTGTTAATCTTGCAATGTTTCCTTAAACTAACTCTATTTTCCATTCTAATTTTTACATATTTTCCCTCCATTCTATGACATTTTCTTCTGTGTTCATTTGAGAGGAAGGTAAGTTAATGTGAAACTTTTTTGCATAATTTGTGTGATCGAATTTATTCTACATTCTTCTACAATTCTAAAGAGATGAGAATCGAAAGGCTTGGACTCGTGCTAGCATCCCATTCGTCTATTAATTACACATGGCACTCAAGCTGTAAATATTTGGAAGGCAAACTCTGACCGAATGGAACCGAAATGAGAAATCTTGCACCCGCAAGCATCACAAGCTTAATAAGCTTTAAATAGTGTAAATGATTTGAATTAAAGTTTATAGCTCAATTTCAGATGATATTTTAGTTTCATTGGAAAATCATTAATTCAATATTTCCTCTCTGCCATTTTAAGCAAATTTATTCTATGTTCTCTAAAGAGACGAAAATCGAAAGGCATGAACTCATGCTGGTATCTTAATCGTGTATTAATTATACACGGCGCTTTAGCCGCAATAGTTTGGAAGGCAACTCTGATCGAATGAAACTGAATTAATCGACTTGACACCCACAAGTATTCTATGCCTAATATTTTGAAAGAAAAATTGTAAATTAATTTCATTAATTTAATATTTCTTCTCTGCCATTTTAAGCAATCATAATTCGAAATATTACTCAATTTTTTCCCAGATCCATTTTTCGATAAGTGTCGGTATATTTCGAGACTTTTATTCATATTCAGTAAATTTTATTGATCTTGACGTCTTGATTCTCGGAATAAACCAAATCTCTTGTTCAGACTATTGCTCAGCAGATTTGGTTTATACGAACTCTCGCTTTTTGTTACTTGCGTAAGTTAATATAGCTTTGTTTCTCTGGTGCAAACTTATCGTTTGAATTAAGTATTTAACCAACGCTGAACATCTTTTCTACTATTAGTCTGTAAACTCCGCCATCTTAGGAATTAATGAAAAAGAGGAAAGAGATCGGGGAAATGTTTGTGATAATAAACATGAAAGTATTTGAATGAATTCCGTTGCATTTGAATCGAAAATACTGACAGACTCAGAGATGAAAAAAAAAAAAAAAAAAATAACAACCCCCACAAAACCCCCTAAAAACAAAACACATTGCTTTTGTTTAAATGAATATTATTATATTATTATATTTCAGATTGTCAAAAATATTATTACGGTGTCAAATGTGACAAGACTTGCGATGGTTGTAACCATGGAGACTGTAACCCACTTGGTATATGCAATCAAGGATGTAACTCGAGATTTAGTGGAGAGAGATGTGACAGTAAGTTTGGTCTAATTCATTGTTCGTTCAACCTATATATATATATATATATATATATATATATAGGTTGAACGAACAAGTCAACAGAAGATGGCGATTGACGTTGCATTTACATTTTTGAAATTGTAGTTATCAGGGAAGGAAGTAAGAGGAAAGGAGTTCCACAGTTGAGAAGTGTGAGGAAAGAAATTGTTGGAGTAGAATTGGCGGTTACATTTAACTATTTCGGCAGTAAAAGGGTGGGACCTAGAAGCCAAGGAGCCAATCTAAAATTCATGTAGTCGAAGTACCAGAGAAAGAAAAAAGCTCGTTAGAGCAGCTTCCATGAAAATATTTGTAGAAAAGAAAAGCCACATCAGGGAAAACGGAAGCCACATCAGACTGCGAGAAAGTGACTGAAGTCGAGTTGCTAAGATCAATTAAATTGCATATCATTCTTTGGATTTTGTCAAGAACTTCAAGATGAACAGCTGGGGCACCAGATCAGATATGGCAACAATATTCAATGCACGGGCGAATGGTAGATTTGTAGTTATGTAGGATGGACTCTGACGAGTAGAGCCATCTAGCTCGGCACAGTGACCCAACTTTCCTTGCAGTAGATGCAGCTATTGATTCAATGTAGTTGTTTCACTTCAGTTGGAAACGTGAGGCTAAAAAGGCGCAGTAAGATGCTTTCCTGGAGTCGAATATCAGCCATGCTGACCGGGGGTGGCGGTAGAGGATCTTCTCTGTGGTGGTTAAATGAGACCAGTTTAGTTTTAGAGGCATTAAAATTTACATGTCATTTGCTGACCCAGTTAACCACTGATTGAGGTCCTTTTCGAGATTAACGGCCAGCTAAACGTTGTCAGCTCTGCCGGATTTACTACTGACACACACACACACACATATATATATATATAATGTGTGCGTAAAAATATGAATAAAGGAAGAAGGAAAAATTTGTCTTAGCCGACGCGTTTCGTTCACTGAGAGACTTTATCAAGGAAAATGTGAAGATTTTATTCTGTGAAAAGTATTTATATACAAGAGCAAAAATGTTATTAGATTTTCAAAATTTTTAGGTAAAGGAGTGCTTATGAATATGAATATAAACAGTAAAGTCAGGCAAGTTTATGAGGGGAGGAGGTGATAATTATGAGCACTCCTGTACCTAAATATTTTGAAAAACTTTTTGCACTTGTCAGAATCTTTACATTTGCCTAGATAAATTTGCTCTCAGAGGAGCAAACGCATCGCTAAGATGAGTTTTCCTTTTGTCTTTATTCATTCATATTCACTCTCTCTCTCTCTCTCTCTCTCTCTCTCTCTCTCTCTCTAGCATTTTCATCGTTACAGTTAATTTTAGACATATTTCTTTTATCCTTATTTCTGACATTAATTCAGTCATAGACGATTGAGCTAAATTTTTCTAGCCAAGGTTTTCCTCTGTAGCAAGAAAACTTTTACTAAACTTCGATTTCTCAGGCATGTGACCAACATATTTATTGATATACACCCGAGCTATTATGGCGCACGTTTATCCAAAGTTGACAAAACGGAATATTGAAATATTTAAGTAATGTTTTAGTTCCTTTTCCTGTTATCTACTGCATGAATTTTAATTATAACATTTATTTTATAGCCGCGTCGAAAAAATAATTTTGGTTTACTAACAGTATAATAAGAATAACAAAGACATTATATATTATTATACATTATTATATATTATTATTATATATTATACATTATTATATATTTAGTAGTAAAAATGTCGATGTCAATTAATTCTTTATGTATATATATATATATATATATATATATATATATATATATATATATATATATATATATATATATATACACATATACACACCCAAGCCCAAGTATAGGGTTGGTGTATACAGAATAAATTCCAATAACCAAAAATGCTATTCTTAAAAGACTGCTCAATACAGAGTGGAACAAATATAATTTATTCAAAAATTATAACATTTACATGTTATAAAATCACTACCAAAATGACTATTTTTGTAGTGATTTTATAACATGTTTATGTTATAATATATATATATATATATATATATATATATATATATATGATAAACACCAACCTTTTCTGCTACCGTGGTTTCCATCAATAAAGGTTTGTTTAGGCTTTGATATTGCATTATTTATTCACTTATATAAGTTTATAAATAATGTAAATATTTCACATATAAATATTTAAAATATTAAATGATCTGCACTTTAGATTTTTTTGAATTGTGTATTTAGAACTTTTTAAAAATATAACCCAGACAGACAGGATATACCTTATTTCTAAAAACAGTTTTATTGTACTGTCTCTCTTTCTTTCTTTCTCTCTCTCTTTCTCTCTCTCTCTCTCTCTCTCTCTCTCTCTCTCTATCTATCTATCTATATATATATATATATATATATATATATATATAAGCGCCAAATTCAACTTAGTTTCGGAACATAAACACTTTGTATTGTAGATTGTCAGTCATTTAAAAATTTATAAGGGAATTATCTCTCTCGAAATGTGTAAATATATTTAAAGGAAAAAAGAATGTTTACTATTGTATTTTTTAATTATAGACTGTGCAAGTGGATATTATGGTGAAAAATGTACTGAACCATGTTGGGGCTGTTTGAAAGGCGCTTGTCATCGGGACACCGGTCGTTGTGAATATGGCTGCAGAAAAGGTTTTATTGGAAACAAATGTGATAGTAAGTATATGATTTAAATTGACGTTCTTAAGAAGGAATCTCATATTACAATATCTTAGCCGATATTAGAAGCAATAATTGCTGTATATTTGACTTAACCTAGAAGAGCATGGATTATATTTTCTGTATTACACGGCTGAAGTTAAAACAATTTCAGCATCGATGTATCCCTTGAACATTCTAATTGTATTTTAGGAGAAGGACGACTTTGTTTCTTCAATATTAATTCAACCAATTTATATGAAAGTAGCAAATGAAACAACATTAACATTGTTGTTTTTAAAGAGACAGCTATATTGATGAATATATTATGGAAATATTCCATTTGTTCAAAAATTTCTACAGGTAAATCGCATATGACGAAGGGTGAAGTAGCTATTGACCGAAGAACAACTTATAATTTAATAAGGATAAAAATTAGTATAGAATAGACGGTATATATTTATGTAGTTTACAAGAAATGGAATAACATTCCTCAGATTCTCTGTTATTAACTTGAATAGAAAAGTATAGAATATAGATCATGAATTTATTAGGCTTATAGGAAATAGAAGAATATCTCTTCTATTTCTCTAAATCATTAACTTTCCATTCTTTACGCGAGTGATCTTGTTGTGTAAATATCGAAGTTGAATGGTAATAAATAAAAGACAAGAAGAAAATACAAAGTACAAATGTACTTTTGACGATTTCTTGAATATTTGAAATCGCCCAGGGATTTACACTTTTGATATAAGAAGTTTTAGCCTTTATAAAAGACAAATTTTCAAAATGAAATTAATATATGATGTTTTTTTCTATCAATTTTTCTTTTCATTTGCAGAATGTGCTCCTGGATACACTGGCAAGAATTGTCACTATCTCTGCAAAAATTGTGTTCAAGAGAAATGCGATCAAGATGGTATATGCCTTATCGGTTGCAAAAGTAAATTTATCGGTCCCAAATGCCAGCGTAAGTTTAATACTATTCAATCAAGGAAATTATTTATTCTGATTTCTATGTCAGTACCCATTTCTATATGGATAATTGAAAAAACAGACAGAAGCTCATGTGTAGCATTTACCTATTTGCTTTATACATAAAATATCTTTTTTTTAACTAGTTAGTGTCTTCTCCGAAATGTAATGTGTCGGAATTCCATATTTGCCCACGAAACTTCTGATTAATTATCTGTTCACCAAAAATAAGACGAAAAGGACAAAAATTCCAAAAAGTCTTTGGAATGTGTTCTTTATTTGACTGGAGATCCATCAGCATCTCTTGAATTCGTTCAATTTAAAACTTTTCTAAATGTATAGCTAATTATTTCTTATTAATTTGATATATACCCTTGTGCAAATTAATTGAAAGAAAACGAATGATTCCGTTATTATTTACTTTTTTTCATATTTTTCCAATGCGTCATGACCCAATGCACATGTTAGTACTTTGTATGTCCATTCCACGTAGTCATTCCTTGCAGAGTGACCACAGATTCTCGATTGGATTTAAATCAGGAGAATTTTCGAGCCAGTCTTTGATTTGCTCACTGGTAAGGCTTGTCATTGTGTCCGTGCAGCGTTAAAACTTTCGTACAATTCTTTGGAGTAACGTCCATCGCAGGCAATGGCCGTAGGATAACTAATCGACAGTCTAGACAATAGTGTCTGGGCGTGGTGAAAATCTGATGCAATCACGGATGAAACAATATTTTTCAAGGTTAAAACAGCATACACTCCGAAAATACATTCATATTACTGCATACCACTGCAAATGGCATAATCTGAGCAAAATATAGAGAAAGATTACACCCTGTCACGCCAGTGGCTCTAAAACTGATCGTATGGTGAAAGAAAAGGAAACTAAAGCGGTTGTTTCAATTAATTTACACGAGGGTATAGATATGATTCTGTATATTATTTTATTTTGTGTCGTGTTTTAATATTTCTGTCCAGTATGGTATTATTTCTCTATCGTGTTTTGACACGTGTTTATCATCTAGGTTTTACTTTATCATCAAGACACTTAAGTTGATATCCTGCAAAAATTTTAGCAGCTATTGTCTGTGCACATGACCTAGCTATCACTGCAGACACTAATATCACTGTTCTCCTACGCCATCTAGAAAATCCTTCCAACGACGCTGGACTCTATGTAAATGCCTCTAAAACTGGATTCATAGACTTCAACTGGCAAGGCTCAATAGAAAACTGTCTCAACTGCCACCTTGCATAAAATGAATGCAATCTGGAAATTTGATCTACCAGACAACATCAAGCGGAGATTCTTTTGAGCTATTGTAGAGGCTGTGTTAATGTATGATGCCACAGCTTGGACATTGACTAAAACCCTAGAATCAAAGTTTGCTGGAACATACACTAGGATACTGACAGCTATGCATAACATCTCCTGGAGACAACATCCAAGTAAATCACAGTCCTATGGACCCATTCCTGATATTTCTACAATCCTACCCGAACGTAGAATGCGCTTTGCAGAACACAGCTGGCGAGTAAAACAAGAACTTTTGAGCGTACTGCTCCGGACAACTAGCTATGGTACAAGACGGCCTGGTCGCCCAGAAATCACGCACATTGACCAGCTATATTATCATACAGAATACCACCCTAATGACCTTCTGACCTTGACGCAGAACTGTGGTGGTTGAATTTTCGAGATAGATTGACCGAATAATAATTATCGAGTTTGGTGTCGCTATGATTTGTGGAACTTGTCATCTGCCACTCACCGTGAATATAATGGTTGTTTTGTTTCTGTGTGAACAGATGATCCTCTTATTAATGATGAGCAAGTCTCAAAATTAGAGTGGGTTTTCTTACAGATGTATAATCTTTTAAATCTCTCCGGCGTTGACACATATATACAATGTTATTGGTCACTTTCACTGTCCATTGCCACGGTAAAGGTGGTGATAATTTGATATTAACGATTTTTATGCTGATAAAACTAGGAAATGAATTTCAGTTTACTGTAGAAATGAGGAAGCATGTACGCAAATACGTTTTTGATTTGCAAACACCTTCATTTCATGTATTGTCAGAGAGCGAGACAAGTTCTTATAATTGATCTTAGTATGTATATTGGTTAACACAAAATGGCATCGATTGCTGTAGAATTTGATAAGTTATCGACAAACATGTAGTCTTGAATTAACTATTAGCTGGTGCAAAAATAATGACGTAATAATGTCGTTTTTTGACGTTAAAAATACGTAAAAAAACGACATTATCACGTCATTATTTTTGCACCAACCTAATACTTGGTCCTTATATGTGTTCCATGTTATTGTGGGTCAGGGTACACTCTGTTAGTAGTGATTTCCTTGTGTTTTCTTTCTCAAATCCTTGGTCTTTCTTACGTAATATTTGATTACTTCTTTCAGTTTCATTCGTATCTTTATTCCTAAGTACTTCTCTTTTTGTCTCCTTTACCCGTCTCAAATGTGAGGCTAAATGAAAATAAAATTAAGATACAACTTACTGTAATACTTTTCTTATATGCTTCTTTTCCCGTCTGCCTGGTTTCTTTTTCCGTCTTCACACCTGGGAGATACGAGAAATTTATTCTTTTCGCTTACTCTATGTGAATCTTGGAATATTTTCCTCCCTAATGCTGTTTGCGATTCTTTTTTAATGAACGAAACTTATTTTAATTTTCTTCTTTCCAGATTTTCTCTCCATTCTATGAAAATTGTTTTTGTATCAATTTGAGAGGTAGATAGTTAGGAAATTTGAGTGAGCGAGTATTTTTCTCTATTCCTTGAGAATTTTGAAGGGATGAGATAGGAAAGGTTTGAACTAGAGCTGGCATCCTATTTGTGTAATAATTCTACAAGACGCTCTTGCTGCAAAGGTTTGGAAGGCGAATCTGAGCGAATGAAGTTGAATCACTTAGCGAATGAAGTTGAATCATTGAATCCTACAATCACTGGACACCTGATGTTTTCACACAAAGATTATAAGTCAATTCCAACTGATTTTTAAGCTTAATTTCGTAGAGACTTTAATATTCTTTGTTAACCCTAGTTTCAGCAATAAGAATTCGAAATATTTGCTCAATTTCTTCCAGGTCCATTGTTCAACAAGTGTCGGTTTATTTAGAAACTTTAAACATATTCAGTAAATTCTTGATTTTTCGGGATACTAACGATAAATTGGTCAGGAGATTTGATTTATTCGAACTTTCGCTTTTTTTTTACTCACTTCCGTTTATATAGGCATCCTTGTTTCTCTCGGTTATCATTTGAGTAATGTATTTAACCAACTCTGAGCATAGCTTCTACTCTGAGTTTGTAAACTCGATACTCTATATATTAATCTATGATCGGTGAAATATTTGTAATAATAAAAGTAAAGATGAAAGTACTTATTTGAAATAATTTTTGAATAATGAACTTTTTTTTGGTATTTAAATCGAAAAGGTTGACAGACGCACAGATGAAACAAATAAAAATAAATATTTCTTTTGTTTAAGTGCGTATTATAATTATTTATTTTTAGATTGTCAAAAGTATTATTATGGAGTTAATTGTGACAAGACTTGTTATGGCTGTAGCCATGGAGACTGTAACCCACTTGGAATATGCAATCAAGGATGTAAACCGAGTTTTAGTGGAGACAGATGTGACAGTAAGTATCGTATAATTTCAATATTCTTTGTTCGTCCAAACTATATCTGAAATACTACAATTGAGATAGTAAAGCAGAAGTTATATGACTAATAAGTAGGTCTTATCTCTTTAATGATGTAAGCTATTGTGATATTTGTTTGGAATGAAGGCTAAAGTATTAAACAGAGATATCACACAGAGAAAAAAAAGTAAGGCAAAAGAGAAATGAAAGAAACGCATGTCATATCGATGGATTTAAAATCTGAAAATTTGCTAACTATACACACCAGATTCAAAATACTTAGGAAATCGAATAAGGTGCTGAGAATGTGAGTGAGATTATGATTGTCTCACGTCTTCAATCTGTTGGAATTGATTTGTTTAATATGACGACCAAGAATAACGTGATGCCGAGTTGCATTAGCTTAAGTCTTTGGGAAAGCTTTCTCCGCGTAAACAATTTCCTAACATTTGATATAGCTTTGAAAATATGGATCGACAAATATTGTTCTGATAAAATATCCTCACTTTTTAGAATATTCATTTTCAGCTTTACATATAGACACACCATATGGCGAGAATCCACTAGAAGCACACATGGAAAGAAGCAGCAGAGTCCTGAAGTAAAAATGTTTAATATTATAGATTGTAAGCCATCTTATAATTTTGAGGATATCCCATATTTACAACGGAATGATCTCTCTCGAAATGAGAAAATATATTTAAAGGAAAAGTGTAACGTTAGCTATTGTATTTTTCATTATAGGCTGTACAAGTGGATATTATGGTGAAAAATGTACTGAACCTTGTTGGGGCTGTTTGAAAGGCGCTTGTCATCGGGACATCGGTCGTTGTGAATATGGTTGTAAAAACGGTTTTATTGGATACAAATGTGATAGTAAGTATGTGATTTAAATTGATGTTTTTAAGAAAAAATTACGTATTAATAACCTTAGCAACTTTGAGAAACAATAACTTTGAAATAATTGCTGTATATTTGACTTAACCTAGAAGAGCATGGGTTATATTTACTATATTACACGGTTGAAGTTAAATCAATATCAGCATCGATGTAGCACTTGAACATTTTAATTGTATGTTAGGAGAAGGACGACTTTGTTTCTTCAATATTAATTCAACCATTTTATATGAAAGTAGCAAATGAAACGACATTAACATTGTTGTTTTTAAAGAGACAGCCATATCAATGAATATATTATGGAAATGTTCCATTTCTACAGCTAAGTCGCATATGACGAAAGGCGAAGTATCTATTGACCGAAGCATAACTTACAATTTAATAAGAATAAAAATTAGTATAGATTAGACGGTATATATTTATGTAGTTTACGAGAAATGGAATAACATTCCTCAGATTCTCTGTTATTAACTTGAATAGAAAAGTATAGAAAAGAGATCATGAATTTATTAGGCTTATAAGAAATAGAAAAATATCTCATCTATTTCTTTAAATCATTAGCTTTCCATTCAAAAGGCAAGTGATCCTCTCGTTGTGTAAATATCGAAGTTGAATAGTAATAAATAGAAATCAAGAGGAAGATATAAAACAAATATTTGATAATTTCTATAAATATTTTTGTTATAATGCACCCGTTAGATTGAAAATCAATTTGTCAAAGGAAATTGAGACGGAAATATAATCACTATTGGCGTGAATCCTGCTTATTTTTTGGTTTTGAATTTCATTTACCATTCTTATAGTAGCATTTTCAGTAGTTAAAAAACACGAATTTTCAAAGTGAAAAAAATATTATTTTTATCAATTGATATTTTATATTTTTTCTATCAATTTTCAATTTTTAATTGTAGAGTGTGCTCCTGGATATATTGGACATAAGTGCACCCCTGCATGCTTTAACTGTATTGCAGAGAAATGCAGTCATGAGGGAATATGCCTTCTTGGGTGTAAAGGTCATTTTGCCGGTCCCAAATGTGATCGTAAGTTTACTAGGAATCATACATTATTTATTCAGATTTTTAAATGTCATTTCCACTTCCGCTTTGACTAATTGAGAAAACATAGACAAAATTTTGTGTAGCGCTTTCATATTTTTTTTCTACATAAACATATTTTGTAATTTAACGTTGGCCTCTTTGTCATTACTATTGGGTTGATGCAAAAATAATATCGTTTTTTGAAGTATTTTTTAACGTCAAAAAGCGATATTATTTTTGCACCAACCTAATAATTATGATTCAAACGTAGACATGACAACGTGTCGCAATTTCTTCTTTGCACAAGAGTGCTTGAACTAGTTCTCTGTTTGACACCGGTTCGTAAATAGTACGAACGGTGCAGAAATTTCATTTACTTTTGGAAATTTGTTCCTTATCACGCTGGGTACTTATTATCATCATTTGAATTCGTTAAGTTTTCTAACTTTACATTTAATTATTTATAAGGAAGATAACTGATTAACTGAGTCCTGGGTATGACGATAAATTACATCCGGTAGCAAGGCCTCTGATTGGGAGATTAGAGATTTTGAGGAGCGTGGAACTACCTGTTAACTGATGTTGTTCCTAGGTCCACCTAGACCCGGGTTGGTTGCATTTGTTGGAAACCCAGCTATTGGCAAATATTGAACTAACAAACAAAAATCAACAATACATTTTTATGGTAAAATTACCAACAATACTTTTTATGATCTGCAAAATATATATCTAAAAAACATACCTTTAATCTGAAAGCATAAAATTATGTACTAAATATTTAGATTTCATCATTAAATAACCCATAGAGGTGTTGATATGCTGCTAAACAGAATCCACCAAAATCAACTGATTTTGTGTATTATTTTAATATTTCTTTTCTCTACTATATTATTTGTCTGTGGACGTTTAACTTCTGATGCCATTTTGACTCCTGGTCTTGCTTCACATGATGGTATTGCTTGTTTTTTATGTGTGTTAATGTTTATTCCTGACGATATCTTATAAATAAACCATCTTTGATGATAAAGCTTCTGCAATGTTGTCTTGGTTTCCTATTTTCATATCTTAGATGTTGACACAATTCCTTGGTCCATATCAACATCAACTAGGAAGTTGAAGATTGTGAGAATATAAGAAATATAATTTTTATTATCGTTTGTTTTTTATTATCAACAACAAATCAAGGAAATAAAAATAACTTCCCAGAAAGAATGCATAGAATCGCCACCAAATCTTTTTAAAAAACAAAACACATTCCTTTTCATTCTACGTATCGACAATATTTCGTATTTAAAGTATAAGTTGATAGAAAAACGTACTTATAATAGCGTTTTTCTACGTGTCTTAGACGGCTGTAAAATGATAGTGACTCCTGCAGAATTTGATAACTTGTCTTAAAACATGTAGAATTGAATACTGATATCATTGGGGCTCATGTAAGGTTCAATAATTATTCTAATTCAGTTTTGTTTTATTCGGCTCTTTTGCAATTCTTTGTTTTCTGTTGTTTTTTCTGTTATAAATTTTTCAGTTGTTTGCGTGGCTAGGACAATAAAGATGAATGTTCTCTTTTCATTTGCCTCTTTGTATTTCTAAAGCTCGTTTCTCTTTGTATCAATTCTACACGATGCTGAACTTACAAAGTGTTCGAAGCAATATCTGACTAAATAAAGATTAATGGAGCGATCTGACATTCACAAATATTATACACCTAGTAGGGCTTAAATGCTTTAAATGTTTTGAATCAAAATTTATAACTCAGTTTCAACTGATTGTTAAGTTTAATTTGGATTTTTTTAAACTGTATATCAACTCCTTAAAAGTTTTGGTAATTACGTTTGCTAAATGTATTGCTGGTAATTTTCTCTTCCTTTTACAATAATGTATGGCAGGTAATTTTTTACTATGAAAATGTATTGCTGGTATTCTTATTACAAAAATGTATTCTTATACTTTCATGATGTTTTGACCCTAGTTTAGGGGTTCATTATTTGCCCATAACTGGGACCCTAACAGGTGCTACCACCTTGAGTCAAGGTGGATCTGGGAATAACAGAAATTAAAAGGTGGTTCCAGGCTCCTCAAAACTTCTCAATCCATGCTGCCTGATGTAGTTTTTCGTTATACCCAGGGCGAGTTTTATTTAGAAAGTCTTTAATTAAATATTCTTTTCGACTCGCAGATTCAGCAATAATACTTCGAAATATTGCTCAATGTGTGTTTTCCCAAGATCCATTGTTCAACACATGTCCCGTTCTATTTCGACACTTTAATCCTAATCAGTAAATTCTATTGATTTTGATATCTTGATTATCGGGATATTGTCTCGAGTATTGGTCAGGATATTGCTTTTTTTTTTTACTCCTTCGGGTTTTATATAATCATCCTTGATTTTCTTGGACTTACCTATCGTTTGAGTTACGTATTTTTACCGACGGGGAATCACTATTCTATTGTTTTGCAAATTATTCTCGTTATAATTTAAGGTAAGATCGATGACACATTTTTTATAACACTAAAAGTAACGATTAAAAGTATTTGCTTGAAATAATTTTTGAATAATTAAATTTTAAAGTCTTTAAAACCAAAACGTTGACAGCGACACGCACGGAAAGTTAAAAAAAAAAACCCAGATTTTCAGTAATTGAAAAATAATTTTTTTTCTTTTCAGGTTGTCAAAAATATTATTATGGCGTTAATTGTAATAAAATGTGTCATGGCTGTAAAGATGGTGACTGTAATCCAATTGGTATTTGTCAACAAGGATGTAATCCAAGATTCATTGGAGAAAAATGTGACAGTAAGTATCATCTAATTGTCTGTTTTCTTTCTTCGTTCATTGTAAATCAAAATCGGACAGGTTTATATACTCATCGCACTAGTTGTGAAAGAATCTTATGATAAAATCTATGATAATATTACAGTTGTAATATTCGGCAAAAGTGTGTTGAAGTTGGGGGAAACACCTAACCAATGGCTCTCCCAGCAATTACGGGGTTAATGGACGGAGAGAGGAAAGAGACGGGAAGTAACAAAAGTAACATTGTCTCGGAAACCACAGCAACTTGAAGAACAAAAAGCCCACAGGACAGACTTCACAAGACACCGTATTTTGCCGACTGCTAGTTTTCACCCTACTTTTATTGGCATGAGGCATCTTACAACGATCCAGATCTTGATCAGTTGCAGAGAGGACCGTATCTAGACATGCCAAGATGTCCTGCTGCTAACGGGAAAAACCTAGATGTAACTGATGTTGGCGAACATATCCCCATGCGATCCGAGGCCTCTTTTTTACGTCTGTACTGACACGCGTTGATCCACAGTGCTTTATAAGCCAGTAATAAAATAATAATTATTCATAAATAAATATTTTTAGAAATAGCACTACCGTTACTGGTTATGAGATGAAAAGAGGTTTTAACAGATGGAGAAAATTCTTGACACTTGGACAAAGTTGCTAAGGCAGTTTCAGTCTAAGGCATAGGAATGAGTAATAGGTAATAACAAGGCATTGAAACAATATTTCTTACTTATATTAATTATATTTATATATTTCATAAGGATTCATAGGTAAGGCGTTGTGGATTATTTGAATCCTGAAATCAGGCCCGATCCACTGAAAGTAAACATCATTGGAAGTTCAGTAATCAGCTCCTCGATATTCTTTTCTTCTGTCTCCATTTTAATATTATTTTTCTTCCATCTCAAAAGCCTCAAATACCTTTTCTTAGAAAAAATATTTGTTTACTCCTGTAGCGAAGAAAACGGCGACTTACCGCGTCAAACCAAGCGACAGCGCGTCGCGTGTATTCTACGACGGAAAAAGTGGCGAAAAAGAAAATTACTTACCAAACAGAAGGGCACGTATTCCGCATAACATGCTGAAAAATGGAATATTTGAATTGAAAAACAAGTCCGTCGCAAGAGTCGCTATAAAAGTATTTTGATATGCAAATTACTGAACATCCTATCCCAGCTGTCGACGAATGAAAAAAATAGGTTCTTCCGATAAAAGCAGTTAGTGTACTTGATTCGAGAGCGGAAAACTCAGGAATTTTTGGCTACGACGTTTGTTAGAGAGTGAGTTATTTTTCTGACTGGTTACACGCATTGTGATTTGAGATAGTACCGGCGAATCGAGTTTTCAGCATTTCTTTCTGCCCCCGATATTCGAGTCTGTACTTACAGTGATTTTTCTTTGTGTTGTGGAAGTAATCTGCGACAAATACTTCCTTTGCTTTCAGAACGCTTACAACTCCCAATGTTCAAAATATTTCAAGGTAATAGCTAAAGAAATCTCTCCTTTAGGTTTTAGAAGCATATCCAATTCAGTTTTGTCTGGTTGCACACAAACTGGAATCTTAGTTAACTACAGTTGTTTTATATAAAGTAGTAAATTCAGTCACATTACTAAAATTGCCTGTGAAATGCTAACAATCTTTCTAACAATAAATTCTTTATGTCAGACTTTTGACTTGTTAAAACAAATCTAAAGATAAAATACGAAATATGCAGGGTGTGATAGATAAATTGTCGTCTAAATAACATAAAAATGAAAATAACACAGACATCTCATTTTAACAGATATATTTACCAAAATTGCACAAAAATATCTTAAAATACTAAGGAGTAAATTTATTCAGTAAAATCTCGATTGGATTCAACCACATCTTCCAAACGACTTCGGAATATGCCGTATCTCTTCTGGGTTGTCTCCTTGTTGACAAATGCTGCCATAATCCTTTCCTTCAGTACATCTTTGATGTTACATGGAGTTTTGTTGGTCTCTCGCTCAACTGCGACCGATACATAATAATCAAGGAGGTTGCAGTCTGAGGAGTTAGGTGGCCAGTTGTAAGGAGTTATGTGTTTGCAGAAATTGTCTGATAGCCATGACTGGGTTCTCCTGCTTGTGTGGCCTAATGCAGAGTCATGTTGCCAGATATAGTCTTCCAACGGTCACCCTCTTGACCCAGGGTAGCACTACCTCCTCAAGGAACTTGATTTAGGCCTCCGTGTTGAGTCTGAGACACTCACCAACAAATCTTGGAATTCTTTTCTTATCAGAACGTTCAGAGTGATTTTTCAGAGCTGCCGTACCTTCATAATCACAGTTAGACTCAGCCATTTCTTTCCGAATCCTCTGCACTGTCTTCATATTGACGCCTAAACACCCTGAAATCTTCTTATTTGAGCTTCCGGTGCGAATGCAAAGCTGTACAGCATGCTGTTTCCAAATATCTGGTGGAGTAAATTGTGTCATGGCGCTCATAGACGGTGCCCAACTGACCCTACTATATTGTGCAGTCGACAAATTAAAGAGAAACAACACTTAGGCGCGAAATAAAAAAAATATAAAATGGCGGAAATATTATTTGCATCTATCGGCCTGATTCGAGAAATCTTAGGAAGATATGTGCTTTTCGGCTGGACTCGAACCTGCTTCTCCTAGGAGAAACCGTCATTAGATCTGACGTACCTTGATCGCTCGATCACAAAATATATATATATATATAAGTGAACACTGAGGTCAACACCGTGTAGCCACAATCTGTTTCATGCTTGAACGTAATCTTGGAAGATTTTTAACACGCTTTAGACGTAATGTTGAGCACTTTTTTACCATAAATATATCATACCTTATATATATATATATATATATATATATATATATATATTACAGAGATGAAAATCACTCCCCCACAAGAATGGCCATTTCGCCCTTCCAATGAAAGGGCGAAATGGCCATTCTTGTCGGTTAGTAATTTTCCTCTATCTGTAATTTATATATGCTCTGTAATAAATACATTGGGCACTTTTCTGTCAATCAGTTTTAATTTTTTATATTACTAGGATTCATTTGTATTACATACCAAGGATTTTTACCGATATATATATATATATATATATATATATATATATATATATATATATATATATATCTGAAGAAATATAGTTTTAAGGTGTGCTATGTTTATGGGATAACGTGGTCAGTATCAGAGAGAGAGCGTGTGTAAATATAAATATAAAAGTGAACATTGAAGTCAACACTCGATTGTGTCCAGCATGAAACAGCCTGTCGCCTCTGAGTGTTGAATTCAATGTTCACTTTATTCATACATACATATATATATATATATATATATATATATATAAAAGTATAGTATAGTGTATATATATATATATATATATATATATATATATATATATATATATATATATATATAAACACGCACACTATGCTTATATAAAGAGTATAGAATTCGTTAATGAATATAAATTTTTTATAATTTTCATTTTTATTCGCTTTCTGTTGTTGCAATTTTAAATTAAAAAATTGCTTTTATATTTAAAATGTAAATTTGATATTTTTAAAACTGTTAACTGTTGTAATTGCAGCATGTGTCTCTGGATATGCAGGAAAGAACTGTAGCTATGTGTGCAAAAACTGTATTGCTGAGAAATGTAGCCATGATGGTGTCTGTATTCTTGGGTGCAAGGAGCATTTCGCTGGGCCCAAGTGTGGATGTGAGTTTTATTTTCAGCACGCACACACATGCACGCACATACACGCACATACACAAACACAAAACATCCATCGTCTAGTCATAACTATACAGTCTCTATAGTTCAAAAGCGTCTACACGGCCATGTCGGTAATTATCTCTTTATCGCTATTTCCATAAAAAGTTTCCACCAACTCTAACCCTCCTAGATAAGACCCACCATACCACGCCCATTGTAGCAAACCACCCTCATTCCTTCTGTATTACATTAATGAGAAGTAGATGCAACTCGAATAGCATCTGCGCACGAACCACTACATTGTGGAACAGACTCCGAAGTGGATGCTTCCCCGGCCACTACAACCAATACAAACTTAAACTCTTTAAGTCTCGGGTTAACTGTTATCTTTCTCACAAGTCCTCACAAACTGTGACTCTTATTCTCAACGCTCGCACAATTAATTTCCTTCAGTAACCCTCTACTTCGAGTGGCTCTTGGGTCTTTTATATAGTAAACATTAATATAAAAATTCTCTTTTCTAAATCGTATTGCCTTCTTTGCACTTCAGAGTTGATGATGCACAATATTTTAATGTTTTCTTTCTATAAAACGTAAAGAATACGCAGTTGACAATGTTTTTTTTTTAAATCTCGGAATGAATTTATATCAGTAAATTTGAATCATTTACATTGTGGAACCGACTCCCAAGAGGATGCTTCTTAGATCACAATAATCTTAAATTTAAAATTGGCAGTCAATTTAAGATTTCTCCCATGAGTAAAGAAGTTATTTGAATTTTTTCATAAAAATGTTAAGATATTTGGTGTGGTCGGGAGTATGAAATTATTAATGTGCTTATTTTTTACCTGCGTTAATATTGCATACCCAATATTGTTTAGACAATTGATCCTTTTTTGTCATCTATGCTTTTGGTCTATTCTTTGTCTCTTATTAGATGTATCCCAAAAGTGATTTCCTTTTTGTCTCACGGAATATAACTAACGAGTGTTAAAAACAGAATGGTCGAAACGTGTTAATAACAGCATGTATACACTGAAGGGTTTCAATTGTTCAGACACACTTGTATATGTAAAGTACTTCTTCTACGATGTTATAGACAATTGTATTCGGCGTATTAATCTTAAAGTAGTGGATATTAATCGGAGCCATTTAAATTTACATTGGTTCCTTTTTCAACAATACCCCCACGAAAAGAAAATTTATTTTAATTTTGGGTGCTATTATCACCGAGTAGCTTATGGTCGGTTTAACTTATTGTTTATCTTCGTGATATCGTATAGCTTTCATGTAACTATAGTAGCCTAAGAAACGTTTTTAACCAGGAGAAATAAACTAAATCCAATTTCAAGATTTAATTACGTAATTCCAACTCAAAATAAATAAACAGTATTTGGAACTAGTATGTTGGTGCAAAAATAATGACGGTTTTTAACGTTAAAAAATACGTCAAAAACCGTCATTATTTTTGCACCAACATAATAGTATGAAATTAGTTTCATTTGTTAGTTTCAGTGCTTGAATTCGATTTTTCATGGATTTGATCAAGTTATCAACAATTGTCTGATCCATATTTTGCTACTCCTTTAGCAATGTTTCTTTAAGGGTTGCCATTGATGTGATTTTGGTTGCACGCTCTAGAAGGTTTTGGTGAAGGTGCTCCAAAACGTGCTCTATTGGATTCATGTCAGGATTTTGGGCTACCCATGGTAGTGACTTACGATTCCTTCAAGGCCTTTGCTACTTTGCTCGTATGACATGGCGTTCCATCTTCTTGAAAAAGGTAGACATTCTTGTCAATCTGATTGGTTTCAAAAAGTGGGAGTAGTCCTTTCTCTAATATTTGACACTATTTTGGACCAATCAACCGCTCGTCAACAAGAATCAGCTCAGATTCCCCTCCAAACCAGACAGCGCCCCACACTATTACTCCAATCCCTCCATGTTTCACGGTCGCCTGCAGACATTCGGTGTTGCAAGTCTCATTCTGATTTCTCCAAACATAAATCCGCCTTGAACTCGAATATTGGCAAAATTTACTTTCATCTGACTGAATTACAGACTGCCAAAATTCATAAATTTTGCTCTCAAATTCTCTCGCCCAGTCCATACAATAGTTCCTGTTAACCTCTGAAATCAAATTTCTTGCAATACTTCTTTGTTAGCCTAGCTCTTTCTGAGTCTTTCTCATCGCATATGGCGACATTATATAACCAAATGAATAATAACCAAAATAAATAGATCATTAAAATAAATATGAATAAAAGGTTGACGACCAAAAATAAGCTATGTGTAATTGTGAAAAGTTTATATCTTCGGTTTACAAAACACTCCAAGGATACAATTAGTAATTTATTGATCAAAGATTAATTGGCCATTATAAAGAGTTTAACATGATTTTTTTTGTCACGCTTATGTAAAATTTAGGAACTGGCAATATTAAATAATGGTATCACAGAGATGGAATCTAACTTAAAGCCAGTGTTCAACGTAAAAAAAAACCCACAAAAAACATGCATATTTGTGTGTGGGCTGTAAAAATTATTACCCAGGTCTATCGGTATATTGCTGTAGGCATTACTGCGTGTCCACTGTCCTAATTTGAAAGCAATGGAAAGGTGCTCTTCGAGAGAAAGAACTCCAAATACCACTCATTGGTGAAATTAAGTATTTTCATTAGTTGTATGAACTGTTTGGACAATTGTCCTTTTAAGCAGTACATTTTAATGGTAACCTATTCCGGTCCACCACCACCACTATCACGAAGACTACAACCACCACCAACACCACCACCATCACCAACACCATCATCATTATCATCATCCCAAAACTTTAAATAATATAAATGAATCCATGAAACGTAATGATGGAACAATCACAAATCAAAATATTAGTTTGAATAATACATGGTGTAATGACAATATTTCATCCCAGTACTTCATATAATACAAGCACTACCGGATAAGGTACCGGTGCAAATCTCAATCAAAACCGATAATATTTACTTTTAAATGTTCAGGAAACATCTATCAGAACAATATGAATGTTTTAAAAAATATGATTTAAAAAAGTAGAAACTGACTCTAAAATCTGCACTTCTTTATGAACAGGGTGCCATTCAGGATATTATGGTGTCGACTGCATAAATGACTGCAGAGGATGTATTTCTGAAGAATGTGATCCAACCTCTGGCCGATGCATCAAAGGATGTAAGCCAAACTTCATCGGATTTAAATGCGACGGTAAATTGTTTTGTCTTTTTGAATCAAATAGTAAGTTCATGCATTTCAGATTTTAATCATGTCTAAAAAATATTTTGATAGAGAAAGTTTCAAAATATTTTTCTGGGAACATTAACCAGTTATTAAAATTATTCAGTGTTGTGGTAGTTTGCATAGTGGAGTACCGACCATATAAATATGGTTGGTACCGGGAAGAGAGGGGAGGAATCAAGAGATTCTGAGGCCGAGAGACAGACTCTCGGCGACTGTCGAACTCTCTGCATTAGCAGAAAGAAACATTATGAGAAAGAACATTCTGAATTCAAAACTGCGGAGAAGGTAATAGAAAACCTCTTCACTATCTTTTCCAAGAAGTCATAATTCATAAATACTAAAAAGAAATGGAAGCTGTGGATAGCCATGTACTGTAGTAACATTAATCTTTTTTGAATTATCAGCTGATCTATTCTTTGATCTTTCTTAAACATACGTTGCAACCGGCTTTTTTCAGAAATAGCTGTTGCATTTTAATCATTGTTTCTTTATCATCTCTGCAAGAATAACATACCTTAACTTGGTCCTAAAACCAATTGAGTCCTAAAGATTTTAGGCTTGCACAAGAAATTGGCGTATCGGTGACTACCGATATGGAGACCTTAACAGACTTAACCTTTTTCCAGAGCACTGGTTCCTATTTACACAAGTTTTTCTCTTGTCTTTCCTGAAATTGTCTTCGGTTACAAAGCTTTGCTAATAAGTTTCATGACTTCTTTCTGAGTATGCGAGAAAGAAAAAAGTGTTTTAATGACTTCTAAAGACGATTGAATACAATATTTTTCTTTCTGATACAATATCCCTTCAGAACGGCGGTGATTATGGTTATCCACAACTTCTCTTTCTTTTTAAATATCTTTCTCGGGAAATCAAGTAGAGTGGTTTCCTGATGCTTTCTGTCCAGTTTTGAATTCAGAGTAGTTCTCCTAGTCTAACTGCAATTCTAGTCTAGAAAATCCCAATCTACTCTGTTGTTTAACTTATAATTTGAAAGGGGTTAATGCCTTTCCCAAAGACATTAGTTTCAAGTGAAGGCAACAAACAGAAATCCTTATGTTCGATATATTATCCCCTTATAAGGGGATAATATCGTTGACACTCAAGTTTTGAAATTGATTTTCTTACAAAACTTTCATTTTTGTCTATTCGCTTTTAACATTTAACTTTCTTAAACAGAGAGTACGAGACCTGCTAATATTTATCATTTCATTGCAAATAATTTAATTTTATTTTAGACTTTCATTCTGATTACGATCAATATATTCTTTTAATGACTAAGTGAAAATCTGAAAAGAAACATCTACTTGCAGAATGTCATGTTGGCTTTTATGGAGAAATGTGCAGCATTCCGTGCAATGGTTGCAAAAACCGCCGCTGTAATCGAGACGGAACTTGCAAAGAAGGTTGCGCACCTAATTTCGATAGAAAATGTCAACGTAAGTGTTATTTTCTTCCTTTCATTCTCTACTTTTAACCACAATTTTATGAAAGTTATAAATGTCTGTTATTCTAGTTTAGAATTTATAACCGCCTTAAAATGAAAGTAATTGCTTATACATCTTCATAAAGTATAAAGAAAGACACTGTTCAGAAGCTATCCGAATTATTATGAAGCAAGAATATTTCGTTAGAAAACAAAGAAAGATATGCTGAACTGTTATCTAATATCGATCCTCCTATAAGGTAGTGAATGCTGGACAATTTCCTCATAGGTGAAGATGAGACTTGTGGCAAAAGAAATGTGGTCCTACAGAAGGATGGACTGAACGTGAATAACGACAAAGGTTTTAGAGAAAATGGAAACAAAAAAGCACATTTCTATTTAGAATTAGAAAAAAGACAATTGAAACTTCTAGAACACATAATAAGGAAAGAGGGTTTGGAGAACTTGATACTAACAGGACAAATTGAAGACAAGATGGACAAGAAAGAAACAACGGTTAACCTATCTAACTTTCAAAAAAGATTAGAAGGCATAGCAAAAAGACAAGCATTACTAAGAGATACAAACGACAGGAAGTTGTGGAGAGCCATGAACGCTCAAGTCCTTAAGGGACACGACACACAGAAGAAAATTTTAACGTTTTTCATTTTCAAATCAAAACCTGTTCTGAATATCGAAACTCTTCAATCTTCTTCACTATCTTTCTCAAGAAGTCATGGCGATTTATAGTTTACCGATATGAATAAATGGAAGATGTGGAGTTCTATGATCATTTGCACTCTGAAGAGATAGATTTTTGTTTCCTACTGAGTATTTCATTTCTGTGATTCTGTACCAGACTAGTCTACACCAAGTAAATTAGGCGTGTTGCTATGGAGTATTAATTAGCAAATTATCTCGTAGAATTTAACACCTGTGTTGAGTTCAAAGCTTATCAGTTTGACAGCACCAGCGAACCTTTTTATGCAACACTACTTAGCATTTTCATCACATCGACTACTATTGTTCAAGTCACTCTGGGTGCCATATACTTATGTCCTAGTTGCCAAAAGAAAATAAAGTCATTGAATATCAATAATAATAATACATTATTTGACACAAGTTTTATGATTTTTTATTGTAGATTGCATCTCTGGGTTTTACGGAGAATTTTGCAATAAAAAATGTTCTCTCTGTCGCGATGGAAAGTGTCACCAAATAACAGGTAACTGTATGCTGGGATGTATTGATGGATATTCAGGAAGCACTTGTAAAGGTAAGTAAATGTTTGGTTTGGATATTTTGTTTGGACCAAGATATTTTCAGCAATCCCTTGTACTTAATATGTTACTTGACTTCACACAAGAAATCATTCGTGTATGATATGTCCGATTTATATTAGGGCAGGTCGATTTTGGAACCATACTATGGCGTTTCACATGATAAACACAGTTTTTTTTTCAAATCGTTACCTTTTTTGAGAAAACGACTGTGTACTGACTGTATCAGTGATATATGTAGTGTGCACAGGGCATACCAGAGACTGTCTGTCTGTCTGACTGGCCTAGGGAAGTGTTAGTCGGCTCCCTATCATTCAGTAGTGTATTCTCTTTTACAATAAACCTCTATTTCTTCCATCTACGCCTATATTGCTGTTCCTTTCACTCCAGTACCACCTTTTTTGTTTGTTTGTAACCTTCTTTAAGGATACAACAGTAATCTTTTACAATTTTTACACAGTTTTCCCTTATCGAATACAGTAAAAAAAATTTGCTAGTTGTGATTGATAATTAGAATTCTGGTTTGAATATATTTCCCATTCAATGAATCTAATACAAAAATATCAACTTTATTTGGATTTATTCTTGAAACAGTAAAACTTACATTAGTTTGTAAGAAAAAACTTTGGGGAAATTAGGGATTTCTGTACATTTTTCGGACGATTTTTAAAACTAACAATTGCTCAAAAAATAGTAAAAGCTAAATTTTGGTGTGACTACTTATCACGTCAAACCCCAGATTTTTCATCGTGTGCAATATTAATATTTCCCAAAATGAGAAAACTCAATTTGTGATAGTGAGGCTCACAGCGTTTCATTTGTGGGAAAGAGGTTGTATGATGGAAAAGTAATTCATCACCCACAAGGCCGCGTAGACGCTTTTGAAGACAGGCAAAGGAGCACTAGCCTAGATATGGCAGCAAAACTCCATTTTTTATCTGATATCACTCCTACAAAAATATAGTATAGTACTGCGTGTCAGATACTTACTGGAACAGTACAATGGATTAAACCTTTCCCAGCATCTTCGGCATAAGAGCGAATATTTTGGGGCTTAATTCGACAATCAAAGTCATTAGATTTTATAAATGATAAAATAAAACTAATTTCTGGAAACTTTAGGCAAAAATCTCTGATCCTGAAGAACCGATCATTAAAAACCAAATACCATTTATTCTGACGCTATTTTACACTGAAAAGCGACAATTTTCATCAAAATTTTCTAAAATTTAGTCAAATATTTATTCAAAATTGGTATCATTATAATCCTTATTGTTTTTGGTACCAACAAATATTTCCTATGTCTGAAACTTTTAGATTCTCTAAGCATGTACCCTAGAGTAAAACCTTCAATATGAAGTTATTATTGATCATGCATTATGATGAACTTTAATCTCCTGCTGAAAGATTTGTTACCTATTATTTGAACGCGTATATAATATAATAATTGATTAGCGTTTATACTCATTGCGTTTCAAGAAGCAATAAGGAGTTAGAGTTAGAAAGACAGTATTGTGAGTTCGATTCTCGCTGAAACACACTATTGCAGGCATGTACTACATTAAACTAAATTTAGTAAATATCTACTCCAACCAACAGTAACTATATTATAAAGGCGTTATTGATGTTATACAATAGAGTTACCAGTTTTGCTCAAAGATTATTAACGATGTTTATGTTGAACTAAGTCACCTCGAAATTATCTCTACTGTTATACGATTTCTTCGTAGCTTATTTTGTTGAAATAGTTTGATAAACATTCGTAGATAAAATGGAACGTTAAATAAAATTGCATAAAAGATGGATGAGTACAAATAATGACTGATTTAGTAATAGAACCATTTTTAATTTTCAGAAGTTTGCTATGCAATAAAAGAGAACAGTGAAAGAATTGCTTTGGGTATTTTTTCTCAAAGTCTCCTTGTGTTTACAGGTTTCCTAAATTCAAATTTTTTTCGTCATTAGAATTTTATCGTAATAATTATAATTCGTTTGATTACTTAAATTAAGCATATAAAAACTTGAAAAAATGATATTTGCCGTGTTCTCTTATGTTACTTTGCGAGCTGTAATAACTATATATTTCCAAAGAGAATTGGATGTGAAGCAGGTATTATTGAATCAATTGACTTTCATACGTGTGTATATTTTTCATTACACACACACATACATATATATATATAGTCTTTATCTAACAATAAATAAATATTTAAATTACACTTTCAAGGTTTCATTAACATAAAATCCTTTTTTAAAAAGGTTAATATAAAATTATTCTGGAAAATATTTGATAAAAATGTTTTGACTTCCTTATGATTAGCAATTGTTTTTCTTCCAGAATGCAAGTTGGGTTATTATGGCGTGAATTGTAATAAAGAGTGTCATTACTGTAAAAAGAAAGTGTGTAACAGACAAGGCGAATGTCTACATGGCTGTGGAGATCGATTTACTGGCAAAAAATGTGAAGGTAATGTCATTTTATGCCATCTTTTAAATATGTGATAAGAATGTGCTTGTTTTATGTTCTAACCATTTGTCGTGGGACTTTTAATATTGATGAAATATTTCGGTAAATGCTTCAGAAGAGTCATAGCTACCATTTTTTGTCTCTGCAAATCAAACAGGAAGTCAAGTATCTGGATAAACTGAACGATGACAGTTGAACAGACTGTGAGCACGCTCAATTGTTATTGAGAAATATAGCATATTTTATTATGCATTCCACCAATAAAGAGTAAACACCTCCAAAACAATGACTACACTTCTTGCTCAATCTGCACCACTCTCCTGTATCCTTCTTTCCCTGCTCTCTCATGCCCCCTCTCTCCTGACCCCGCTCTTTCTATATAAATATATGTATGTACGTATATATGTACACTATTCTAATTACAAGCATTGAAGTTACAATCTTTTAGCGATAAGAGCCAACCTGCTAAAATTTCTAATTAATTAGAAATGAACTATTAATTTCGTTCATCTTCTTGGTAAGCAGTAGCAATATAATTGTTCGAAGTGGGCGGCAAAATTTCAAAAGGAGTTGCAAGGTGTAATTCATTAGAACCAAACAAGTCAACATGCTTTACCGATTATATAAAACAATAGTGAATAAATATAGATATTTAGAACAAAATCTTGTCGATATCAACTGAAGAAATATTCATAATTTTTCCATATACAAAAACATTTTTTGTTTGACTTTCCCTAAAACAATATCAGTTGCAGCAGGTAAATCAGGTATCAATGAGAAATTGAGGTAGCATTATAAAAATCTTTTATTATTATGTATTTAGTGCAGAAAAATATTTTATTATTATATATTTAGTGCAGAAAAATCTTTTATTATTATGTATTTAGTGCAGAAAAATCTTTTATTATTATGTATTTAGTGCAGAAAAATCTTTTATTATTATGTATTTAGTGCCAATTAATCTTTTATTATTATGTATTTAGTGCAGAAAAATCTTTTATTATTATGTATTTAGTGCCGAAAAATCTTTTATTATTATGTATTTAGTGCCGAAAATTTGGACTTATAAACAAGCCCCAGAAATTAAACCTGTTCATAAATAAGAGATTTCCTTTATATAAAACATCTTATACTTATGACTTCCACATTTTTTATAGATGCTTTCCGTTCCCGAGAAATCATATAAGCTCTATTAATTATGTATTGTAGTCGTTTCTTTCGTGGGGCTAGTACAATAGATATGGGCGTGGAAAACGGAATCGGTGTGCAGAGTTCAAATCACAATCTAGTCTGTTGCATTCACTTTTCGCGCAAATACCTTTGGGAAAGGCATGACACTGTTCCTTCTTCTTTAGTTATAGATAAATTGCTCTCTAGCCTTGTCTACCAGTCAGTCTATGAGAAGAACAATTCTGAATACAAAACCGCGGAGAAAGCATTGGTAAAAAAAGTTCTACTAAATTTCTCAAGAAATCACAGCAATTCTAGGAAAGGAATGCCACAAATGATTTTTTTAAATCATTAAAAAATTGAAGACAATATTGAATTTGGGTTTTTAATTTAAAATATTCTTTGCCGAAATATTTTCAAATTTCTTTTCAAGTTTTCAGATCATGTATGATTTTATATTTTTGTGCTAAATGTTTTCTATATAATCAAAAACGGAAAGAGTACGAATTTTACAAGTATGCTAAAATATTTACCAAGTGGGAAAAAGAGGTTATCAAGTGCGTATTTAGTGTGCAGTTTCCTAAAACGAGCGCCGAGGACATTTGCGTACGTTTAAAAGATTTAATGAACTGGGTAAAGTATATTTTTAAAAATTGTTTATAAAAAAACTTTTGACACTGAAAATCCCAATGTCTTTGAAAACAGGCAGAAACAAACTGCCTAAGTATATCAATAAGTCTGTAGCTTAATGATGTAAAAATTATTTTACGCAACTAATATTCATTTTTAAGCACAATTCCTTTGTAAAGGCATTTAATGCGTTTTCCATAGTTTGAACAATTTAATGAAAATAGAAATTCAGATGTCACTAATAACAGCGTTCCATAGCTGGGACCCTATCAGGCGCTAACACCTCAGGTCAGGGTGGACCTGGGAACATCAGCAAGATGTGGTTCCACGCTCCTCAAGACTTCCTGATCAGAGACCTTGCTGTAGTTTATCGTCATACCCTGGACGCGGATGTAGTTTATCGTCATACACAGGACGTACAGGTGAAAGTAAACAGCATTATATGAATGGATAAAAATTGAGCCCATTGGTTCATCGATACGTTTATGGAAACCAAACATTGGATATGAGCAAAGCTAGGTGGTGAGTATTACTTCTTCAAAAATAGTGGCAGCAATATTTGTGAGAAACCACATTTACGAATGCGACATCCGGGCTCTTCTTCGCTGTTGAAAATACGTAATACGTGAAGGGGGGGGGGGCGAGATTACATAATTGTCTATAGTAGTTGGAAACTTGCTTTATCCGAAGATAAATGGTTTTTGTAGAAACTATTTATGTAAATTTTGACTATATGTTCACTATCATTGTTATTTACTTTGGGAAGAAATATTCTAATTTGTTGGTCTATAATTTGGTTAGGGTAGCCATTGTTAATTAGTGTATGTTTTACATTATTGAGTTCTTAAGGAAGAGTAGTCAAGAGGATGAATTCTGGTGTGCTGTTTTTAGGAAGATTTTTATTAATGCTATTTTGTATTTGAGTCGTCATTCACTTTTAAAGTTAAGGTGGCAAGAGTTTCTGCTAATGTGTTTTTTTATATAATGAGGTGATAAAAGTGTTATTACTATATTCTACGAGAACATCTAAGAATGGGAGTTTGTTTTGACTAAGTTCGTAGGTAAAGTTAAGAACAGAGTTTTTCTCAAATGTGGTCTTAAGTGTATCAATTTCTTTAGTGTTATTTGCTAAAATAAAAATATCGTCTACGTAGTGGACATATATTTTAGGTTTACAGATATGTTTAAACACCTATGTTCTATATGAGACATATAATAATTTGAAAAGCATGGACCGAGGGGATTTCTCATACTAACACCATTAGTTTGGGTGTAAATGTTGCCATTATGGTCATAGAATGGAACTTTCGTTGTTAATGCGTGTAGTAATTTTTTCGGTATAAATAGTTCGATGGATGGCGGATTGACAGAATTATTAGTATACACAGAATTGAGGATAATATCATTTCTTTGATCCACAGGAACGTTTGTAAATAATTTTTCGACGTCAAGTGACGCTATGATACCTTGGTTTGGTTTAGTAGTTTTTAAAATTTGGAGGAATTCGTGGGTTGATGTAATTGGTGGGTAGGTATGGAGTGATGATGTCGTTCAAGAATTTTGATAGGTCGTAGATAGGTGTTGGGATCTGGGAAATGATTTGTCGTAGCTGGTATCCGGGTTTATGTGCTTTTAATGAAACATGCATATATATATATAGTGACTTTGACAAATATACTAACATTTTCATTAATCTGAGTAATATACAAAAAGCATTATTCGATTAAGTAACACTGATTAAACAGATCTTGATAATTTTATTAAATTATTTAAGTGAAGCTCAACGCAAGCAGGTAAATTTTTTTCTCGAAGAGACGACATACATACCCATGATATCCATCCGCATGATATAAATCATGATCAGATAAAAATAGGCCTTCCTTTCTAACACTTTTGATGCTATATAAAACTGCCCAATTTATATTTAATATTTAAGTGTATCAAGAAGATAGGTTATGTATCTGTATAAATATGAAGGGTTTTATATGCCATCAACTGTGATATTTACACAAGCAAATAAAATATAACAATTTTGAGAAAGATTGTGTTAATTTTTATGCAAAGGACTAGTAAACTTCTTTTAAGACTGACAATATATGTTTGGTTTGTAACTGACTACCAATGGTAGCTACCTAAAATCTCACTTGCTTGTACGTCAGTCAAGATATGAAGCGATGGTTCAGAAAGTGAAAAGAAGATGACATTCTTTAGTCTCAGACGAAATTCAAACTGATTTTGCCGATGCCGTTCGCCAGTTGGATAACTGTTATGGCAACTTCCAAAATAAACACTGACAACCATCAAAACCTCGTCAGTGTGGCAATTGGTAATGATAATGTATGAAATGGCACTAAAATGTCCTTGACGTGATCATTTTTTTTTGTTAAGCGTTTCACCCCAAGCAAGGCGGGAAGCCACTAGCACGCAAGGGGTTACAGAGAGTTGGAGCTAGAGCAAATAGGAGTGGTAGAGAAGGATAGGGGATAGATCAGAGCATCTGGAGACGTCGATTGACATTACATTTGAATAGTTAAAGATTATAGCTATCAGGGAAACAGGAAGAGGGGGGAGTTCCACAGGCGAGAGGTGTGAGACATGAAGCTATTTGAGTATTTAACAGTTGCTACATTTAACAGTTTCGACAGTGAAAGGGTGTGAGCGAGATGCCAGGCAAGTAGATCGATTAAATTCATGAAGTCTGGGAACCAGCGAAAGCTGCTCCTCAGACCAGTTACCATGAAAGTATTTGTAAAAAAAGACAGAAGGGGGCGACGGCACATCTGTGAGAGAAATTTCCCAAAATCTGACACTATATCAAAATTTAAAGAAAATCCCAATTTTCGCCAAACCTTCGTATTAACTAAAGGCTTGACAATAGAATGCATAAAAAAGAAGAAAAAGATTGTCATCAAGAAAGAAAGAAAGAAAGAAAGAAAGAAAGAAAGATATATTTGAAGCTGGTTAGATATTCGACAGAGAAGAGGATTTTCATTGGCTGGCTTTGTTAACTATGCCTTTATTGAAAAGAAATGGATTAGATTGCTCAAAGGATCATGAATTGAGTTTTGTCTTAGATTTAACTTGACAAAAGTCTGCATAAAAAGAAGAAAAAAGTTTCTTATTTCCAGGTTTTCACATTAAGATGTTTTGCCATGTTCACACCAGTTATTCAACTAGAAAGAGAACAGGTTAAAATCGTTTTGTGTCAGCCCCACTATGTCTTCCCAATTGAGCAATGGTGAGAAGAAAAGATCATTCAGGCCTTCAGTAATGGTACCACATTCATACCTTGTCTTCCATCTTCAAAGTCCATTCAAGAACCATCAAGAGAATGGCAAATAAGTTTTAAAAAGAGGGAACATTAGAGAGGAAAATTGGAGCAAGAGGTCACAACATAAAGAAGGATTGTCATCTCAACTTAGAGCTAAAGAGATCAATTAAAAAAGATTCAAATCAAATCCATAAGACGTTTGGCACGTGAGAAGGGAAATTCAGCTCTGACAGCCCAAAGAGCAGCAAAAAAAAAAGACTTGAAAATGAAATCGAACGTGAAACCTCTGAGGCACCTTATTTCTCCAGAACAGAAATTCAGAAGTTTAGAGAGGGCGAATATCATCTTGAATAAGGTGGAAAATGATCTTGGTATAATATATATTTGAACTTTATATCAATACTTCATGAGCTTCCGATCTTAAGCTATGATTAATTAACGATGAACATATCATTTTCGTTTATGATCAATTTCATCACGATCTTTCTGTTAAGCTTGGAGAGTAATTATACATTCTTATTGATCAATAGCCCAATAGTGTCATAAAACCCACGTCATTCGCAGAGAGAGCCGTTTCACTGTATCACAGCTCCTCAGTGCGACTAGACATCCGAATGCCTCAAGTTAGGATTGAAACCCAAACGATTTGGTGTCAGTCAGAGGTTCTACCACTTAGCTATCTTCATTCGACAGAATGAGCTAGCTAAATATAGAGTATTGTTTTTACGAATGTAAACAAATGCACATCAACCATAGTGCTCAATTAATTTTACTGAAGGGCTTTGCATTAGCGCAGGTGGATGTTGTTTATAGAATCATCCTATCTTTCAACAGTGCTCAATTGAACAATATTTTCAAGAGCTTAATTATGTCATTCGCAGACAGTACTGTTTAGCTGTATCAATGGATAGATATATCGATGCACAGATATATGTATATCAATAGATACATACATACATATATATGTGTGTCTATATATATATATATATATATATATATATATATATATATATATATATATACATAAAAAGAAAGAACAGTAAGATATATAATCCGGTGTTCTTATAGATATTTTTATTTTTACAAAATAGTGCTCAATGTAAATTTACAGAGCATTAATAAAAAATTCGCTTGAGGATGAAATGTAACTAATATCTTTAATTTAATTCCAAAATTAAATTCGGAGCTTTCAGCTTCCATTTTTGAAACATGATTAGAACAGTGTAGCGAAAAAAAACATATTTTAAATCAATTAATTTATAATATTATAATATTTATAATATTATAATATTTATAATATTATATATATATATATATATATATATATATATATATATATATATATATATATATATATATATATACGAAGAAATATAGTTTCTGAGTGTTGACTTCAAAGTTCACTATATATATATATATATAGTATCCGATGAATCTTTCCAAAGATTATTATAGTGGGTTCCTTGTACAGTCTGTATTTTTTCTTGTATATTGTAGGAAATTACGTCTAATTCCGTTTTAGAAGGATTAATTATATATATATATATATATATATATATATATATATATATATATATATATATATATATATACAGATAAACACACACATATATATGTGGATCGATGCACATGTACAGATTGTTGATAGAGAAGATTCTAAATTTATATATATATATATATATATTTTTTTTTTGCTGACTTTGTTAATTATTGCGTTTGTGTTGGTCAGGGAACTTTGGCTTACATATAATGGAAACATAATTGGCACCGTCTTTATCGTTAGTGCATCAATAACTGTATTTATTCATTGCGTAGCGGCCTTAGTCATGGTTATAATTATATAATTATCGATAATACTAAAAATATCGGTTATTAGCTGTAATTGTATTGTACCAGATCTAAAATGTTCTATTGATTTATTTTCAGAGTGTATGCCAGGCCATTATGGTAAATATTGTGAGAATGTTTGCGATACTTGTATCGGCCGTAAATGTAACATTGATGGTATCTGCATGGAAGGATGTGTGGTCGGATACAAAGGCCAACGATGTCAAGGTAAAATTATTTCATATCAAAATATCTTCCTTTAGTATACATAACCTTATCTTTAATCTTTAGACAGAAATATTCATTACACAATTAAATATATATATATATATATATATATATATATATATATATATATATATATTAAAAATTAGGAGATCAGTTGAATCCGCTACGTTGGTTTCAACTTTACGGTATCCTCTGGCGATTTTTATGAAATGATCTCTCAACGACCTCTTTATATGTGATAAAATTTGGTATTTTATGGGGTTAAATGCTCACCATCTCAAATAGAGGGTGTATCAACATAGAAATGTGACACTGTGACATGGTCTGAAAATTGCATTCAAGCATGAAATAGACTGTCACCATTCGGTGCTGACCTTAGTGCACTCTCTCCCTTTCTCGCTCACTCTCTCTTTATATATATATATATATATATATATATAGAGAGAGAGAGAGAGAGAGAGGGGAAAGACAAAGGCGAAAAGCGACAGTAAATGTTCCTGTTACTATGTCCTCTTACAAAATATGTGCACTTATATGCGGGTCACTAGCGGGACTGAATCAAGTTGTCGTATCTTCATACGTCGAAATCGACGGGAGATTCCACCATATCTGTTTAACTTCAAACAAATTAAAATCATTATGTCTATTACTAGTTCATTTCTTGTAATCAAGATCAACCGTGACTGTTTTTGAAAAATCATGAACGACAAAAACGTTCGTAGTGCTCATTGGGGTGGAGTGCATTAGCTAGCTAAAAGGTTCCACATTTGTGGAGTTGAACTCCTACTAGAGGAAGTCATAAATCACTGCCCCCAACCCACATTCGTTCCAAACCAAAACACTCAGTCAGCCTTCCATTTCCAGTTGTTTAATGGGTGTCATCGTACATGTCTTTGACTTCATTCTAAGGCTAAGATAAATTCTAGCAATAAAACAAAACAATAAATAAGAGAATATTATCTGCCTATATTTACGAGATGAGGAATTGTAACTGTTTACACTACTCACATTGTTCGGCCTGTTCTCCTCATCTTTATTGCTATACGCACGACTTTTCGGTCGTTGTACGCGCCGGCCTTCTTCATGTGATATACGTTGGAATTTCGAACTGACCCTTTATTTCGTCCTCGGGTTTAGATTGTTCTAGTTCCACATGCCATGTCTTTTCCGGATATAGCAGTTTCAGTTATTTCCCTTTAGTAATTCAACTCTCCGATTTTTTTATCATCCTCTGCTATGGACAGGTATTGAACTCCCAACACTTTGGGTCAAATCACTGGATTATTTCAACCAACGCATTTATCCACTCGGCCAGTGGGCGAAATAAAACGTTCGTTTCGAAATTCTAACGTATCTCACCTGAAGAAAGCTGCAGCGTACAGAGTGCGATGGATAAATTGTCTTCTGAAATGAAAATATCACTGACATCTCATATATTTACTAAAATTGCACAAAAATATCTTGAAGTATTAAACAGTAAATTTATTCAATAAAATCTCCATTGGCTTCAACCACGGCCTCCAGACGACTTCGGAATCTCCTGCATTTCTTCTGGATGCTTCCATACTCTTTGACTACAGTTCATCTTTGGTGTTACAAAAAGTTTTGTTGGTCTCTCGATCAACTGCGCCCCACAAATAATAATCAAGGGATGCAGTTTGAAGAGTTAGGTGGCCAGATGTAAGGGGTGGTGATGTCGCAGAAATTGTCTGACAGCCACGAATGGGTTCTCTTGCTTGTGTGGTATGGTGCCGAGTCCTGTTGGCAGATATATGGTCTTCCAGCAGCCATCCTCTTGACTCAGGGCAGCAATACCCCAAGGCATTTGAGTTAGTACTCCATGTTGAGTCTGAGACACTCACCAACAAATTCCGGAATTCTTTTCTTATCAGAACAATCAGAGAGAATTTTCCAAGGTTCCGTACCTTCGTAATCGCCAAAAGAGTGATTTGTAATTACACGGAAAGTGTTGGATGACTTTCCGAATCATCTGTACTCTCTTCAGATTGACACCCAAACACTCTGAAATGTTCGTATTGGAGCTTCCGGCGCGAATGCCAAGCAGTACAGCATGTTGTTTCGGAGTGAATTGCGTCATGGTGATCTTTTTTCTCACAGACTGTGTCACTACAATATTGTACGGTCGACAAAATCAAAAGCAAACAGCGCGCATGCGCGAGATTAAAAATAAAAAAGCGGCAGTTTACCCATCGCACCCTGCACAACGCCGTGAATATGAAAATAAAGATGAGGACAACAGCGAACAATGTAAATAGTGTAAATGAGGATATTCGTTTAGATATTTCATGTTGTTATGATAATAATCCAACTGATGATTTCAAATAGCATGTTGTTGATTATTTGCAGAATGCATATCTGGTTATTATGGTAAAAGATGTAGCGAGCGATGCAACAGATGCTTAAAAAATCTGTGCCATCCAAAAACCGGTTACTGCACTATTGGATGTCCTTTCAAATTTGCTGGTTTGAAATGTGAAGGTAAGATTATTTCATTGTTTTAATATAACATCTTTTATTTAATAAAAGCAATGGGAATAGTAAAAAATGCTACCACCTCTCAGGCTTTGATTTCATTGTTCCTTAGAATAATATTTTTTCTTGTTTACTTAATATCAGAATTTGACAACTGCTAATTATTAATTAATTAAAAGCATATTGTGTAGATATTTTTATTGTAATAACTTCGATTCTTGTTGGGAAACTTATAATCATAGTTCATTGTTCCATAATAAATTCTAACTGCGAAAAGGCGGCTGATGATTGTTTCGTAAACCATTTTCTGTGTAATGAGTTCCATGTTTGGGAAAGGTGTGATAATACTATCTCAACGAAAAATAAATACTGTAGGAGGGTACCTTAAATAAAAAATTTCGACACAAGATCCACTTTACTTTAACAAACATGTAATTGTCAATCATCGGATTTCATTGACTACTTTCAGTATGTCGTCGGGGATTCTACGGACCAGATTGTAATAAAAAATGTTTCGGCTGCAACAAAGGAGAATGCGACAGAGTAACAGGTGTATGTAAAACTTATTGTAATATTGGATATTATGGCGCCAAATGTGAAGGTAAGTTTCTCTGCTCTCATTGGTGGTAAAAGTTCGATGTTTTCGATAAAAATCAATGCTCATCGAATAATTAAAAAAAAAAAATAAAAGTGAAAAACACTTTTTAATTTGGGAAAAGACGAAATCAAATTAAATCAAAGCAGTAACCATTAATGTTTATTTAAGTCATCCTCAGGATAGAGACATCTTAATTTAAATACAACTCCAGTTGATAAAAACAAAAAACAAAAAAATTAAAACTGCTAAGCTCATTGTCAATAATAAAAACTCACCTGCATGATGCAAATAACAGAGGATCTATCTATCTATCTATCTATCTATCTATCTGTGTATATATATATATATATATATATATATATATATATATATATATATATATATATATATATATACAAGAGAAAGAACAGATGGAGTAAAAATTCACAGTTCATTTTAAAAAAAAGTGCTCAATACAAAGTAGAGCAAAAGATTTTTATAATATTTTTATTATAATAGATTATAATAACAAGATTTTACATCTACAGCTTTCATGTAGCAACGTAAAATGTTTTTATTATAATCTATTATAATCTATTATACCTATATCTATTAATCTTTTGTGTAGCGATATAAAATGTTTTTTTAATATATAATCTATTATGATAAAAATATAATAAGAATAAGAATAATATATATCTGTGTATGTATATATATATATATATATATATATATATATATATATATATATATATGTGTATGTGTGATTGTGTGTGTGTGTGTGTTTGTGTGTGTGTGTGTATCACTTAAACGTTATTTTTAGCTAATTGACGCTCGCCTTTAATCCTCATGCAAGATTCTCGCCATATGACAGAGACTTCACTAATTAAAAACATTAAATAAAAAGATTACGTTGTTAATTCACGATATTATTATAAATATTAAATTTACTGATAAATCTTAAAAGATAATTATTTTTCTGTATGCGAAGGTGTGATTATAATCAAAGAAAGAAGTTTTCAGCTCGGCGTTCAAAATAGCTCAGCCACGAGAGACCCCACATCAAAGCACCACTAGATGGAACATTTCGAAGACTATATCTGCTAACTTTATTATCGTATCTGAAACATAATTAAAGTATTATTTAAAACGTGGTCGGCAACCTTTTGCTAACTATGTGCCGACTTAGGGTTTTAAAATCATTCAGTTTGCAAACAGAATACGTATTTTATACAAGTCAAGGTCAATATAGCTGTTCTACAATATATTTAATATAGTAATATAGAGTATATATACTTTAGTATATATTAAAATTGAAACAGATAAATATCTTCTTTGCGTTGTAGTAGTTATTGGTTCAGACTTTTTGATGTCATTTGTGGCTGCATTGCTTAACGTGCCACGTGTAGCACGCGTGTCGTAGATTACCGACTCTTGATTTAAGGGAATTAATGCTTTGTTTAACAAACATTATTTCTTATTTTTATAAATGTTATCTTTAGTGGATGCATGTGCTTGGGTAGACAACACGTTTTCATAAACTGTGAAATTGATATCGACCAACTTGGGCGATTGAAATGTTTATCAAAGAAAGTGTAGCCTTCGACAGGAATCGAACCTGCATTCTCTTTATCCTGTATTTCTATTAAATGGGACCAATTGAGATTTTGGTATTTGGTCCATACACGTTTTAGTTTCTTTTAAAGTTATTTGAAAGAAAAAGAACAAAAATATCTTTGGTGATATCCTTGTACACCTGACTCTATTAAGCAGTCATTTCTTGTTACTGACCAAACATTTAATAGGAAAACACACACACACACACACACACACACACACACACACACACACACACACACACACACACACACACACACACACATCTCTCTCTCTATATATATTTGTGTTAAATCTCTCATTCCCCCTCTCTCTCTATACACACACACACACACACACACATATATATATATATATATATATATATAGAGAGAGAGAGAGAGAGAGAGAATAGATAGATAGATAAATAGATATATATAGAGATAATATATATATATATATATATATATATATATATATATATATATATATATATATATAGAGAGAGAGAGAGAGAGAGAGAGAGAGAGAATTTATACAAATATGAAATTTGCCACTTAGCTGATTGTTGTTACATTCAGGACCCCGACTCCAGAATTTCGCAGGGGATCCTTTTTGTAATCGTTCGATCCATTCGTCAGGAGATATCAGCAATTGTTTGCAGATTTTTTCGTTTTTGTTATTTTTATATGAAGTTAAAAATTTATGCATTTTTTTATTGGTGTTGATTGTTAAGTTGATTTTTTGTGTGGATGTGTATATACGCGCGTGTATGAACGTGTGTACGCCTGTACATGTGTATGTGCACATGTGTAGAATGTCGTGGTTATTTTTTCTTTTCCTAAGTTTCTTGTCGCCATATACTTTTTCGTTACTCTTTTTTCTTCGTTTTTCTCTCTCTCGTCTTCGGATGACACACATAATGTAACAATGTCATTTCCGGTATCATAGACATGATTTTTATTAAGACTAATTTTTCTCGAATATTCTGGGGTTTTCTTTAGTTTGGAAAATATAGATAAATTCTATTTTTTATTTATTTTTTGTTCAAATATTTTTAATATTTATGTATATATATATGTATATATGTATGTGCATATATATATATATATATATATATATGTATGTGTGTGTGTGTGTGTGTGTGTGTGAGAAAATATATAGAAAATAGGAAAGAACTGGTTAGGTAAATAATACAATTAATACAAAGTTCTTTAGTATTTTTGTTATTATTTGTAAAAAATAGTGCTCGATACAAAAGTAGAGCATAAATATAATATAAATATAATATATATATAAATTTCGCTTGAAGATGGAACAGAGCTTACTTTAATTCAATTCAAAAAATTATATTGAAGTTTTCGGCTCTTGTTTTGAAACACGAGACCTCTTATGTAGCGTGTTGGAATCATATTTTTAAATAAATAATTATATATATATATATATATATATATATATATATATATATATATAGAAATATAAAAGTGAACATAGAAGTCAACACTTAGAGGCGACAGTCTGTTTCATGCTATATGCAATCGTCATACATACAGGTGGCCTGAAGATTGCATATAGCATGAAACAGACTGTCGCCTCTAAGTGTTGACTTCTATGTTCACTTTTATATTTACACACGCTCTATCTCTGATATTGAGCACTTTATTCCATAAATATAGCACACCTTAAGACTATATTTCCTTATATATATATATATATATCATTGTTAATACTGTAATAAAAATACCATAGTATATGCAGATGAAGGTTTCATAATGTTTATCTGTATTATATATAACGCGTGTTGTCGAATATATCTGTTTTGAAAATATAATTATGCTTATAGCAAATGTAATCAAAGATTTTATTTTGGATAATTTTAAGGAATTCCAAAAATATTAGTTTGAGACATTTTAACCGTTTATCAGAATTGAATCTTAAATTGAACTAAGTTCTTTTTGTCATCTTTTATTTTCAGAATGTCCTCTTGGTCGTTATGGGGCTAATTGTTCATCTACCTGTAATTTTTGTTTTGAAAAGAAGTGTTATCCAGCCACAGGTATATGCAAATTAGGTTGCATAAATTCGTACAGTGGTCCGAGATGTAATCGTAAGTATTATTATTATTATTATTATTTCTGTTATATTTTTCTAGCTTCTCTGACATACAAGTTGATTATGATATCAAGTATTGCCTTTTTAGACTCTTGCCTTATGTTCTTTTGATTTGCAAGTCGCCTAAAGACAAGTACATTACATGAAAGCTAAAAACATGGATCGGGACGAGAATAAATAAAACGACAAGATTAAAAAATGTAGATTATGTTTGTGTTTGTAAATGTACCACTGCATAAATATAAGCACAGAAAATTATCGAAAATGTCGCCTTATTTTCTCGAACATCTAGGACTTATTTAAAATAGCAAAATGGCAACGAATTACGTTTGAGCATATAGTCGATATAAAGCAGGTGACTGTTTTTTTATTTATTTATTATTAGAAACTTTTACATGCGGATGCGTCAAGAATCTTTTTTCTTTCGCTGTCTGTAGATTGTATCTGAATTTAACTCAGTGTTGGTTGGACATTTGATAACGCTAAACGTCATTCTTAATATCTCTTGATGTGCTGTACAAGCACATAATATTTGTATATGATTTATTTCATTTTCTATGGCTTATCAACCTTTTGAAGGTCATTAAAATCAATATTTTTATATTGTTAGAATTTTTTTCAGATAATAATGATTTAGCGATACAAGTCTTACTAATTTACCCATAGCTAGGTGTGGAGAAGAAATGGGTTTATGCCTTTCCCAATGTTATTTGTGGGTAAGTGAATATAACGAACCCAACTGGAATTGGAACTCGGCTCTCTAATTAATAATTCCGAGCCATTATCTGTTACACCACCCGCACATGTAAGCTTATAGCAGCTGGTATACCCTAGCGGTCACCCATCTAGGTACTGACTAGGCTCGACATTTCTTAACTTCAGTGAAAGTATGGGAACCTGTGTTTCAACGTGATGCATTTTTTGTATATAAGACGACTTCTAGGTTGCCAAAGATTTCTCAATGAACCATGTTGCATCCCGACAAAAAGAATAATTCGCTGAAAGTTACCATTATTGCCAAGCATCTGATGAAGACCGGAGGGCAAAACAGCCGAAAAGTTGTGATGATAACAGCACAGAAAAGTACAATAGTCCGCATGTAAATAAAAATAATTGCTCATCCAAGAAATTCAGTAAGAAAAGAAATATTTCGATGTTTCACCAGTGAAATATTGATTTATCACAAACACTGATCTTGTAACCTATTAATATCATTGGTACACCACATGTGCTGCAGCTGTAGAAGCAGTGGTTGTATCCAGGATAAAGTAACCTGACAAAGACCATTCCTCTTCAGGCTGACTGATTTATATATATGTTTATTTTTTGTTGCCATAACAATGCTTTTTTAAGAAATAATCTTATTTTTTTGACAGAATGTGTGATTAATCGCCATGGTGGAGATTGTTCCAACTCATGTCGAAAATGTAAATTCGGACATTGTGACCAAACCTATGGTACCTGTTTGTATGGTTGTGCCAAAGGATACGCTGAACCTCACTGTGAAAGTAAGACTTTGTTCTTTGATTCTTAAGTATAATGATTAGAGCATATATACTGTGAAAGAGCTGACCTATTTACCTACCAACTTACCTACCAAACCTACCTACCAAACTTACCTACCTATCTACTATTTGTAATACTTTTCAGAATAGGAATAAATACCAAACTGATCATGAGTAGTAATGTGGTAGTGCGAAACTGATATGAAACAGAGTGCACAAATACCCCACTTTGATCATGAACAGGTTTTCTGGTATATTTGTAAATATTCTCACTATTTTTTATGGGTATTTTTTTTTAATAGTTTCACACTAAGTAAAGTGATAATGCCACTAGGGGTGCAGGGGAGTTACAGAGGGTGGAAGTGAAAAAGAATGAGAAAACTGAGAATGGGAAGGATTGGGAAAAGGATCAAAAGGAGCAGGGTTCAAGAAAAGGGAAGGATGGTGATTGACGTTTCATTTAAACTTTTGGAACATTGTATTTATCAGGGAAACAAGAAATCGGAAGAGAGTTCCACAGGTGGGAGATGAGAGAAAATAAACAGTAAAAGTGGCGGTTGAATCCAGGTAGTTTAACGGTAAAACGATGAAACTTTGTTACCAATTTAGTAGCACGCTTAAATTCATGTAGTCAGTGCACCAGGAAAAAAAGCTCTTTAGAGCAGTAGTCATGAAAATATTCATAGAAAAGGCAGAGAATGATGATAATAATAATAATAATAATAATAATAATAATAATAATAATAATAATAATGGAACGGAAAGGTGAGAGTTTTATCAACCATTACTGATATACTTAGAACTGTTAGAAAGAACTTAGTGAAAAAGTTAAAAAAATTGAAAGTCTAAGCAAGATATGAAACTGTCCATATGAAATCATTAATAAAGTCAGTTCAAATTCTGAGGTGCAGTGAGTAGACCTGCCATTTACTACAATTGCTGTATTTTCGAGCAATAAATCTCGAGTAGACCTGCTGCTACTTGATCCCTATTGAAACCAATTACATATCACTTCATTAGATCACGTCGTTCCTGTTAAAAGACATAGAAATACTTTGACATTCAGACAAAAGAATATAAAGATATTTAAATAAAAAAAAATAAAAAAATGATGCTATCGTTCTTGTTGTGAACGACCGTGAAATTTTAGTGACTACGGCTCTCGTATATTTAGGCATATTTATGACTCTTTAAAATTAAATTTGTTTTCTTCTTTGCAGAATGTGACACCGGATATTATGGAGAATTTTGTGAGCTGACATGTGAAAACTGCCTCTTCGAGAAATGCGATCAGTCTGGTAAATGTCTACAAGGATGCAAAGAAAGGTTCCAGGGTGGAAGATGTACAGGTACAAGAAACATTTTATCGTTCAATATATTATAGATAAACATTCCATTATTTCAGCTTGTTCAATACTTACCGGGTACACAATCACCACCACCACCACCATATATATATATATATATATATATATATATATATATATATATATATATATATATATATATATATATATGTATGTATATAGATAGATAGATATAAAAAAAATAATGTCGTTTTCTGACATAGTAACATATGTGAGAAAACGACATTATTTTTGCACCAACCTAATAAATTTTTCCCACTTGTGACGAATGCAGTTATCGATTTTTTTGCATGCTAGCCTGTTAGTTAACATTCGTGTCAGTCAGCTGTTGGCTCTCACGCTGGCCAATAGAATCTTCCTGCCTATTCGTGGCAGCCAGCTATAGGCTCTCACTCTGGCCAGTACAAAATGGCTACAAACTACATGAAAACTGCCATAGGAGCATGAAAAAATCGATTATTTCCACTATCGATGGGAGTTGGGAAATGCAAAGTCGGTCTTGGCCTTCCCGCTAACTTGGAGTATGTGCATGTAAATTTTGGTGCAAATCCGTCGAAAATTGCGGCCGTGCATTCGTTACACACACACACACACAGACATCCTGCCTTTTACATATATATATATGTATGTATCTTAAAAAGATAAAAACGCTGACCGGATCACTACCCCTGTTTCGACCAACAATGTCTCGGCAGTGAATCAATCAGAAGCAACGCAAGAACTTAAATGCCTTCATTCGACACCGGAAGTAAGGGGGCGGAAGTTGTAGCGAAATAAATGAAAGAAACGGGAAAAAGATAAAATAAAAATAATGTGAAATGGAAAGAAAAAATGTTTTCCAACTTTATGCAGATTCCTATAGCCCCAAAGTTAACTTCCTGGCGTGTTTACATTTGGCCATGAACTCAGACCTCACATTCAACAACTCAGTGCCAACCTTGTATGTTGCAATAGCTAGCGTTTCTTTCTGACTGCCTACACGAGTTGCCATTCACTTTGCTAGCCTTTACATTTCATAAAATACTCTATTTTATGGCCGGGATTCTGCAATTTTCCCCCTAAAGCTCCAATAGTGATTTGCCAGCCTCGTATTGAACTTGCCTTCTGGTATTCTAAATGATGAGGTATGGTTATACCCCCTCTTTTTAAATGTATTTTTTGCACTGCAATTGTCACTTTCTACCTCGGCACAATATACAACCCGTTCTGTACAACATACTCCAATTAATGTACAATTATTTTTTATTCTACAATTACAAAGGACCTTGTTTTCACTTCTCACGTCCTCTTCAAATTTGAATTTTTTTGTTCAATCTTTTGATAATATTGCCTATATTGTTAGTGTAACTGTAGTTCAATTTGACTGTATGGCAACAATATACAATGGACGGACCAATGGTAGATTTATAAATGTGTAAGATGGATTCTGACAAGAAAAAATTCTGGTACGAAACAGTGGACCAACATTCCTGGCAGTATACATATCAATTGATTCAATATAATAACTCCACTTCATGTCAGTTGAAAACATGAGCCTAAGAAGGCATAAATAATTTCTCTCTTGGAAGTTAGCATCAGCCATACTGCTGGCAATCAGAAAGGCTTCTCTCTATTAAGTTTTGCCAACATTAATTGGTTAATACCTGATTTGTTTTGAAACAATTGACCAATAAAATCTGACATTACGTAAATCAGTTTAGTAAAAAATAACATCATGTTCTTGATTTAGAGGTTATTTTCTTTTTAAGAATTTCTATTTTTCTTCGAAATATTCTGAAGATATTTAATGTTAACTGATAAATCTGGCAAAAGTTTATATATAAGCAGTGGCATGTGAGAAGCGAATGACAATCCTATTACTAGCAGCCTATTTTGTATACATTGCATTTTAATAACTGTTTTTTTTCTCGTAAAAAGAATTAGAAACATTTTCATATTTTTCCTCAATTAAATGGAATATTGAAGGAGTTCGTCAGTTGCGCATTGGGGTTTTTCATAATTTTCATTTTATAAATAAAAATGAAATGGAATTATATTTTCATTAGGATTGTTGACCTTTGACAATGACCACAGATTAATAATATTTTTTAAGCTTCAACCCCCATTTAAAAATTTTTAAATTAATTTTCTGAAAAAAAAAAACATTGTTTAAAATCTTTACAAAATGAGAACCGACAATAATAGCCGAATCAAATTACCATAAATTGCGCTGTACAAGTCTACCTCAAGATTTTATAGCTCAACGTTCTTAGTTAGGCCTATATCCATCGTATAGTTTGACACCCCCCCTCAACATACGGTAGGGTACCAATGGCCCAAAACGTAGATCTACCGGTAAATGAAATATACGATAACTTGTGTCAAAACTACATAAGGCCATACAACTTACCGGTATATTGAGACACTAACCGTAATATTTTTCTATATGTACTCTTGATAAGCACATTAAAGTTAACATAAACTCCTATAAAATATTAATACCGTAGATTACACCTCATACCAGGTACTATTTTGATAGTACTGCTACGTATCGTATGTTCTTGTGGTGTACAGTACTATTCTAAGCGTGTTGTTTCACTAGTTTAGTACTCGGGGGTAAAGGTTTTAATTTTATAGCCGCCATATAAGTCGACCCCTAATTTTGGAAAGATTTTTTAGGCTTGGAAACTCGACTTGTAAGCAGCTATGTACGATAATTCTGAACATTCTAAGACAGGTTGAGCTTTTAGATCAGGAATTTGCGATATTATGGCACAGAACTTTAATTGAATTGCTTGAAACAGTTAACCGGAAGTTATCATATGAAACAAATATTTTACCGGAAGTTTATTAATTTAATGACGAATTTAATATACGAATCCGTAAAGTTTTCTTTGTAAAAAATAATTGATAATAATAAATTCATGATTGGCATGAATGAATTATTTACAGAATGCGTCGGAGGTTACTACGGAGAGAAATGTCATCTGAGATGTCATCGCTGCTATTCTGAACTATGTCATAAAGTGACAGGCCAATGCTTAAAGGGATGTAAAGAAAGATATGCTGGTGTTAATTGTGAAGGTAAGTGTATCGCTTTAAGAGGTAAGGAAAAATAAGAGTGTGATATTAGGATTTGATGAAACGGCAGGTAGGTGATCTTAAATCTTTCGATGTAGCTATCAGGATACAAGTATCCTACTTGTATTCCGATATTCCGTATATCTCCTATTGTTGTAGTTGAGAGTTTTCACTTTATTTGGAATAAAGCTGGTTGAAGAGAAATTAAAATGTCGAGCAAGAGATTACTTCAAATCGTCTGACCACTTCCAGTTGAACTGAATATTAGGGTCCCAGAAACCGAAACGAAATCTTTTCAGTTTTTATGTAACTCATTATAAAGCTGGCATTGTCTTTTGATGCAACATTATGAATTTATGTGTTGAAGCGATACTATTGGATATATTGCAAAAGGTGATGATGGATGCTGAATAAAATGATTATAGTAATTATGACATCTGATGAATAAGAAAATAACTATTTGATGTTAAGTGAAGAATTGTGGTAAAAAATGAAATAGTTTTTTTCATTTACTCTTAATCCGAACAAAAGGCGTCAAACAAATATTGTTTGTTATTTACATTATTCGAACAATTGTCCTCATCTTTGTCGCCATATTTATTACGACGTTTCGGCTGTCGTACGCTCCGGCCTTCTTCAGGTGGTTGGAATGTCGAACAACCCTTTATTTCGCTCACTGGGGTAAACTGTTCTAGTTCCACGTGCCATGTTTGATGGATGTCAGTTATCAGTTATCTCCTGTTAATTTCCCACTGAAAGTTCTCCACTGCCTTAACCAGGTATTGAACTCACACTCTTTAGGCCCTGTCACTGGATCTAACCAACGCCTTTATCTACTGTGCTATATGTCCTTGAGGACACATTGCACAGTGGATAAATATGGCGACAAACATGAGGACAATAGTCCGAATAATGTAAATAATGAACATAATACCTCATCTCAGAAATAGAGACAGATACCAAATATGGTTTGGCATAAAAAATATAACCATTGTTGTTGCCTCAGCTGTTATAATTTATATCGATTAAAATTTCACTATTAAAATAAACAATGTAAAATTAGGGGAAAAAAATCATATTTTGATAAGGCTTGAACTCGAATCTGACATTTCTGAGGTTCGTATTAAGTAGATGCCGCTTTAACGAATTCTACCTTTTATGTTAGGTTTGAGATTTTATTTATAGGAATTCTGCAATTCTTTTCTTCTCTTTTATTTTTCGATGCCATGGGGTTATTTAACCCCCACTAATATAATTAGTCTGATGTTGGTTTCTTCGCAGATAATGAAATTAAATATTTCCATAATTATTTTTTTAACTGTTTTTATTTGTAATTATCCGAGGAACCCGGCGTTGCCCGGGTGTACATAGCTGCAACTGTATAACCGCACCTCCCTGTATGGCCGCACCCCACTGTCTAGAAATGTCTGCCTGCGTCCCCGCTTGCATGCATCATCCGTTGGTATACTAAACTATTTCTTCCACTCATCTTTTTTTTACGGTACGTCTTTCAATTGTTTTTAATAAAGGAATTCCATCGATAAGACCTTTTTGTGTGGTCGTTTTTCGGGGTTAAATTGTTTCAATGTTTTAGATGTTCAGTAAATTTCCTATGGCCGTAATAACTTTCATATAGTATGGTATTGTTCACAAATCTAATAATCAAACAAAAACACGGATGAAGCGTCACAGCTTGATTCAATTGCAAGTGAAAACGCATGAACGCCCCCGCTTTCTTCGCACGTTTACTGTAAACCTGTGGTTAATATGAGCTTCGGGAATTTTCCCCTTTTAACGCTTCAATAATCCTTCTTAAACAATCTTTGCATCAAATGTTTTGTTCGAATGCCAATTTAGGATGGAATCATATGAAGAAATTATTGGCTAAATGGCAAAAAACTGATTTGGACCTAGTTTGTCGCAGATTTCGTCCACTTGACTGAAATCTAAACCAAGCATTCATGCAGACAATTTGTGTGTCATATGTAATTTACATGGCAAATTTGGAAACCATCAAGGGAAAAACCTGGGAGTTATAACCGAAACGGGTTTTTTGAGTATTTATCGTGGTTTTTCTTGCATAATGGCTATTTTTTGCGACGTGTTTGAAGAAAATCGGATAAAAAATGAAGAAGTTATTTAAGTTTTAGTTTAAGTAGTACGAAAAATCTGACTTTTTCTAAGATCTTTGTAATTTTTTTGTGGGAAGCCATTGTCGCAGGAAAACTATCAAGCACTCTACATAAACCTCGTAACATGAGTTGATGTTTTGCATTAAGTGCAAATAACATCAGTTTATCCTGTTCGCGTGTAACTTTGTCTTGGTTTTTGCAAAAAGGTCGTAGCCACCTTCAGTTTTATCGATTTTCTGCCAAACCCGGGGGACCTGGAGATTGAAAAGTTGTTTTTATTTTAATAAATTTGCAACACGTGTGTTCAATTTCATTGAAATCAGTCAAGAAATCTGAACGCGCATAAATGGCGTACACACACACAGACATGTTCCGTTTATAGATATAGTTTTGCTAATTATTAATGAAAATATCACATTTCGGTACATCCCCTGCACCACCACTGAAAAAAGAAAAAAAACTCAGACTGGTTTGCTATAAATAGGGTTAGAATTCTTAACTATTTTTATTAAAAAAATATCGATTGGGAAGAAATTAATCTTTTGATTTTCTCAATTCTATTTTCATATCCAATAATACAATGTGACAGTAGAGTATTTTAGAAACGTAAAATAGTCAATAATTTCTCTTTCATTTAACTGAAATATCAGATAAAATGCAAAATAGTGACAAGTTAAAAAATTGATTTACTTGAGCGAACAGGTTTTCATCCAAATATCGTCATACTGGAATAAAAACAGAAATGAAACATGTCAATCTAGAATTACAGAAGATATTCGGGGAACTTCAAATATTTGCATCGGCGAGAAAGTGGCTACATTAATAGTTAAATATAAATAAGTACAATAATATATTTACAAATAGACTCCCGTTCATTCATTCATATATATATATATATATATATATATATATATATATATATATATATATTAATAAATACATATATACCTACGTTTGGTGTGCGACTTAAGATTCGTTGGTTACCCAACTCGTCGGGCACCAGATATAGCTTATTTTTTTTGGATAATCAACGAAACTCGAGTCGCACCCCAAACGTAGGTATAAGTGTATTTATTAATATATATTTCTTATCTCTGTTTAATCACATTGAACACTATTATGTCTACACCTCTTGGCTAAATTTGGTAATTATTTATTTGCTTACCGGCGTAAGCACGCCAGCACGCACGTATACGGTTGCTTATATCTAGTTATCACATTTACATATATATATATATATATTGTTTCTCAGATTTCCAATTCCAAGCCGTTATCAATTACACCAAATTCAAGTTTACTTAACCTGGTATTCATATGCTGTCACCTGTACAGGTACTCACATTGCTTAACTTTGGTGATCGTATGATAATAGGTGTTTCAACTTGATGTGGCTGTAAACCTCCCCCTCTCTCTCTCTCTATATATATATATATATGTGTCTGTGTGTGTGTATGTATGTATGTATGTATAAGTGTGTGCGTGTATGTATGTATGTATGACACAGAGAGAGAGAGAGAGAGAGAGAGAGAGAGAGCGAATGGAGAGGCAAGCCAGATTGCAGACCCCTTCAAGTAGTGTGCAAAGCCTTGTTGAATAAAACTATATTTTAACATCGACTCGTATTTTATTCTATCCTAAAAATGTAAACACCAGACAAAATATAAAATGTGATGAAATATTTGGAATTGAGATTGAGCATCAGAGGGAAATATATAGCTTAATGGCTGAATTCTTTAAGTATTTGTTTTTGGCAGCACATCGACATTTGATGTTTACTTTAACAGTTTATATTTTCTTACAGTTTGCGCTCATGGCTATTATGGAAATGATTGTTCTTTGAAATGTACTGGCTGTCTTGATGAAAGCTGTGACGCCAGAACTGGATCCTGTCTTCATGGCTGCAAGATTGGATATTATGGAAGCCATTGCAAAGGTAAAATGTTCATTTTATAACAATATCTTTGGCAAATTATGTAAATTAAGTTTTTCACACAAAGAAGAAATAAAGTATTGAGCTGTTCGGTTTTACGGTTCTGGAATATTGGACAAATGAACAAAAGAGGAAAACAGTTTCAGATGGATAACTAATATCTATTTATTTCTTTTTGTTCATATTTTCCATCTATGTCTATGTAGAGCTGGCCACACAAGAATAATAAATATACCTATTACAATGAAACTGTATGAAAATTAGTATGTATTTTATTAATTTCTTTATACACAATTTCTATAGTAGCAAAAGAAAGACTTCAGCTTTCAAACATTTATTAGTTAAGGAACTATATCTTGTCAAATGGAACATCTTTTGAAAAATAATAATACAGACCAAAATAAAAAAAAAAAAAAACACTATTTGCAAAGGTAAGAAACTTCTGATAAAGCATGACTATTTCTAAGGCTGGAGATCACTCGAATCAAAACGATTGTTAGGTTTCCAATAAAAAGAATCATATATATATATATATATATATATATATATATATATATATATGTATATATATATATATATATATATATATATATATATATATATATATATATATATAAATAAAAAGAAAGAACAGTAATACAGACATAAAGTAACACGCAAACACCCCTTGTCTAGTGCAAGTGAATTCATCTGTAAACTTGGAAACGTGAATTATGATTTTAGCTGTCTTTAAAACCCAGTAATTTTAAAAGTTACTCCAAAATTCTCTTGAGGATGAAATGTAACTAATGTCTTTAATTTAATTACAAAATTCAATTCGAACCTTCCATTTTTGAAACATGGTTAGAACTGTGTGGCGGAAAAACCATATTTTAAATCAATTAATTTATATATATATATATATATATATATATATATATATATATATATATATATATATATATATATATATATATATAATATAATATAATATATATATATAATGAATCAAGAAAAAACCTTAAAGATCCATTTCGGTTATAATTTATTTCGTGAATATTGTTACATTCATCTCTTCAGAGCGAAAGTTCTTAATAAATGGAGACAATTCATGCGGATCGATATACTAGATAAACAGGAGGAGAAAAAAGGAGAGTAAGAAAGAAAAATAATTGATTTTCAGATATAAAATTCTTTTCAAAACATAAGAGAGAGAGAGAGAGTGAGAGGGAGAGAAAGAGAGAGAGATAGGAGGTAGAGAGGGAAAGAGAGTGAAGGAAGGGAAAGAGGAAAAGGAAGAAATAAATGATTTTCTTTTATATTTTTGATAAATGGTTCTTTTAAAAAGAATTTTATATCCGAAAATCTGTTTTTATGAAACATTCAGTACTTATTCACAAGTGAATAAAATTCTTTTTTGAATTTTTTAAAGACAATTTTGGTAGATATATTTTTTCACAATTGTTACCTCCACTTGCTTAATGAAATTTCCAGAAATTAAATTTATATTAATTTATATTAATTAAAAACAGCAATCATTGGAGAATGTAAATCAATTTCGTTTTCTAAACTTCGAAATTTACTGAAAATCTGCTCAGAATCGTAAAATAAAAAGTGCAATAAAATTAAAACAATATTTAATTAGAAAAGCTTTTAATTACTTTTAGGAATAAGATATATTGTGGAAACTATTTTATGAAGAAAAAAATTGATAAATAAAAATTTTTTACAAGAATTGTTTTATTTATTTATTTTTTTAAATTAATGAGAAGTTTAACTTTTCCCAACACGACAAAAAAAGAAATCTCCGGGGTTAGGCAATATTTTCCTTAGTTTTCTACTCCGTTTTTTATGCTGAAAGTAAATTTGTTTCAAATCCGATTAATTAAATTTTAAATTTGCTAATTTTTCTCAAATAACGTTTCAGAAATATGTATGTTTTATTTTTGCAAGATTTTTGAACAATAAGTCCATCATTCCTGTGAACTAACTTGTTTACAAATGTCCCAAAAATCGAGGATTTGTCTGATATTACTGAACAAACAAACAAAAAAAAAAGAAAAGGAAAAAAAGAAAAGGAAAAAAAAAGAAAAGGAAAAAAAAGAAAAGAAAAAATAGAAAAGAAAAAAACAGAAAAAATTTTTAAGCAAAATTTCGAACGTGCTTTAGAAAGTATTATAACATTTAAATTAAATAATATTTAATAAAATAATCAAGAAATCACTTTGATCTTTCCTCTTCATAATAACATAAACATATTGACTACAAAACTTTGTTTTTATGAAGTCTGGGGCTTTTTTTCATTATGCTATACTCTTTCTCAGTGAATATATATATATATATATATATATATATATATATATATATATATATATATAAAAGCTTTTTGAATTTGTAGGTCTGATGAATTGGATCGTATTTACGATTCCAATGGAATAAATTATGACCATGGAATATTAGTGTTTAACCCTTTTGATTATATCCTTGCTCTGTCCTGTACATTGAGTTCTACCTGGATTCTATCCTCTTGGATTTTTTTTATACAAAATATATATGTATGTGTATGCATGTATGTATATATATTTATATATTTTACATATGTTTGTGTATATTTACCACTAATATTATGTATCTATCTATCTATCTATCTATCTATCTATCTATATATATATATATATATATATATATATATATATATGCATAAATGGTGTTCTGAAAGGAGTATATAGTTACTGTCTCAGTCGATAAATCCCATAAAACAAATCCCATAGAACATCTTACAGAAAAAACATGCTACTATGTTCTATGAGCTATGCATTTTATTTTCGCCTGGAACTGTCCATTTTTCGGTCTTTTACTTGCGTAACTTTATTTAATTCTTTTTTAATTTTTGAAAATTGTCTGTCCTTCTCTTTCTCACGTAAGTTGTTTACAGAGTGAAACATTGCTAGCTTTGCTTGGTCGCCTTTACAGCAAAACTGTCCTGGAAAAAGACTCGAAATGATAGATGGATCAAACCGATGTATAAGTTGATTTTCTAAGCATAGCTTAGATGTGGCACAAGACCGAAAGTACGGGGCACCCATTGAGGAACAAACTCAATACACAGTCGTAATCGTTCTAGCGAGACAAGCTTGCTAGCCACATCGAGGTACCAAAGCCGATGTATAGGAACAACTAGCGGGTGATGCAAGTCGAGTCTATACAATGAAACTAATAAGCGCTTCAGAACATAATATTTTTTCCCTTGACTAAAATCAGTCCGATCATTTTGGTTTTGAAAAGTTTCGTACAGTCAATGGACGAAATTATTTGTTTCGCCACAAACTGTATTCAAACAGAAAAATGTATCTGCATTACCAGAGACATTGATTATATAAATAATAATTTATGACAGTTCAAAGCTAACCTTATTGAAACGTATATAAAAGAAAACAGTAAAAGAGTTTAATTACAAAAAGTAAACTCTTGATCAAAAATATTAACAATAATATTTTAATGCTATGTCATACGTATCTGTGGTTAGAAGAACAGTAACTCAACGTGTGTGTTGTTTTTTTCAGCCTGTCCTAGCGGTCAGTATGGAGATAAATGCCAGTTTACATGTGATGGATGCATCAACAATGCATGTGATGTAGCAAGTGGGTATTGTAAAATAGGATGCAAACCTAATCGCTATGGACCTAAATGTACTCGTAAGTATACTTTTGTTTTAGACCTATAGCCTATATATATATATATATATATATATATATATATATATATATATATATGAATTTAAAAAATTAAAAATTAGTCTATAAATGTATAGTCTCTCTCTCTCTCTCTATATATATATATATATATGAATTTAAAAAAATAAAAATTAGTCTATAAATGTATAGTCTATATATATATATATGTATATATATATATATATATATATATTTATATATATATATATATATATATATATATATATATATGAATTTAAAAAATAAAAACTTAGTCTATAAATGTATAGTCTCTCTCTCTCTCTCTCTATATATATATATATATATATATATATATATATATATATATATATGTATGAAGAAATATACTCTTAAGGTGTGCTATATTTATGGGATAAAGTGCTCAATATCAGAGATAGAGCGTGTGTAAATATAAAAGTGAACATTGAAGTCAATACTTAGAGGCGACAGGCAGTTTCATGCTAGACGCAATCGTCAGCCCAGAGAAACAGCCTGTCGCCTCTAAGTGTTGATTTCAATGTTCACTTATATATATATATATATATATATATATATATATATATATATATATATATATATAAATATAAAAGTGAACATAGAAAAAAATGTCGCCTCTAAGTGTTGACTTCTATGTTCACTTTTATATTTACACACGCTCTATCTCTGATATTGAGCACTTTATTCCATAAATATAGCACACCTTAAGACTATATTTCTTTATATATATATATATATATATATATATATATATATATATATATATATATATATAAATTTAAAAAATTTAAAAATTAGATCAGCTAATCACTCTACCTTGGTTTCAACTTTCGAATTTTTGGGCGTTTTGGCGTTTTTATATAAATAATAAAGCATTAGGAAATCTTACCTTCCTTTGGAGTTAATCACTATTATTCGTATTTTCGAAAACATTTCAGAAAAGTCTGCATATAGAACTCGTAAATATATACACCAGTTGAGGTAAACTGTTTTTACACAATGGCCATTTTCAAACGCATTAACCACCACCAGGATGAGCTTAAAATCACTGTTCTTGATTTCTTAGCATGCATCGATGAATGGCAATGATTTAATGAACGAATTCAATGAAACACTTCTGCTTTGTACGCATATTCAACATTTTTTCAGATTAACTCTCAGCTGCTATCATATAGGTGAGACTTCTAATTTCATAACGACAGCATGAAGTCGTATACCAACATAATAATCTAGTACGGATTACTTTCAAAGCAACATCTATCTATCTATCTATCTATCTATCTATCTATCTTCATATCTATTAGGTTGGTGCAAAAATAATGTCGCTTTCTCACATATGTTACTATGTGAGAAAACGACATTATTTTTGCACCAACCTAATATCTATCTATCTATTGTTGATGCAGAGTGGCATCAGAGTGGTTATCAGTGCATAAAATGTAATCGGCGAACAGAGCTTGAGTTTTGATCGAGTCTGCTTGTGTTCACTTCACTGTACTACCCCTAGGAAAAGCATTAATCTACTCTCATCACAAATAACCGAGCAGCTTGATCTGCCTATTCTTAGTTGGTAACGAGTCTAGAACACGGAAAATCCTGAACCAAAATCAGCAATGGAGCCCCTAAAGCAAATATACAGTAAACTCTATCTCTTTTCTGGCAGTTCCTACAACGAAAAAGATTTTTCGGAGTGTCTAATATGAAAAGCTGCCTTGTTCAATGTTTTGTTGGCACCTGGACATTGGCGGAATTACAGTTATTCTTATATAAATTTTTGTACCTTTGTTTATAAGCAACATAGGATCAAAAACATATTTCTCAGTAAAAATAACTTCATCATAAGACTTCAACATAATCCTACATGAATATATAATACTGTTAACTTGTCTCGATAGTTTACAAACTTAACTTTAATTTAAGACACCTTAAAAGTTAAAATTTAGAAATTAATTAAATCTGGAAAGGATTAAGAATTCAATGCACACAATGCATGATTTTAAAATGTTTAAGACAATGTTTTAATTAACAATACTTTGATAGTTTTGTTCTTTGCGAGAAATATTACGGATTATGATTTTTAAATGTTGCTAGATTATTATTATTATTATTATTATTTTTATTTTCTTTGCTTTCTGGCGTTTACACATTTCTTTCCGGGTCCCACCCAGGGACCTAAGGTTAGAAATGGCATCATGACACTTTTCACTGACAAAAAAAAAAAAAAATTACATAGATAGAGCCCTTCGTAAAGTGTGGGCTGTACTTGTCAGAACAATTTTTTGTATCTCCTTGAGGCATGGGCTTCCAGGAATCCCTTCAATTAGTCTACTGCAATCTTTTCTAACCAGTCCTAGGGCTCCAACTACAACAGGGATTGTTGATGTTCCCATATGCCACATTTTCGAGACCTCTATTTCAAGGTCCTTGTATTTTGACAGCTTTTTGAATATCTTCAAAGATACATTGCAGTCAGCAGGGACTGCCATATCAATAAGGAGGCACCGTTTTTGTTTGTGGTCTTTAATAACAATATCTGGTCGGTTGGCCTTGATTGTTCTGTCAGTGTGAATTGTGTAGTCCCATAGAATTGTAACAGGTCCTATCTCCGTTATTATTATTATTATTATTATTATTATTATTATTATTATTATTATTATTATTATTATTTATTGATAGATTTACTTTTGTCTGCTAAAATGCCTCAGCAAACTGAACTCTATAACAACGTGTCCATTATTGGATTATTTTATTATAGTTTGTAATGGAAATTTGGATTAAAAAACAAATGAATTGTTACCTTGCAGATTGCATCAAAGGTTTTTATGGACTGAAGTGTACAGAAAGTTGCCCAAATTGTAAATATGGACTCTGTGACAGGTTAAGCGGCGAATGTCATTTTGGTTGCATTTATAAATTCAGTGGAAGTCGATGCCAAGGTATTTATTTTTCATTTTAATTCCTATGACGAAATCAGAAAATATTTTTCTTGGCAGATCAATCATCATCAGAAATGTCTATTCAGGCAAAATAAAAACAAAAAAATATTTTGGATCGAAATATCCCCTCCAATCCTTAGGAGAAATTTGTTTTCATAGATAGCCCGCAATAAAGCTTTCATCTCCAATTACTTCAACTTTAGTAATATCCTTTTCACAAAATAACATCCTTTCTATTCGTCAAAGTGGATGTTTGAATTTTGAATATACTTTTATAAGTTGGTCAACACATCTGTGTATTAATTGCTTTAATATTTTGATGAAACGACGTATTTTCAAGGTTGATCTGCTTTACATAAATACTCACGATATCCAGAAAGATCATAGATAAAACTGACAGCTGCTCTCGAAAATGACCTCTGATCAGTTGTTAACTAGGTGATGAAATGACTTGTTAATTCTAACGTCTATAAAACGAAACTACAATCTTTTAGACACAGAACTATTACCTTCCCTCGACATGGCTGATGCTAAAGAATGTACTTATTTAATTATAACTTATAACACAAATAAAACAGAAATTTATTTCATAGCACTGAAAATGATTAATGCAGTCTAGCATAATTTTCACTTATTACTTATTCAATTGGAATCGATTTATTTTGCTTACAGTTGTTTTTAAACGATTTAAAATGGTTTCTATTCGTATAAAAGATATCGATGTTCTCTAACTTATAATTTTGTATAATTTTACACCACAAACATCAAATTGTATTCTAAATGTGATTGAAAGATTTCAAGAGATATTGTGTCTTTTTTGCTTCAACTATATGAGTGACAGTAAAGCTGAAACGGCAGATTTCGGAGTTGTTTATGTCTTTTTGGAACGTGAATGACATATTTAAGAAAAGCCTGTCACTCAAAAACTGACCCTATATATATATATATATATATATATATATATATATATATATATATATATATATATATAAGAACAATGGCTTGATAAGACAAAATTTAATTATCGCCTTAAGTCGAACTTTTGTAAACATCTATACTAAAATAAGGCTGAATTTGTATCGTAAGAAGTTTTGTGCTAATCCTTCGTCAGAAGAAACATCTATGGCGAAACAATTATTATTCATTAACAGGAACAACAACATACAATCTAAGAGAATAAATGGGACAAAAAAACAAAAAAACAAAGAAAAACAAAACAAAGAAAAACAAAACAAAAAAAAACAAAAACTGGCGCACGATTAAAATAGAAAATCATCTTTAATCAAAGTTTAGAAAACCAGTTCAATTTGTCATATTAAAAACGAATAAAATTGATAAACAAAACTCTTTTGGGAGAACATGATTTTTTCCCTCTCCTGGCACCCTTTTCTGGTATCTTTTCAAGTAAAAGGTAACAACTGGCATTGCATTTAAATTTTTTGAAGATCAAACTTGACTGGGAAGCAAGAAATCGAAAGAAAGTTCCACAAATGAAAAGTGCGAGAGAAGAAACTATTAGCATAGAACTTACGGCTACATTTAGCCATTTCAACTTTAAATTAATAAAACTTTGCCGTACTGCGTTAAATTCATAAAGTCTAGGTATAAGAAAAGAAAGTTCAGAACAATTACCATGAAACTATTTACAGAAAAGACACAAGGAAGCTACGTTGCGGCGGTGGGAAAGGAACTGAGGCCGAGATACCAGATTAGAACCAATAATATGGCAGATTCTTCTTTAGATTTTATCAAGTATCATTAAATATATAGAAGGAAAACGAAACCAGATATGGCAAAAATATTCAAAGCAAGGACGAATGGTAGTTTTATAAATATACAAGGTAGATTCTGGCGAGGAAAAAAATGTCTATGACGACATAGTGAACCAACTTTCCTAACTGCACACTTAGCAATTGATTCGAAAATTAGTCTCAGAAGGCACAATGAGTCACTCTTCTGGAGGTTAGTATCAGCCATACTGATAGAACGTAAAGAGAGTTCTCTGAGACGATTAAAAGAAACCAGTTTCGTTTTTGAGGGGTTAAAATTAACAATACATTCCTTGCCCCCAAGAACAGATTGCTGATCATTTTTTTTAGATTAGCTGCTAATTTGACGTTATCAAAGCGAAAAGACTTACTATCAAGACAGGAGAAAATAGTTGTCAAAATCTTCAACTATTACGCAAAAAACATTAAAAAGAACAACGGTTTCTCCTGCAAAGAGGGACGCAGGTTCGAATCCTGCCGGAGGACGCATGTTCGTTAATAAGATTTGTTGAATGTTTAGGCCGGTAGACAAAATAAAATAATGTTTAAAATAAACTCAGCTATGGGAAAGCATGTGAGAAGAAATGTTCGCCCAGATGCAAAGGTCAACGTTGTAATGAAGATGGATCCTGTAAGCTTGGCTGTGAATCCCAGAGTGAATTTTCATGCATTTGGAACTTAAGACTGACGTCACATCTTATGATTTTACTGTTTTAAGTGTTTCCTTGATACAGCTGGAAACATTCACTTTGAGGAATTTATTGTATCTACTTCAGGAGACGAATGTTTGATGCAATTTATTATTAAATTTCAGATTGTCGAGTCGGCTACTTTGGAAGAAAGTGTGAGAAATATTGTTATAGCTGCCGAAAAGAAAATTGTGACCCAGTTGATGGAAAATGTCGAGAAGGGTGTAAAGAAAATTTCAGCGGAGAATATTGCAAAGGTATGATGCATATATGAAATTCATTGAAAAATTGAATGTTCGACCCACTGTATCTATTTTTCGCTTTTTAACCAGCTTTCAATTTCTGTAAATTACGCTCGAGCACACGCAGAAATACATGCAAATATACACATCCTCACGTAAATACACTTTCTAGATTATCATCATATACTGGGTGGGTCTAAAGTCTGGACACCCTAGGCAAAAATGCAATGTTCAAGAAATTCAATTTTCAACGAAATTTTATTGGAATATTAACAAATAAAATCTTCAGTATGATTTCCATCATTTGCATTACAAAGGTTTGCACGATTCACGTGAAGTCGATGCAATATTTTGTCGTCAAGTTTACCGTATTCATTCTTTATGTGTTCAATCAAGTGTGTAGCATCTGTGATTTTCATTGAGTACACATTCTTCTTTTGCATACCCCGGAAAAAAAGAAGACCACGTTTAAATTGTGGAGGCAAAAAAATAAAGTTAATGAGATTTCCTATGAGTCCAGAATTTAGGGACACCCTATATAATAATGTAAAGTGTGTGCTTTTTGCTTCGTAATCTATGCCCTTCGTTTCTGTCGGGTTAAAGTAGACATGTATATAAAATTAACAAGTGACTTACTTTGATTCAAACACACGGGTTGGCTTATTGCTTGATTATGAAACTCTTCGTGGACGAGTGGTCGAAGCACGTTGGATCTAACAACGAGTTCTCCTGCAAAGAGAGACGTAGGTTCGAATCCTGCCGGAGGACGCATGTTCTTTAATAAGATTTGTTAAATGTTTAGACCGGTAAACGAAATAAAATATCGTTTAAAATAAACTGAGCGTCTACTGGTTGATATGGGTATCTACTAAAAATAACGTTTAAAGCAATAAACATATGTCGGATTATTAAATAAAATACATACATATTTGTGTGTATAAAGTTCATCTAAAACTAGTATTGAGAAAAGATCTCTAATAAATTTGATATTAAAATATCAACATATGTAATTTACAGAATGCCATCATGGTTACTATGGGAAAGCATGCGAGAAGAAATGTTCGCCCAGATGCAAAGGTCAACGCTGTAACGAAGATGGATCCTGTAAGCTTGGCTGTGAATCCCAATACAGAGGCATAAATTGTGAAAGTAAGTCAATAAGTAATCCTAATTATTTTAATTCCTATCATAAATTAGTACATATTTACGTATGAGTATCAATTGCTATTTTTTTTTCAAATGAGCCTAGCTACACTAAAACAAGTAACCTTATTACCGATCCTTCTTTCGTTACTTAGAACCAACAATACGCCCTGCCAATGCCTAATAAATAATGGACTATTGTGTTTTGATCGCATGGAAAGAGGGCAAAAGACACTACTTGGTTTCAGTGAGAAAATGAAAAAAAAAAGAAATAAACAAATAAAGAAAGAATGAAGATAAGATAGAAGTGTTTAACAGCTGTTTCAGTGAAACGGGAAAAATTTTCAATTTCAGATCTTTTTATTTGTACCTACTTCTTAAAATATTGACCAGCATTCATATTTGATTGCTATTTGCAATATTTTATTAAAGTTGTTAAGCTCAAATATTAAACAATCAGTAGGAGAATTTCTACGTGTAATATATTGTTGCAGAACTCTCCTTGAACATATTCAATAAGAAAATTAAAAAAAAAAGTGATATTTTCAGGGGTTAAAACTAGTGAAACATTAATGTATCATGGGTATGAATAATTCTAGGGGAATTTGTTTGATAGAAATAACTGAAATGTACAGACTTTCCTCAAAATCCTTTACTTAACTCCCTGGATAATAATTCTGTTGGGGATACCAAATACATGTTGGTAACCTCACTAGTAGCTGTCGTAGGTATGGATATTTATGTAAACATTAATAACAAAAACTGAAGAACGGCCAGATAGAAATAGGAAGAAAGTAAATGAAATTTTTATTTTATACAAATGAAAAATGAAAGTAAGATGTATAAATAGGTTACATTATTACGTCATAATTTTTGCACCAACCGAATATATTTTATCACTTACAAGTATGATTTCTAAAAAAAAAAAAAAAAAAAATGGCTGATTTTTTTCCAGAATGCAGTCGCAGTTATTATGGAGTGGACTGTAAGTGGAGATGCGAATTTTGTCCAGAACTGAAATGTGACAATATCATGGGATACTGTGACCTTCCGTGCCCGCCTGAAAAAACTGGATACCGATGTGAAATGGGTAAATGATCTCTTGTCAGAAAATAATGTTTTTCTGTATATTTTAAATGTCAGAAAGTATAGAAAAATGGAGTTGGTACTTGTATAAATAAAGTAGATTTAATTGCAACTAAGTTTATGAGCAAATCCGAATTTATTGTCAGTGGCTTCTTAGTTAAATAACAACCTCACGCTCTAAATTCTAACAGTTAACGAATGCCCGGTTTGACAGTCTCTGATCTAATATGGACTAAATAAACGCTCAGAAACAAAATATACAGAGTCTAAAAGAATATAAATTTGAATCTAAGGAAAGGGTTATAAAAACATTGCAACTATAACAGATGATAACATGACATAACCGTTCAGAGATATAATCAGTTGATATATAAACTTATCAAATACATAAAAGCACCGAAGACATAATGATTTCATTATTATAATTACGATTATAAAAATACAATTAACAATGGCCGTAATGGCCGCCAATCGGAAAGTGGATTAAAGCAAGAAATGTGACAGAAATTACATTTTTTCGACTTTTATGTTCAATTTTAGGATCTTTTTTGTTAATTCACCCCAAATAAGGTTAAGTTACTTATCTCAAATATTAATTCAACCCATGAAATTATAAATTTTAAATCAAAGTTTGTTTGTTCTTTTTTCTTAAAGTGCCAAACACACTTGAAATTATAACTTTCAGATCAAAATTTGTTTCGCTTACCTCCCAACAACTGCAACCCTCAAAATTAATAAAATTATTGACATTTCATAAGAAGCGGATGAGATTCGAGGTACTTACAAGGAATTTTTTACAATTTAGAAAAAAAAATCTGTTACTGCTTTGTTTATGTATGTAGAATGTAGATCCCAAATTTAGGAATAGCGCATCCAAGTCACCCATATTTGGGGTCATTGCACAGATCAACTCAGCCGGAGTGCAATTGTAGGGCCTCGCTCTGGGAGAATTTATTGTGAATTTTAGTAAATATAAATTCTTTTTTTTTGGTGGGGGGGGGGTGAGTTAATATTTTAGGGTGAATTAGCAGAAAGATCCCAATTTTAAGAGTGGATCATAAAAACTGACACGAGATAAGCATAATGTTAAACACAAGAGTAATGGCGACATATTTATAGCCATCATAAATTAACTTATCTTATATCTAATTTTTATACTTTGGATATATAATATCGTATACCATATAAATATTATTTTATACTACAGTGTAACCCGGATATAAGAGACCCAGATATAAGAGAAACTCGGATATAAGAGATATTTTATCTGGTCTCAAATTAGAGTCATACTTACCTAAACAAAATAGACCAAACCTGGATATAAGAGAAACCCGGATATAAGAGACTTCGTCCCCGGTCCCGACAACTCTCTTATATCCGGGTTACACTGTATATAATTGAAACATTTTGATAATTATTCTTATTTTTTGGTTATTTTAGCCAATGAATGTAGACTGGGATATTATGGTCATGACTGCAAATGGAAATGTGGATATTGCCTAAACAACGAACAGTGCAATAAAATAGACGGTACCTGCCCATCGGGTTGCGCTTTGGGATGGACTGGAACTCTCTGTAAAACCAGTAAGAAAAATTGTTACTATTACCTTCTTTTTCTGTGTGCCGTCCTTTCAGGGCGTTGGCGATCAAGGCCCTCCACATCTTCCTGTCCTTTTTTCTTTTGTATATTTTTTATTTTATTATATATGATATATGATAAAATATAGTTTTAATGTATGCTATATTTATGGGATAAAGTGCGTAATATCAGGGATAGATCAGGGATAGAGCATATATGAATGTGGAAATTGAAGTCTGATTTATGCTCAATCACAGTCACCATGCCATATACATATGTCCTGAAATATAGGTAACTGACGATTGCGTTTAGGCATAAAACAGACTGACGTCTCTAGGGACTGACGTCTCTAGGGACTGACGTCTCTAGGGACTGACGTCAATGTCGTCCATATCTATCTATCTATCTATCTATCTATCTATATATATATATATATATATATATATATATATACAAGGTGCGACAAATGAAAGGCTCTTTTATTATTTATTTATTCACTTTTATTGAACCAAAATAAATAAAATCTTAAGAAAATTTTAAAGTATTGTCACACCAAAATATGTTATAAATTGTTATTTCATTAGGAATTCCTCATTAATACATAATAAAATACATACAAAATTATGTAATATAAAACTAATGTGTGTGTGTGTATATATATATATATATACATATATATATATATATATATATACATATATATATATATATATATATATATATATATATATATATATATATATATAAAAGATATGAAAGATGTATGACAAATTGTAAAAAGTAATTTTGATGCGTTCCTTTCATCAGTTAAGACTTCATCAGACTGGGTTTGTTGATGTCAACAAACTCAGTCGGATGAAACGTGTTAAAAAACTTTTTCCCAATTTGTTATATCTTTACTTTCAAAATAAGTTCCTGATTTTTAGAAATTTATCGTTATTCAGTATATATATATATATATATATATATATATATATATATATATATATATATACATGTTTTTCTTTTCGGATGATAAATTATATAAAAACTGTCTAATTGTTTTTTTTATCCGAACAATTTCGGCCATACTTTTACCTATTTCAAGTTTGAAATATATCAACTGTTAATAAGAAATAGATTGTTGTATATATATATATATATATATATATATATATATATATATATATATATATATATATATATATATATATATATATAATGTTTTTATTTTTCAAAACACTGTCAATATATTGTGTCCATGTTCGTAGTTGATATTATTGAGTTTTTTCTTGTTTTTATTAATGAAGATTCTATTATTTTTATCCTTTTTTTCATATAGATGTTGCTATTATATTTGTGTTGTTAAAAATGTTACGAATAGCTTCAGTATGTCTCCATGAATATTTAAATGAGACCTAATTAAGCTATGGTCAGAAAGGTGTAATGTTAGTCTTCGTGTCAAACATGTAGTGTGGCCTATATAATTATTTACGAATTTTGATTGATCAGGAATGCAATTCCTTAATGAACATTTACATTCATAAATAATATTTGTCCTATTTGATTTTGTTCTAAGAGGTGAATTATTATTTTTAACTATGTGGTTAGAAGGTTAAAATTTTTTGTAATAAATATAATAATGTCGTTTTTTGACGTATTTTTAACGTCAAAAAACGACATTATTACGTCATTATTTTTGCACCAACCTAATAATTAATAAATTTTTTTTGCTATTGTCAAATAGTATTGTCCATTTTTTTTATAATGTTCTTAATTCTACTTTTGTCTTGTTTTTAATTTTCGTCCATCTGATTTTTATAAAAAATATTAATGTTATTGATTATGTTTCTATTCTTGTAGTTGTTATTAGCTATGGAATATGGAAACCCAACAATTGATTAGGAAATCCGTTATTAATAACCGTTTGTTTTACATTATTTAATTCTTTAAAGAAAAATCGTGCGAGTGGATCAATTCTCGTGCGTTCTCTTGAGGAAATTTTTAATAACACCTATTTCGTATCTAAGTGGACATTCACTTGAGAAATTAAGATGGAAACAGTCTTTACTAGTTGTTTTTTTGAAAACAGAAGTTTTAAAAGTATTATTACTAAAATCGACGAGGACATCTAAGAGAGTCATAAGTAAAATTTAGGACGGAATTTTGTTGAAATGTAGCTTTCAGATTTTCATTTTTCTTATCACGTAATATACATCGTCTACATAACGAACATATATATATATATATATATATATATATATATATATATACAGTTTCTTATATATATATATTATTATACATGTGTATGAGTATGTATTTATATTCTTCTCATATGCTATTTCTCATACTATATAGATATTTTTATTACGTTATTCTTTCTTTAGAAGATGAATGTCAACACGGATTTTATGGCCCTCACTGCAGATTTGAATGCGGACATTGCCGAAACAACGAACAATGTAGGAAGCATGACGGAACCTGCCCATCGGGTTGCGCCTTAGGATGGACTGGTATTCTCTGCAAAACCAGTAAGAAAAACTGTTTCTTTTTAATTAGCAATCCCTTTTTTACACGTTTTAATGATATATACCTTTTTTTCTTTATATATTTGTATTGCTTAAAGATTTATATATATATATATATATATATATATATATATATATATATATATGTATATATGTATATATATATATATATATATATATATAAATAGATAGATAATATTAGTGACCAATATACATACATACATATATATATATATATATATATATATATATATATATATATATATATATATATATATAAATTCCCAAGTGGATAGAATCCAGGTAGAACTCAATGTCCAGGACAGAGCAAGAGTATAATATAAAAGGCTCAAACACTAATATTCCATGGTTATAATTTATTATATTGGAATTGTAATCACGATCCAATTCATCAGACTTACAAATTATTGGATCGTGATTACGATTCCATTGTAATAAATTTTAACCACGGGATATTAGTGTTTGAGCCTTTTACACACACATATATATATTATGACAAATTGTAAAAAAGGGACGCGTTTTATCGTTATATATATATATATATATATATATATATATATGTATGTATGCATTTATTGAAAGAAAGAGAATGTGAGAAAGATATATACATTTTTATAGTTTGAATGTGTTATATTATAAACTATATAGAAATCTTTTGCAAAAATCGTCGCATAGTAATAATTTCCATACAGGAATAAAGAGAACAAATATGAAAATTGCTACATTTAATATTTATTACAAGCTTTCAGCTACGTTTGCGTACGTAATCTGTCTTGTATACAGTAACAAACAAGCAGAAGCAATATTAGCAAAAACTATCTCAGTTTCACAAATTTCATTAATAATATAAATATTAATTGCATGATTAATTATTAATATCAATATTAAGCGAATTGAATATTAAATATGAATGCACAAATAACACGCGAATATATATTTGCTATTTATATTAACATTATTCAAGGTGTAGACAATGCTAGGCTGATCTATGAAAAACGTTAACCAATTGCTGTTATATAGATACTGTTTTATATTTCATAGTATAATAATTTGTCTTATTTTTGTTATTTAGAAGGTGAATGTCAACACGGCTTTTATGGTCCTGACTGCAGGTTGGAATGTGGACATTGTCTAAACAACGAACAATGCAGGAAAATTGACGGTACCTGCCCATCGGGTTGCGCCTTGGGATGGACTGGAAAACTCTGTAAAACCAGTAAGAGATATTGTTTCTTTTACTTTATGAATATAAAGTTGACGTGTTTCAAAATTATATACTTTTTATTTATATACTTAATTGTTTATTCATTATATGTATGTATATATATATATATATATATATATATATATATATATATATATATATATATATATATATATATATATATATATATATATATATATATGTACAAGGTAAATTGTCGCTATTTAATAGTTTTAATTTCGCGTATGCGTTTAGTTTTTGATTTTGTCGACGAAACAGTATAGTAGGGTCAGCTGGGCACTGTTTGTGAGAAAAAGGGCGACATAACACAATTCTCTCCGCCAGCAATTTGGAAACAACATGCTTTAATGCTTGGTATTTGAGCCGGAATCTTCAATACGAATATTTCTGAGTATATGGGTGTCAATCTGGGTGCTTTGCAGATGATTTGAAAAGAGTTGGATGATATATCCTGTCAACATCATAGTTTGGAGTGATCACTAGTGATGGCGACCCTATACCTCCATTCATCTTCCCACCGGGATTTAACACGGAGGCTTACATTGAGGTGGCAGTGGTGTCTTGGGTCAAGAAGGTAACAGCTAGAAGACCCTATGTTTGGCAACAGGACTCTGTATCACACTACACAAGCAGGAGAACCCAATTATGACTGTCAAACAATTTCTGTGACCACATCACTATTTACATCTGAACCCCTAACTCTCCAGACAGCAACCCCTTTGATTATTATGTAGAGGCGCAGTTGAGTGAGAGACCAACAAAACTCCTTGTAACACCAAAGATGAACTGAAGGCAAGTATTATGGCAGCATTCACCAACTTAAAAGAGACTGTCCTGAAGAGTTGCAGGCGTCTGGAGGTCGTGGTTGAAATCAATGGCGATTTTATGGAATATCTTCACTCTTCAAGATATTTGTGTGGAGTTTTGTTAAATGTTTCCGTTGAAAAGAATTTACTTTTGAATAATTTAGACGACATTTTATCCATCGCTACCCTGTACACACACACACACACACACATACACACACACATACACACACACGCACACACAAATATATATATATAGGGAGAGGGAGAGAGAGGAAATGAGTGAGATATTTATTTTTATGCTTTGGTTATGTTAAATCATATACTATCTAGATAATGTTTTATATTGCATAATTGAAACATTCTGATGATTTTTTTTAATTTCTTTGTTATTTAGAAGATGAATGTCGACATGGATTTTATGGCCGAGACTGCACATTGGAATGTGGACATTGCCTAAACAACGAACAATGCAGGAAATATGACGGTACCTGCCCATCGGGTTGCGCCTTGGGATGGACTGGAAGACTGTGTAAAACCAGTAAGAGATATTGTTACTTAAAGATTCTCTCCTTCCCTCACCCTCTTTCACTATATATATATATATATATATATATATATATATATATATATATATATATATACACACACACACAAGCACATATATATATATATATATATATATATATATATATATACAAGGTGCGACAAATGAAAGGCTCTTTTATTATTTATTTATTCACTTTTATTGAACCAAAATAAATAAAATCTTAAGAAAATTTTAAAGTATTGTCACACCAAAATATGTTATAAATTGTTATTTCATTAGGAATTCCTCATTAATACATAATAAAATACATACAAAATTATGTAATATAAAACTAATAAAATCCGATTTCATCCAGTTGTAAAAAAACAAATTAAAAAATGACATTACATCTGGCGTACACATAAGAAAAGTGTTATGTCCCTCGTATTCAGAAAAGCCTTGCATTTGCCGTACCCGATATATATATATATATATATATATATATATATATATATATATATATATATATAGAGAGAGAGAGAGAGAGAGAGAGAGAGAGAGAGAGAGAGAGTGAATGTATTTTGATACTTTGGTTATGTTAAATCATATACTATCTATTGTTTAATATCATATACTTGAAACATTTTGATAATTTTCTTATTTCTTTGTTATTTAGAAGATGAATGTCGACATGGATTTTATGGCCGGGATTGCACATTGGAATGTGGACATTGCCTAAACAACGAACAATGTAGGAAACATGACGGTACCTGCCCATTGGGTTGTGCTTTGGGATGGACAGGGAGACTCTGTAAAACGAGTAAGAAAAAAATGATTCTTTTGATTTATCAAATATTTTTTTATACGTTTCAATGTTGTATACATTTATGTATATATCTATATCGGTTACTCATGGTATATATAAAATTTTATATTACATATTTGAAAAATTTTGTTGATTTTTCTTATGTCTTTGTTATTTAGAAGATGAATGTCGACACGGATTTTACGGTCGGGACTGCACATTGCAATGTGGAAATTGCCGAAACAACGAACAATGCAGGAAATATGACGGTACCTGTCCATCAGGTTGCGCCTTGGGATGGACTGGAAAACTCTGTAAAACGAGTAAGAAAAATTATTTCTGTTCCGTCATAATTCCTGTTTTTACACGAATCACCATTATGAGTCATTCCATATGAACTGAATAAAATTTTTGGAAGTTACTCTTTCAAAGTTTTGCAAAATTCTAGTATATGGTGTACAACTATCAGAAAAGATAAATTGTAAAATTTTAGCTTCCTCAACCTTTAGGTGCAAAAGTTATTGCCTCTTGAGTTTTTGTCCTGTTTTGGTCTTTTTTTTTGGCTTATTTAAAAATAGTACGATTTTTCCAGTTTTTTCACTTCATAGCATTTTAAAATGATGCCGAGTTGATATTTGGAGTTATGTGGTCGAATACAGAAAAAAAAAGTTCTTTTTTTATTGCATTTCTACTTTGCATTGAATCCTAATTATAGGCCGCTAAAAATGGGGAAGTTGTTTTTTTTCTGTTTTTTTTTGGTGCCTGTTTTACTCGCCATAAAAGCTAAACTCTTAGCAATAAAATAAAGAAATGAACTTGGTTATAATCTATTGTAAGCCAAGAAAGGTTACTGAATGAGGAATAACCAAAACAGAGGTTGTAAATGGAATGGTAATCTTTATAACATCAACAAAATACAATACTCGCCACCACGTGGAGTAGGTAAACCACTGCTAGCGGTGAACCACTTAGACAGCATATTGTCCACCTTACAATAGTGTCCAACGTATTTTTGAGGATTGGGACATACCCATTAGTGTTCATAGGAACGGTATATAACATAATCAATGGATGTGTTGCTTTGTATCAAACATTAAATATAGATTTCGTAAGATTTACATTATTTCTAGTTGACAAAGGTTTGTTACTATCCCACAAAAAATTCGTATTTTACGCATTCTTTGATAATTTTGCAAGTAGCGTGGTCCGTTGAATTCTGGATTCAACATTAGCCAAATTACAGTTCCATTTGTCATCTTTCACTCATAAAAATTTAAAAAGTCCCTTATTTATTGCTAACTTAGTATACCCGATATAGAAAATGATAAACCCCAAAGAAAGATTTTATTTTAAAATTCAAACTGTATACATACTTTTGAGACTTACAATCTATAGTAAATGTAATTTACTATATTCTTATTTAGTATATTGGGTTTCAAGCAGGGTTTTAGTTACTTGATTAATTTTAAAATAATTCCGCCTTCGGTTCCAAACTAAAAATTTGAGTAGACGCCTATGATCCCATTTTTGACAAAAAGATTCTACTCCAACTCATTAAAAAAGATTTTTTACTTTATTTACAATATATATTTACTTAATATCCTAAATATTTTGTTAATATTTCATATTTTTCAATATTAGTGGATATTTCTGTAAAATCTTCAAGTCCCTGTGCTTTAACTAAAATTAAACTCCTATTTTCTGCATATTGATTTCAATAGTAAAGCCCATACTTTAAAACCTTAATCAAAATTAGAGCTGCTTCTTATCCTGTTCCACATAGATTAAAAAAAATGTAGCGTTCTGTGTCAACTATGGGTCCCCACGCTCCTACATAAAATTGCAATGACGAAAAGTACCATTTCTTTTTCTCATTCGTTTTATTAGGAGTGAGTGGTGGCAGTTTGTATTCTATGTGTCAGTAGGAGAAATGACGTCACAGGAACACATGTCGCACATTGGCTCAGAGTTCCTCCGCGGGTGGTTAGTCTCTCAACTGGTTTGTGGGAAGCGTATCGACGCACCAGAATTCTTGTGAACATCTCTTGAATTCGTGTCGTTTTGAACTTATATCCAAAACCCAGACAAAGTCAACCAATCACTGTCAGAATACGCCGCCCACGGGTCACTCCAGCCAACTGCTGACCATTCTGGCCATGGCCTTCACATTCTGTAACAAAAAGAAATCTTCATGGTTAAAATAAATGCAGGGAATCAGTATTCATGCTAGAGTAAATTTGATATATTCTCATTTATCTTTAACGTTAAATTAATTTTGTTCAAATATCTTTAAAGTTTCTGATAAGTGTAATTTTATTTAAACAGGTTGAACATAGTCGAAACAGGCAACTTCTAATATTAATCACACATATACACAGTTACATTAAGTGTTTGTAATTATGTGTGTTTGAATTCTGATGATAGGAACACGTGCAAACTGTATGCAATCGATAGCTATTAACAGTAATACACAATTTGGGGTGTAATGTACTGAATTTAATAAAACCAATTTCTTCTGAGTGGATGAAGTTTTTAAAAATCCGAGTACAGTTCTTTCACTCATACAAATAGTGAGTCGATTATCCTTCTTCGTTTTCCCATTATTAATATAAATCGAACCATAATTCTTTTACACTGGATAAAGCCGAGTGAATTCAACAGATTCATGCATTTTTTATGTTCATTTTTCACTTCATAACTAATTGCCATCGACGTTTTGTCCATTTTGTTGACTAAGAATTCCCGCTTATTTCCTTTTCTAGTTTTCTTTAATAAACAGTTTGAAACAGAAAACAAGTAAGATGTCTTAGCAGTGGTTCAACTGTCAGGAATACTTTATACATAAATCAGTTATGTGTCCTGCGTAATACACACTTAGGCGATCATGTATCTTTCGATACATGACTGACGAGGCAGATTTTTTCCCGAAGTAAGTTGCTATTTCTTTCTGCGGTAGACCAGTTGACATCCAAGGCTATAGAACCTGGTCTGTCCTGCTATTTACCCATAGCCGGTGGGTGGAGAAGAAGAGGAATCGAAACTGTATCCTATATGGGACCGTCATTTAGACATTTGCTTTTAACAGATTCCGCCACAGAGGACTTCCGGTTTAGCAAAGCTCAAATTACTGCTTATAATATCTCGATAATCCATTTCTGCTTCGAAATGTAACTTAACATAAACAATGATAACATGTATGCAATGGATTAAATCCGACAAATATTTTAATATATTTTTTGTTTATACATTATGTTTTTGGAAAAAGTTTAATTTTAATATTATAATTTTAACATGTTCTGTTCATACGCTACTTCCTTTTTTTGTTATTTAGAAGATGAATGTAGACACGGATTTTATGGCCGAGACTGCACATTGCAATGTGGACATTGCCTAAACAACGAACAATGCAGGAAATATGACGGTACCTGCCCATCGGGTTGCGCCTTGGGATGGACTGGAAGACGGTGTAAAACCAGTAAGAAAAATTGTTTCTATTATCTCATCAATATAAAAATTTATACACGTTTAAGTATTTTTTGTATTTATAATGCTTACTAAGGATATATATATATATATATATATATATATATATATATATATATATATATATATATGTATATGGAGAGAGAGAGAGAGAGAGAGAGAGAGAGAGAGAGAGAGAGAGAGATAAAGAGATAAAGAGAGAAAAAGCGAGAAATGTCCTTTTCAGTTTTGGATATATTATATCGTATTCTATAGGAATATTGCTTTTATATTACGTAATTAATATATATTGCTAATTTGTCTTATTTCTTTGTTATTTAGAAGATGAATGTAGACACGGATATTATGGCCCGAACTGCAATTTAGAATGTGGACATTGCCTAAACAACGAACAATGCAGGAAACATGACGGTACCTGCCCATCGGGTTGCGCTTTGGGATGGACTGGAAGACTGTGTAAAACCAGTAAGAGAAATTGTTTCTATTATCTCATCAATATAAAAATTTATACACGTTTCAGTATATTTTTTATTTATAATGCTTACTAAGGATATATATATATATATATATATATATATATATATATATATATATATATATATATATATATATATATATATACAGTAGCGTCCAAAACTAAGGGACAAAATTTTAAAACCTAATATTTGTTAGAAATAACAACTGTGAAAAGCTGAAATTTTGACAACTGGTAGT
>OZ010578.1:23475826-23493326 GCA_963932145.1 Acanthosepion lycidas | reverse complement strand
AGAGAGAGAGAGAGTTTTAAGTTTTGCCATATTTATGTGTTAAAGTGCTCAATATAAAGGATAGTACGTACGTAAGTAGAAAAGTGGACATTAAAGTCAACACCAAGGGGTGACAATCTGTTTCATACTTAAATGTGCGTTATGCTTTGATTCCACTATTTATATATGGTGGTGAGTGATGAATTATGAGTAGGTTTATTGTATTATTCTAACGGTTGCTTGATGGTCGGTAACGATTATATTTTGAATTATTATAGTTGCTTTTGAGTGGAAATAATTGTGGATCTGAATGTCGTTTAGTGGCTATTTCGTAGTGTTGTTTCTTAACTTTATTATTGATTGTTATGTTATTTGTTGTCGATTGTTATTAATACGTTTACTTGTTTTATGTGTGCATTCGCAGTTTGTTAATTAGTTTATTATTTACTTAATTTGCTTACTTTTTTTAGTAATTAGGATTGACATAATTATTTATTTTTTATTTATTTTTATTTTCTTGTTCCTTTTATAGTTTTCGATTTTTAAGTAACTTAGTCAAAATTTGTTTTCGTATCTGCATTTTGAGATAAGTTCTGATTTTTTTATTTAGTAGTTTGAAGGTCATTATAGTTATATTCTGTGAATTTCATTATAGATATTTTCTCCTCCAGACAGAGTTTACAGTTTTTGGATTTATTGTTGTAGTGTGATGCTGTTTTCACTATTTCCGTCATATTTTTGGCGTGATTTGTTTTTTGTTTTTAATTTCCTATAAATGTTTAGAATGCATTCACGTATTTACTATTTGTAATGAATTTAAGAACCCACACTATAAAACAACCACAAAACTGCATTCAGATCAAAAATTCTTTCCACTGAATAACCCCTAGAATAATTTGAAACATAGACTTTACCGTCCACGCAATAACCGTTAGAATAATACGATAGACCTACTCATAATGCACCACTATCCAGCATATAGAAATAGTGGAGCAAAAACGGCAATTACTTGCAGAACATATATAGTAGTGAACAAATCTGCGAGCTTATCGGTATACATTCAATACACAAATTAATTTGAATAATCGGTAATCATGATATATATGTATCTACAGTGGCGGCAGCCTTATAACCATAAGAGACTGTAGCAGACAAGAAAAGAGACAAAACCAAAAAAATAATCCTATAAATTTTCAAAAATATGAAACATAAGGCTAAATATAAAATAAGTGAATTTCCTAGATGTCACACTCAACCTAAGAAAGAAAAGGTACCTATCAACCATATAGGAAACCCAACGACAAACCATTTACATACACAAATCGTCTAACCACCCGCAAACAATAATGAAGCAAATCCCACAATCACTTAACCATAAGTGATCTGATAATCCTTCCAATGAAACCATCTTCAATGAAATTGGAAATGTTTATGAAACAGCCCTAAAAGATAATGAATTTTAGGCAACATTCACGTACACACAACAAAGTACAAAAAAGGAGCCAACATGGATCGAAACATCATGGGATTCAACCCACCGTACAACAAAATCATGAAAACAAAGGTAGAAAAATAGATATTAAACACATACACAAATACTCCCATCATCAAACACACGACAAGATATTCAATAGAAATGCAGTAAAAATCAACATAGTGGCATCGAGAACCTGATAAATAATAAAAACGCCGAACAAAAAACAACCCCCCCCCCAACAAACCACCTGTAACTTAATTGCAAAGAACGATTGCCTTTTAAATGGCAATGTCTTGAAAAACAATGTAATATACCAAACCACGGTAAAATCAACAGATAACGAAGAAAAAATATATAGATGTAACTGAAGGACCCTGGAAACAGAGAAATTACGTAGAGAAAGCATTACTTATGTTATGGGACCTTACCCATAATAACATAATGGACTACTCCATACGTAATAAATACTGCGCCTCAAGAGGAAGCAGAGAGTTCAGTCTGAAGTCTGGAGTGAGGTCCGTCAGGAATTTGTTAGTCAGTCAGAGCGAGTCAGTCAGTCTAGTCAGAGGCAGTCTAAAACAGAGTCGCGTTCAAACAATTACTACTAAACCTGATTGTTCGTACTAACACTTTCTACTTCTCTGTATATATTCCTGTTTGTAATATATCTGTGTTATTCCATATCCGTGTTCGAGTTCTTCTTTATTGGTTCTACCTTGGACTATCACCGTGGTACAAGGAATCGGACCATAACACCTTACAAATAGTAAATAGGCGAACAGCTTTCTAAGCATACCTGGGAAATTAGAAATGAAAAGAAAATCACACCAAAAATATGATGGAAAATAAGAAAAACAGCATCAGCCTGCAACAATAAATCCAAAAATTGTAAACTCTGTCTGGAGGAGAAAATATTCATAACCACCTTCTCGGATCAGCCAAAAACATTAAATAAATGATCAGGATTTATTTAAAAAATGAAAATATGAAAAGAAATGTTTACAACGTAACTTGAAAATCGAAATCTAAAACTGAAAATCTTGTAAAACATTACCAGGAAAGATGTAAATATACGCACAAGATAAAACTTCAGATAACGTAATATACTTTAGACAAAGTCAATACTTTAAACAAATAAGATCACCAAATCTCAAAAGGAAAAAAAGAAAAATTAAATTAAATAAATTACGTAAATATAAAAGATCTACGAATGCATACATAAACACAAATAAAAGTAATAATAATAATAACAATGATAATAATAATGATTAAGAACAAATAATTAATGAATGAATCGTCTCTAGAATCATTTGAATTATAACCATTAGCGCCTACTGTAACCGTCAAGAAAATACATTGCTACTCATAATTCAACACTGTCTAGCATATATAAATAGTAATACACAACAATCATAGCTTGAATATTGCGTTAAAGCAGGAAAATGACTGTCAACGCTAGTGTAACACCTTTCACCGTCTCTGCCTACACCCAGTGGTGAAACGATATTTAGTGGTCTTGTCCTCAGGGTTTTAGGACAACGTTTTAACCACAGGGCTAACTCTTCGCTGGACACTACTGACACTAGTCCAAGCTGCTTGTTGATCGCTGGCCGCTTCTATCCATACTATCACTACCCACGAAATCTAATTTTTAAAGAGCGTAGGTGAAAGGGTGGAATTTATTCTCCTCATTAATTTCAATTCCCCGTCTGCCCTCTACCTCCCTAAAATCATCTCAATCCAGCGAGATTCCAAATCAGACTACTGCGTTCTCATTTAAACTTCCGAGTGATAGATAAAATTATTTTCCAATCTGGTTTCGCCAATGAAAATATATTTTTACCTAAATTCTCAACAAAGAGACACGTTGTTCTTCATCTTTGGGCCGATCACCGTCTTAGCGAAAACACAAACAAGACCGCCTGCTTGTTACAACAGGATCAATTTTCGTAATCCTAACCCTCGCAGAAATTTTGTTCCCTGTTTTCACTTACACATTACCAGGGAAATGAGAAATATATTTTATGCTTTCGATATGTTATATCGTATTCTATAAAGATATCGTTTTATATTATATAATTGAATCAATTTACTAATTTTTCTGATTTCTTTGTTATTTAGAAGATGAATGTAGACACGGATTTTATGGCCAAGACTGCACATTGCAATGTGGACATTGCCTAAACAACGAACAATGCAGGAAACATGACGGTACCTGCCCATCAGGTTGCGCCATGGGATGGACTGGAAGACTGTGTAAAACCAGTAAGAAAAATTGTTTCTATTATCCCATCGATCTAAAAATTTATACACGTTTCAGTACATTTTTTGTTTATATTGCTTAGTAAGAATATATATATATATATATATATATATATATATATATATATATATATATATATATATATATATATGTATATATATATATATATATATATATAGAGAGAGAGAGAGAGAGAGAGAGAGTGAGAGAGAAAGCGCGAAATCTATTTTTCTGTTTTGGATATATTATGTATTCTGTATGAATATCGTTTTTATATTACGTAATTAATACATTTTTCTAATTTGTCTTATTTCTTTGTTATTTAGAAGATGAATGTAGACACGGATATTATGGGCCGAACTGCAAATTTGAATGTGGAAATTGCTTAAACAACGAACAATGCAGGAAACATGACGGTACCTGCCCATCGGGTTGCGCCTTGGGATGGACTGGAAGACTGTGTAAAACCAGTAAGAGAAATTGTTTCTATTATCTCATCAACCTAAAAATTTATACACGTTTCAACATTACATATTTTTAATATATATTGCTTAATAATGATATATATATAAATATATATATATATATATATATATATATATATATATATATATATATATAGAGAGAGAGAGAGAGAGAGAGAGAGAGAGAGAGAGAGAGTGAGAGAGAGAGAGAGAGAGAGAAAGCGCGAAACAAACAAATGGAAAATATTTTCCTGTTCTAATCAAATATCGATGGCCACTTCGTCCTTATCCTGCCGTGTAATCGGATTCTGCATGGTAAACCTCGAGCTAAAAGAAAATTTCTATTCTAAAATCAAGTTGCTGGTAATGAGGAACCTCTGCTGTGAAGTAGTTCTAGGGCACAATTTCCTTAACCGACATTCTCACCTTACAATTCCGTTCGATGGTATCAAACCAGCGATGCAAATATGTATTCTGTATGAATATCGTTTTTATATTACGTAATTAATATATTTTTCTAATTTGTTTTATTTCTTTGTTATTTAGAAGATGAATGTAGACACGGATATTATGGCCCGAACTGCAATTTAGAATGTGGACATTGCCTAAACAATGAACAATGCAGGAAACATGACGGTACCTGCCCATCAGGTTGCGCCTTGGGATGGACTGGAAGACTGTGTAAAACCAGTAAGCAAAATTGTTTCTATTATCCTATATATATCTATATATCTATATATATATATATGTATATATCGTGAGAGAGAGAGAGAGAGAGAGAGAGAGAGAGAGAGAGAGAGAGAAAGAAAGCGAAAAATGTCTTTTAGTGTTTTGAATATATTATATTGTATGTTATGTGAATATCATTTTTATATTACGTAATTAATACATTTTTCTAATTTGTCTTATTTTTTTGTTATTTAGAAGATGAATGTAGACACGGATATTATGGCCCGAACTGCAATTTAGAATGTGGACATTGTCTAAACAACGAACAATGCAGGAAACATGACGGTACCTGCCCATCGGGTTGCGCCTTGGGATGGACTGGAAGACTGTGTAAAACCAGTAAGAGAAATTGTTTCTATTATCTCATCAACCTAAAAATTTATACACGTTTCAACATTACATATTTTTAATATATATTGCTTAATAATGATATATATATATATATATATATATATATATATATATATATATATATATATATATATATATATATGTATATATATATATGTATATATATATATATATAGAGAGAGAGAGAGAGAGAGAGAGAGTGAGAGAGAAAGCGCGAAATCTATTTTTATGTTTTGGATATATTATGTTGTATTCTGTATGAATATTGTTTTTACATTACGTAATTAATATATTTTTCTAATTTGTCTTATTTCTTTGTTATTTAGAAGATGAATGTAGACACGGATATTATGGCCCGAACTGCAAATTTGAATGTGGAAATTGCTTAAACAACGAACAATGCAGGAAACATGACGGTACCTGCCCATCGGGTTGCGCCTTGGGATGGACTGGAAGACTGTGTAAAACCAGTAAGCAAAATTGTTTCTATTATCCTATATATATCTATACATCTATATATCTATATATATATGTATATATCATGAGAGAGAGAGAGAGAAATAGAGAGAGAGAGAGTGAGAGAGAGAGAAAGAGAGAGAAAGCGAAAAATGTCTTTTGGTGTTTTGAATATATTATATTGTATATTATGTGAATATCATTTTTATATTACGTAATTAATACAATTTTCTAATTTGTCTTATTTTTTGTTATTTAGAAGATGAATGTAGACACGGATATTATGGCCCGAACTGCAATTTAGAATGTGGACATTGTCTAAACAACGAACAATGCAGGAAACATGACGGTACCTGCCCATCGGGATGCGCTTTGGGATGGACTGGAAGACTGTGTAAAACCAGTAAGAGAATTTGTTTCTATTATCTCATCAACCTAAAAATTTATACACGTTTCAACATTACATATTTTTAATATATATTGCTTAATGATGATATATATATATATATATATATATATATATATATATATAGAGAGAGAGAGAGAGAGAGAGGGAGAGAGAGAGAGAGTGAGAGAGAGAAAGCGCGAAATCTATTTTTATGTTTTGGATATATTATGTTGTATTCTGTATGAATATCGTTTTTATATTACGTAATTAATATATTTTTCTAATTTGTTTTATTTCTTTGTTATTTAGAAGATGAATGTAGACACGGATATTATGGCCCGAACTGCAAATTTGAATGTGGAAATTGCCTAAACAACGAACAATGCAGGAAACATGACGGTACCTGCCCATCGGGTTGCGCCTTGGGATGGACTGGAAGACTGTGTAAAACCAGTAAGAGAAATTGTTTCTATTATCTCATCAACCTAAAAATTTATACACGTTTCAACATTACATATTTTTAATATATATTGCTTAATAATGATATATATATAAATATATATATATATATATATATATATATATATATATATATATATATATATAGAGAGAGAGAGAGAGAGAGAGAGAGAGAGAGAGTGAGAGAGAGAGAGAGAGAGAGAAAGCGCGAAACAAACAAATGGAAAATATTTTCCTGTTCTAATCAAATATCGATGGCCACTTCGTCCTTATCCTGCCGTGTAATCGGATTCTGCATGGTAAACCTCGAGCTAAAAGAAAATTTCTATTCTAAAATCAAGTTGCTGGTAATGAGGAACCTCTGCTGTGAAGTAGTTCTAGGGCACAATTTCCTTAACCGACATTCTCACCTTACAATTCCGTTCGATGGTATCAAACCAGCGATGCAAATATGTATTCTGTATGAATATCGTTTTTATATTACGTAATTAATATATTTTTCTAATTTGTTTTATTTCTTTGTTATTTAGAAGATGAATGTAGACACGGATATTATGGCCCGAACTGCAATTTAGAATGTGGACATTGCCTAAACAATGAACAATGCAGGAAACATGACGGTACCTGCCCATCAGGTTGCGCCTTGGGATGGACTGGAAGACTGTGTAAAACCAGTAAGCAAAATTGTTTCTATTATCCTATATATATCTATATATCTATATATATATATGTATATATCGTGAGAGAGAGAGAGAGAGAGAGAGAGAGAGAGAGAGAGAGAGAGAGAGAGAGAGAAAGCGCGAAATCTATTTTTATGTTTTGGATATATTATGTTGTATTCTGTATGAATATTGTTTTTACATTACGTAATTAATATATTTTTCTAATTTGTCTTATTTCTTTGTTATTTAGAAGATGAATGTAGACACGGATATTATGGCCCGAACTGCAAATTTGAATGTGGAAATTGCTTAAACAACGAACAATGCAGGAAACATGACGGTACCTGCCCATCGGGTTGCGCCTTGGGATGGACTGGAAGACTGTGTAAAACCAGTAAGCAAAATTGTTTCTATTATCCTATATATATCTATACATCTATATATCTATATATATATGTATATATCATGAGAGAGAGAGAGAGAAATAGAGAGAGAGAGAGTGAGAGAGAGAGAAAGAGAGAGAAAGCGAAAAATGTCTTTTAGTGTTTTGAATATATTATATTGTATATTATGTGAATATCATTTTTATATTACGTAATTAATACATTTTTCTAATTTGTCTTATTTTTTGTTATTTAGAAGATGAATGTAGACACGGATATTATGGCCCGAACTGCAATTTAGAATGTGGACATTGTCTAAACAACGAACAATGCAGGAAACATGACGGTACCTGCCCATCGGGATGCGCTTTGGGATGGACTGGAAGACTGTGTAAAACCAGTAAGATAATTTGTTTCTATTATCTCATCAACCTAAAAATTTATACACGTTTCAACATTACATATTTTTAATATATATTGCTTAATGATGATATATATATATATATATATATATATATATATATATATATATATATAGAGAGAGAGAGAGAGAGAGAGAGAGAGAGAGAGAGTGAGAGAGAGAAAGCGCGAAATCTATTTTTATGTTTTGGATATATTATGTTGTATTCTGTATGAATATCGTTTTTATATTACGTAATTAATATATTTTTCTAATTTGTTTTATTTCTTTGTTATTTAGAAGATGAATGTAGACACGGATATTATGGCCCGAACTGCAAATTTGAATGTGGAAATTGCTTAAACAACGAACAATGCAGGAAACATGACGGTACCTGCCCATCAGGTTGCGCCTTGGGATGGACTGGAAAACTGTGTAAAACCAGTAAGCAAAATTATTTCTACTATCCCATATATCTATATATCTATATATCTATATATATATATGTATATATATGTATATATCGTGGGAGAGAGAGAAATGGAGAGAGAGAGAGAAAGAGAGAGAGAGAGAGTGAGAGAGAGAAAGAGAGAGAAATCGAAAAATGTCTTTTAGTGTTTTGAATATACTATATTGTTTGTTATGTGAATATCATTTTTATATTACGTAATTAATACATTTTTCTAATTTGTCTTATTTTTTTATTATTTAGAAGATGAATGTAGACACGGATATTATGGCCCGAACTGCAATTTAGAATGTGGAAATTGCCTAAACAACGAACAATGCAGGAAACATGACGGTACCTGCCCATCGGGTTGCGCCTTGGGATGGACTGGAAGACTGTGTAAAACCAGTAAGAAAAATTGTTTCTTTTAATTTATCGATCTCATTTTTAAACGTCTTAATATTATATGCATTTATGTTGATGACTAACAATATATATATATATATATATATATATATATATACTCAAAGATTTCTCTTCTCTCGTCCTCGTCTCCAAATCTCCCTTCCTTCAATCATACGCCGACGGAGCCGAGGTAAGTGGACAGGCGGTGGCTTAGCTGGAATCTCCTAGTCCTAAATTGCACGTAGGCTGCTCGTGTTTCTTGGTTGCATGTGAGAGAAATAATGGCGACTCTGGTATGACGTCCCATTATTTGTGACTGGGAAGGCCTATTTTACTTTTTAGCCTAACCTAATCGTGGAAAGCCCTACAAATTTTTGGCTAAACTTTGGATGCCATCACCTTCGCCTCTCTGGAAAATCGCGCCCAGCGGGTGACCATTTTCTGCGGTCTTTCAATTATCTGTACTCTAACTCTTGGCGCATGGAACGCTTTTTTTGATTTTCAGGATGGAACGGAAGATACTCTCGTCTACAAGTATCTTGCACGCTTTGACACCAACGTAGCGGTCCTCAGTGAAACCAGAATGTTGCGCAGAGGATAAACTGACGAAGCGGGATCCTGATATTTCATCTTCTGGAAAGAGAAACCATTTCCAGAATTCCGGATTCATGAAATGGTTTTTGCGGTCAAAACATCGCTGGTGCACGCCTACAGTCTCCTCTTCAAATTCATCAACGAGCATCTGAAGTGCACCCCTACTCGCATTCCTCTACCCCGTGAAAACTTCCTGACATTCATCTCAGTCTAAGTTCCAACCCTTGATGAACCTATGAAAGACGATTTCTACTGAACTGAATGACCTCATTTCCTCCGTTACACCAAAGGATGAACTGACCATCCTTGTCGATTTCAATGTCCAAGTGGGGAATGATGCTGCAACGAGGAGTCCAGTGATAAGAAAGTGGGGCCATGGAAACTATAATGACAACCAGTAAGAAAAATTATTTCTATTATGTACTGAGAACGAGCTCCTCATCACCAATACTGTCTTTCAGCTCCCTACCCGACAAAATATCACTTGGAGGCATTGTCGAGCCAAACAATGACACGCCCTGGACTATGTCATCACCCGACAGAGAGACTGCCGAGACGTCCTCATCACACGCCCCGTCCCCGTATATACAACGACAGCTGGATGGACAATCGATTGCTTATGTCTAAACTCAACATCCGAACACGCAGACATCCACGCGGCAAACCCCCAACGACACGGAAATTTGACTCGCAAAACTTGACTGATCCAAACGTGGCCAGGGAATACGCATCGGCATTTGAGCGTCATACCAACCTCCGTGCAACAAATCACAGAAAAGTTGACATCCCTTCGGGAGAACACGTTCATAGCTGCAAAAATACCCATCGGGGACATGAAAAGATGTCAGAAAGACTGGTTCGACCAGAACGATCTTGAAACGAATCGGAAATCCAAAATTGAATATGAATCCTACCTGTCAACTCAACGACTGGAAGTCAAATCACTATGTCTCAAGGCTCACTGCCAATGGGAACTCCGCACCATCCAAAATTACTATTGGAGAAACAAGGCGGAAGAACTACAACAATATGCCGACAGCCGAAATCTGAGAGCATTCTTCTGAGGAATTCTGAGACTTCTTTTAAGAATTTCGATCCATTCAGGAAGTATACATTCAGCTGACAACATCACCGAACTCACCGAGCCTCAGGAATTTCTAGCGAGATGGCAAGAACACTTCTCTACCCTTCTCTGTCGTGAATCCACTGCAATGTCAGACTTTTTTAGACGCGTCCCACAGCACCCGATGCGACAGTAGATGTTTGTCAACCCTACATAACATGATTTTGAAGCTGCGTCAAATTCATTTGATTCTTTATAACCTCGGCGCCTGATAACATTCCCCTGAAACTGATCAAGCATGGCGGATTACCTCATTCAAACAAGAATCTTTATTCTTCTAGCGATCTGGGAAAACGAGAAAGATCCATCTGATCTGAAGGATGTGAATATCGTCAACTATTTAAGGTTGGATATACGGGGACGGAGCGTGTGATGAGGACGTCTCGGCAGTCTCTATTTCAGAAGCGTTTGTGGAAATTATTGTGGAATCTCTTTATACAGGAAAGGTCCTTCTCAATCACCTTGTCAGAGGACATCCTCCTTGAAAGTCAATGTGGTTTCAGCGCCAACAGAAGAAACATTGATAAGATTTTCTCCGTGAAACAAATCCAGGAAAAATGCAGAAAGCAGCAAAAGCACCTGGAGATAATTTTCTACGATCTTGAAAAAGCGTTTGACAGTGTTTCAAGACCAGGCATGTGACAGGTCTTATAGACGTTATGGATATCCCGAGAAATTCACGGCACTCATCCGACCTCTACACGAGAGGATGATGGGTCGTGTCCAACATCAAGCTGGCTCTTTGTAACCCTTCCTCATGATAGAAGGCATTGAAACAAGGGTGCGTACTTACTCCTACCCTCTTCACCATCTACTTGACGGCATTGCTTCAGGAAATTCCAGACGACAACCCTGGAATCGACCTTCGATACCACACCGATGGCGGCTTCTTCATCATAGCACGCCTCCGGTCCAGGACTGGAACAACAATCGCACGAGTCATAAACATCCAATACGCCGATGATAACTTCACTCTGGCCCATGAACTCAAAGACCTCCATAAGTTAGTGGACAACTCATGTGCGTACGTGCGCTACACACTCACCATCATGTGCCAAAGACCATTGCCCTACTACAACCACGACCGTGGCATCTACCACCACCTGTAGTCAATATCACCATCAATGGACTGGACATGGGAAATGTTGAAGAATTTCCATACCTCGGTTGTGTCCTAACATCAAACGCATCCACTATAATAGACGTCGATAATCGAATCAAGGCCGCCCACACAGCACACGGGATTCTTGTGTATTCGGCAGTCCTTAACTAACACAAACCACCAAGCTTATGTTCTATCGTGCTGTTCTAATTTCGACTCTCCTGTACGACTGAGAGGCCTGGGTACTCTACAGAAAAAAACATTCATAAACTTGAAAGTTTCCATCAAATGAAACTTCGTCAAATCGTGCTGAATACGTAGCAGGACCGGATCACGAACAACGTTGTTCTCTTCCATGTAAAGATGGAGAGCCTAGAAACCATCAGGACTCGCCACCGACTTCGATGGGCCGAGCACCTTACCCGAATGTCAGACATACGCCACCCAAACAAACCCTCTTATCGGAGCTGGCATCTGGCAAGAGAACACGTCATTGATTCAAGAGCAGCTCAAAAACACCTGAGGACAGAAATCGATCCGGGCAGTTGGGAGACAGTAGCTGAGAGAAACAAGCAATTAGAGAAGAGCAGTCCACAAAAAAAAGAACAACCAGAAGACAAATAGAAGAGAACACAAAGAAAAGCTAGAGCTCCCTATCCCATGAACAATCCTACACTACCATGCATCGGTTGCGGTCATTGCTTCAGACCTGACATACAACTCATTTCATAGAGAAGGGAATGTCGATATGCTCGGCAACGAGTTCCGCCAACGATGACAATATAAAGATTATTTTATATTATGTAATAAAATAATTTTGTTAATAATTCTTTCTTTGTTTTTTAGAAGATGAATGTAGACACGGATTTTATGGCCTGAACTGCAATTTAGAATGTGGAAATTGTCTAAACAACGAGCAATGCAGGAAACATGACGGTACCTGCCCATCAGGTTGCGCCGTGGGATGGACTGGAAGACTGTGTAAAACCAGTAAGAGAAATTGTTTCTATTATCTCATCAACCTAAAAATTTAAACACGTTTCAACATTACATATTTTTAATATATATTGCTTAATAATGATATATATATATATATATATATATATATATGCGTGTGTGTGAGTATATATATATATATAGAGAGAGAGAGAGAGAGAGAGGGAGAGAGAGAAAGCGCGAAATGTATTTTTCTGTTTTAGATATATTATGTTGTATTCTGTATGAATATCATTTTTATATTACGTAATTAATATATTTTTCTAATTTGTCTTATTTCTTTGTTATTTAGAAGATGAATGTAGACACGGATATTATGGCCCGAACTGCAAATTTGAATGTGGAAATTGCTTAAACAACGAACAATGCAGGAAACATGACGGTACCTGCCCATCAGGTTGTGCCTTGGGATGGACTGGAAGACTGTGTAAAACCAGTAAGAGAAATTGTTTCTATTATCGCATCAACCTAAAAATTTATACACTTTTCAACATTACATATTTTTAATATATATTGCTTAATAATGATATATATATATATATATATATATATATATATATATATATATATATATATATATATAGAGAGAGAGAGAGAGAGAGAGAGAGTGAGAGAGAGAAAGAGAGAAAGCGTGAAATGTATTTTTTTGTTTTGGATATATTATATTGTATGAATATTGTTTTTATATTATGTAATTAATACATTTTGCAAATTTGTCTTACTTTGTTATTTAGAAGATGAATGTAGACACGGATATTATGGCCCGAACTGCAATTTAGAATGTGGACATTGCCTAAACAACGAACAATGCAGGAAACATGACGGTACCTGCCCATCGGGTTGCGCCTTGGGATGGACTGGAAGACTGTGTAAAACCAGTAAGAGAAATTGTTCCTATTATCTCATCAATCTAAAGTTTTATACATGTTTCAACATATTTTTTATTTTTATTGATTAGTAAGAATATATATATATATATATATATATATATATATATATATATATATATATATATATAGCGAGAGAGAGAGAGAGAGAGAGAGAAAGCGACAAATGTTTTTTAGTGTTTTGAATATATTATGTCGTATTTTATATGAATATCGTTTTTATATTACGTAATTAATACGTTTTGCTAATTTGTCTTATTTCTTTGTTATTTAGAAGATGAATGTCGACATGGATTTTATGGCCGAGACTGCACATTGGAATGTGGACATTGCCTAAACAACGAACAATGCAGGAAATATGACGGTACCTGCCCATCGGGTTGCGCCTTGGGATGGACTGGAAAACTGTGTAAAACCAGTAAGAGATATTGTTTCTATTATCTCATCAATATAAAAATTTATACATGTTTCAGTATATTTTTTATTTTTATTAATTACATTTAACAGTCCTGAGTGTTTAAGAGATTTACTTAAATATATATCTATACAAGCATCGCATAACCAGAAAAGATATCAAATTGTCGCTCAATTCGTATCATAACAGAGAGAGAGAGAGAGAGAGACTGAGAGAGAGAGAGAGAGAGAGAGAGAGAGAGAGAGAGAGAGGGGGGTATTTTTATTGTTTGGATATGTTATGTTCTATATAGATATAGTTTTATATTACATCGTTTAATATTTCTTATTTCTTTTGTTATGTAGAAGATGAATGTCGACACGGATTTTATGGCCGGGACTGTACATTGGAATGTGGACATTGCAGGAACAACAAACAATGCGGGAAATATGACGGTACCTGCCCATCGGGTTGCGCTGACGGATGGTCTGGAAAACTGTGTAAAACTAGTAAGAAAAATGGTTTCTTTCGCTTTTGATCGTGTTTTCGATGTATCAACATTATACAATTTTCATTTATAAATTTACATTGTTTACTCAGGTTAAAACTTAAACTGACTGAAATATTATAAGTTAACAAAAGAAATTTGAAAAAAATATCAGAGTAATCTTATCGAAATTTATCCCTAGTAAATGCGACTATGTTATTGATAAATATGTCTGACTTAGAAAAATTTATTTTTTATATGAAAATATTTTGAAAACAAAAACAAACTATCCACCAACAATTGGTTTCATATTCCAAGGACATTTAAATTTACAAAATGCACCCCTCAAAAGTTCCATTGTCAGCAAGAATTTGAAAGTCCTTAAGATAAGAAAGGTAGAATACTATTTTTTTTTAAATCGAATTCATCCCATACACGGCAGTAAAGCCACTAAGACACAAGGGGTTGCTGTGTGTGAAAGAATTAGAAAACAGAAGCATTATTGAGGGGCGAGAACAACAGAAGAGTAATCAGAAAGACAGTAGATAACGATTGACATTGCATTTAAATTTCTGAAGATCAAAGTTAACGTGAAAGTAAGAATCCATGTCGAGAAATGCAACAGAAGAAATTGCGAGAAAAGAAACTGTTAGCATAGAACTTACGGTTGCATCGGGGCAACTCAAGTGTAAATTGATGATAACTTGTTGCTAATCTAGTCTAGCTCGTGAATTTATAGAAAAGGCAGAGTGAAGCAACTTTATGGCGGTGAAGAAGTGACTGAAGCCAAGATGCCAGGTCAGGACCAATAATATTGCTGATTCTTCTTTGGATTTCATCAAGAATCTCTAAAGATATATAGCAAGAGCGCCGGGCTTTTTGCCACAAGTATAAAACAGAAACGTTTTGTAATAACATAAACATTGGAGATTTGCAATATAAAGGAAATACTGGTTGGTTATTCCATAATCATCAAGATTTGAAATCAAAAGTGTTTGCATCATGAAAGTATTGGCTCCTCTTGAATAGACAATGATTCAGTCAGAATTATGTCATATTCCCTTTCATAATTATTTGGCAAAAATAATGCTTACAAGTTGGCAAAATGACAGCAAAAAAAATAGAAAATTATAAATATTTAATGTAAATATTTTCCTTTTTTAGAATATATGTTTGCAGTGAGCTCCATTTCTCTTGTAATGTTATTTGAACTAATGGAATGGATTCGAATTCTTTCCTTTCGAAAACCAAATTAATGACGAGCGGAATCTGAATTTTCGCCTATCGCGATGAACGGGAGGCCACGCGTCTTGAGCGCTTTGTGAGACTTAACCTCAACTTAGAACTCAAGTGAGACTCGTACATGCGTTCCATCGCTAAAGATACTGGGAAATGATTGGTTCTTTGAAAGGTTCTTTGTACCTGACTCTTCCCGATTTCCTCTAGCACTACAAGAGCCAGAGCAGGTCGAAAATGGAGTACTACTGCCATATATCAGTCTTCACTTTCTAGTCTTGATAAAGCCGCAAAACGTCTCCGCGGCCTTGTGGGTGATGAATTATTTTACACACTAGAACCCCTTTCCCACATAAAAGAGGTCGCTGCTCTATCGCTATTTCTATGGAAAATGATTAAACGAACTACATTAATTAATTCCACTAGTTCTCACCTTCACAGCTAAGATCCGACATGCCACATGCGCATTGTAGCGAACCACTCTCATTCCCTTCGTATTCCTTTGGGGAGATGTAAGTTCAACTGGAACAGCTTCTTCCCACGTATGGAACCGACTCCCAAGAGGATACTTCCCCGATGGCTACAATCTCATCCTGTTTAAGACTAGGGTTAACCGTTATCTTTCCTACATATTCCCATAAACCGTTTCTCTAACCCTCTACCTCTAGTGGCTCTTGGGCCTTGTACACTATGAACATTATTGAAAAAAAAAAGAAAAGAAAATTAACTTCAGAAATTATTTTTTTGTGTTTTGCAGATTTATGCCCAGATCATGGACAAGACATGTTATATTCAATCAATAACATTTGCTACTATGTTTTTAATAATCGATCTAATTTCAACACTGCTAACAACGCATGTTGCCAACTTGAAGGGCATCTACTTTGGTTGCAATCCAGTGACGATTATGAATTTGCAGTGAACAAAATTGATCGTAGTAAGTATTTTTTTTTAGCTTTTTTCATTAAAATTGATAAGGATCATGGGTTGAGAAAAAATATGTTGAAGTTTAAAGTTTCTTGACTTCGACGAGAATCATTTTTAATATAAGGATCTGAGAGATCCTTTTACGTTACTGTGGATTAGGAGAAAGTTAAAAGAAATCTATTGACTTTGCCTCTTTATTTAAACGCTATAAATTGATAGATTTTTTAAAAAATTTTTTACAGCTTATGAACTTTTTGCAGTTTATTTAAAACCAGAAAATATTTTTAGATTGAAATAAATTTTTGGAGATAATTATTTTCGCATACAAATCCTAATTAATTCCGAGTGGAGAAGATTTGGATTTGTCCTCTTCCCAAGGGTATCATTGCGCGTAAGTGAATATAACGATCCCAACGGGAATTAGAACTCGGTTCTCCGATTTCCAAATCCGAGCCGTTCTCCAATACACCACGCGTACATTCAAGCTTAGAACATCTGGTATTCTCAAACGGTCACCCATCTAGGTAATGACCAGACTAGACATTGCTTAACTTCAGTGATTCATACGAGAAGTATCCATTCCATCGATATATTTCCCATTGTCTTTATACAGAGATTCGATTTTGGATCAAATCGTCAATTCCCTTCCTAAAGAATTCTGTATTCAAAGAATTCGAAATATTTATCAAAGGCTTCTCAAATGTGACTCAATTTGGAGGAATTTTTGTTTCTAGAATAATGGCAGAGATTCATAAAGAAATAGTAATCTGTATGGAAAAAGGTTGAATGAATCATGGAAATAAAGTCTTCATCTTCAACTATTTCAATTTTAATACCGTTATTTTTGCCGCATGATGGAAAATATGTAAATATGCTGAAGAGAAAAATAA
>OZ010578.1:23338326-23470826 GCA_963932145.1 Acanthosepion lycidas | reverse complement strand
GAATTAAATGCTAGAGTTGAATGCTACAGAGTTGAATGCTAGAGAATTGAATGCTACAGAATTGAATGCTACAGAGTTGAATGCTATAAAATTGAAGGAATTCGAACTCGGCTCTCCGATTCATCAATCTCTATCCACCGTACCTCCCCAATTATTATATTATTGCCTCTAAATGAAATTATACCCTATATCGGGGGTCGGCAACCTTTTGCTAACTGTGTGCCGACTAAGGGTTTTAAAATCATTCAGTGTGCCAACAGCATACGTATTTTTATACAAGTCAAGGTCAATATACCTGTTCTACAATATAATTTATATAGTAATATATAGTATATATACTTTAGCATATATTAAAATTGAAACAGCTAAATATCTTTGTGTTGTAGTAATTATTGGTTCGGACTTCGTGATGTCATTTGCGGCTGCGTGCCACACGTCGCACGCATGAAGTAGGTGGCCGAGACCTGTCCTATATATATATATATATATATATAAGATGGCCAAAATAAATGTATAAAATCTTTATTTGTCGCACCTAAAGCTTGAAAACTAATTAAAATCTTCACTTAAATTCAAAATCGGATTATCAATTTCATTTTTGTTGTTTGTCGAACTAATGCTATTAAATATAAGTAATGGATTCCTCCCTAAAAATATTCTGATTTCTTTTCAGTGTGTCACCAAGGTTATTATGGTAACACATGCAGTTCAAATTGTAATCATTGTCCAGCACAAACGCCATCATGTCATTCGTTTACTGGCTACTGCAAATAGCAAAAATGAAGGTAAGTTTTTTTTCCCATTTGCACAAAGCTCTTTACCTCTTCTCTTTTCCCGTCATTTTTTTTCTTTTGCTTTTTTTTTTTTTTTTTTATAGGAGCGAACAAACCTTTCAGATTTTGCACATTTCCTGGATTTGTATCTTTCCAGTAATTTCTAAAATCCTGGGATGAAGTTTTGTCATTATTTGGCAAGATATTTGGATCTTATTTCAATCATTTGACTTCAATCAATAAAGCCACTAAGACGCAAGGGATTACTGAGGGTTAAAGAATATGAAAAAAAACTAGTAAGGAGAGAGAAGATAACGATTGATATTGCATTAAAATCTTTGGAGAAAGTTAACTAGAAAGCAAGTAGCCGGAAGAGAGTTCTACAAGCGAGAAGTGCGAGAGAAGAAAATGTTAGTATAGAACTTACGTTATATATATACCTGCTTTTTTTGAATTTGTACGTCTGATGAATTACGATTCTAATGTAATAAATTATAACCATGGAATATTAGTGTTTGAGACTTTTATATTATATTCTTACTCTGTCTTGGACATTGAGTTCTACCTGGATTCTATCCTCTTGGGAATTTATATATATATATATTAAATTTATACATTCTTTTTATAGATACAAATATTTAAGTAAATGCTCTGTTTATAATAAACAGTATTAAAAAGCATTTACCGACCTGAATGTCCGAGAAATTTTCATAGAAAATATTCGTCCTCCGACAGGATCCGAACCTGTATCCTATACGGAACTTGTGATATAGTCTGACGTGCCGTTTAACCGACTCAGCCAGAGAGGATCGTTCGGTTATCAAAGTCGAATTTACTGCTTTTAAACTTTAATCATCCATGAATCTCTCACGTACATTCATATCTGCTCATGGCGTATCAAATGTAAACAAATGACTTCACACATTAGTCCGACAATTATTTTAAGACCACTAATATTATCTATCTATCTATCTATCTATCTATCTATCTATCTATCTATCTATATATATATATATATATATATATCAGAAAAATTATCGTTGAACTTTTAAAAGGTAAGCTTGAATATTAATGCAATACTTAAATGCAGCAATCAATTTTCTGTTCTTCTGTAGTTTATTGTTGCCTATCGTATACGGCAACAGTATGCCTCGTAAAAAGAAATCTTCGTCAACAAAGGACCAGATTGCAATCTGCAATATACTGGCGAATATATGTTTAAACTTTTCTATTTCCACTGGTGACGATGCCAAAACGATAGAAGACATAATTTATCAATCAATCTAAACATCGGATGTCACTCAAGAATAAAGTTGTTTTTTTTGTTATTCCATTTTCGAATTTTTTTTAATTGTTTTACAATTATTGTTCTTTTCTTTTCCAGAAATGCTATTTGAGGCATCAATGAAATCCAAGAATTCGATATAAAACGGGGATTTTTGTTGTCATACAGGAAAAAAAAGTAAAGCCATTTTTTAGTGATGTTTCGGGTAATCGCTCGTCAAATTGAAAGTGTATTTATTAAAAATAAATGTGATGGTAATTAAAACTTTCTTTTTCTTTTGGGAATTTGGATATGGAATCGGTTCTCTCTTGCAATTTGGTTTGCTGTGAGCATCGAATTAAAATTCCTCAACTTTTAAAGGAAGTTTTTTCCAGAGAAGGTTTAACGCATTGTAACTCTTTATTATTAGTCGAAAGACAAAGAGACATTTCTTGCGTCGAAAAAAAAAAGAAAAGATTCTTGTTTATGTAAACACTTTCAGTGAATTAGGGATTTCACTTTCGTTCTGTTTTCGATTTCTTCAAATAATATTAATGCTGATCTTAATCGGATAATAACATCTTATGTATTTTAGGATGAAATTTGACAAAAATTGTTTCATTACTGGTTTTGTTCTTGCTGTGCTTCAAAAGATTTCCGTAAAAAATGTATAAAAATTGTTTTCAAATAAATTGCAAATACAACAGTTTCTTTTTGTTTAAATCTTTTCTCGTTGAATTTGTTTCCTTCTCAACCATTTCTACACAATAACGTGGAAATGGTTAACCGGTGTGTTGTAAAGTTTTAACATTGTAAAAATAACATATTCCTGTATGACGAATTATCGTATCTATGCCAACTAATCGGTTAAACAAGGAATAGTTTATAATCTATCGTATTTTAATCAATTCACTCCAAGAAAGGCGATATTGCCACTAAGATGCAAGTGGCTACTTGGCATGAAAGAGAATGAAAACGACTTTAGAAGTAATCGGAAACCCAATCTTAAACAAGGAGCAAGGGATAAAACTCTACTCTTGTATAAAAGACCGGGGGAAAGGGAATGTTATCTATCTATCTTTATCCCTTTCTCTCACTCTCTATATTTCTTCTCTTTATATCGGCTTATACTTGTATCAACTCTTTATAGCTTTATATATATAGAGAGAAGCGGCTACACGCCGCTTCTCTCTCTATTTCTCCCTCCCTCTCTCTCCCTCTCTCTATCTCTCTCTCTCTCTCAGTCTCTTCATATTTATTTATCTAACAGTCTCTCTCTCACTTTCTCTATCTATCGCCGCATAAAACTCTACTGTGACGGAAATATCCGATATATACGATAACACCTGAATACACCTTGAAGTTCATATGCCCAATTATTTGAAATAATGTTCTTATTAAATCCACGATAATAAACTTGAATATAAACTTAGGTTTATGGATGAACAGTGCAAACAGAGTCGACAGGTTTTGAAGAGAACGGAACACAACAACCTTTATTATTTAAGTAAATTTAAAAACTAAATGATGACAAAGAAAGTATAGACTATGTGCATCTACGAACTGAGTAGTAAATTTAATCCTCTTTGGGTGTTCCATACTTTTCGGCCTTGTGAGCTTAGTAAATCGTTATGTGCATCTACGAACTTAAGAGAAAAGGCGTCCAATCAACAGTCCTCGTTGAAGTAGAGGTTCCCCTTTTGATCCATGGTTTGCTTCTCTAAATGGTAGTAATTTCTATTAAGGTCGTCGGTTCAGTGTTTACACATGAATTATCCCTTTCTTTTGCCATTCTGCCCCTTCGTTTTGTTCTGTGCTTGATTAAGCGAATTTTTTGAATTCTAAATTCCAACGTCATTTTCGCAAACATAGTGGGGATGTCACTGGTAAAAAAGAAAAAAAAAAAGAAAATCTGTTACGAGGGCTGCTAGAAAAGCAGGACTTTTATTTGTGTCCCTTTCATGACGCTTTGCAAAAAGGAATGACTATTTCAAAATCCGAGGAATGGGATTCGAGTCTAGATATGGTTAACAAGTAGAAATAACAACATCTAATCATTGAGATACAGGACTTAGAATAGTACTGTTTGAAACAAAATGTTTTGACAAAAAAGACTGATAAATTATTGTTACAAAATAAGAAGATCTTTGCCGGAGAATAAGTGAATGATTGTAAAAGTTTCAGGAGAGACAATTCCAACCTCTTTTTTTTTTTTTTTTTTTTTAAACTGTTGGCAGGACGTGAAAATTGAATTCTATTTCAGGGAAGCACAGTTTCTTTCGCAGGATAGTTCTGTTTTGTTCGCCCTTTACCGCCATTATTTATTGGTGCAAAGTGGCCTAGGGCCTCTCACTTGAAAGGCGCAAGATTGAATAAAACGATTTTCTGATTAAATTACACACACACACACACACACACACACACACACACACACATATATATATATATATATATATATATATATATATATATATAAGGACTATTTTTGAATTTTTGATCCACATCCACTGATTGAAAAAAGAAGACTATGCTTCATCTATTTCTTGTCTAAATTTTGTACCGAGTTCAGGGTCCGATACAGGCTGCAAAGGAGATGTGTAGTAGTAGTAGCAGTAGTAGAAGCAGTCAGTAATCTAGTAGTAGCAGCAATTAACTGGCACCTTTACAAGTTCATATTTTCAAAAAGAAATTCTCTTCTTTTTTTCCGGCACAGATGATTGGCTGTAGAGAAGATATCTAATAGCAGAGGTTGACTGGCATCTTTAGAAACCGATCCTTTCAAGAAGAAACTCTCTTCCTTTACCCTTGGCCTAAGATGTAGGGTTATCGACCCTAGTGACAATCGCTCCTCTACAGACAGTTATATAAACAGTAATTTTCTTGCTTCAGAAACTTAGACAGTCAGATTCTGCCGTGAAGGAAAAGCTTATCTTTCCCACAACCCAAACACATTTATTACCTTATTACTGTTTTATGAAATAAATATTTTATAAAATTTTTCATAAAATTTCACCCCTTCTGTATTATTTTGTTGTAATTATATTCAGTGACATAGCTGAAGAAGAAGAAGAAGAAGAAGAAGAAGAAGAAGAAGAAGAAGAAGAAGAAGAAGAAAAAGAAGAAGAAGATAAAGAAAATCATTATTAAGGAGAGAGAACAAAAAAGAGGCGGAATTCAGAAGACAGAAGATAAGGATTGACAATACATTTGCATTTTTTCAAAATTGAGTGGAAATCAAGAATCAAGGTTCTATGAAGTTAAATGTATTGACAAAATTTCTACTGTCAGAGGCAAACAATTTCATTGGGAAAATCAAAGGAAACAATTCTTAGCCAATTCGGAATAATTCACATTAGCGACAACAGTTTAGGACTACCTCCGACTCACACCAGCAGCAGCAGCAGCAGCAGCAGCATCAACGCAAACCAGTCACGAGTCAAGACGAACAAACAAACCGTCCCCATAGTAATTTGCTTTCTCGTTATATAAGAGTAGTGTAACTCAAAAAGTCTCGCGTGAAACTTATTGTCTTTAAATATTTTGACATCGGTCAGTCATTTTGTCTTTTGATCTTTTTCAGTCGGGGGCGGTCTTTCGATTCCACTACATTCCACAAGCGAGAAATATGAACTATGGTTACATCTAGCCATTTCAAATGCAAAATAATGAGACCTAACAGCTAAACTAGTACTGCGCTTAAATTCATAAAGATGGGGCATCAAAAAGGAAAGCTTATCAGAACAATTCCGATGAAAATATTTATAGAAAAGGCAGAGGGGAGCTATGTTATGGCGGTAAAGTCGATATATGTCAGGTCAGGGGCTATTCAATCGACTCAGCCAATGCCCCCTTATTGTAAGCTAATCTTAATTAAATTGTTTAATTTATCTTACATATAATTTTAATTCATATTCATATTGTTTCAATGATGGTCTGATTAAATATAAGATAATATCAAAATCACTGCCAATTGTTAATCGAATATTGATTAGCCATTATTGTATTTAAAAATATTCAGATATTAGTTAATCAAATAACAAAATATTTTTCAATTCAAAAGTATGTTATTAAGATATACTTTATTTTTAGTGGGGTACGCGGGTTGAGTTCCTTTCCCTGTTATTTTTTTATTTTCTTAAATATTAAAATTGATAACAGGATTAGATCAAGGATTCCCACTAATCTAAGTCGGTTATTAATTTTACTATCTCTTTATTTCTATGTGCAGTGTCCTTTCAGGACGTAGGCGATCATGGCTGTCCACCTACCCCAGACCACGTTCTCTCATCCACTTGCTTAAGGCCGCTAGGTATGTCATGCGTTGTTTTCCGTTGTCTCTCTTTCCCTCTATTCGGCCTGTGAGTATCAGATTCTCTAGGCCCTCCTTCCTCATTATGTGTCCCAGGAATTTCAGCTGCCTGTTCTTGATGTTAAGTATAAGCCTCCTTCTTGTTTGCAACCTGTCTAAGACCTTAAAGTTGCTCACGTGCTCGGTCGATGTTATCATCGACCGAGCACGTGAGATGAAGAAGATACTCGAGGCGACGGAGATGTGGTTCTACAGAAGGATCCTTCTGTAGAACCACATCTCCGTCGCCTCGAGTATCTTCTTCATCATTCGCTGCCGTAAAGAAGGACAGATGTCAGTTAACAACTCAGTATTCTTTGCTTCATTACCAAAGAAATCCTCCTGTCTTGCAATACTCTGCCCAGCTTTTGGAATGCGTCCTTGGTCGTCCCAATGCGTCTATGGATCTCAGTATCGCGCTTACCGCCCTCTGTTCCCGACCTGCAAACTTTACTGATGACCATTTAGTTTTCTTGTGGTTTATACTTAATCCCTTCTCCACACTCTCCGTCGCTACCTTCTGTAGTAGATTTGTAATTTCTTTTCCGTGTCTTCCATCCGTAAAGTGTCATCGGCGTATCTTATGTTGTTAAGGTTGTGGCCTCTAATGCTAAATCCCGGTAGGACTTCCAATTCTCTCAGATAGTTCGATAGTTCTGTGTATTGCTGGTTGTTCTCTTTTGTCGTGGAAGAATTATCCAATATATTCGTTTCAGCGTTGAAGAATATTTTCCTTCTCTAATATGAGTGTTCCATCCTTTGATTTTAGGCAGCCTGTTGACGAGCATCTCTTCTGTCCTATTAGTTGTCTTATTTGTTTGTGCATGTCTCTTTTGTTGGTGCTACTCAATCTTTCTATTTCTGCACATTTTTCATTTAGACATTCTTCTTTAGCTTGCCTGCATTTGGTCCTTATTTTATTGTGTAATATTCTGTACTCCGTTCCGAATCCTGGCGGAGTTTTCTGTCTCCTTTCCATCATATCGAGAATCTCATCAGTCATCCATTCGTTTCTTCTTCTTCATCCTATCTCCTTTGTGAAAATATAATTTGCTGTTATCACAAAAGCGTCTCTTATTGCGTTCCATTTCGAGTTTCCATTCTCTGCCTCTTATCTTCTTTTCACATTGTCCTCATATTTTTCTTTTAGTTTAGGATCGCTCAGGAGTTTTTATATTGCAATGTGGGTGCTGTGTTAGGCTTCTTCAATTTCCGCAGTTTCACTCTTAGTTTACATATGATCGCTTCCACAGTCGACACTTGGGTAGGTTTTGCAGTGAATCATTGCATTCCTGAATCTTTTGTTAATGTTTATATAATCAATATAGTTTTTAGTTTCTCCTCCTGGGCTCCTCAATGTCCATAATCATCTCGGATGATCTTGGAACCATGTGTTGGCTATTACCTGGCCATTGGCTGTGCAGCATTGGATTCATTTTTCTCCGTGTCCATTACGAGTTCCTAATCTAAATCTATATCCCCTGCACATTCCCTGCCTACTTTGGCGTTTTGGTTCCCCATGATAATGGTGACTTCCTATGATTTGCATGTAGCCTTGGCCCTGTCCATCATGGATAGGAAAGATTCCATGTCCTCTTCCTTGTTTTGTGCCGTCGGCGCGTATACTACTATAACAGAAATGTTGAAAGGCTTCTCCTTCAGTTTCACTACCAGAATTCTTTCCGAAAGTTGGTGGTATCCTAGAACGCATTTCTGAAATGCACTATCTAGTATTAGTCCTACTCCTTTGTCGTTCCTCTCACCGCCTGCATAAATTATCCTGTGTTTGTCACTAACAAAGTCACCATTGTTTGGCCATCCGTTTTCACATACACTTAGAATGTTGATGTTAAGTCTTTTCAATTCTTGTTTAATATTATCAAACTGGCCGCAGTTATTCAATGTCCAGACGTTCCATGCACCGAGAATTATTTTCTGTTTGATGCAAGCAGTATAACGTGGCAGAATAACGGTCCGGTGACACCTGTCTCTCATATCGTTCCTTTCCGGACGAGGGATATTTTCCGTGGATTTTTATCCTCTTTTATGCTGTTTATGCCATCAGTCGCTGGATGACGGTCAGGTGACACCTGTTGCGCATGTCGGTCCTTACCTGGTGAGGAGCTAATTAACCCGATTCCCGCCGTTAGATTTCGTATAATGTGAGTTGTTAACCATGATTTGTCTTGGGATTGATTGTGTAGTAGTTTCCTGTTGCCTTCCCCACGGTGGTTTATGGAGACACCACCTCTAGTTGGACGTTAACTTAGAGAGTTCCTTCTCCCTTTGTTAGATCTTGTTTTTCATCCTACTGGCTTGCTAACGAGCCGCCTCACTCGGAAATTGGGGTGGAGTAGTCGGTTTAGTCGCTGACATTTCGACTGGAATACATACCAGAAAGAAAAAAAAACAATTTTTTTTCTTGCAATTAGGTTTAAAATTTCATTCTTGTATTATTTCATTACGTAAGAAGGAAAAAAAATTGAGTAGCAACTTAATGTAACCACTAAAAATAATATAATAATAAGAAACAATATATTAGAAATTCTTTCAAATGAAATATTCCGAGATATTCAGGGGAGGTAATTGATAATTAATTGTTATGGTTATTTCCCTTACATTTTTATCTTTCTCCCAGAAAGTTCCGATAACGCATAAGTGAAGATGGGAAGTGTTTCCAACAAAATCAGTATTTTTATTAGTCTGTTAGGTCGGAACAAAAGTTGGTAGTCTTTTTCGAGTGAATTTCAACGACAATATTTATATCTTTGTACATAGACTTAAATGTTAAAAAGTATATTTTATTGGCTCAGATATTCAGAGTACTTAAAACGACTACTGGGTTACTTATTTTGACGTATCATTTTACTTATAATTATTGCCACGTGACTTAAATAGTAAGTGCATTATTTAAATAAATTAGCCGTAAATAATCAACAGTACATTTTTATAGCCATCTGTCACTTATATTATTGTCAAGTAACACTGTTTTTACATTTATATTATTTTTTAAATCGATTTCGCCAAGCAAGGCTGTAAAGCCATTCAGACACAATAGGTTACGGAGTGTGGAATGAGAAACAGAAACATTAATAATGAGCGGGAACAGCAACGGATAATCAGAAGGACAGTAGATAGCGATTGACATACCCGCACACACATTATATCAATTGAGCACTGTTGAAAGATAAGCTGATTCGATAAACAACAGCCACCTGCACTAATGCAAAGCTCTTCAGTAAAATGAATTGGGTCCCTCTGATGTTTGTTTACGTTCGTAAAGACAATTCTCTCTGCTGATGATAGCACAGTGGTAGAAACTCTGACTGACACCAAATCTGTCGGGTTTCGGTCCTGACTTGAAAATCACACACACACATATATATTATCTTTATATCTACGTATATTACCCAAACACTCACGCATCCGTACATACAAGGATATTTGCTATCGCGAAATTTATTTCTCTAGATTCTTTCTGAGTTGTTTTGAACCCTTCTGAAAACACCTTTTCTCGTTTCTTTGTGTGGGACACAGTTGAGTGAGAGACCAACAAAACTATTGGACTGAACTGATGGCAAAGATTATAACAGCATTCTCCAACTCAAACAAGGGGATCGCCAAGAAGAGTTGCAAGAAAATTCCGAAGTAGTCTGGAGGCCGTGGTTGAAGTCAATAGAGATTTTATTGAATAAATTTACTCTTTACTATTTCAAAATATTTTTTGTGTAATATTGAGAAATATATCTATTAAAATCAGACGTCTGTATTGTTTTCATTTTTGCGTATTTTAGGCAATTTATTCATCATAGCCTGTATATAAATTGAAAATCATCAAATTAAAAAAAAGGGTGGGGGCTGAATCGCCTTCATAAAGATCTTCAAGGAACGAAACGTGTCGGGAAAAAACTGTTTTTCTCTTGTCATTTCTTTTATTAATACACATATATATATATATATATTTTGTTCTCATTGAGGTTTACAATTTTTAAAGGTAAATCCTTCAAAAAAAAAAATACTTAAAACAAGAGGGAAAATGAACAGGAGATAACTGATAGCTGACATCCATCAAACATGGCACGTGGAACTAGAACAGTCTACCCCAGTGAGCGAAATAAAGGTTTCAGTTCGACATTCCAACCACCGGAAGAAGGTCAGAGCGTATAACAGCCGAAAAGTTGTGATAAATATGGCGACAAAGATGAGGACAATAGTCCGAATAATGTAAATAATGTTAAAAAAATAAAAATGTAAAATCGGAACTTAGAATAAAAGTCGATACGGATGTCTTCATCTGAAATAATAATATTAGGTTGGTGCAAAAATAATATCGTTTTCTCACATATGTTACTATGTGAGAAAACGACATTATTTTTGCACCAACCTAATAATTAAAAAAATATGGTCCTTTTTGAACATTTAAAAATATTTTTGACTTTTAGGGTTAAGGTTTGCAACAACAAAAACAGAACATTATTTCTATATTTTATTTTAGACATTTTTTTTGTAATTTTTTATAACAACAATTTAATAATTTGATATTTTAAAAATCTTTTATTTGTTCTTTCAAAAAATGTAGAACTCTAGAATTTTTTCATTTTTAAAACGTATATCTCTTTTAATAAATAAATATAGAAAGATATTCGAAAAAATATTCCCTGGAAGTGTTTTTAAAATAATTAAAAAATTATCGGACTGCTAATTGGACATTATTATTAATTATGATTTAACCATTTTTGCTTTTTCGTTGTCATTATTCTTGCAGAGGTTGCGTCATAGCACCGACTGAAAGAATAAATGAAGATTTATCTCCTACATTACTTTCAAAATATTTTTCTACAGAATTTGGTGAAGAATTAACTAATATATTACAAGGTAATGTTGTAAGCAGAAACACATAACATTAGTAGAGTTTAGGTGATTGCAATGTGCAGTTCAAGGAACAAGTCTGAAATTTTGTTAATAATAATTATAAAATGCATAATTTGGCAGAAGATGAAGATGATGAGAACTACACAGTTTTAAAATATAACCCAAAAGTAGATTATTGAAATATGGATTAAAAAGATATATATAGACGATAGTCCATTGATGTCTCATGTTTGCATGCAAACCACTGAAATATTTTGCACTTTTCTGAGTACCCCAATATTTGAATTGTATGCAAGCTAAAAAATTTTTTATTTTAAAAGTAAAACAGTTTGCTTCCAAAATTATTCGCAGTGAAAATTCTGTTTCTTAAAATATGTCGCATGACGCAGCTTTTGATTGTTACTGGTCATGTTTTGGCGGACGACGATTACTATTAATCCGTTTCAGAGCAAAGGTAAATTGATGTTTCAGTCGACAGCAGACGAGAGAAAGAACGAGACAACCAAAACAAAGTATAAAAGAAAAGATTATCGAGTAAACTGAAATACAATTTAATAACAACAATGGCAACAATTAAGAGAAAAGAGAAAAGGTGTTTTCAGAGAAGTTCAAGAGAACTCAGAAAAATCGAGAGAAATAAATTACGCCAATGCAGATATCCGTGTATATACAGATTCGTGTGTGGGTGAAGATATATATATATATATATATATATATATATATATATATATATATGTATATATATGTATATATATATATATATATATATATATATATATATATGTATATATATGTATATATATATATATATATATATATATATGATATATATATATATGTATGTATATATATATATATATATATATATATATATATATAGTGTAACCCGGATATAAGAGAGTTGTCGGGACCGGAGAAGTCTCTTGTATTGGGGTTTCTCTTATATCAGGGTTTGGTCTATTTTGCTTAGGTAAGTATGGTTCTAATTTTGGACCGGAGAAAATCGCTCTTATATCCGGGTTTTTCTTATAGAAGATCTTCTCTTATATCCGGGTATCTTATATCCGGGTCTCTTATATCCGGGACTCTTATATCCGGGTTACACTGTATATATACATGGATAGATAGATAGATAGATAATATTAGTGGTTAATATACATACACACACACACACACACACACACATATATATATATATATATATATATATATATATATATATATATATATATATATACATATGTATGTATATTAATAAAAAGAAAGAACAGTAAGATATATAATCCGGTGTTCTTATAGATATTTTTATTTTTACAAAATAGTGCTCAATGTAAATTTACAGAGCATTAATATTATAAATTAATTGACTTAAAATATACACATATTGAACACCCAGACACCCCTAGTCTAGCAAAATAGATTTATCTGTAACCTTGGAAACATGAATTTTATTTTAGCTGCGTATTTTTAAAACCCAGTAATTTTTAAAGTTATTCCAAAATTCGCTTGAGGATGAAATGGAACTAATGTCTTTAATTTAATTACAAAATTAACTTCGGGGCTTTTAGCTTCCATTTTTGAAACATGGTTAGAACTGTGTAGCGAAAAAAAACATATTTTAAGTCAATTAATTTATAATATATATACATATGTATATATAAAATATATAAATATATACATATACATACATACACATGCATATATATATATATATATATATATATATATATATATATATATATATATATATATATATATATATATATATATAAATTCACAACCTGGGAGCCACAAACCTCCGATTGAATATTGGCGGGGAAAGGAGCTCATTTTTTTTCTTTTTTTTTTAATTAACAAAAATCAGGGAATTATCCAATTTAAATGAAAATTTCAGTACATATTCATTAATTATTTACTTTTATAATGAACAGATTATTTCATTTAAAAAAAAAATCTGAGAAAGATTGTTCTTTTTTGTCATGACCACAAATATTTTCATCATTAAATTTTACTGAAATTAGCACTTCTGCCCCACCAACCTCGGCAGTAGGCATGAATCCCCCACGCAGTTGAGATGTTCCGGGTAGTAAGCACCGGCCTCATCGATTACAGTTGATGATTGACAATATAAATTAGATAGAAAAAAAGTACAAAAAGCAAAAAAGACCCCCCCCCCCAAAAAAAAACAAAAAAATCCCAAAAAAACAAAACAAAAAAAAAAAAAAACGCAGCTGAAACTAGTCCTTTTCGGGCTTCAACCTCGTCGAGGGTTCCTGTATAGTACGACCTGCACGGTCTATGCAGATAGACGGTGAACTGAATATTATTAGTTGATGACTGACAATGTAATGTCAGTTTAATAAAAGTAATTTTAAAAATCGTGGATGGTCATAAAACAGTGGTGAAAGAAAAAAGGCATAAACCACATTCTCCACCCCCCAAAAAGCAGCCTCTAATCGGGTTTCGAGAGTAAGACGCGCCGGTCCTGATCAAATGAGAAACGAAATCATGTGTTCAAGCGTTACTTGTTGAAAAACAATACGAAATTTTCTTCCAACCCAAACATATGCTGAGAATTACTTGCAACTGTTAGACATTAATCTGTCTAAACAGACATTTTATAGACAAAGTTGATGAAACTTCTTATCAAACAAGGAGAAAAATATTAAAAATATTAAAAATAGCAAAGAACTTGAGTAAAGGTATTTTTCCGAATTTAATGTATGTACAATTTTGCATATCCAATTTTAAAGAATTTCAGAAACTTTACGGTCTAAGGGAAATAACTCAAAAAATTATGCTTTGTTATCGCCCTCTTCAGTTTTATTCGACGAAACAATGAAAACTGTTCTCTGTCTTTATATGACGTGTCCACATAGGACGTAGACGATCTGAGCTCTCCACAACTTCCTGTCCGTTGTAGATCTTAATACATTTTGTCTTTCCATTATTTCATCTAAACTTCGCCATCCATTTACTCAAGGTCACTAAGTAGGTCATATGTTGTTTTCCTCTGTCCATCTTGGCTTCAGTCTATGGGTATCAGATTTTCTAAGCCCTCTTTCCTCACTATATGTCTTAGAAATTTCAACTGTCTCTTGCTCATGTGAAATACAAGTGAATTTTTTCCATTTTCTCTAAAACTTCGTCGTTGCTCACATGTTTGGTTCATGCTTTACTCAGCACCTACATTGCATTTGATTCAAGTCTATAGGCACATTATTATTATTATTATTATTATTATTATTATTATTATTATTATTATTATTATTAAATAAAAATATAAAATAATAATAATAATAATAAATATCATAAATGGAATACAAATAACATTAAAACGTTGTTTAAAATAAATTAAGTAAAAAAAAAAAAAAAAAAAAATTATCCCAGCATGCAGCAGAAAGTTTTCCTGTCGGAAATCGGACTTTGCGCCAAAAGACGCTGAATTTACTCTCTTCACCTCTTCACTAACGACCGTTGGAAGGCGAAGAAGCCCATCTCCTCTCCTCGGGACATTCATTGTTATAATACAAGGAAAATAAATCCTAATTCCGTAGTTTTAACGTGTTGTCCCGAAGAGGAAATGTTTATATAACATATTAAAGGACCCCACATAAAATAATATTCAAAATTTTAAAAATAAATGTAAGAGAGTTCGTTTCTCATAGAAGGGATACATAGTTGCACACGTTCAAAAGTAGACGAAGAGAGATAGTTTGAAGTACTTTCTTTTTTTAGATCATTGAAATAAAAATATTTGAGGTGCTACGTACTTGGTTAATTGCGACTAATTTTACACTAGCAAAAACTTCAACGCCGGATGTGGTGTACAGAAACGAAACTTTTCACATGACTTCAGATACATTTCTCAGATTCATTTAATTTTTCTCTTCATTTTATATAAAAAGAATTTCGTGTAAGCTCACTACTTTCTTCTTAACACAACAGCTAATTTCTGTGAAGACAGGGTTTTCATTGGTGCAAAAACAATTTCATATAGACTTGTGAATTAATTTCCGTCTTCTTCCCAGCTCGCCGGTCAATCTCTGAGAAGGCAAGGTTTTCATTGGTCCAAAGAAAATTTCACATAGACTCACGAACTTCTTTTCCCTCATCGTTCGAATTTGAAAGGAATGGACAAAGAGAATTATTATTATTATTTCGCACTTACTAGAGATCCGGAGAAGATAAGGGAAGTGATCCTACAATAATTTTTTCTTAAATGTATTTTTCCCGTTAAGTGAGCAAGTATTTTTGATATTACTATATTAGGTTGTCTCTATGGAAATATTGCTTTTCTGTAGACGGGATACTAAGACCTTTGAAAATCACAAGTATTCATTTTATGTCTCGGAAACACAATCTTTAATATTACCAATGACAAAAATCCAATATGAAAGTCATTCTTTTGCTATTTCTTGAAAGAACTCTGGTAATGCTTAAATCTCTTCAAAGATTTTGTCATTAAGCTAATTCTTTTGGGTGATCGGATTAAATGGAATCTGAAGGTGTTAATCCTGTTGGTTTCTATGTTAACATAATCTGATGTAACGCTCGCATAGCGTTCGGTATTGTATATAAACGGATTGCTTTCTCTTATTGAATAGATATAAGATATCTTGAATTGAGGCGATTTGTATTAATGATGAGGACATATGACGTTAGTCAAAGGGAAGTAACTGGATGGAAACGCTTTTCCTAACTGAACACCGTGAAATATCAATGAAAATACGTACAAAAGAAATGAATGACCCGATATGAATCAAAATAGTAAACCCCAGGAAAGAGCAACAACTGACCAACCTGGGAAAATTTCATGCGTGAACTTAATGAGATTTTATAACCAGTTGCCGGGAGTCTGAGGTAGTGTCCAAAAGTTTTCACATTGATTCATCAAAAACACATATAAAAAAGAGATATTTTCAAAGAGATCCCTCATTCGATATAGAGATGTCTCTTGGCACAAAATCTCAGGTATGATGATATACTACACCCGGCAGCGAGGCCTTTGATCGGGCGATTGAAGGTTTTGAGAAGAGTGGAACCAACTTTTAATTGCAGTTGTTCCCATGGTTCACTTTGACGCAGGGTGGTAGCACCTGTTAGGGTCCCAGCTATAGGTAAATAGTGATCCCCCAAATACTATGAAAGTATAAAAATACATTTTATTAGTAAAAATACCAGAAATACATTTTGTATATAAAAAAAATTTCCAACAATGTATATTCATAGTAAAATTACCAAAGATACATTTTATAGCAAAATCACCAGGAATAAATTTTATCTGTAGCTGAAGGCATACAATTGCTTTCAAAATATATTTAGTTGGAGCCATAAAATTGTGTTCAAAATATTTATTTCGGCATTAAATAACCAATAGAGGTGTTGATATGCCATTAAAAATCAACCAATCTAGATGAAAAATTCTTTCATTACATTAATCCGTATAATATCCTACAATTTCTTAAAGAAATCGAACTTTATTACAAAATATAACTTCAACAAAACTACAACATAAAACACGCTCTAGTAATTATATCTACACAAAGATATATACGCGCAAAATCTGAGAATCATCTACCATGTATTCAATTGTGAAAGTAGAATAAAATATATCATATTTTTATTACTCCAAAGCTTCAAAGAAAATTAAATTTCTTCTTTCATTGACCCAAAATGAGTTGAACAAACAAATGAATCATTGGCACACAAAATCTTTGCTTGGTTAAAACTCTCCCGAGAAAGTCGAGCCGGCTCGAGATCAATAGGCCAGAGAGCAACTGAAACGGAATTTCATTTTTTCTTGCGTTTAATCGTTAAATTATACCAAAATACAAATTACAAATTTAAAAGTCTGGGAAGTGCTTTAACAGCGGACGGTAAGTGCGAAACCGAAATGAGAAGACGTATTCGAATAGCGAAAGAGGCCTTCCAAAAGTTAAGCAAAGTATCAAAAAATTGTAAAATTTCGTTAGAAATAATGAAAAGAGTACCGAAATGTTACGTAATATCAGTCCTCCTATATGGCAGTGAATGATGGACAATTTCTTCACAGATGAAGAAGTGACTCGAGGCAAAAGAAATGTAGTTCTACCGAAGGATGCTGAGAATACCATGTGAACAACGTAGATGTTTTAGAGAAAATGAAAACAGAAAAGACACTCATATTTAACATCAGGAAGTAGGTGAAATTTCTAAGGCATATAATGAGGAAAAAGTGCTTGGGAAATTTGATACTCACAGGACAGATTGAAAGCAAGATGGACAGAGGAAAATACCGCATGACTTACCTAAGGATCATGAGCAAATAGATAGCAGAAATGAATTGAGGAGAGATAACAAAAAAAAAAAAAAATTATTAAGAAATTGTGGAGAATCATGATCGCCAACGTCCTGAAGGGAAAAGCGACACATAATAACTGTCAGTCTTAATTTGTAATTGACTATAATCTTCTAACTAACAGAAACCTGGCATTTCTACTGTTCAGTCGTAATTTCTTTAGTGAAAGAAGCATGTTAACCATTACGCCATATGGAAGAGCCTAAGTAATTTCGTATATTTCTACAAAGATAGATTTTGAAATAACGTATTCTTTTCCTTTCATCTCCAGTAAAAATACAAGAAATGAAAGATTACGAGAAAAAAAGTACTATTAAGGAGAGAGAACAGTAAAAGAGCAAGAATTAAGAAGACAGAAGATAACGATTGACGTTGCATTTAAATTTTTGAAGATCAACGTTGAGTGGGAAGCAAGAAGCCGGAAGAAAGTTCTACAAGTGAGAAATGCGATAGAAGAAGCAGTTGGCATAGAACTTACGGTTACATCTAGCTGCCATTTCAGCTGTAAAATGATGAGACCTTACCGCCAATCTAGTACTGCGTTTAAATTCATAAAGTTGTTTTTAATATTATATTAATATGACTGTCATTGAATGGTTCAAACTCGTTGTAACAATTCAACTTAAAATCAATTTCTAACCAACCTCATCATAGGGGCTTGCTTGATGTTACAGTCTTACACCGATTACCAAAAACTTCCATATATCATGGCTGGAATAATTATATCACGATTGAAATTATAGTTGTTCGACTCTTTCAGCGGCAGTCGGTTAGAGGTGAAACGGTTAAGTGTGGTATCACAAGGGATGTTTACATAGAGAGATAAAAAAAACTATAATTTTTTATCGTGTTCTATTTGCGATAATCGTTATCAAAAGAAACGCGCTCTGTCATTTCGGCATCTATGGAAAGTAGCTGGTGTATTGGTAAGGTGGAGGCTAGTAGAGGATGGGAGTGTTCTTTAGATTGTTGTCCAGGGTGAAGTGAAGAGCAGAACGTTGCTTGTAGAACTGCTAGGGCTGCATTATTCATAAACATATAACTATAAGAAGGTGACATTTAAAATTTCTTCGATATATATTGAGGAAAGACGGCTTGGGAAATTTGACACTCACAATTTTACACAACTCAACAAGCTTTCTGTAAATGGATAGACTTTTTATTATTTGACGTCAGTCGAGATCATAGAATTCACAATCAGTTAATAATTCTATAGTCTTTTCAATTGGGTGTAGTATGCGCCTCGCTAGGCCGACATAAGAAGTCGTTTGGAGTTCAGAGTTGTCTTTCTTCTGGGTTGGTTCCAACAGCTTCTAGAAAGCCTAGTATGGCTTACTATTTAACCCATGGCTGAAAGTGGGATAGATGGCTGCGTACCTTTTCGAAGGATACTTGTGTGAAGGTGAATATAAGGAACTCGAGCGGAATTCGAACTCGGATCACCGATTTCTCTTTCAGAGTCATTAACCATTACACTACCTGCACATCTAGACGGATAGCAGAACAGGGACTGGGAGGAACAGAAACGAACACATATCACTTAGAGCTACAAAAAATATTAGGTTGGTGCAAAAATAATGACGTAATAATGTCGTTTTTGACGTTAAAAAATACGTCAAAAAACGACATTATTCTGGGTACGTTTTTGAATGAAGATGATGTCTGTTGCATGACAGGTTGATTTAACTCCACAGCTCTCAGGAAAGTGGTCAATAGTAATCTTGACTGTTAATTGTGTAGTAAAATTCTTGCGTCGATTATTTTTCAGCAAAAGACAGTGGAGTGATACTATGGTACTTCGATCATTTTCTTGAGACCATTTTCTTGAAAGTTACGATGATGGAGTCTTTCAAGATGTTAATCGCTCTCCACTGCTCTTTTAATTTTTTTTCTAGATTTTCAGAGATAATTTTGGTCTGAATTTCTAAGATGAGGATTAATCATTATTTACACTATTTATATTCGGACTATTGTCCTTATCTTTGTTATTGTGATCATACGTTTCGGCCGTTTTGCCCTTCGACCTTCCTCAGGTGTATATTGACCTGGATAACCTACAGGGAATACTGAACTGAACACTTTCTTTAATCTACGGGTATAGACTGTTCTCGTTTCACTGCTCAGGTCTAAAATAAGAACTACACGATATCCCTAGATATTAAAAGCACTTAATTCTGAACTGACTATTAATTTCAAACATCGAACGCCCTACTGTGAAAATTTTGCATCAATATTTAGCTAACCCTTACATGTCAAGCTGCGGCATTATTTATGAAGAAGGTATATTTTGGCAGCATTTATTCATCCAAACAAGTTTGATTAAATATAAACGACAAGGTCAATCTGTTTAATTTTCTATAATTTTATTCCTAATTTTCGGTGTTGAGTCTTGAGCTTGTAGTTGGAGATAAACTTCCCAAGGTTCATATTTTGGTATTTTTGTTCAAGTACTTTTAACTTACGCAGTTATCATTCCCGCGTATTTATTGTGAGAGAAATCACATTAGGGAATGATATAAATTATCTTTATGCTGCATGTATTCAGGATTAATTAAACAGGACTGACAATGTCTGTCTGTTTAATTTTCTAAAACTTTGTTCAGTTTTCGGATAAGATGTTGGGTGTTTTGATCTAAGTGGAGGAAAAACTGTCAGAAGTTCATATTCTGCTATTTTTGTTCTATTACTTTCGAATTCCGTAGTAAAAATCGAAAGGATTTAAAGAAAAATAATAAAATATGAACCTCGAAGAGTTTATCAACAAATTTGTGATCAATACTCAACACTCATCCGAAAACTGGAAAAATTTAATAAAATTTAAACAGACAGAACTTAACGGGTCACTTTAATCAATCTTGTTCATATATATATATATATATATATATATATATATATATATATATATATATATATATATATATATATATATAATAAGGCAGGATGTGTGTGTGTGTAACGAATGCACGGCCGCAATTTTCGTCGGATTTGCACCAAAATTTACATGCACATGCTTCAAATTAGCGGGAAGGCCAAGACCGACTTTGCATTTCTCAACTCTCATCGATAGTGGAAATAATCGATTTTTTCATACTTCTACGGCAGTTTTCATGTAGTTTGCGGCCATTTTGTACTGGATAGAGTGAGGGACTATAGCTGGCTGCCACGAATATGCAGGAAGAGTCTATTGGCCAGCGTGAGAGCCAACAGCTGACTGACACGAATGTTAACTAGCATGCTAGCATGCAAAAAAAAAAAAAATCGATAGCTGCATTTGTCACAAGTGGGAAAAATTTAAATCTGCATGGCACTTTACTCCAATTGGCTCATTCGCTTGCTAAAACTCAACGTTGATTCTGATTCCGCAGAACTGGGTGGATGTGAAAAAGTATTTGTTGGTAACATTTTTTTTCATTCGATTTTTGCAGTTACGAGTCCTTTTTTAAAGCTGATCGTTTTGTGTTCATTTTGTTTAGTTCTTTTTTCGTAATAGATTTAAAGTTTAGTATAGAGCTTACAAAAAATTCGCAGTGTGAGATAGGCAAGAAGTAAGGCATGTAGCAACATCAGCACGGCAAAGGGCACTCCTTTAAAGGCAAGGAAGGGCAAAAATATTTGAAGTCAAGTGATAGCGATTGCTGTATGAGTCGTACGATTTTTGAATCAAGCACGGGCAGCGCCGGGCCATACTGCTAGTATATATATAAACACAATCTATACACACAATAAATCAAACTAAGAAAGAAGAAAAGACCAAAATGCATACGCCTACTTAAACAGTAAACAATAACAATGCTGAACGCCTAGGCTATCCCGGCAGAGCAAATAATGCTTTGCAGCGTCAACCCTCAACGATGTACAAATACTTGTCTTTGACACACTTACGATCCTCAGGCGAACAAAATGCTATATATATATATATATATATATACACACACACACACACATATATATATATATATATATATAAAAGGTATATTTATGCAGCATGTATTCAAGATTGCTTAAATAGAACCGACATGGTCTGCCTGTTTAATTTTCGTAATTTTTTTCCCAATTTTCGGATAAGGTGTTGAGTCTTGAGCTCGTAGTTGGGGAAAAACTGCCAGAAGTTCAAATTTTGCTATTTTTCTAGTGTTATTTGTGGAGCTGGAAATTTGAAATGTGTAACAGCTATTGGGAAAATCTAACTGGGATTAAAGCCGTGATTAAGTGGGATTCGCGAGGCCTCGAACCACCCGCAAGAAAAAACAACTTTAATTAAAAGAACTAGATAAAGTTGATCTTCCGTGGGTGAATCTGATCTTGTGCCAAGGTTGGCAAATATATATCTCAATCTCCTTATATATATATATATATATATATATATATATATATATATATATATATATATATATATATCGATCCTTTTTTCCGTTGCCCTTTTCGCTCGTTCTCTCGGTGGCCATCTTCTCCATTCTCTTTTTTTCCAATCTGTCTCCAGAGATGCCTTTTTGATTACTTTTACTTTAAATAAGACGCCATTAAATCGAATCTCTAGCAATATCTTGGCTTTCAAAACAAAAATTGGCAAACTTAAGTCATCAGTCAGACAGGGGAGATAATCAAGTAGTATCTCTCTTGAGATGACTTTGACAGCGTAAGTCTTCACCTTTATTGATACACTCATGTCACTTTATACAGAGAGCCAATGAACAAATTCCAAGTCTATAGTCCGTAAATCTCTTTTTCGATTGCTTTAATTAGATTGATGTAAATGTAACAGGTGGAACTGTTAATATGGTATTTACTTGGCTAAGCCCAAATAATTGATGCCAAATCATCATGTTTTATCATACAATAAAGATTATACGGTAGAGTATAGGTTATCGTTACGGGACTGAAATTGGCGTCGAGAGTTCAAATTTACTAACTTTGCACTAACGACCTTGGAAAAGGCTTGGATCTCTTTTCCTCCATCTATGGGCTTACCGCCAAATTACGTTGAAACACCGGCTCTCGTTCGATCGCTAAAGTTGAGCCATGTTGAGCCTTTTTAGTAACTAGATGGGTGACCACTCGAGAATACCAGGTACTGTATGTTGGATGTGCGGGTGGTGTCAAGGATAATGGCTCGGAATTGTTAATCGGAAACTCGAGTTCGATATTCCACTTGGGTTCGTTATATTCTCTTACGTGCAAATACCCTTGAGAAAGGTATGACTACACCTCGTTTCCTCCCAGCTATGGGTTAAATAGTAGGACTTGTATCAGTAAATCATTGCTCTCTTCAAAAAATTATAACAATCCAAAAATATCTTTCGACTTTAAATAAACTTAAAAAGATAGCTCGGTAAGAAAACAAATCTATCAGACAATCAATCCTCGACATATAGGTGAAATAGCATAGTAGATAGAACTCTTTAGCCATGGATGGTAGCCAGTCTAGGAGATGGACAACTCTGAATGTAAAAATAGTCGCAAGGTTCTACCGAATCATAAAATATTTGCTCCCGTACATAAAAAAAAGAAATGGCTAAGAACCGTTACTATGTTTTATATTTGTTCTTGATTTTATTTATTATCGATTATTATTTTATTATTGATTTGTTATTGCTATTTTTCAATCGATATTCATTTTTAATGTTATTGATTTTATATTTGTTATTGGTTTTATTTATGTTGTTATTTTATTCAAACTGAAATTAAATATCGCCTGAAAGTTTGACCAAAAAGTGTCAGTTATACGAATACAAATCTCCTTCGAATGTTCATTCATGTCATTTCCCCTTTTACGAAAGACGAACATTAATACACATTTCTCTGGTTATCAAAGTTGGCGTGAAACGAAAACACATATAGCATTAATTTATATGGTTAAAAATTTTAAGCGTTCTCAGGCGGAAAACATAACTCCCTTCTATGTTTTCCTAAGACGATGTAGGAAATCAAGGCTCATCGTCTGTTGGAGATGATGTGGAAGGCTTGGAACACAAAAACTACGCTTCACGGCTTTGTTTTACTCATTTTTCTTGACTTCAATTGTTTGTAAGCGCATAAAACGTCTTGAAATGATGTATTGATTTCAAGACTTTTAAATTAAGTCAGACGTTTCTGCAATGATTATTTCACTTTTATGTGCCACCTCCTTTTCAGTAGGTAGAGGGTCACGCCTCTCCAGAGTTTCTGCAATCGTAGTGAAAAACTCGGACTAGGAATGCACAAAACCTATTCCGCTATAAATTAATAGTTATTGTTACATCGACTGCCATTTCGGCTTACGAGAATTATAGAATGCGGAAGCTGGGTCAGGATGCCTTACGATTCATTAGAATATCTCGTGGAAATGGAATTCTGATAATGATGAATATTCTACACAATTTACATTATTCGGACTATTGTCCTGATCTTTGTCGCCATGTGTATCACAACGTTTCGGCCGTTCTACGCTGTGGCTTTCTTGAGGTGGTTAGAATATCGAACTGAACCCTTTATTTCGCTCGCTGGGGTAAACTGTTCTCGTTCTCAAGGACACATGGCACACGGGATATAGGCGTTAGTTAGATCCAGTGATAGGACCCAAGAGTGCAAGTTCAATACCTGGTTAAGGCAGTGAAGAACTTTCAGAGAGGAATTAACAGGAGATAACTGATAACCATTAGACCTGGCACTTGGAACTAGAACAGTCTACCCCAGTGAGCGAAATAAAGGGTTCAGTTCGATATTCCAACCACGTGAAGAAGGCCACAGTATACAACGGCCGAAACATTGTGATAAACATGGCGACAAAGATGAGGACAATAGTCCAAATAATGTAAATATTGTACATAATACTTCATCTCAAAAATATAGATAGATACTGATGGATTGTTTTTTTCAACGCTTAGGATGTAAGACCAAAGCTGCGCGAAGTCAAGAGAAAAATGCAATAATTATGAAGTGACGCTTTCTGTTCCCATAGTCCTTAGAGAAGCTTAGGTTTGCATGGCGGAATGCTAAGCCAATGATTGGGCTTGTGTTCCCTCAAGTTCTTCGTCCAGCAGTCTCCTAGAATTGATGCTACCAAGTCTTTTCCTCTTGTATAATAAAACGAATAAAAGAAATAACCATTTTTCGTTGATACAATCGATGAAGTGGCGTTGGGGGCTTCTTTCTTAATATGATTGAACTAGGTCAAAAAGAAAAAGGAAAAAGACTCGAACCACCTGCAAGAAAAAATAACTCGAGAACTCGATAAATTTGAAGAAATTTTGCATTCACCAGACAAAAATTGCTTTCATTTCTTTTTTTTAATTTTGTTCTGCACAGGTATTTAAATGCTTTCTATTATGAATTCTTAATTACTTTTCATTAGTCAACATTCCCGAACAAAATATTGAGTTAAGAAAATTTCTTTGCGCTTCTTATTAATAAATGCTATTTATAACATAGACACGCGTCCATACAAACAAAAGCCTGTGTAATAATTGGTCATGGTTTAACGTAATTGACAAAATTCTAAACAAGCAGAATTGACAAAATTCTCAGTAAACAATAACAAGAGGAAGAAAAAGAACAGGTCAAAATAATAGTAATATATATATATTCAGACAATATACATATATATATTCAGACAAGCGGATTGAAAATTCAGCAGTTTTCAATCTGCTTGTCTGAATCGTCTTCAAGAAGCGAGAGCAAGATCTAAAAGGTCAGCCAAACTAACAGTGATCTCATCCCCCAATCCTCACTCTTGTTCCATATGTGGCCTCGTTTGTAAATCACTAGCGGGTCTTAAGTGTCTTTTATCGCACAAAATTCCATAACTGAAACAATTAAGATATCAGATTCTCATACGTCGAAACCGACGGGAGAGTCTATTATATACATATATATATATATATATATATATATATATATATATATGATGCAAGTCAGAACTAGGCAAAGAATGTAATATGTTCTCAAAGTAAGAATGTTATACACTCACAAAAGTGATAAGTCAAGTGGTTATAGCAGTTCGATTTCAAGACAAGGAAAGAGTAAAAATATGGAAGATGAGACTTTGAATTGGTTATTTTCAAAAAATCCCAGCATACATCTTTAAGATTTGTCTATAAATTTGGGAAGTGGATATTCTTAGCAGTCATTTAAAAGTGATTGTGACCAATAAAAGCTTCAAGTAATTTATCTTCCACACTTCATCAAGAAAATGTTATATTTGTCAACGGTTAACCCCTCGATCTTCTCATGTGTTAAGTATTCGTGACCAGACATTAGACAAAAAGCTAAGCTTACTAAAATTAAAAGTAAATAGTCACTGTGACTGAGCAAATAGTGTTGGCGATGGAAAATTGCTAAATCGATCTCAGATTCGTTCAAGTTCTCGCGTGTAGAGCATTCAAACTGCTTGACAAACTGGCTAAGCAATAATTGATCATGAAGTTCTTTCATAATAAAACGGTAAGGGGAAGTTACTGAGTCTGTTGTTGAACTCTGTTTGCAGTCTTCTTCGTTGATATCATTTTGTGTTGAAAATGACTTTATCCAGTCTTTGAAAGGGCTTTCTTTTCCGATTCTAGTTTTAATAACACGTGATTGGATGACAAAACTTTCGTTGAAATCCCTCTCGCTCTCTCTGGACAAAATGGTGAAAATCTACGAGATTAGAATAATTCACAATGATAAAAAAAAAAAAAATACTCAAACTTATTTGATTTTCGTTGAAAAAAATATTTCAAAATGAATCCCAAGGAATATATTCAGATTTTTTTGCCATAAGAAACTAAATTTACAGGATTACTGCGTTTGCCAAGTAAATAAAATAAATTATTAAAAGACTGAATATATTTAAAAAAAAAAACCTGACATTTCTCCAGATTCTATCTTTTCAAATCAGAAACCTAAGATGGCTGCAAATTAGCTTTTCCTGTCGTCTGCTTATGAGATTAAATAAAAATGGAAGGAACTGAACCTGTCTCTGTAATAGAAGGAGATAATATCCACTGATCATCTTTAATGTTATAGCATAAATATTTTTTTATACCTTACATCCACCAAGATAATATTTCATAACAAATACAATATGTCCGTTTTTATTAGGCAAGTCCATATTTTCACAATCAAAATGTTATTAACCAAAGGATGTAGGTAACATTTTTACGATATAATTATATTTGTATAAGCAATATATCATTTGAAGTTCAGTATCTAATATTATATTATTATATTATTACATTATTTTATAATTTTGGGGACGTCAGGTTTTATGTAAATAACATAAAATAAATAAACCCAAAAGATATATGGTATGAAAATCGAAAATTGATTTACAGACTCTATATTATATTCAATTATTATTCCACTATTTCACATAGTCGTATGGGTTACATAAAATTCTGTAGGTTTCATAAAATGTTTCACTTACTAAATGCCATCTTGGGTATGACGATAAATTACATCCGGCATCAAGGCCTCTGATCGGGAGAGTGAAGGTTTTGAGGAACATAGAACAAGCTCTTAATTCCTGTTGTTCTTAGATCCACACTGACTGGGGTAGTAGCACCTGTTAGGGTTCCTGCTATGGGAAAACAGTGAACCCACAAACAAAACTCTATGAAAGTTTAAAAATGCATTTTTATGGCAAAAATACCAGCAATACATTTTATATATAAAAAATTTAGCAACAATACATATTCAGAAATAAGGCAGCTATAAAGATTTTATCAGTGGCGATTCTAGGTCATCAATGTTTATCTGGCTCATTACAATCTTTACCAAAATATACTATTGGTATAACTTAGATGATAACAATGATTTCTTTACTCTAACTAAAATATATAATTTTTAAAAATCTCTATGCATGAAATTAAAAAAAAAACATTTTAGTATTTTAATATTAATTGTAATAATTCTGTAAAAATAAAATTTTTTCAGACATATAAGAAAAAAAGAGTGAGCACACAGACTTTGATATGTTTGTCTGTTTATTGCTCCCTTTCATTTTTTTTATTGTTTTATAGCATGGTTATCAAGTTACTGTTGATAGCGATAGGAATAGTTGACTGATATCATATTTCCTCAACACTACCCCATTCACATTTCTCACGCCCCCCCCCCCAGTCAACGAGTTAAAGTTGTTACTTTCTTTGCTTTTTCAGACATTAAGTCGGGTTAAATTTAATTTGACCTTTTTCAATTGATACATTCCGCTAAAAAGCATTATACTGTATGGAATAAATTATTTAAAATGGACTTTTGAAAACAATATGAAATAAAAATATGTTCTACGAAAAAAAGGGTATACGAGTCGTTAGAGATTTTAAAAAGATTATTTATAAAACTGAATCAAGTAATGCATTGCTAAGTATCATAGCACTGATAGGGATCAGATCTACGAAGCCCAACTAGTCAAGTTAATTTAATTTAATTTTTTATTACTTTATTTCTTTGTTTTTTTTTGTCTTCTTTCGTTCTTCTTTATTATGAACAATATCAAGGAAATGTATTTCGGTCAATATTTTGAGGAACGGAGTTAAAACAATTTTGGATCCATTTGAAGTCAAGAATGAAAACGAGGCACTCCGAAAGATTTTTGTTGCTTTAAAATAGATATATTTGAATGTTGATTCACTCGGGCTATGCCCAACAAACCCGATCCCCGGAGTCGCCACTGGTTTTTATAGTAAAAAATACCTTTTTATAAAATAATTAGCAACATTATTTTTTTGTAATAAGATTAGTAGTAATACATTTTTGGAATAAAATTAGCAATAATACATTTTTGTACTAAAGTGACCAACGATATATTTTTGTAGCAAAATGACAATCAATCGATTTTATAGTAAAATTGAATGCATATACTGTCATTTCTTTTTAAAATTTCCAATGATTTCGCCTTATAAGGCGAAGCAAGTTTTCACTCCACGCTTAATGTTGTAAGATTATTTGGTAAAAAAATACAGCTAAATAATTACAATTTAATTATGGAATAATGTCATTCTACTGAATTATAAAATTTGAATTTTCATATTTAGATTTCTACATTAAATAACCCATAGAGGTGTTGATATACCGCTAAGCAAAAACAGCCACATCAACTTATTGAATGCTAAAACAGTAGAAATACTAACAAATTTTAACAATTTCAATAAGTGAAAGATTTATGAACGTTACAAAATATGTAACCAATACTACAAACCAATACTACGTGAAATAGAATTTAATACTCATAATGGTCCCGTTGTCAAAGTTTTAGCTTGATCGCGCCAGTTTTATTGTTGCTGTTACAGTGTAAACATGGCCGCTCCGCTAGCAGTATGCATCAAGGAGCGACATTTTGTGATCCGATTTCTCTAGACGAAAGGTGTGCCTGAGCTTGAAAAATTATCCGAGGCTTACGCCTCAATAAAGCAACAATTTATTAGAAGTGGGTATAAATGGATCGGGAAGTTTAAAAGTGTCCAGACAAGCGTGACAGACGAAGAAGGAGCAGGGCGCCGTCAACCTCCACCACTGGCGAGAAGATTAAAGAAACTCGAGAGATAGTAATGGCAAACTGGCGAGTTATCATCTACCATGTAGCATGTTGTGAGGTAGATTTCGATCACATCTCCTTGTTCATATTTGGATCAAACTGCTAGCGGTGCGGCCATGATTACACAGTAACAGCAACAAGAAAACTGGTGCGATCAAGTTCAAACTTCGATCACATAGTACCATCAATAAACACATATGAGCAGGAGGAAGTGTGATAAACCTGTAACATATGGCGAAAGCGCGGATAATTTTTGACTTACCTACGTACATATATATATATATATATATATATATATATATATATATATATATATATATATATATATTAAAGAAAAAAAACTTTCCAAAATATCCTTAAATAAGATAAAATCTTGAACTAGGACAACAATAAGAAAAAAGAGAAGCGGGCTAATTGCAAACACCTACATAGTCAGTAAAGTGTTCAATGCCTAGATTACCTAGACGGAGCAAAAATGCTTGACGAAATTAATTTCTATAAAAGGAAATCCCTAACCATTCTTTCATATATATAAATATATTAGATCGTAGGAAAAGTGCGCGATTAAAAAATTAAAACAATGAAAATCAAAGTTTTGCAATGATCTGATATATATATATATATATATATATATATATATATATATATATGTGTGTGTGTGTGTGTGTCTGTGTGTGTACTAAGAGATAAAATTTTTATTTATTTTGTTTTATCACTGGTTTTGATCCCCGTGAAACTCTGTATAGAGACAAGAAAGTGAACATTTAATTGTATTTTGTTACTTGTAACGTTCTATATCTTCATACTGATACTATAATGGCTACAATGACTCTTTGCCTTATAAACGTTATTTACGTAAATTTAATCTGGTCAACCGTTTCTTTCGTACGAAACACAATCTTGTATATTCAGTATATCTCGGCAGTAATTGAAACTAATAGACAAGTTATATCAGTTTTACTTTAAAAAAAATGTTGGCTGATTTATTTCCGCATCTTGGTGTCGAAAGTGTAAAGAATTGTTTCCAGTTCATATTAGTTCTTGTTAGATTTCTGAGCTGTCGTTTGGCTTCGGTCATTATCACAAAGAAAGAAATTAGATTAAAATCTGTTTGGTAATAGCTCGTATATTTGGGATGGTTTTCAAATCTGTTTTGAATGTCTTGATGTTATTTTCGAGGTTTGTAATTTAATGGTGTTGCATAAAAATGTAAAAATATTTAAGAATGTCTAAAAATTTCAGCAACTTTGAAAATGTCTCTTCCAGAATCAGAAGTGTTTTAATCGTTATTTTTACTAATAGCTTTTGTTTATAATTTGTTTTATGGACGTTTCGTCTATTATTTGCAAGAAGTTCTCATATAAGAACCAACGCAAACTGCCTTCTATTATTGCTGTGTCCCATCAGAACGTGGGCGATCATGGCCCTCCAAATCTTCCTATCCTTAATAGCACTAAGCAATATGTGTTTTCTTACGATGCGCCCGATTCTCACCTCTGTCATCCATTTACACAAGCGCGTTAGTTCGGGGAATTGATGTTTCTAACTATCCCTGTTGACTTCAATATGTCTTGCGAGTATCATATTCTCCAAACCCTCTTTTCTCATTATGTATCCCCAAAATATCAACGCCCTCTCTCCGATTCTTAGCAAAAGTGACCATTCTGTTTCCATTTTGCTTAAAACTTCCTCATTCCTCACATGCTTCGTCCATGGGATTCTCGACATTCTTTTGTAGAACCATATCTCTGTTGTTATTCATGTGTGGAGAAATTGTCCAGAATTCAGTAAAATGCAGTTCCTTTAAAACTTCTACTTCAAGATAAGAAAACTAGTCCGGCAAAAGGTTAAACACACACACACACACACACACACAGCGGGGGTAAACAAATATTCATACACATACAAATTTTTAATTTATTCTAATTCCAACTAATGGATAAAATTACTTTTCATATAATTAATTGTACACAGATGAATAATAAATATACATAAAAACAGAAAAGATTTTGATTTAATAGAAATAAATCCCATTTTAATGGGTGAAAAAAGTATCCGTTCAATACAAAAATGAATAGATAATCTTCATTTAATAATTTGTAGAATAGCCATTATTCACTTCTCCAGTAACCAACCTCTTCTTAATTATTGATTTGAAAATTTTAGTTGGTACTTTCTGCCACTTTCCTTTGTATGTGGCCTTCAGATCTGGGACGTTTGTTGGAGCTCTCGATTGGATTTGAATTTGCAAATAGCACCACTGATTCCCGATTGGGTTTAAATCTGGGGACCGACTTGGACATTTCAGGATATTTACATTATTTTCAAGAAGCCATTTCTTCGTAGATTTTGCAGTGTGCCTATTAGAAGATCCAATCAGGAAGAAGTTTAAGATTTTCAACCAAAATATTTTGATATGCTGCGGCATTCATTCTACCATCTATTATTGATATGTTGCCAGTACCTTTTGCCGAAAAACATTCCCAAACCAAGATGCTCTCACCACCAAATTTCACTGTTGGAACTGTGTTCTTTTGTCTGAAGGCATCGCCATCTTTCCTCTGAACATTATTTCTAGAATTATTTCGTCTGTATAATATTCTCTTTCTTATCTATATGTTGCTGAACGAATTTCAATCTGGCACCTCTGTGTCTTTTCAATAGCAGTGGAGTTTTCTGAGGCAAGCGTGTCTTTAGATTATTCCAATGAATTTTTTATTGTCCGTAGAATGACAGATTCCTGATGGAAGCGAATCATCCAGCAATCCTTGACGAGTAAGCATTGGATTTTATTTAATTTGACACTTAATTTCCTCGAAGATCTTGAAGAAATCTACCTTGGAGAACCAGCTCTTCTTTGGTTTTCAACAGTTTTGGTCTTTATGCTTTGGAATGGATGAATTAATCGTAGTAAATGGAATATTCGGGTTGTTTGAGATTTTCCTGTAATTTTTACCTTCTTTTTAGACTTTAATAATCAGTTATTTTTGCAAATTTGTCAATTCTTTAGCTCTTGCCATGATGATAAACTTCTTGCACGAATATCAATTACAAAACATTCTGTTTGTATTTTTAGGCTAAAAATAACCACTGATGACATTACTGGAACATTCTAGAATATTCCTCTAGAATAATCTGTAGAATTAACGGAATTTAAAAGTTTTAAAATCTGAAATTTGCATTATTTTCACCTTTTTTCACCTATTAAAATGGATAAATGGGATTTATTTATATTTAATGAAAATCGTTTGTTTTCTATGCATATGTAGTCATTATGCATCTGTGTACAGTTAATTATAGGAAAAGTATGTTTATTCATTAGTTTGAAATGCAATAAATTACAAATTTTAAGTGTACGAATATTTGTTCCCCCCTCCCCCAATTCTCTCTCTATATGCAAGTTTCGTTGAAAACGAATAACAAGATGTGGTGGTTCAGGTTTTTTTTTTGTTTTTAAATATTTTCTCATATGCTTGTGTAATCTTTTTCTTTTCAGGATATAAATTATATGAAAAACTGTTCGAATGTTTTCCCCGCGCTTTCGGCTATACAGCGATTATTAAAGATGAGTTTTTGTTTGTGTGTTTTGTGTTGCTCTTGGTTACCTTAGAAAGAAAAACACTTATGTGGTTTTGAAAACCGTTATTAACGTTATTAAGTTCTTTAAAGAAAAGCGGACGAGAGGCTGAATTATCGTGCGCTCCCATAAGGAAATTTTTAATGACACCTATTTTATATATGAGAGGACATTGGCTAGTAAAATTAAGATGGCAAGAGGTTTTAATTGGGGAAAATAAAGCATTCCTATAACTATATATATATATATATATATATATATATATATATATATATATATATATATATATATATAATATGAACTAATGATTAGTAGGGATAATTTCAAAAACCTTATATTGAAAATTGTTGTCTTTTCCCCCCTTTGTTCTTTCTCCCTTATAACATTAAAACTTTTTCCCTTTTCTCTTTTCTTCTATTTTCTCATTTTTTACTTTTTCCTTTTCCCCCTGTCCGAATAAATTGAACTCCATTTATTAGTGAAAAAAACTGTTACCCACTAACTCTATCACAACTAAAACCGAAAATAATTTATCTAAACTCAATATAAAATTTATCACAACTACATCTAAAAACAATCAAAGACGTTATCAATAAAAAAACCAAAAACAAACAGCCAAAACTTAAAGGAGGGGTTTACTCTATCAAATGCAGGAATTGCCAGAAGGAATACATTGGAGAAATCTCAAGAAGTTTAAACAAGAGACTATATGAACACAGAAGAGACATTCTAAATAACAACACACAAGACGTATTTGTTGTTCACCGTAGCAAAATAGACCACAGTTGTGACATAGGGAATGCTACTTTGATTAAAAGAGAAAATAATCCACTGAGAGGAAAATGTCTGGAAAGTTCCTTGATCGCTAGTTCAGGTACGATAAATCTGCAGCCAGGCTTTTACAATATATCACCATTCTTGATAGATTTTATATTGGCACAGTGTGTGATAGTCAGGAAAAAAGGTAATGGAGAGAAAAATAAAAATAAAAAGAATACAGATGATTTCGGCCAGATTGAGGATAAAAATTTTTTTTTTCAAAAATATTGCTTCAAAAAATTTTGAAACTATATTTGTCTCTCGCTTCGTGCGTATGTGTAGATGTGGCAACGTCAACAAAGCCCAGTCCGATGAAATTCTAACGTGGCACAAAAACATTTCTAGTTTGTCATATTTTTCTAAATTTATACAGACACACACACACACACATATATATATATATATATGTATGTATATATAGGGGAAGATTATCCTTTGCCTAGTATAGGCTGCAGCCGATGGCCATCAAGCTTTAATAAAACTATGATTTTAATTTTGTTGACCACATGTGACAGCAATATTCAAAACATCATGAATAGTAGACTTATAAATAGGTAACATATATATATATATATATATATATATATATATATATATATATATATATATATATATATGTAACCTATTATTGCTCAGAGTGGAGTCCAACCAAGGGATGTTTGTACTGAAAGTTTATACACACACACGCACATATATATAGATATAAAATTATATGAAATGCTTCATGTTACATTCTGTATTTAAATATTCGTGTTCCATATTGAATATATAAATACCTATATATATATATATATATATATAATTTCAAATATTTAATTATAAAACATTAATATATGCAATTAATTATACATATTGGGGAAATATATACATATATTAGTCAAAGGAAGTACAAAGATATATATTTATTTTATTTAATGTTTAAAATGAAATTAGCAGTGATTAGACAAATTGATCAGAGATACGTACGTATATATATATATATATATATATATATATATATATATATGTGTGTGTGTGTGTGTGTGTGTGTGTGTGTGAATCTACCAACTATTAGTTATTATTGATAAACCAAACTCTTTGTTTCTTTGCTACCGAATTTCTTCTGTCTTTTCTGTGCCTTCCTTTTTTTTTTTTTTTAATTTTCGTATTTTTTTCTTTTCCCGTTAAATTGGCAGGAGGACGTGAGGCTTTACAAGTAGCACCATTTCAAATTCTTAGAGTCTGAGACTTATAAAAAAATCATGATTTGATTTTATCAAGATTACTGCCACACTCTGGAGAATTTTGGAAGACGTCGGTCTTACCGTTCTACTTTGGTTATTTGAAAATATGCAAAAGCCTTCTTTTAGTAAAGAAATTAAAAAAAAGAATCTCGCGAGATGTCAGTATCAAATATTCGAAGATAAGTTTCCTTATCCTTCTGTAGTGTTGGGATATCTTTTTTGAAAAGCAGCATTGGGGAGATTATTCGAAAATATTCTAGCCATGAGAGTACGATTTTTGGAAGTTGGATGATTGAAATATGAAGAAGGATTTTGTTTTTCACATTAGCAAGTCCTGTAGAGACAAGGAAGTAGGCTTCTTGTTTTGTTAGACATTATGTACAATTTCACTGGAATCCAAACCAATTACAAACATGTCTTATTTTGATCTAATTTACCTGATCTAAGCGTTTCAAACTGATTGCAACTATGTCTAATTACACACGACCCACGCCCTTTGACATCTGGAATCTATATTCATATAGGGAAATTCAGAATCCGATAATACACTGAAGAATGGTTTCTTTTTGATCATTAAATGCGATTTCATTTGACTTCTTTCAAATCCTATTTAATAATTCGGCCATTTAATAACGTCAGACTGCATGGATAAATTATATTTTGAGGTTTTAAATTTAATAATAAGCTGGGAAATGTTCTTATTTCCTCAATCAGATTCTAAAAACATTTTTTATGAGTCTAAACCTAAGATATTTGTAAAATTTGTCCTTATTCTAAGTTAACGTATTTTCAAATTTCTGAGCAAAGGGTTGATTCTCTGTACCGCTTCAGTAAATATTATGTTGGTACAAAAATAATGACGTAATAATGTCGTTTTTGACGTTAAAAAATACGTCAAAAAACGACATTATTACGTCATTGTTTTTGCACCAACCTAATACTTGACTCTTCTTGCTATCTCCTACGTTTACAATAGCAAGATTAGGCAAAAAATTAAAAAAATGGCTTATATATGGGCAGAAGATGTTTAATCATCACTTTTCAGTCTTGATAGAGCTCAAAAGTGTCTTGTGGGTGATGAATTTCCACTCTACAAACTCTTTCCTACTGACGAAACTTTGCTAACCTCTCACTTACTTAGTCACTCTTTCCATGGAAAATGTTCTGACCGTCTGTATTCCACCAATTCTAAGCTTCACCGCTAAGATCTGCCATGCTAGCCATATTGTAGGAAATCACCTTCATTCTGTTTGCCTTCCATCGCTGAGATGTAAGTTCAACTCGAACAGCATTTCTCTAGCAACTGCTACTTTTTAGAATCGACTTTCAAGAGGATGCTTACCCGATCAATACAGCCAGTTTATCTAGTTATCTTAGCCCCATATCCTTATCAAGTGTATCTCTTACATCTCACTTTGTAATACTCTATATCGAGTGGCTCTTGGGTATTGTACAGAGAGAACATTATTGTAAAACTTAGAAGAAAAGATAATTCCACAAAAACAATTTTTTTACGAAAATATATTGTCTCTTTTTTTGCTGGGTCATCCATCAAACCAACAGAATTCGTGAGAGCATGACTTTCCGTTCCCAACAGGGAATTCTAATAAATGCTATTTGATCAATTATGACTTATTTTGGATTCAGATTCCATTGCTGCTTTGTGTCGATTATTTTTGCCTGAATCTTAAGTTTCATTTTATATTTTATTGTTGATTTAAACCTATTAGGTTACGCCTAAAATATGTCTATTTTAATATTTCTTTATATATTTAAAAAAATGCAAAAAAAAAAAAAATGCAAAAAAAAAAAAAAAATAAATAAAATCGTGTGCCGTCTCAAAGGAAACAGAAATTTAAAAAAAAGATACCAAATCTCGTTGTTCTTAATTTTGAAATATTTGGTGAAAAATTAATCCCTGAGAAATTTATTGAATTTAGACCTCGAGCGAAAGATTTTCTCATGAAATTTCCAAATTTAAAAGTAAAAATTATATTTTCGAGACTTAACTCATTCCAAAAACTTTACTATGAGTAAAGCAATAACGAAATCTCGGGAAATATTTACTGAACAAACGCAATCTAAAAATGTCATAATAAAAATTTACATTTAGTCTTTACTTTTTGTTTCTATACTCTTGTCTGAAATTTAAATATCTTATTGTATATACTCATGTATAAGTTTTCTTCATGTATAATGTGACCCTTGCTTTTTTTGGTGGAAAACCATATTTTTTCAAATAACGCGTGTAGAATGTGACTTTAGTTTCTGAGCAATATTACTAGGCCTACTAGAGTTAATTATTGAAGTACTGGGCATCATCCTGGACATATAACAAATAAATGGTCATCATTCTTTTTTGTACAAATTGGAGAAGGGAAAAGAAAAAAACACATTATTAATTCTTCATTTATATAAGTTATTTGTAGATTTTTAGCGGCACAAATAGTTAATGACGTTCTGCTGTTCATGTAGAAACAAAAATAATTAACCCCAGGAGGCAGGCTAAAGGAGCTTACTTGTACCGTTAAGATTAGCCAAAGTGTTATATAGGGCTGATATTCGTACAGGTACCGATGGAAATATTGTATGACATGTTTGACGTATCCACGCCACCAGAAATTAGCGAACCAAGAAGGTATAGTAAAAGATAAAGCTGAAGAAATATAAACTCCAGAGGAAGACATCTCAAAGAGGATGTTTTATATAGGAATAAAGTTTCGCTGCCGACACTTGAGTTTGAACATATATCGCCAGTGAGCAAACACAAGCGATACCATTATTGAATTAAGTAGACCACGTGACCAAAGAGGAAACGCATATATGTAGGAAGTAGCTGATGACTAACGATTGCAATTTCTAATCTACCCTCTATACTATTCGGATTGATATTTCTATTCTATCCTCTATTACTATTCGGATCACCATTTCTATTCTAACCTCTATTATTATACGGACAGCTATTCTCTATACTATTTCACTATACGGACTGCTATTCGAGCGAGTATTATCGAGCAAGTACTATTAGTGCGAGGGATATTCGAAGGCTTCTGACACCAGCATTGTTCAATGGCGCACTATAAGTTGTATCTACAATTACAAAGTATATTACTACAACGAGCATTAGAAAAGTGGCAACGAGGGTTCGTTGACATCACAAAACAAAGGTACCGTGTAAAAGAACTTATTAAGCTTTCTCTAATCTGACATAAGCCCATGAATGTTGAGCATTTACTGAGGAAGAAGCTGAAAGAAATCTTGGCTCCTCAAGTTGCTTGATAATTATTACTTTGCTTCGAGGCAGCAGGTATGATGTGCGTGTATATGTGATGGGCATATGTGCGTGTGATGCATGAGGTGTTTGAGATGTGTTTTAGCTGATGGATACGTGTGATGTTTGTATATGCGTGACGTGTGTGTGATGCAGGTGTGTGACGTGTATATATGTGTTGGGTTTATGTAGAATTGCATGTGATGTGTGTGAGATGGATTCAATATATGAGTACGTGATATGTGTGTGTGGTGTGCATATGTATATGTACGGGTAAACATTCTTTTTCTGTCTGCTGCGTCTCTTCAGGACGTGGGCAATGATCACCCTCCACGATTTTCTGTCTAGCAAGATCAGTCTTTTTTGCTATCTCTCTCATTATCTGTTCTACCAACCAATTACGCAAGCTCGTTAGGTAGCTTATTTACCGCTTTCCGCTGACTTCTTTGTCTTCAATATATCCTGTGGGTTTCAAATTCGCCAAGCCTTCTTTCCTTATTTTGTACCCTAGAAGTTTCAACTGCCTCTTTCTGATTCTAAGTATAAACGTCCTTTTTGTGTTTATTTCCTTTAAAACTTCATAATTACTCCCATGTTTGGTCTCAGTTATTTTCATCATCCTTCTGTGGAATAACATTTCTGTTGCTTCAAGTCTCTTCTTCAACTGTGAGGAGATTGTCCAGCATTCACTGCCATATAGGAGGGCAGATATTACGTAACAGTTCAGCACTCCTTTCTTTGTTTTTAACGAATTTTCCTGTTTCTTAATACTTTGTTTAACTTTTGGAAGGCATCATTTCGGTGTCGCATATGTCTGGAAATGTCATAATGAAAAGAACTGATATATGTATTTCAGAACACAACTGTTTTTTTAAAAAAAATCGATTTCCACCCAAGCAAGGTCTTAAAGCCACTAAGACACAAGGGGTTACTGAGTGTGGAAGAATTAGAAAACAGAAACATTCTGAATGAGCGGGGATAATAGAAGAGTAACTAGAGAGACAGTAGATAGCCATTGACATTGCATTTAATTTCTTAAAGATTAAAGTTGACTGGAAAGCATAGAGTTCCACTAGCGGGAAGTGTAAGAAAAGAAAATGTTGGCATAGAACTTACATAGTTATATCTAGCCAACTCAACTGTAAATTGATGAGGCCTCGTCGCCAGTCAAGCAGTGCGCTTAAATTCATAAAGTCTAGGTACCATATAATATACAAATATAAAAGCATTTGTTTGTAACTGAGACATTTTTGGTCTTTTTCCTCTTTCTAAAATATTAATGAAGGAGAGTTTTTAGGTTTTAAGAAGCAAATAAATTAATAAAATCAAAATCTTATGGCCTTATCTCAATCTGAAATTTATACACATTGTAAAATAGCCAAGAATATTATTTTTTTTTAAAAAGCGTAATTGAATGAACATATTAAATTTCCTTTTATCGCTTTTTCTGTTCGTATCATTTGGTTTATCATCACGCCACTCGAGGTCGCCTCTGCCAGCTTTGGCTGTGTTTCAGACAATTGCAAAAGTAAACATTTTTTTTTTACTTCATTGTAATTACATAGTTGTCTCATTATTTTTAATAGTAATATCCTGGTTTTGGCATAATTTGGAGTAGATTAGATGAGACCGTTTCAATTCTAAAAGATGGCAACGAAAAATATTCGTTAAATTATGTGAGAAGCGATAAAATCGATTTGGACTTTGCAAATGTAGTTAACAGATTTTTTTTATTTATTTCGCTAAAAGACAGCGTAGAAGTAAAAAAAAAATCCTGACTAATTCTGTTTTTTCTTCCTGTACGCATGCGCCCTCGCGCAAACCAATTCAAGAACATTTTCACTGATCTTGGCAAAACTTGGTATATAGATTCTTAGTCAGAATGTTCAGAGCTAATTAAATTTGGAGACATCAAGCATGTGTTGTATTTTTTTAAACCATTGGCAGGTGGTGGTGGTGGGGGTGGCTGCTACATTTATTTTCTTTTATAAATCATTCTTTTTTATTCTTGTATGATTTTATGGAAATAAATTTGCTATATATATCTTAATACATCACCGATTATATCGGAATGAAATATAGGGAGAAAGATTGTGCTGCACCAATCTTCCAAACGAGAACGGGCATGTACTGAAAAGTGGCATTTGAAATTCTACTATTTTGCAAGTGTTCGAATATCGACATTGACACTGATGCAGAACACAGGTTTATATTACTAATAATTAGTAAAATCAATAAGAAATCATTTTTAATACACACACATATATATATATATAGAGAGAAAGTATTTTAACAGAGTACGGAAAGTGTGAGATGCATTGAGATAGCTAGAGATACCTTACAAGAAAAGAATATATAATATGTTATGTAATATCAGTCCTCCTATATGTTATTGAATACTGGACAATCTCCTCGCAGATAAAGAAGAGGCTTGAAGGAACAGATATTTGGTTCTACAGAAGGATACTGAGAATACAATGAACTCAATGTGGGAGCACCGACGAAGTTTTAGAGAAAATGGAAACAAAACGAACAATTATATTTAACATCAGGAAGAGATAATTGAACTTTCTAGGGAACTTAATAAAGAAAGAGGGATTAAAATTTTGATACTCACAGGGTAGATTAAAAGAAAGAGGGGAAGAGGAAAACTATGCACAAGCCGCCTAGAGAGCTTGAGTAAATAGATGACGATGCAAGGTTTAGAAGAGATAAAGAAAAGACATATTTTATTAAGAGCTGCAAAAGACATAAAATTAACAACGTACTGAAGCGACACAGCACCGGCACATAGAAGAATATATATATATATATATATATATATATATATATATATATATATATATGTGTGTGTGTGTGGTGTATCAAAATACTTTTACAAACTTTATGGACGAGTTCCTCACACCAAAACAAGGACATATGTCCATATATACATATGTCCGCAAATCCTTCATTTTTGACTTATTAAGATTAAACTTTACGGTAGACGCTGTTAAATGTACAATCAAAGATACAGTGCAAACTACTTTTGCAGACTTTGGGGCGGGTTAAAGGTAAAATGTCCATATATACATATGTCCGCAAATCCTTCATTTTTGACTTTACGGTAGACGCTGTTAAATGTACAATCAAAGATACGGTGCAAACTACTTTTGCAGACTTTGGGGCGGGTTAAAGGTAAAATGTCCATATAAACATATGTCCAAAATGCCATCTTTGTATCTCAAAACAACAACTCATAACAAATGTTCAAAATGTCCTCCGCTTGCTTCTACACACGAATGCACCCATCGGATCATTGACTGGCGGACCCTTTTCAAATACTCCCACACGGTGTCGAATGGTTTCGCGGGCCCCATCAGACGTTGATGAAGCGTCTCTGCATTATTAATGTCTGCTGCATAAACCAATTGTTATAGGTCACCCCACAGATAAAATCAGGTCTTGAAAACGCGTAGGTCATGAAACCGATCCTCGCCTACCTATCCATCTTTCATGGTTTATATCGGCCAGTGCATCGGAAACAATGTGACTAAAATGTGCTGGAGTCCCATCATGAATTCCGCACATGTGCCTTCGTATTAGCAGGGATACGTCTTCTAGCATGTCTGGAAGTGTGTTCGAAATAAAGTTCCTGTAGACAGCTCTTGTAAGACATACTGGGAGAATATATGGCCCTACCAGACAGTCACCTACAATTCAAGCCGACGCATTAATCGTAAACTGATGCTGGTGTCTAACCTGTATTGTACCATGAGGATTCCGATCCGCCAACAAATGTTGGTTGCTCAAATTTGTTATTCCATCTCTTCCAAATGTTCCCTCATCCGTAAACAAGACTGAAGAAACCATCGGCAGAAGATCCCAGAGGGCGAAAGACCCTGCACACGTTGCAAATGATAAAGCTACTCTTGAAATACTGTCCATGCGGTACTACATGCTAGGTCCACTTGACGTGTGCTGATACCTGGGTCATCTCTGACAGCCTATGGAATGTGTTCTTCGTGCTCATGTCACTCTTCCATGATACATAGTTTTTGGTGAGACGGATGCTGTCTCAGCAAAGCGACGATAAGCAGCAGCAAATGTTGGCTGCCTTCGGTTGAGAAACACATTAGCCCTGCATCCTCGCGTCCATTACCATTAGCTCGGCCATATGTAAAAATCATATATGTCTGCTCACCATATGAATATCCTGCCATTGTTAAATGTGACACTTCTAAGTTAATTCACTACTACGCATGTTAAACATTGAAGACAGACTAGCCACAAATGTACACGAATGACAAACGTAACCTAGCCTACATAGCAACACAGTGACATCTACTGTAAACGTTCTTTAAACTTACCTCAACAATGACAGATTTTCGGACATATATTTATATAAACATTTTTCCTTGTTTTGGTGTAAGGGAACCGTCCCTAAAGTTTGTGCAAGTATTTTTGATATATCTTGTATATATATATATATATATATGTATATGTGTGTGTGTGTGTGTGTAAAAATTACCCTGATCAATTACATTTTTAAAGCTAATCCTGTAAGTAAAGGTGAACTATGGAGTACGCTAAGTGATGTAATTTAATGTTTAATAAACGATAATAGGTAAATTTTCTTGTTGAATTTTAATTATAAAAAAATTAAAAAAATTCACCAACAACATTTATTCCCATTCGTTTATTAGGCATTTAATTACATCACTTATCTTCCTCCATAGTTCCCCTTCTCTTACACAGCTTTAAGAATAGTTTAGAACGTTCTTAAATTTTAAAATTTTGATAATTTTACGATATTTTTTTTAATTCTGTTTCTAAATACATGTTCCAAAAGAAAATCCTTATATTTACCAATAAATACAATCCTTATATTTATTATAGTTACTCAGGAAACGAAACGCGTCATTTTCTTTTTTCTTTTGTCTTTACAAACACACAGACACACACACACACATATGTGTGTGTGTATTTATATATATATTTATATATGTATGTCGTTATATAAATCTTATATATATAAAGTATAGTATATGGTGTGTTTGTGCGTGTGTGTGTCTAAGCAACACCTCGGATCCCATTTTTTTAAAATTTTAAGCAAGCTTGAAGCGGCCCTATCGGCCGGCATTTAAGCTAGCTCCTGAGGAAAACTTTTGGTTTGGCCATCTTCACAAATAGCTAGGGAGTAGATATGATAGGTATCAATAAACTACAGAAGAACTCAAAACTGATCGCTGCATATAAGTATTGAATTAATGTTTAAGCTTACCTTTTAAAAGTTCAACGATAATTTTCTGCTGCTACTTAATTTAAAGACAATTTGATGTACGTAGATCCTCATTTACTGTACAAACAATTATTTTTATTTCGTGGTTGAGAGAACGGGACAATTTATAAGATAAAATTAATATAGTGTAAAGATGGGAAAATAGAAATTAGAATTAGTTAGACATTCAACATTTGAAGAGTTAGAGAAACATAATAGCTAATTATGTAAAACATATATTATGGAATCTACATGAATAAATGCGAAATTGGAGCTCAATTCTCCAACGAATTCTGAGATTAAAATCCCCAGCTCTACTTTATAGTAATTTGGTATTTACTCGACAACCAAAAAGTCGGTTGAGCTGGCCTCGATGCGAGCACCGATTCATCTCTCTGGTGCAAGGAGAGGGCGCAACCTCAGGCAGCTGTTCCCCTTAATATAATTTCCTCAGTTGCAACTCTGTCCTTTGAAGGAGCCGCCCCTGAGCGCACTCTGCCCAAAGACAGAGATGCAACTGAGAGATGATAAATAATGTGTTACAAACCATTCGAGAGAGTGGTGATTGTTTTGCCTTTCATATCAAAAATAGTTCAGTTTAGGAATATCGTCTTATATATGGCAGAAAATTGCTTGAAATTTGCATTTTACTCGACCTTCAACAAGTTGGCATCTCTTTGCGAAACTTTCCTTAACTATAACAGGCCAATTTGTGAATGAAATATTCACTTCATATTTTTGTTTTAAAGATTTCAAGTAGTGAATATATCTTACATTGCGAAACGATAGCGAGCGGGCGAAGTCTGCTAGCAATGCAAGACTCATCGTTAAACCGAATTGAGTTCTCTCAATCACTGTGTGTTTATCTAAAAATAATACGCTTAAAATTCACCTTCATACCTGCCGTCCGCCAACGGATCAGTGGTAGAATCTCAGACTGACGCCAATTCTGTCGGGTTTTGATCTTAGCTGCAGGTAACCGGACGTTTAGTCACACAGATGAGATGTGGTACAGCGGAGGAAGCAGTCTGTGGGTGACTATATATATATATGCATGCATAAGAGAGAAAGTTGTAATAGTAAAGTTATTTTGAACCATTATTTACTTTTATTTAAGCAATTATTAATTAGTTACAAGAGATGAGTTCTAGCTTTTTTGTTAATATTTCGATTATTTTTTTCACAACTTCTTCAGAATATCATCGCTGTAAATAAATTACGTTGTTCTTGTTCGAGAAAACCATAAACACATCAACCAATATGTAATATTATGTTGGTGCAAAAATAATGACGTAATAATGTCGTTTTTTGACGTTAAAAATACGTCAAAAAACGACATTATTACGTCATTATTTTTGCCACAAGCTAATAATAATAATTGAATAACGAATATAAATTAGAAAAAGTCAAACAAAATGAAAAAGCCAGAAGCCACAAAAGACGTGATCATCACTCATAGAAGGACGAAATAATGACGATATATATGGTAATGTTTTGAAAGCTTCTGTCCAGACAAATGCTCAGAGCTATATTGGGAAATAAGTTATTCTTTCAGCTTATTTGTTTGGCCATGGGCCTGCCGTCGGATATGACGGCGTCTGTACAGACGATTATGCGTTGGTGACCAACCAATGAAATCTCTCTTCATAAACGGTGAGGATGAAAATAGTTCGACATATTTTTTTCTAAAGTGGCTGTCTTGGCTGAGGAAATAGTTTAAATTTTGGACAGAACCAAAAATAGCAAAGGTATGTGAAAAATCGTTTTAAATTTCTCATCCAAATTCATTAACACACACTAAAAATAAGAAGCGAATAGCGTGGGTCGGGTCAGATATGCTTGGACAGCGTGTTCAAATCCAGGTAAAATGCCAGCTTCTCGAATGATAATTTTCTAGGTCCATCGTTGAAAGATTAACGCAATGTCATTTAAAATTCGACCGAATTAAATCATTTTTTATTTCACAAACTAATTAGGGTTAATTATTTACCTTGTTCTAAGTTTCCACTCGGCGTTCAATTCTAGGTAAACGCACGGATTTCAAATTTGGAAGATTAGAAGATAACTCCATTTCTCCCATTTCAACTTGGGCCATAAACTAATTTTATTTAATTGACAAAATTTGATTATCATCAACAGCATCAATCCTAAGTGTGACTGGATGTGGTCGTAGGGTCGTTGCGCAGTTGAGCACCTGACTAGTTCTCTCCACAGGTTGAAAGGTTTTCATTCATGCGCAGCGGGGTTTGGGCAAATAGACATGGCGAAGTGTATCCTTCTCCGGGTCAAACTACAGTCAATATCTTCCGACGTGACACGCGGCCGCTGATTCCATCGCGGGGAACCTTCCGTCTTTACCCTTGGGGGAATCCCTCCTCCAAGCGATGTCGTGTTATTACTGCACTGATTGTATAGATAGCTATGAATTCCATTTTACTCCGTTGTTCTAGATGACCGTTGAACCTATAAGTAAGTTCATTCAACCTTTTAGAGGTCTTGTTTTTAATCCTACAGTGTGTCTACCCACCTTCACCAGAAAATCCTGGCTGGAGAATCGCTTTAGTTTCCAATGACACGAACATGCAGCAGCTAGTACTAGTTTACATGGTACTTGTAGCACTCATAGAAAGACTGATAGATTATAAATATTATAATAAATATGAAAGTTGAAGAAAGCTGAAGGACTATTGAGCAACAGTGAGAAACGTCAACAGACAGAAAAATGAACGAAACTCCAAATGAATCCATTGGACGGCTTCGGATAGCAACCTTCAAACCTGAGACGCGCTTACAGCGATACACTAAATAATGCCATAAGAACCCCCACCCATATATAGGTCAGTATAGACAGTACACAGCAAATGAGAACGATGTTGACACTGAAATGAAGTATTGAATCAACGAATGTAGCAATTTTGGATAGAAAGAATTCAATAATAAGCGTGACTGGGTGGAAAGGTGAACTACTAGGAACTATGCAAGTGATTACATTTTAACAGCACAGACCAGTAGTATAAACACAAAGAAGTATCTGTTCTACAGAATTAAATATAAATTTGTCTGGGACATTGAGATTGAAAAGATAGGATCTAGTTCGGGTGAATAAGAAGAAAAAAAGTGAAAATAGTGGATTTCACCATTCGCTATCTAATAGAAAGAGAAAAACATATAAGTATCATGACCTTGCTAGAGAACGGAAATAATTTGTTAGACATGAAGGTGACAGTCGTATCAGTCATTAACTGATCCCTGGGAACGGCCCCAAAGAACATGGGAAACAATTCGGAAGAAATAACATTTCGAGGGAAAGATGGAAAAATACACACAACAGTCTTATTGAAACCAACTAAGATACTGAGGAGGGTGCTGGAGTATTGAACCGATTGCTGTTAGGAAATCTTCTTTACAAACCACTAGTTACTATGGGTATGAATTCTCAATGAGTAAATAATGATAATAATAAACTCCTTAGAAAGTCACTAAAATTAATACGAAACTCCTTATATGCAACACTCCAGACAATAAATATACTGAATCTGCCAGCGCTGCAGAAAAGAAAATTAAGTTACTGACGAAAGATGCTTATATGAAGACACTTGAACAAAAATGGAAATCTAAACCCTTCTGTGGAAAGTAAAAAAAAGTGTCTGGATGAACCAGACATCGATGTTCGCCAAATCCATCAATGGCTTAGAAGCAGTGGTCTTAGTGGGTGGGGGGGGGATACAGAAGGCCTTATTATAGGGCACAACAATGTCTTCCAACTAAATACTTACAAAACTAAAATCAACAAAGATGGCTCAAAATTTGCCTGTCGCTTATGCCATAAATTTGGTGAAACTGTTGGTCACATCGTATCAAGGTGCCCAGTCCTTGATGAAAAACAATATATTGTTGGACATGACAGACTAAGATAATATATACATTGGCATGGCTATCCGAACCATGGTATTGAAGTCTCGGAAAATGGTATAATCACCATTCGAATGATGTCACAGATGCTGATGATGTGCCTATACTGGGGAATTTCCCAAATATTACAGACAGGAAAATGACCAATCAGTCAGTTATGTGCCATGCGTGATACACTCTTAGGCGATCATGTATCTTTCGATACATGACTGACGAGGCAGATTTTTTCCCACAGTAGGTTGCCATTTCTTTCTGCGGAAGATCAGTTACCATCCAAGGCTATAGAACCCGGTCTGCCCTGCTATTTACCCATAGGTGGGAGGAGAAGATGATGATTCATACGTTTCCCAAGTGTATTAGCACGTAAGTGAATGTAATGTATTTGACTGGAATATGAACTCGGCTCTCCGATTCCTCAACCTATTACTTCACCGTGACCAGGCATAGTTATAAAAGATTTTAAGATAGGAATTCTAATGTTTCTAAAAAAGAATTAAAAAAACTGTAACATTATAAAGATCTGTAAATCGAGTAACAAAATGTGGAAACTTAAAACTACAATTATTTTTGTTGCGTTGCATTGGGTATGATAAAGAAGTGTACCGAAAATCATGTGAGTACAATTGCTGGAAACCTCAGCATCTCAGAGCTACAAAAGATTACTTTGTGCAGAACTGCACATATAATTCCCAAGTGCCCCTCTATTTAAATGAGACGTCTGAAATGTGCATAGTAACTGTCCTACAGTGACGATTTTACAAATAGATCCTGAATGGGACTTGGTAATTAGGCACTTAAAATTACTCTCTGGCAAGATGATATCACACATGATAATAATAATAATACTTCATTGAACATTAGTACTCGGATATAGCTGTTCTCAGCAAATAAGTACATCTTTTTTTATCATATTTACATATATTTGACAATTTCATAGGGAAATCCTACGGAAATAGACGCATAAATAATGATAATTATACGGATGTAAAGAACGAAATCAACAGAATTGCAGAAAGGTAGAGATTGTGCCTGTTTACACGGATCATTAGGAAGAGTGTCCATTGGTTGAAAGCATTAGATTGACCATATCTCATCTTAAGCCTCTGGTTGGTTCCGGCAGTAAATATGTATACAACAGAAATCAAAGGAATTAATAATAATAATAATAATAAGTCAAATTTTAAATACCTGCAAGTATAAGAAAAAAGTGGAATGGTAAAACTGCAATTATTGAGATAGGGACGTTTGGTATGATAAAGAAGTGTACCGAAAATCATGTGAGTACAATTGCTGGAAACATTAGCATCTCAGAGCTACAAAAGATTACTTTGTGCAGAACTGCACATATGATCCGCAAGTGCCTCTCTGTTTAAATGAAAAGTCTGAAAAGTGCATAGTGAACTCTCCTACAGTGACGTTTTTACTCATAGATCCTGGGTGGGACTTGGTAATTGGGCACTTAAAATTACTCTCTGGCAAGATGATACCACACACGATAAGAAAAGCACAATCAATTAAATGACAATTCCCCTATGGGGCCTAAGGACAAAGCAGGAAACATAGTATACACAAATGATAATTATAATATATCCTGATGCAACAATATGACACTCATGACTTCTGATCTAAGATGATTGAAGGTGTTAACATTTACATGTTTTGTCTTGGTGAATTAAGATTTTTTTTACTGCATCTACAATAGAAGTGGTGTTTCTTGGGCAAGATAGCTTGATGAAGCCCAACTCTCTCCAGGATGGTTTTGAATTTAGAGATTTTCCTTCTCCTAAACTGGTTGCCATCCAAGGTTATAGAACCCAGTCTGTCCTGCTATTTCCCCATAGAGACGAATTATCTATTTATATTATTTCTGATCTATTTCTATTTTTTCTAATTTCTAAATGCAGACATAAAAACAAATACCTATTTCACAATTTATACCAAACGTATAAAAAGAATACCAAGCAACACTGCTACATAAACCACCATTGATTCAATGAACACGAAAAGAGAAAAGACTGACGCCATAACACCATCAATTATTTTCTAATCCAAACTACCATCCTAATAATTATAATTATTGTTATTACCATTGCACCACCATTGTTACAATCACTTCTCACATTTTATCATAACGATTCCCCCCACCATTACTACAGCACCACAATTATCATTACCGTATCAGTCCACAATTATACTTTCCTCCCCTAGCAAATTTAAGACCACGTCATAAATACTAATATGTATTATAAATTGGAGTTTCTACCGTTTTTACAAGCACAAGCGCCAAAACAAGCAAATAACCGGCTTTAAAATAATAACAAAACAGCATTAAATATTAAAAATAATAATTTTATCTACCATAGTTTTACACAGATCATCTTAAGATAAAAAACAAAAACAACAAAAAAACAAAAAACAAAAAACAAAACAAAAGAAACAGACGGATAGATATATGAACGCACATGCATACGTATATATGTGTGTGCGAGAAAACATCATTCTGCGAACAAAATAGACGAACGGTCTGCGTGCGTTGACACTGCGATTTTCGAAGGAAGTTCGCTACACAATTCAACATTGAATATAGCGACCAATTGGTCATACACGCAACGACACATTGATGCGCATACACGCCCAGTCCCACACTGTTCGTATATGTTTATATTTGTGTGATCTGCAATGCGTGAACGTGCGTGTATGTATGGCTGCGTACGTATGAGTGGCGTTCCGACGACAATTTTCCCTCCCACTACGATAAAAACATCGATATGCGCAACCATAAAAATTAATCAGTTTGTCTGACGATCGCAAATAGCGTAAAACCCAGGGTTACAAACTCAATCCAGCTATACACACACACACACACACACACACACACACACACACAATATATATATATATATATATATATATATATATATATATATATATATATTCAGTGGGGACTTGAATGTATCATAAAAACTCTTGACATCCGGCCGTTACCGGTCAGAGTTTTGTGGCTGGTTGTCGTGTAAAAAAAAGGTAAAAAATGATATTCATTTACTTGGGTGACAGTTCTTAAATTTCTGGCCGTCAACAGGGTTTAGTAGAAACGGTACATTAGAAATGTTCTTGGCAACTGACAGGCAAGTAAAAATGTCGACGACGATGACGACGATGACAACAATATACCCGTTCGAAGTTTTATCTAACGGTTTGCAGATTTAAACTGCATAATCATACTGTTCCTCTGTTTCAGTGTTTTCCGTGTCGTACTGGAGATTCCACTGGAAATCCTTTTCTATCCATTTTTCTTTCTTGAAGGAATTTTGACGAGGTTAACACCCACAAGCCAATTTTTTAAATATAAATTGCACCAAAAAAGCAACGTCGGATCTGGTCATTATCTAGATGAATGGCCACTTGGGAATAACAGTAAGCGTGGGTGTACTGATGGTGTGATGAATAAAGGTTCTGACTGAGAAATTTGATAGCCGAGTTCGAATTCCAGTTGAATTTATATGATTTACTTTTTTAATCAATTCACTCCAAGCAAGGCGATAATGTCACTAAGATGCAAGGGGCTACTGTGAATGAAAGCGAATGAAAAGACTTTAGAAGGGACCGGAAACCCAATCCTAAACTGGGAACAAGGGATAAACCTCTCCTCCTGTTAAAAACTCACAAGTACACTTGGGAAAGGTATGGAGCCACCATTTGTCCCTTCAGCTATGGATTAAATAAAAGGCCAAACTAGGTTCTATAGACTTGGTTGGCAGCTAGTCTACCGTACATCACACATGGCAACTAAGGAAAGATGTAATGAATGAAGGAAAGAAGGGGGAATATGTAAATATGGCTACTCATATTTATGAGTCATCGAAGATAATCGACGGGAAAAATTAGCAATAATAACATTTCCGTATTCAAAGAAACTTTTGAACCAATCCTTGCATACATATAAAGAAATTCCTGTGAAGCACATATGAGACTGGATAAAAAAAAAAAAAATTATATTTCAGTTAATCCTCTTCAACCAATATTTTTATAATCCCTTTTTTTCTCTTTCCCCTTCTTCTTCGCCTTCCTTCTTTACATCATCCACGACACTTTCTATTACACACACCGTCACGCATTTGTTTATTTATTTTAAAAAAAATAATATAACGTTCATTATTTTTTTTAAAATAAAGCGTTGGGAGGTCAATTAATAAAAATCGCCTGAGGATATCGTAAAGTTCAAACCATGGTAGAGAGTTCAATCGACATCCTAAGTTTTAAAGTATATATATATATATATATATATATATATATATATATATATATATATATATATATATATATATATATATATATATATATATATATATATATAACACTATACTTCGCCGATGCGTTAGTTTTTCTTCATGTCTCTTTTTATTCAGTTTGTCTCTTCTACAGATACAGTCCATCTGAGAATATTTACATATGCATATATCGGTCGGGTTTCGATACTGGCTTGAAACAATCGGATGTCTAGCCACACTGATGAGCTATGATATAGCAAATGGATGACTATATATATATATATATATATATATATATATATATATATATATATAGTCATTTCCGATTTCTTCTTGAATTTTTAGGTCTAATGAATTGGACCGTGATTACGATTCCAATGTAATAAATTATTGTTAGGTACCTATTCTATTGTAATGGACTCTCCCACAGATAATAAGTAGCAGTGGCAAGTTCGGCTCAGTGGGTGTTGAGCGAGTCAGACATTGAAGTACCAACCATCACAACTAGATTTGCTGCGTCATTAACTCTTATTTCCAAGTTCCTAACGTTTTGTACGTCGAACCTAATTTAGGACGACTTATTGAAATACAAGCCTCCCCTGTGAAAACTACTCTACAACAATTATAACCATGGAATATTAGTGTTTGAGCCTTTTTATTATATTCTTACTCTGTCCTGGACATTGAGTTCTACCTGGATTCTATCCTCTAGGAAATTTAAATATATATATATATATATATATATATATATATATATATATATATATATATATATATATATATATATTAACCATTAATATTCTCTCTCTCTCTCTCTCTCTCTATATATATATATATATATATATATATATATATAATTATACATGCACTAATACTCTATACTATATATACGTATGTGTATGTATATACTAGTACACTGTAATATGTTAATACTTTCTACTTTATATACTCCACTTCTATACTGATACTCTATAGCAGGTGTTCTCAACCAGGGACAAATTCTCCCCAGGCGAATTTAAGGGTTTCAATGGCAGGGGAAAATCTTTTACTTTTTCTTGTTTCTATTTACAGAATTAGTTTTTATTTACAGAATTTGGGGCTAATGATAATAATCTTCATCAGAATGAAATTGATCCAAATACACTGACATTTAAAAAACTTTTTGTTAATTGAATTACAATACCCTGGTATTCTGTTGAATGTTTTGTTTATTGAAGTATACTTCAATTTATTTATTTAATATTTACTTATGAATTAAAACATATTAATATATATGCATTAAACTTAACAAGTCCATCAACATTTTCTATTGCTATTAAATTTGTAAAACACCTCTATAAAAACAATCTATGTAAATATATACATATATATACTAATATGGAAAAGAATGAATAGTTTTAATAATATATGCATATTATTTGGAATGCATCTTTTGAGTTGGACGATCTTGGAAGGGGCAGCGAATGACATCCTGAAAAAAGGGTAAATAGGGTAAAAAAAAACCCCAGTGATTGTCAACATTTTTACCCAATTTACTCTTCTTCAATTTAATTACAAAATTAAATTTAAAATTTTTAGCTTCCATTTTTGAAACATGGTTATTACTGTGTAGCGAAAAAACATTTTAAATCAGTTGATTTATAATATTAATGCTCTGTAAATTTATATTGAGCACTATTTTGCAAAAAATAAATATATCATTAAGAACACCGGATTACACATCTTACTGTTCTTTCTTTATATATATATATATATATATATATATATATATATATATATATATATATATATATATAATTATTTTAACAAAATTTTGATTCCATCGCGACACAGAAATCTGATACAGCCGTGCAGCCTCGCGTCCATTACCATTCGCGAGGTCGTATGGAAAATGTATATCTGTTTGCAGAACACGTTCCAGTTAACTCCCTACTACAAACGTTAAACATTGAATACAGACGAGCCACAAATGTACACGAATGAAAAATATAACCTAGTCTACATGGTAACACAACGCCATCTACCGTAAACTTTTTAAAACTTAATAACTCAAAAACGGTCATATGTTTATATGGATTTTTGTCCTTGTTTTGGTGCGAGAAACCTGCCCAAAAGTTTGTAAAAGCATGTTTGATATACCCTCTCTCTCTCTACACACACACACATATATATATATATATATATATATATATATATATATATATATATATATATATATATATATCAGCCTTTTTTTCTGTCTATTGCAACACTCAAGATCTCTACAAGGTGATTATCCTGAAAATATCTATGGGTTAATACCAAATATATAGTAAAAAAATTGACTTGAATAATAAAATCTGATAAAGTGCATCTAACTTTCTTCCTTTTCGGTTTATATGTTTGATCATTTAAAAAAAATACTTAATTTTCGATATTTTAAATATTTACTACTACTTTTCATCTTTCTGTTTGCTTTGTCTTCATCTTTCTTTTTCTATTTTCCCGCCATTCTTCTTAATCTTTCACCTTTTCAAAGCTTTGATCTCCACTTCCCACTTTTTTCGTACAATCTCCTCCTTCTTCCTCTTTTAATTTCTTGTTTCTTTTAGTCTTTCTATCTGCAAACATGATCTTTTTCTTCTCAAAGAAAGTTTGAAAAGCAAAACGCTGTCTGGATTTAGGTTTAGACATGTTCTTTGTTATTTCTTGCTTGGACATCTGACCTCAAATGCTCGTTGCTTAGCTGAATCGTTTTCTAGATCTGTAAGGCTCAAAGAGAATATCAAAGCAGAAAGAAAAATGTTCAAGTTTCTTGTGTCACAAATGTTTTAAATATATGATAAAACTTCCAATATTTTTGTTTGATGCAGACGATAAAATGCATGACGCAAGAGATCACGCGCTTTTTTTTTACGAGAGCAAAAGGATCGACAGCCATTTTGAAAGTGGATCACCCAATTGTATGTATGACGTTGGGTTGTTTGAAATGTAAAGAGCTGAGTGGTAGATTGCATTTTCACAGTACAAGAATATTTTGAGTGAAAAGGATATGCTTTTGTCCTTAGTTTTTGTTGGTGGATAGAGTTTGGACAGGTTAGATTGAATGCGGCAGGTGTACACAGCGGACTGACAGAAGGAAGAACTGTCTTTCTTAAAGAAAAATGTCAGAAGACGGATGGGTTAGAATCATGAAGACAAAAGACAAACTGAAATGCAAAATTGTAAAATCTCTCAGAAAAGTACAAGAATGATAAGAAAGAAAGAATTACAAACGTACAGAATTCTGCAGAAGAAAGATGCATAAAATGAAAACAATAAATAAAAGAAAAAAACGTTCAGGGAAGAAAGGAAAGATGACATGGAGGCATAAAAAAAGAATGAAAAATAACGTGAAAACTTAATTAAAAAGAAAGAGATGTAAAATTTGAAAGAAAATGCATTTTTATTTTGATAAAAAAAAAACAAAAAGAAAAAAAGAAAAAAAGGAAGAAAATATCAACTAGAATGAACGTAACTAAAATAGAAATGAAGAAGTATAGAGAGGAGGTGAAGAGGAATGAGCTGTTTGAAGAAAAAGAATGAAAAAAGGAAAAAGAAGAAGTAGAAACAAGGAAAATACTAAGACAGAAAAACAACAAAAAGGAAAAGAATAAAGAAAAAAAAATAAAAACGAATAAATAAGAACGAGAAAATAAATTTTTTAAAACATGGAAAAGAAAAAAAAAATTAGTTTCTTTTCTGATCCTTTTCAAAACGAAGTAGAGAAAGATGGAGAGAAAGAGAAGAGAAATAAGAAGAGGAAAAAGGAAAGATAATATAGAAGAAAAACGGGAAAAGAAAGAGAAAGAAAAGAAGACGAATGAGAAGAAAAAAAGGAAATAAAAGATGGCTGGAAGAGAGAAAGAGCGAAACAGTAAAGTGAAAGAATGAAGGATGAAGAATTAAATACATTGAGAGTAATAAATAATGGCGGCGTAAAAGGTGGAGGAGGAGATCAGGGAAGAAAGAAGCTATTAATAATAATGATAATAATAATATTCTAAAAATGTAAAACATGGTAGAAGAAAGTTAAGGACAAAAGAAGATTTAGACATGAGTGGAAAATGCTTTTATAAGGAATAAATAGCTAAATAAGAGAAGAAATAAAAGAAAAAAGGAAGGAAGGGAGGAAGAAAGAAAGGAAAGAGAAAGGAAGAAAGAAAGAAAGAGAGGAAGGAAGAAAGGATGGAAGAAAGGAAAAGGGAAGATAGAAAGAAAGAGAGTAAGGAAGGAAGAAAGAAAGAAAGAAAGAAAGGAAAAAGGAAGAAAGGAAGGAATAAAGAAAGATAGAAAGAATGGAAGGAAGGAAGTAAAAAAGAAAGAAAGGAAGTGAGAAAGAAAGGAAGGACAAAAAGAAACTAAGAGAATATGAGAAAATCGAAACAAAAGAAAGAAATACCGAAAGAAAGTAAAGGATGAAGTCAAGATAATAAAGATTGAAACGATTTAAAAAGGGACGAAAAATAGTTTCCTGAAAAACAATTTCAAAACAGAAAAAATGATGAAAATGCTTGAAATTGAAAGATAAAAAAATTGTAAAAAGAAAACAAATGATATCAAGTCGAAGTAAATCGATAAGAACGCATAAAGTTTGATCGTTTCATGGCAATGATTTTCCGGCTTCACCGATCACGTGCTAAAAGGCGAGTTACATGTCGGCTGGATTGATCAAGAGGCACAAATCTCGTAAACAATGCATGACCAAGGTGATGAAAAATAACACGCTCAAATAAATGCGTGTTGTTCACAATTTGTAAACCAAACCAATTCACTTCAGCACTCACCTTGTATGTGCAGTGTCCATTCAGGACCTGTCCGACTATAGCTCTCCACAACCTCCCATCTTTTGTATCACTTAGCAACATTTACCCTTTTGCCAGTCCTCCTACCCACCGTTCATCCATCCATTCATAAAAGCTCGTCACCCTCCAGTCCGTTTTTTCTTTGAGTTCTAAGAGTTTTAAATTTTCCAAGTTTTCACTCCTCATTGTTTCGAGAATGTTCAGCAACTTTTGCCTGATTCTGAGTAGAATTATCCTTTTTTGTTCGTATTTAAGAATTCTTCATTGCTTACTTGCAGTGTTATCCTTCTCAGAGTGTCTTATATTGTTAAGAATCTGTACTCAGCACTCAACTAAAATGTCTGTATACTTGAAAATATGTCTTCACTAATGTGTCCACAAGGTTTCCTTTTCGAATGCAAGTGGCACATTTTAATACCAAACTATATACCCTATGTATAAATATCATTGATAAGAATTATTGAACAACCAGACCTGATAAAAAATCTATCTGATATAAAACTATCCAATACAGAATTAGAAGCTTTTAGCTTTACAGTAAAATTTTCCATCTTGATTCATAAAACAGATCTTATAGTCGAAAATATAAATATCATATTTACATTAAAGAAACTGAAATTGTTTAGTTCTTTCCTTAAAAAAAATCATTAACTGGTTGTTCCATATGTCTCCCTTAATTGCGTCGTCTTGGAGCAGGAGTTAGCAAATTAGTTTTGCATCGTATTTAAAAAATGCTATGTCCCTTCAGGGTGTAGGGGATTATAACTCCTAGAGATTCTTTTAATTTAAAATGACTCTTCAGGACGTACACGATCATGACTCTCCACATTCTCTTTTACTTTAAAATCTCTAGTCAGGTCGTAAGGAATTATGATTGTCTACGGCTTCTTTTACTTTGAAAGTCCCTTCTGGACGTAGGCGATCATAGCTCAACACATGTTTCTCCTTTTATTATTTAGTAACTGACATGATTTCTTGAAAAGATAGCAAAATGCTCTCCTATTATCATCTTCATGGTTTCGAATTCAATGCAGTCTTATTCCAAGACTTGCTATCACGCAAGGCTAGAGAGCTCACTCTACTCTTCTATTTAAGGCTAGGCTGAAATTTGTTTTTCATTGCGCTATTCTTTACAGGGAATTACTATTTATATTAATCCTTACTGGGCACCCTACACCTGTAGTCTTGTGCCAGACTAATCTAAGCCATATAATTCAAACTGTCTCGCTTTGGAGAAAGCAATTTTCTTAGATTTTGGTTTCTTAGATGTAGCCATTTACGGAGAACATTTGTGAGTAAACGCTGAATATATCAATATACAACTTCGTGGATTTTCCACAAAAAGGGACGATTCAGATGTATGTTTATACAGAAAAAATACTTCAGGATTACGGTATTTTGTATCCGTAGCCAATAAGTGAAGAATCCTCACAATTTCACTTCTCAATTTTTTTTTCCTTTCAGAGAATTTCGAAACTCGCGAAAAGGAAGTGGCCGCGCCCAATGAACGCAAGCAACAAAATTAGTTTCCTTAACTTTTTCTAATCGTTTTAGTTTTATTGTTTTGTTTTTTTCCCAGAATAATTTTTTGTAAAAGTTTTTCTCTTTCTGATAAGAATAAAAAGACATGGATAAGTTGTGGATGAAGCTAACCAGAACCAATCAACTCGGTTTGCAAGCAGTTGCTAATCTTCTCTGCTAAAGCATAACCCTACGTTAGACACGTCTCATTTCGGTAAAAGACTGATTCATAAATATCAGTGAAGAAATCTTTTTTTTTAGAGGAGAATAGCAATGATACTCGGCATTGCCCGATTCTTTCTTTTGCTTGATTGAGTGATATAGTCATTTCTTTGTCTTAGAGATTTGCAGATGACGGAAAAACGTTTTTGGGAAATTCAAATAGGTCTTTGTGTCACATGATTCCACGGGGGTCCATGAAACGTAGTTATTCGTCCTTCTGCATTTATACTGTTCTCTATGATATCACTCTGATCACGAAGATGACATTTCTTGCCCCGGTGCCACATTGTTCTTGCCATATTCCCAGTTAAATTCCTCTACGCTCTGTCTTCATCAAAAGCCGGATGATGAGGTTAGTTATGTGACTCATTAAGCTATTCCACAGGAGCTCGATTTCATTTGCCAATGGCAACGCAGACAACGCTATAATGAGGGATCTACTAATGTCTTCCGGGATTTCATCAATCATATACTTCATTTATTATTTCCATTATTTTGTCGATGATATGCAGTAAGATAATCTCGTTAAAACCTAATAGAGAGGTTCTAAGCGGATGCTAAAACCCAGAGATAATAGAAAACTATATATATATATATATATATATATATATATATTAAGAAATGGACAAAGTCCGACAATTTATTTATTAAAGACATTTTTATGTTTAACGTTCTTTTTATAGATACAAGTATTTAAGTAAATGCTCTGTTTATAATAAACAGTATTAAATAACATTTACCGGCCTGAATGTCCGAGAAATTTTCATAGAAAATATTCGTCCTTTGACAGGATTCGAACCTGCATCCTATACGGAACCGCCATTTAGCTTGACGTGCTTAACCGCAAGGTCACAAAGGATCGTTCGGTTGGCAAGGTCGAATCTACTGCTTATAAACTTCAATCTTTGCGGCCGAGCGGTTAGGCACGTCAGGATAAATGGCGGTTCCGTATAGGATGCAGGTTCGAATCCTGTCAAAGGACGAATATTTTCTATGAAAATTTCTCGGACATTCAGGCTGGTAAATGTTATTTAATACTGTTTATTATAAACAGAGCATTTACTTAAATACTTGTATCTATAAAAAGAACGTTAAACATAAAAATGTCTTTAATAAATAAATTGTCGGACTTTGTCCATTTCTTAATGTATGACGTCATTTGTTTACATTTGATACGCCATGAGCAGTTATGAATGTACGAGATTCATGGAAAATTGATGTTTATTTATAAATATTATATTTATGAATTTCATGCTGAGAATGGGGTTTCGTATCAAGGGATTTCAATCATGAAGGGCTGCCCACTTGACAATCTTAGAGTCGGATTCCAGAGCCAGAGTTGTGTCATCTAAAAACATTTACCTTTCAGTCAATAACTTGAGCGACATTGACGTTCATTGGTTTTGGTAGTCAGGTTTGGTTCCATAGTTATGCTGAGCGTCTGACTCTTCCTTAATCTATCATTGACTTTTAAAAATCGTTACAATAAGATAATTTTTAGCAGAAGAGCTCATAATTTCAAATCAAATCGAGTCTATAAAACGATATACTTTCTGACATATAATAGGCGCTATATGTGGAAGAATGATGAGTAAGGTTGTCTTTCAAAGCATCACTGGTAAACTGGATGCTATTTATGCGTTCTACTTTTGTAAACTTGTGTCAAACTAAACTTTGTTTAGGAAAAAAAGCTAATTTTACTTAAGAGTGATACCTAACAGGAGAATCTCGCAAACAGTAGGTTGTGTTGTGACACCATTTAGGGGCGCAAAAAGAGGGAAAAAGAAGGAAAGGAAAAAGAGAAAGAAAAGAAAGAAAAGAAAGAAAAAAGAGCCAGTTTATTAGGGAACAGATAAATTAACTTATTTTGATAATGGAAGACACTGGTGAGGGTTCTGTCAGCCATTGTCTTGGGGCTGGCTGGCTGGCAGGATCCAGGTTGATACATTGTTTTGTTTAGATAGATAAAAAATTAACTGTGTCTTTGTGACAGGCTGATTGTCGGGAGTGGTGAAATTCCCCGCGAGGAAAATTTTAAAGATAAAGTCACCTACGAGAAGAGACATTTGAAAATGTTGTTTTGATAAATGAAGAATGGTGAAAATTCTTATGGCCATTGTCATAAAGCTAATTGACAAACACCAGGTAGATACAGAGTTTTAAATAGATAAAGGTTTACTTGTGTCATGATGCTGTCTGAAAACAATTTAATATGTCATCTGTTGACCACACACAAAGAGAGTCATCTCTAGGTTGGGTCTTTGTCGATGGGAGGTGTCATTGAGAGAAAACACATCTGGGCTGTGTTGGAATTTGAATATGACAGCGAAACAATATTTCGTTGGCGCCGAAGAATGAGTGTGTCTGGTTGACTAGCTTCTTGGTGCTGGCGAAAATCTGATTGAAGAATTCCATATGCCGTGACGTTAGGATAAGAATTGAGATTGTCACTCTACGGGTCGTATTGTACTCTTGGCGGCCAGAGAAGAAGAGAGAAACAAAAGAAAGAAAAGGAAAAGAAAAAGATAATTTTTGTTTTTTCTTTGAACAAAATATATATTTTTTTAAGAACAAGGCTAGTCTAGTCACGCCCACACTGTTGATCGGCCATTGGTTGAACGCTAACCAGACAGGCGGAGGTGATCATGTGACCCAAGGAGGCAGCCGCAGAGAGTTTAAATATGAGGGATTACTACGAAGAAGTGGGAAGATGTGCATATGAAAATAAGAGAAGGTGGGAATAAGAGAAGACTTCCAAAAATGGAAATAATGAATTTTTCCTGACCGAAAACAAAAGAAGGGGTTTATGGATTTAGACTTATCAAGGAACCTCAGGCCCCGACGAGCCCATCCCCGGTTTTGAATCGGCGTCCATATAAGCAAATTCGCAACGAGCAAAAATCAGTTGGAGTTTAGTAGAGTAGAGTTTAGTTGAGTTGAGTTACAGTTGAGTTTAGTTTTGAGTTCGAGAGAGAGTTCCAGTTGACAGCTCTGAAGCCCCGCTACGAAGAGCTGACCAAGATTCGCGCAACTTCCGAACTCATCTTCAAACCAAGAACAATTTATTTTTTTGAAGAACGACTTAGACTCACACCACCAAAATAAGCTTTGTGAATTTCGCCTGAAAACCACGTGTCACAATCCATATAGCGGTCCTATGTATCCAGCAACCAGATATAAAGTATTGTTATCCTTTTTTTGATACCATTTTCGACTTATTATTTTCTTTTCTTTTGCCCGTAGTTGTGCGATACCGCCCTCGTTGAACTCAAGCTTGCAGTGCGGCCTCAACGCTGATTGATTTCGTCTGCCTAAGATCAATTCACAACGTGGGTAGGCAGACTGGAGATCAAAGTAGTTACTTCGGTAACCAGACGTTGGAAGCGAGTTGGGAACGACGAGGCTGATATCGAATCTAACCAGATTCCCATCCAAATCACTTAAAGGTTAGATCACCACAATTGGCGCCGCAACCGGGATAAGACCCGGGGTTGGTTGACGTCACAATTTGACGTAACGGTTGGATGCCACAATTGGCGCCGCGACCAGGATAAGACTCTGGATCGGTTTTGGATGTCACAGTGTGTTTGATATATATATATATATATATATATATATATATATATATATATATATATAATACCAAGCAATGTTAAAGTGCTCAGTATACCAGAGATAGAGCGTATATTAATATAAAAGTGGGCACAATCTATAATGCAATCCTCAAGCTATATTAGAGGTTGCCTGATGATTGCAATCAAGGATGAAACAGACTGACGTTAGTGCCAACACACACGCACACACACAAACACACACACACACACACACATATATATATATATATATATATATATATATATATATATATATATGTGTGTGTGTGTGTGTGTATATATATATATATATACTTAATTTTTTTATACTAAATTTTTATCCGACATAATTTCCTACTATTCAAAACGTTTATTTTGTGGATACCCGTATTTGAGTAGACGCACTGTTTTTTAAAAATAGTGTGAATTACGTCTACTGGCCTCTAATGTGATGAAAAAAATGTGCTCTCCAGCAGTATTTGAACTAGCGTCTACCTTTGTAGGAGAAACCAACGCGTAAAATACTGTAATTGTCTCATTTTGTGTTGTGATACTCTCTTTAGCCGAGCGGTTAACAGCTCATACGGTAATTACTCCTATAAAGTTTGTGCAGTTTTGTCCCTGTCGGAGAGCACATTTTCTTTTTGACGGCACAGTAAATTTTCAGATTCCCGTTACGGTATCTCGAAAACAATTCAGTTACATTTTCAAAGACCGATTAAGCTAGACCATTCAATCATGAAAGTAAGGCATAGTACAATTACAAGTTCTTTAAAAGAAGTGTATATTTTTCGTTGTGGCATTTCGAAGACCATATATGCAAAATTTATTAGCGTATCTGAAACATAAACAAATTAATTTCTAAGAAAACAGTAGATTTTATTTATTTGGAATCTCACATTATTTCTTCTCATTACAAACTTTATATTTTGTGGATATATATATATATATTTCAGTCGACATGCCTGTTTAATTTTAACAGCATTGAAATATAAAAAAAATCTTTAAAATATATAAAAAAATCAAACAGCTGTCAATCAAATAGAAATGTTCAAGAATGATTTTTAAGGGTTGCTTTTGGTCCTTATATTTACAAATGAATTAATCGAAAAAGGGACTGGTAATAAAATAAGCACATCCCATCTCCCTTCTCGCTTGTAACCATCCACTATAATAAAAGAAACGTTTTCAGTGCTAAAGCTGAATTAGTCAAATAAAGCTTCTGAAGCTTCTAGTTAGGGTTTTTACTATATTACAAAATGTTTGAGCTAAATATGCATTTTTCTACAAACGAGAATTATCTTGAAATATAGTCAGTGACGTTAGAGGAATGAATCAATCGAGAGGAGGCCATTTCTTTTGACAGGTTAGGAAGTGATAAAAATGATTAAAGAACAATCCGTAAAAATTTCTGCGTATCTATTGTTATCCAAGTGTTCAATTCTTATCACTTCTTCTTACCAAATATTCAAAATTAACCTCCATCCATGTACCTTACCCACTGGCAGTCGGGTATTGTCTGTTCAAAGCAGTTATCGCCACAATATTGGAGGCTCGCCATTTTTTAATACTCCAAAATGCCTGTCATGTTGAAATCTCGACAATATCGTAGAATTATGGATTTTTATTTCTCCTTTAGGATTGGTTAAGTCCGTCTCGCCAGCAGTTTTAGATTAAAAAGACTGGCTTATGGCTAGTTTAAATGCTTTTAGCCAAAGGCTGAAGAGAGAGAGAGAGGAGAATAGACAGAGGGGGAACAGATCGAGCTGGAGAGGGAAAGACAGAAATGGAAGAGAGAGAGAGAGAGGGGGAAGAGAGGGGGAAGAGAGAGTAGGAAAAGAAAAAGGGGAATAGAGAGAGAGAGTGAGAGCGAAAAGTGAGAGGGAAAAGAGTGAGAGGGAAACGAGTGAGAGCAAGAGAGAGAGAGAGAGGAAAGAGAGGGAGCAAGAGAGAGAGAATAGACAGAGGGGGAACAGATCAAGATGGAGAGGGAAAAACAGAGATGGAAGAGATAGAGGGGGAAGCGAGAGAGGGAGAGGAGGGAAAGAGAGTTGGGGAAGAGGGAGAGAGGGAAGAGAGATTGGTAAAGAAAAAGTGGGGAATAGAGAGAGAGAGAGAGCGAAAAGTGAGAGAGAAAAGAGAGAGGGAGGTAAAAGAGTGAGAGGGAAACGAGTGAGAGCGAGAAAGAGAGAGAGAGGGGGAGGAGAGAAAGAGAGAGAGGGGAAGAGAGAGAGAGAGAGAAAGATTTCTTAGATTCAATTTCACTGAGATTTTATGAAAATAAATTTTCTTCCGATCTTTTTAAATTTTTTTTTATTTTTCATGTCTTTTTTATTTCTATTATTTTTTCTTATTCTGTCTTCTTAACCCTTCCTCTTCTAATTCTATGTACTCTTATTATTTGAAAGACTGAAAGACATAACCTGAGACAGAAAAGGCATATCATACTCCATTAAAACCAGAATCTGCAATGCTTTCATCATCTTCGTATCAATTTCTGCCTGTGCAACCTTGGCAATCAGAAAAAAAAGGCACATACAAGATCACATAGTCTTAAAAAAACAATGGATGAGAATGAAAATGACGACCATAAGGAAAAAGCTAGATGTGATTACTGATATAATTACCCCGATTAGAAGAAGGAGTCTAAACTGGTTAGACCATCTATTCGGAAGCTTTCTTTCTAGATCCGACAAAGATAGTTTCTCTGAGAAAAGACCATGTGAAAGATCCACCCAGGAGGTCGCAAAACCAAATCAGAGAGCACACAGGAATGGTCACATCTAACATTTAAAAGAAGTGCCTTAGACAGAAAGAAATTGCAAAATTGTGTGCATAAGAAATGCACAAGAAACTCGTTATGCAACTAATTAAGAAATTTGTATCATTTGTATGTCGCCATATTGTAGCCATCTTTGTTGTTATTATAAAGAATCGATTGTCAGTGACGTGTCGATTCGTGTAAGCTTCATGGAGTTTCAAACTGACATTTAATATACCGGTGTAGATTGTTCTCGTTCGGCATCTCGATTAATTCTCATTTAGTCTTTAGTTATTACGCTGTTTCTAGTGAGTCAAAGTACAAACTATTTAGCCCAGGGACTGAAATCAATATGACTAGGACATCAAATTCGCGAACCATTGCTTTAATCCATTAGGCTATTTTCTCCCAGTACAATATTGACGATTGGGATATTGCTACTGCTTGTCATAATTTACTGCACTCACAGAAGCTTTTCTTTTTTTTTTGTAGTGTGGCGGCTGCTGTTGAAATCTTTGTTGTCATTTCTCTGTCTTTATCTATTGGCAACTTCCATATCGCATAAATATTTTTATTCCGTGTTTCTGATTTAATTTTGGTTTCATTCTTTTATTTTCCTCGGCTGATGATTTCTAAGCTGAGATGAGTTCATCACAAGTTCTAGTATAGGTAAATCCAAGTCAGACAGACCGCGGTTAGCCAATCTTTCAATTTGTGTGCACCCCAGGTTGAACGCCAATAATTGGTATCAGTAATGTGGGACAGTTATTAGGTTAGTGCAAAAATAATGACGTAATAATGTCGTTTTTTGACGTATTTTTTAACGTCAAAAAACGACATTATTACGTCATTATTTTTGCACCAACCTAATACAATAACAAGTCCCTGTCTAAGTTATGACGTCGCAGAAGTTATCGGCAATTAAGGGCCGAGTCACGACTAATAGAGGGGGTCTAGTTTCTGTAATGTCTTTGCCTAGAGCCGGTTCAGCCCAACTTGGGTGAGAGAATGCAATAAATTATACTGGAAACAGTGGGATGTATGCAATTATGTCAGCCATTAAACAGCATTGTCCGTAGGATTTACTTAATATCTGTCTATATCTTTGAGATGAGGTATTATGATTACTTGAATTATTTACATTAATCGGAATGTTATCCTCATCTTCATTGCCATATTCACAACGTTTCGGCCGTTGTACGCCCCGACCTTCTTCAAGTCATTGGAATTTCGAACTCTACCTCTTACTTTACCGGGTTAGATTCTTGTTCTAGAAAAAATGAGCATTGCTAAAAAATGTTTACTGAGACATTATGTTTATAAGTCCCCAAAATTCATACAGAGGTGTCCTCAAGGACAAAAGGCACAGTAGATAAAGACGTTGGTTAGATCAAGTGACTAGACCTAAAGAGTTGTGAGTTCAATGCCAGTCTACAGCAGTGGCGAACCAATAATTTGGACAGTTGCGTTAAAGGGAAATAACTGAAACACCCGGAACAGGCATGGCACGTGGAACTAGAACAATCTACATCAGTGGACGAAATAAAGGGTTCGGTTCGAAATTCCAATCACCTGAAAAAGGCCGGAGTGTACAACAGCCGTAAAGTTGTGAATATGACAATGAAAATGAGGATAAAAGTCTGAATAATGTAAAAAATGCAAGGTTTTACTTAGTACAAGACAGGGCCAAATAGAAGAAAATGAGGAAGAGGGACCCTTTTACGTAAATATTTTAAGCGGGTTACATTATGAAGATAAGAATTAGAAATGCTGCTTTTTATATGTTTCTAAACATTGACCGTTGGTCATTGAACATTGAAAATACACAACTTTCTAAAGCAAAGAGTAAATTCTCAGTTTTTATTTTTGAAACGAAGAAATCAAATTCGAGTTATGTGGTACCTATTTAAAATGTAAGAACTGAGAATAAACAAATTCATCACTATAAATTGTTCATTTACATGCAAAATTCCTGATAGCAGCGAGGTTTTCGTTCTCCATTGAAAAGCTTAATGTAGAATTGACGTTAGGAGAAATCTATGCATTATTTTCCCAATAAATTTCGTTGCAGGCTACAAATATATCTTTCTGTGATACGTGTTCTCTCGCAGGGAAGTATAAATACTGCTTCTTATAAACTTAAATACAGGATGCGAGGGATAAACTGTCGCCTAAATTACGCAAAAATGAAAATAACACTGACATCACATTTTAATAGATATTTAGCAAAATTACTCAAAATATTTTGAAAAACTAAGGATTAAATTTATTCAATAAAATCGCCATTGGCTTCAATCGCGGCCTCCAGACGACTTCGGAATCTCCTGCAAGTCATCTGGACGTTCTCTTTGTTTTGGTGAATGTTTCCCTAATCCTTGCTTTTAGTTCATATTTGGTGTTTCAATGAGTTTTGTTGCTCTCTTCTTCAACTGTGCTCCACACATATCAAGGGGGTGCAGTCTGGAGAGTTAGAAGGCCAGATATAAGGGGTGATGTGGTTGCAGAAACTGTCGACAGCTATGACTGGGTTCTCCTGCTTATGGTGCATGGTTCAGAATCCTCTTACCAGACATAAGGTCTTCCAGCAGCCACCTCCTTGACCCAGGGCAGCACTAACTTCGCAAGGCACTTAATGTAGGTCTCAGTGTTGAGTCTGCGGCCCTGTGTTAAGATGAATAGAGACTCTAAACATTGATGTTTAGTCTGAATCTAGTCAGAGCTAATGACAGCAGAACAGCCACATTTATGGAGGAGTGAATTGCGTGCTCATGGTGCTCTTTTTATCGCAGTAATGTTGCTCTGCTCTGAGCTTCGTTACAATTTAGATACAACATTAATAGACAGAACTTGTCCATAACGTTTAGCCAAACCTATTACACACGCACACACACACACACACACACATATATATATATATATATAAAAGTGAACATAGAAGTCAGCACTTAGAGGCGACAGTCTGTTTCATGCTAGACGCAATCGTCAGGCCACGAGTGCTGTTATTTTTCTCGGCTATTTATATATTCGGGTTAGTGGTGCATTGTGGGCACTCTATTTTGCCGGTTATTTTACCGGAAGTCGTTTATTTGTTTATTTATTTATTTGGGTGAAATTATTTTACTTGTTTTTATTTCTTTTTTCTTTTATTTCTTATCTTATATATTTATTTATTTTTATTTTTATTCTTATTAGCAGGTGTTTTTATTAAAGCAGTAAAAATCTCTTTATATCGCTTATTTAATAGTTTTGTTTGTATTTGTGAAGATAATTAAAGTTATTTATTCAATTTTGAGGTTGATTGTTGTAGTTTATACTAACTATTATTTTGTCGGGAGCAGTTTTTAATTTGTTTATTACTTCATGTATTTATTTGTTTTTTTTCTAACGGTTACTTTATCGAGATCGGTTTTTTAGTTTATTTATTTATTTGGATGAATTTAGATTAATTTATTTTACTTGTTTTTATTATTTATTTATTATACTGTATATTTTTATTTACACTTTTCGGTTTTCGATTTTTAAGTAACGTAGTATTTATTTTTCTTTTATCATTATATAACAGTTATAGCTATTTTTTTGTCCGATTTTTGGTTTGATTTTTATAGTCTAACTAATATTTTGGTCATGTTAATTTGTTTATTATTTACTTTATTCATTTGGGTTCATTGATTTTGTTTTTTATTTATTCTATTTCGTCTATTCTAACGTGTGTAATTTGGTAATTTGTTTGGGTTAATTTATTTTGCTTATTTTATGGTCATTTTGTTTATTTTTTTATTTTATTTTGTTTTTTTCAGTTCTCGATTTTTAAGTAACGTAGTAAAAATTTGTTTTCATGTCTGCATTTTGAGATGAGCTCGGACCTTTTATTTAATGATTTATTTTGGTATGAGAAGGTAATGATAGCTATTTTTTTCCTCCAAGCAAAGTTTGCAAGTTTTTGATTGGTTATTGTAAGCTGATGATCTTTTCCTTATTTTCCAAGATATTTTTGGTGTGATGTGCGTTTTGTTTTTAATTTTCCAGATATACTTAGAAAGCATTGTGCTGTTCGCATATTTACTATTTGTGAAATATGTTTTGTGTGCATAATTTCTTTGTTTCCAGTGTCCTTCAGTTACTCCTATGTACACTTTTTCATCATTATCTGGTGATTTTATCGTGGTTTGGTATATTACGTTGTTTTGTAAACAATTACCATTTAATGGACATTCGTTCTTTATTCTGCAGTTACACGTGGTTTTAATTTGTTCGTGTGGTTTGTTGAATTTTTCCTGTTGTTCTTTTTTATTATTTGTGCCATGTTCTCGGTGCAACTGTAGCTGATTTTTACTGTGTTTTTGTTGAATATTTTGTGTTGGGTGCTTGATTCCGGGAAGTGTTTGTATAAGAGTTTGAAGAATATTTTTCCTACGTTTGTTTTTACGTTTTCGTTGTACGGTAGGATGAACCATATGATAATTCTTTTCCTGTTGGCCTTTTTTGTGTTCTGTGGTGAGTATGTGAGTGTTGCTGGGAATCCTCTATCTTTTAGGGCTGTTTCGCAGTCATTCTTAACTTTGTTAAATATGGATTCATTGGAGGAATTGTCGGAAAGCTTGCGGTTAATCGATTTTGGTGTCTGTTTGATTATAGAAGGCGGGTGGTTTGAAGATGTGTGTATATAGAGTGGTTTATCATTGCGTTTCTGTATGGTTTATATGTCCCTTTTCTTAGGTTGAAGGTGACATCTAGAAAATCTACTTCGTTTACGTTAGTTTTTATATCTATGTCGAATCCGTTATTTTTGAAAATCTTTATTAGTGCTTTTCTAGTTTTGTCTGTGTTTTGTTTGTTACAGTTTCTTAAGACCGCCGTTCCTGTAGAGTCCTGTTTCATTTCTATCTATTATTTTGTTTAGTTCGTGTAGTAAGTAAATACCTATGATTTCGCATGTCTGGCACCGTCAGAGCTTCCCATTGTAGTGTCAAATATCCCATCTTCCTTTATCAATGCTTCTTCATTGTGAAATAAAAATGATTTAGGGGTGTGCTTAATGATGTCGATTTCGTTTGGTTTTATTATTTGTTCCTGAGCTAAATTAATGGCCTTATCTAGTATGCGTTATATTATAGATGGGTAAAATTCTTTTACGCCTAATTATAGGAATTGGCAATTTTGTTTGTTATTTATGCTGTGGAACCAGTCAGTAGTTGTCTTTGTGTTTTTCCACTGGTTTAGTCCTAACTTCTTCCTAAGTTCAGAATTAATTCTTTGTAGTATCGTTTTACTTATTTTACCTAGTTCGCTTTTGGCTGGGTTTATAAGTCTGCATGCAGGGTTGATTTTGAAATCTTCTTTGTGGTCTTTTAGTGTGATAAAGGCTTGCGCCTTGCTGATGCAACTTATTCAGTCATCTAGGTCTAATTTTTGGGCAATTGCTTTAGCTTCAAGACTGATATCGTGTTGTATTGTTTTTGGTGCCTTTTTGTATGTTTTGGTTATGTTGTTCTTGAGTAATTTATTGTGCGTAGGAGGGCTTAATTTGTATAAATTTCTTGTTTTGTCAGCTGCGATGAATAATTTTGCTGAATTGTTTATTTTAGTTATAACTTCATTTAGTTTTTTTAATGTATCTTGTTTTTTATGGAATTTTATGTTTCTATGTCAGTTAAGTCTTTCTCGAAGTTGTCTAATTCTTTTTGTTGCGGGGGAAATTTTTTGGTTTTGAAGCCATATTTTTCCTTGACTATATTGTTATTGTGAAGGCCCGGATTTAAAAAGAATTGGGCTTTCCATTTCGTTCTTTTTAAGGAAGTAAATATATATATATATATATATATATATATATATATATATATATATATATATATATATATACCCTCGAATAGAAATAATATTTATTAGCACTAGTTCTTAAAGCACTATACTAATCTATGCATATAGAGAGGTACGATATCCAGTTCTAATATAGCCATATTTTTCAAAATTTTTACCTCACTACTCAGTTCTAATATAGTCATTTTTTCAAAATTTTTTATCTCACTATTCACTTCTAATATAACTATTTTTTTTCAAAATTCCTATCTCACTATTCAGTTCTAATATAGCCATATTTTACAAAATTCCTATCTCACTATACAGTTCTAATATAGCCCTTAAGAAACATTAATCTAGAAAAATGTTCCGTGAACAAGCGATAGTTCCATTGGCGATGAGTAAAACATTTTCCCCTGCTTAACCATGTTCTATCTTCGTTCATATAACATTTGTATACGAAATTCGCGTTCATGTTCAGTAATTCGCTCTATTTTATGTAATTCACTGTGATTTAAGCTATTCTATCCATAAATATTTTTCTCAGACATTTATCCTATCGCTATTTCATAAAATATTTTGAATTAGCGTTTTTTATTCTCTTTCACTACGTGCTGGATCAAGAATTCATAGGCCTTACCAGTGTGCCAAGATAGAATGATCTAATTTTACAAGGTGGTGGTAATAATCTTTTGTGATTAGCTCAGCATAGTCACAAACTTACTGGTTGGATGTGTCATCCAATTGAACCAGCTTTTCATTGTCATGCTCGTCGATCTCTGGGAGTTTGATTCGGACAGGAACTAGCTTGTATAGAGAGATATCTGACAAATCTAAATACACAATTTACTTACCTTATTTTTTCAGAACTGAGAAAAAATTACATTAGGAAATGTCGTCTAAAGAAAGGGAGAGTGATATAAGGTAGCCAAAAAATTCTTTGCCGTTCTTGATTTATTAGTAAAAAAGTTATACAGTAAATTTGACATACAGTTAGTCCTCAAAATAATCCCTCTCTACATCCAGAGACTTTTACCAACATGCCTCCAGCTGCGCAATTCCCTGGCGGTAAAAATCATGCAAAGATGCCTGTGAGTGCCTGCCGCAGGTTTGTTTCATTTGAAGGATTTCCTACGAACGTGACTATACATGGAATGGAAGAGATGGTAATCTATTTACACTATTTACATTGTTCGAACTGGTCACGTCTTTATTGTCACATTCATGACGTTTCGGTCGTTGTACGCTCCGGGCTTCTTCAGGATATGTCTATATTTCTGAGATAGGATATTGTAACTATTTACATTATTTACTTTGTTCGGACTGTTGTTCTCATCTTTATGGCCACATTCGCGACGTTTCGGCCTATGTACGTTGTGACCTCCTTCATGTGTTATTTGTTGGAATTTCGAAACAAACCCTTTATTTAGACCACATGAATAGATTGTTCTAGTTCCCCATGCCATGCCTTTGAATATACCAGTTTTAGTTAATTCCCTTGATAACTTTCCAAGTTTTATTCTTTCAGTTGAGGCCTGACATTGAGGAACAGTACATCCTTGCGATTAAACAAAGCTGTCTCTGCTTTAGTGCCTGTTCTTCACGTTTCAACTGCTGCGTGTATAGGTCCTCAGTGCTGGTTTGGTCGTTGCTGGTTTGCTAGCAGCTAATAGTGCACCACTTTTCGACTAAATAATCCAGGAGATACAGATACAGATACAGATCTTATGGTGTGAGGCACGGGGTACCGTGGTGACAACCAATGTCTGGCACGCTTGCGAGTGTCAAACAGGACCTAGTTTTCGTTACAGATGAGCACTCAATTAAATATGGGGTACGTTGCATTGCCGAGAATGCAACGAGAAATACACCCTTTTTTTCTTGTTAGCCTCTGTGTGTAGTGTAGTCACTTTCTCAACTTGCATGCTTTTCCTATGTGGTGCAGATGAAGTCTGGTCGTTTCATCAGAAACCGGGAAGCGTTCGGTAAGCTCACCACCGTTTTGGCTGTTGTCCTCCGATATGGCTGTTGTCCTCCGCTACGGCTGCCTTCATGGTCTCTTCAGCCAGGATCTGCGAGATTCGTAACAAAGGGACAAATCTCTCGACCTGAACATCTGGGATCAATGCCTGGCGATGAGTTCATTCACAGAATTATCCCCAAACACTTGACGTTTTCGGCGACTTGATGCGGCTGCGGACAATCCCACATTAAAGTCATAAAGCAGATAACCCGGAACAAGCTGCTTCGACGCCGCCATGTTACCTTACCGCTGCTCTAGCTATGACTGATGTGTGTGCGAAATGCGTCTTCATGGGCCATGAACAATGCAACCACCTCATCACTTTTCCAGCATTTGATGTAATCATTTGCGTATCAGTGAAGTAAAAAGCGGCAAGAATTTTTGGTTTATCTTATAGATGGAAAGTAGAAGCAGTGATGCATGCTACTTTCTACATCGGTCAAGTTATGCAGGTCATAAAAAAGGCATTATATTACAATAAATTCAACACAATTGTTAGCGATATTCTGATATTTTTCTTTGTGTCTCGGAGCTTGGGTCGGTGTAGTAGATGGATATTAATCCAGGTGAGGTTTAAAAAAAAAGAAACCTAGAAGGAGATAGGGGATAATACGAGAATGCAACAACATATAGGAAACCGACAAGTTTTAATCAATTTGTAGGGTTTAAAAAATCCCAGGAAAGAATTATTCATCCAAGAATCATCTCACGCAAGGTTTCTTTTTCTTGTCTCCTTTCATGTTTCTTCTTTTGCATTTTCTATATCATCGTATTTCTTCTCATCTTTTTTTTTCCTCGGCTCCAATGTTACCCGTGTTTTTTCTTTATGTACATCTCTACACATATTCTTTGGTGGGGAGATCGCTTAAAGTTCGCTTTCCAAATTACAAATTGAATATACCAAAAATCAAACAAGTACAACAATTTAACTATTTTGGAAGTGTTGTAACAGAGGACGAAATTGTGACACTGAAGTACGAAGGCGCACTGGGATAGAAAAAGATGCCTTCAAGAAACTAAGCAAAGTATTAGGAAACAGGAAAATTTCCTTAAAAATAAAGAAGAGCGTATTGAAATGTTACGTAATATCACTCTTCTCCAATAAGGCAGTGAATTCTGGGCTATCTCAGCTCAAATGAAGAAGGGGCTTGAAGCAAGAAAAATGTGGTTCTACAGAAGGATGCTGAGAATACCATGGATTTAAAATGTGTGCCACAACGAAGTTTTAAAGACAATGGAAACAAAAAGAATATTTATACTTTACGTATGGAAGAGAGAGTTGAAACTGTTAGAAGACATAATGAGGAAAGGGAACTTGGAAACTTTGATACTCACAAGACATATTGAAGGCAACAGGGACAAGAAAATAGCGCATAAACTTCTTAGGATGCTTTTCGTAAATGGATGACAGAAAAAGGGGTTAGGAGCGATGACAATAAGAGAAAATTTAGTAAGAGATACAAACGGCAACGAATTTTCTCCTTCATATTAATTATCCTAATACATCTATCTATCTATCTATCTATCTATCTATCTATCTATCTATATATCTATCTATCTATCTATCTATCTAACAGTGAAACTCACCTGTCATCTTTTTATTAAATAACACCAAATCCAGTATTTCAGTCTTGATTGGGGGATGCATTTGAATCTTCAAATCCTAGACGATTCTATGCGTTTCATTCTCTTGGACAGATTCTCTTCTGTGCATTTACCATTGATCTGTAACGCAGTCATTTGCACGGTTACCAATGGATTACCTGTGGCACCCAGTCATCTAGGTTTATATATAACATGACTGGAAGAAATTCTCAGATTAGAATCTGCTACAGCGTAATTTGGAGTCCATATATAATACATGAAATGTATGCCTTTTAACCAAACAGATCTTATAACATTCAAATCTGATCCAAATCTAAATTGAGAGGCACTGTGGAGTAATGGATAGCAGCTCGGAGTGAGAAATCGGAAAGACAAGTTCGAATTCCTATCGAGTTCATTAGATTCGTCCAAATATCCTTGGGAAAAATTATTTATCTCTTTTCCCTGGCTGATTTTCTAAGTAATAACATAGATAACACTATCAAAAAAACTACTTAAAAATACAACTCTTTCAGGTCAATAGTTCTGTTATTCTTGTCAAACAGTTGGACATTAATAAAATCACTGATAAAAAACTTAGATGACGCATTCAACTATTTTGAGCTGTGCTAAATATCAACTGGAAATAACATATTCCTGATAAAGAAAAAATTATATAAACTTACCAAAGTTTACGAACACAATCAATTTGTTTTAGGCCGTCATTAGCAGCCATTTAATTTGTCTGTTTAGATCTTCCATTTGAAGACATCGTATTTCCTTTGTAATTCTTTCAATTAGTCTTTTGAAAACACTGCACAATTTTTAGTGTTTCTAATTTTGGATTCTTCTCATATAATATTACTCCTGTACAACTTAATAGAACTGCTGCGACTTGGGTATGGATGGAACTAATTCCTGAGCATCGAACTCGAATTAGTCGATATTGCTCATGATGTTTATAAGTTTTGGATCTGAGAAAATCTTAGGCGGTTCGTTTTCAGCAGCGAACGGGGCGAATTATAAGAAAAGTTAAAAAAAAAAGACGCCTAAAACAGAAAAGTTCGTGATAAAAATCTTTTTATTCACTGTCTTTTAATTCTAATCTGGAGTCTGACCGAACAGCTAAATCCTCTCTCTTCTTGTTTGCTGATACTAAATCCGGTCTGCTGGCCTGGATTGCGAGATCCGTTTGAAGTTGCAGAGGATCTGGTGTATTATTATTATTTTATTTCTATTTATTATATCACATTTGACTTTTGTCACTGTTTCTTTTATTCTTCTCAATAAACCTTCTTTTTATTATTATTATTATTGATAATGTTTCATTTCTGGATTCTTTTTATTATATTTATTTTATTATACTTTATGCAGTTACTATTTCTATTTTCTTTATTATTAATCTTCTGATTAATAGTTATTATTATTATTGCTATTATTATTATTATTATTGCATTTATTATTTTAACTTGTATTTTCTCGCCTTTTTCTTGTCTTCCTTTTCCTCGTCTCATTGCTGTTGCTGACTATTTTGATGCGATCTCTGTTGAAAGGAACGACGAATTAGTGTCATTTGCTCGTCACTGGAGGCAGAAATACCTGTGACATTTCGCAAAATAAGACGAAAAACTGAAATAGAAATGTCTGCTTCTAAATATAAAAGAAATATAGGAAAACAAATAAACAAATCTTGAAAAAAGAAATACAACTATAAAAATAAAAGGCAGTAAACAAATAAGAGAATTATTAAAGAGAAAAAATGAAGAAAACGTAACAAATGGAGAAAACAGTAGCTGGAAGTAGAAAAATGGAAGAAAGCGGAGTACGCATGCGCCTTCAACGCAGTGATTTGGCGGGAAAGAATGACTGCGACTGACAGCTATTTTGTGTGTCAATCAGGATTTCATAAGAGAAAATGGCTTAGGTACAGCAATAGTAAAAATAATAAGAGATAAACGTGTTTGAGGCTTATGCTAAAAATAATGGAATTATATTAACTATAACAATAAGATTGAAAACAAGATTTTTAGTAATGGAAATAACAATAATACTAATATTGATTAAAAGGCGGTAAAAACGTAAATGATGCGAAAAGTAAGGTAAAATACTAAAATAGCATAAAAAAATTCACGAGTTGGTCGGTTCGTATATTCCTGGAAGACGAATGTTTGTCAAAGAAAGCAAGTCAAAAATTATTACTTACTCGTGTAACTTCAGCGTAGGCGATGAAAAAAGAATTGTGTACAGATCAATAATAAAAATACTACTACTACTACTAATAATAATGATGATAATAATAATTCTGGTTGCTTTAGATTGGCCAAAACAGAATACACACAACTCACAAGAAAATGGCAACGTACATTCTATGTGATATCTGTAAACTTTGTAGCATCAACTATAATAGAAAACGAGAAAGCGACTATTCTCTGTGACATGCCAATTCAAAGTGACAAAGGAATTTAGTCCAACAGACCAGATAATAGTAACGACGACTAGAAGGAAAGAACTTGTCTGTTTATCGACGTGTCGGTGCCCACAGGGTAAAACAAGAATATCAGTGGTAATAGGAGCATTCAGTTTGGTCAAAAAAAGTGTGGAAAATAAGTCAACAAGATTTTTTGGCAATATCAAGGTACAAGAAGTCCAGATAATTGGCTTCTTCGGTACTGTTCATATATTATGGAGGATTCTATATCTATTAAATAAATCCCACAGTCAGGGTTTTTCTACGGCGAAGGATGGAACCGGGTCCATGAATGAGGAAAGCAAATCATTCCCAAAACAGTTTCAATAATAAGGAATATTAGAATATTAAAGAGGTTTGACTGATTGAGTGATCGGTCATTTATTTATTTTTACAGTTTATCAACCCTTTTCAGGTTATTTAAAGCCAGGAAATATTTTTAGATTGTAAGAATATTTTGAGATAATAATAAAATAAATATAAAATAACATTCTTACTAATAAACCCATAACTAGGAGAGAACATGTGAAATCATATTATTCTCAAGGGTATTTGTGCATAAGGGAATATAACAAACCCAACTGAAATTTGAACCCAGATTAACAATTCCGAACTATTATCTATTAAACCACCCGCACATCCAAGCTTAGAGCACGTGGTATTGACCAAACGATCACCCATCTAGTTACTGGCCAGGCTTCGACGTTGCTTAACTATGGGAACCCGGATTTCAACGTGATATAAGGATATACAGTAAAACCTTAATGATGCTTGCTGTCACTTTATCTCCACTGTAAATCACAAGTTAGGAAAACTAGACGAATCAAATAAAGGAAGAGAAAGATGGGAAGATCTATAATAGTAAATCACATGTCATATAAGGAATATTGTTAATAACATCATTAATGAAAAAGAACTTTAGGAATAAAAAAGATAAGCCGATCCAGGCAAGAAGATTTGATCTGGTAGTCATGGACAAGACGAACGAAAATGAACCAAATATTAAATTTTGTAGACCATAGAATTGATCTGAAATATGTGCGCGCACACACACACACACACACACACACACACACACACACACACACACACACACACATACACAAACGAGGGCACGCGCACACACACACTCGCGCAAACAAAGACGCGCGCGGACACACACACGCACGTGCGTGCAATCCCACACACATGAACGCACACACAGAAACACATATACTTATATATATGGAAGAAGTTGTATGACGCATTTCGTACCATCAGATTAGGCTTGTTTACGTTGATACTACTGCACATGCGCACGAACGAGTGACGCTCGGAATTTTAAATTTTGAAAAAACAATTTCTTTATATGCTTTGGGAATATAATATAATCTAGCCGATTTAATTTAGTTTCTATTTTGTTTGTCTTTCCATTGTTTTTGTTATTAAATATTCCACATTGTCATAATAGAAAATCTGCCAAGAATGGTAAAAATTTGTAAGAACCTGTTCGCAAATTTAGCGTCAATGAACCATCGATTAAAGCAATTTCGTCTTAGTGAATTGTCTTCTCTTTTAATTAGACTAGATTTTTTTTTATGTTAAAATTGTTGTCAGTCTTGTTACGGTGAACAACTAATCACTTTTATGCGTTGATTTTTAAATGTCTCCTTTGTTGTTGATATAATCTTTTATCATCAATCTTTCCTCGAAAACTGTTCTTCATATATAAAAAACTATATATCGTTATCCAACACACACACACAAACATATATATATATATATATATATATATATATATATATATATATATATATATATATATATATATATATATATATATATATATAATGTCGGGGGAAACAAATTTTTAATTTATTGCATTTCCAACATACTTTTTATATAATTAAGTGTAAATAGATAGGTGATAAATAAATATGCATAGAAAACAAAAAAGATTTTGATTTAATAGAAATAAATCCCATTTATTCATTTTAATGTGTGAAAAAGTATTCGTACAGTACAAAAAAGAATTCATAATCTTGATTTAATACTTTGTAGAATAGCCATTACTCAATTCTACAGTAACCAATCTATTCTTGAGTAATGATATGCAAATTTTAGTTGCTATTTTGTTCCATTCTTCTTTGCATATGTTCTTCAGATCCGGGATGTTTGTTGGAGCTCTCGATTGGATTTGAATTTTGAAATAACACCACAGATTCTCGATTATGTGTAAACCTGGGGACTAACTTGGCAATTTCAGGACATTTACATTATTTTCAGCAAGCTATTCGTAGATTTTGCAGCGTGCTTTTGATCATTATTTTGTTGGAAGATCCAACCAGGAAGAAGTTTAAGATATTCAACAGAAATCATTACATATTCTTCCAACATATTTTGATATGCTGAGGCATTCATTCTGCCACCTATTACTGATATGTTGCCAGTACCCTTTGCAGAAAAAGCATACCCAAACCATGATGCTGCCACCGACAAATTTCACTGTTGAAACTGTGTTCTTTTGTTTGAAGGCATCGCCATATTTCTTCAATATATGACTTTTAGAATTAGGTCTAAACAATTCAATTTTGGTTTCATCTGTCCATAATACTCCATTCCAATACGATGTTTCCTTAGCTTCATGCTCATGAACAAATTTCAACCTGGCATCTCTGTGTCTTTTCAATAGCAGTGGAGTTTTCCAGGTGGAGCGACGTCCTGGGTATGACGGTAAACTACATCCGCGTCCTGGGTATGACGGTAAACTACATCCGCGTCCTGGGTATGGCGATAAACTGCATCCAACAGCAAGGTCTCAGATAATGTTTTAAGAAAAATAATGTTGCCAGCTCTAAGTTTTTGAAACAATAATGTTGCCAACTCTAAGTTTTTGAAGCAATAATGTTGCCAGCTCTAAGTCTTTTAAACAATAATGTTGCCAGCTATACGTTTTTTTTTTTAACAATAATTTTGCCAGCTATACGTTTTTTATTCTATACAAAATAGGCATTTAAAATTCATATAAACTGGATTTGGCATTAAATAACCCACAGTGGTTGATATGCCATAAAACCCAAACGAACAAACAAATAATCAAACAAACAAACAAGGGTAGCGTGATTTTAGATTGTTCCAATGAATTCAATTGCTTATTGTCCGTTTAGTGACAGATTCCTGATGAAAGCAAATCACCCTGCAACTCTTGACGAGTAACTATTGAATTTTGTTTAATTTAACGCATTAATTTCCTCGAAGATGAATTATCGAATATATCTTAACTTTTAACTGAATAAGTTCTTCCACATTCTGAATTTTTATGATAGATTCGGGGTATGTATTAATCACGAATCCTATTCCTGTTTCAGATCATAGTTTCTGTTTTGGAAAGCCTTATATTGAGTCATTTTTCTTGGAACATTTGATAGAGGCATTTAATTATTTGTTAAAGATATTTTATTCCGGCTATGAATACCTATGTCATCAGCAGAGCTGCATTCATAATCAGTCTACTGACCTCTGAATGGAAAGCATGAACGCTGTTTTCTGGTAGTAGATTCGTTTGGGATGTGGCATAGAATGTGCAAATGATCAGTGTCTATTTCCTCACACTGTGCTTGTATATGCATTGAACATAGACTAAGAAGAGATTTAAAAAATCGTGGCTCCTTGTACACCTGATGAGTTTTGAAATATGTGGTTTCTCTATCAGATCTAGATATTCGTCTGGAAGACGGTTTCTAATGAATGAGAAGAGAAAGTCTATCTTGATGCGGTCATATGCTGCTGTGATATTAACATCAATAATCGGGTATGCTGGACCCTTTCTAGGCTTAGTAAGAGAGAAGTGTAAATAGACTGATCAGCGATCTAGAACGTTACTAACGATGTACAGTGTTCTGTGCTTCCTAGATGATAATGAAAGCCTCCATGTAAAAAGAAAAGAAGTAGTGAATGTGTTTACGCAGGGGACACCTGAAAAGAGAAATTACTTTTCTTGCACTGCAGCCAATATCAATTCTACCCAGAACATTAATTTTAAACTAATAATAGATAACTCTAGGGAAGAGAAAGGAAATGCAATCTTTGTTGAGAAAAATATAAAACGGCTAATCACATAAGCGAATGCAGTAAGCTAACCAAAACAGGAATTTAAAATAGTCATGATAGGGAAGGAGGTGGGATATAATGGAAACTGTTCAAATGATTTGAATCAATCTTGTGAAAAATACAATTAGCACAAACCAATGTCTGCTGTAGGAAATAAAATAAGTAAGATGCTAAGAGTAAGAAAAAAGAATCTATCGAAACCAATCCAATAATACTGCCTGTGTTAGCGTAAACGACGAAAGGGGGTCCTTATATGTGGTAGACGTGGATAGGCTATTGAACTACGAGATGAAGATGGAAGAAATGTATTTGCTTAAGACTTGCTAACAGTAGGAAACATGAAGTTTAAAATGTGTAACAATATCCGAATAGTAGTTCGAAGACATCTGGCACAAATGGGCGAAGTTAAGTAAAGACAGAAATTGCTAGAATATGATTTGATTGACGACCTTGCATGGTTTGACATTTGTAGTTTGCTTGTTCGTTTAAAGGAATGACTACATTCTTGAATTCATGATTGCCTTTTACAAACTTCTGTGATCATAACCCCGCAGATCTATTTTGAGTTAGAAAGTGATGCATCAAAAGTTGAACAGTAGAGAACAGAAAGAGGATTATACGGCTACAGGAGTATACAAAGATTCATACTTCACGAATCGCTTGGGACAAAGTGAGTTTGGCATTAACGTTTTTATATTTGATAGACTTGTCCCCTACTCATTATTTGTAATTATTAATTGAAAAATATCAGTACATTTGTTCATACCGCGAGAAGCTGATGTAATCCATACATAATCTAACACATGATTCATTTAAAAACTTGGAAGTTTTGAGAAGTGTGGAACAATCTCTTAATTTCAGTTGATCCCAGGTCCACCCTGAATCGGGGTGGTAGCAAATGTTATGGACAAAACTATGGGTAAATAGTTAATCCCAAAACGCTATGACAGTATAACAATTTTTTTATAGTAAAAATACCGGCAATACATTTTTATATAAAATTATCAACAATACATATTCATAGTAAAATTACCAACAATACATTTTTAAAGCAGAATTACCAACAATACACTTTATAGCAAAATGACTAACAATACATCTGTTGTTGAATATATTTATATTTCGGCATAAAATAACCCATAAAGTTTGATATACCGTTAAACAACGAACATGAAAAAATCTTTCAGGACATTATTCCACATTGTATCCTCCATTTTCTTAAAGAAATCAAACTGTATTCCAAAATATAACTTCAATAAAACTACAGACATAAAACACACATATGACCGCCTTTAGTAATTATGTCCACACAAACCTGTATATGTACAAAATCTGAGTACCATGGATTCAATGGTGAAAGCAGAATAACATATATCATATTTCTATTACTTCAAAGCTCCCATGAAAATTAAATTTCAGCATAAATGACCCATAATGAGTCGATATGCCGTTAAAGGAACAAATCAATTAAAAATCATGTAAACATGACCTTATTTGCCTTAAATAATTTGCTTCTGATGAATTCTACTTCACCCTTCTCTAGTGATTTTTCCCGGCTTCTGAACAACTAAGTTTAGTTTGTCTTGTTTAGACTCTTGCGGGGCCTCAAGTTCTGTTATCCTCTATCCGTCAGAAGGCAGTATACGTATACCTAGCGTTGACTATCGTCAATATGAACTTCGCAGTAGATCGGATGTGTGCGAAAGATGAGGTGAACGAGTAAGTTTAGAAAAAAGTCGCCCGTAAAGCTTTTCCGGCTTTCAGGTTTTTCTTACGGGTGAATGCTGGCCTCTCTGTTATTGAGGAAGGAATTAAATCATGTTCCACGAGGGTGGACTGAAAAGTTCATAGGTTGACTATGAAGAGGTGATGCTAGAGATGTGAAATATTGCATGCATTAATTAAAAATTTTCTCATTAATAACAGCATTGTTTTTTTCCACGTAAATTAATATCTGACTCTTCAAAGAAAACTCACCCTGTTCGTAAAAAAGGTCATCAGCAGCAAATAGAACGTCATCAACACTGAGATAGTGGTTCCCATCCAAGTATTTTTTCATGTTGAGGAACAGATGATAGTCTAATCAGAGATTAGAGAGGGCTTTCAAAGCTACAAGCACGCGTATCAGACATTGAGACCAAGGACGTGTGTACTGGAGCATTTTCTGTATAAAACAGGATGGATTTCCTCAGTTTTCCTGGGCGTTTGTTCTTGATAGCCTTTCGTAACTTTCTCATCAATTTGGCATAGGACTATCCATTGAGGGTGTGACCCTTTTGAAGATAGTCAATGTTGTGGATTCCGAGATGAATTCGGCCTCCAAGGAATGACAAACGCAATAATTAAATATAAGAAATGATATGTATTTACCCAATCATACAAAGAGTAATATTGTTAGTAAGTCCAGGAACGTGGTTAGTAGCAAATACAGATAGATATATACAGTCTCGAAGTAGGACTTCCTTAGAGTCTACGTGCTTGTAACTGACTTCTACAAGAGGTTACCTCACTCTATCCGGCTACCGACTACCGACTGTAACTCTGGGTATTTAACGGTAGCAGTCCAGTTACACTTGGTAGAGTCCACTATATAGAAAAGGGGAGGACCCCATAACAGTCAATAGGCACAGTCCCTTTTGCATTCCAAAAAATGAGGCCATCATCTTTCTTGCAGATGAAACAACAAAGGAAGTGTGATTCCATTTCATGGATTGTCTTTTTGTCTCTGACTCAAAGTGATGAACCCAACACATAATCTTGGGTTAGGAAATGTTCAAGGAAACCAGCTGTCTCAGACAATGGCCGATTTTCTAGTGTTGTGATCAACCTGGTGCGTTTTGATCAGGTGTCAGAGGACGTGGTTCCCACCCAGCATAAACCTTCATCATGCCAAATTCATGGTGTAGAATATTTTCATCTCTCTCATGGGAAACGCTAATAGCATTCGCTATTTGATTTATAGTCATTTGCATCCATCACCATCCAGATCTTGGACAAACTTCAAAACTTTCCCTTCCCCTCCTAAATTCAGCTGCCCACTTTTGCACTGTTGATAAAGATGGAGAGTCACCCCCCTGAATGATGGTCTTTTATGACTAAACTCTTTTTCTGCAGATATTTGATAACCTTGTAAATTTTTCTCAATTTTCAAGAGAAATCACTGCTCATTATACTTGAAGTCTTCTTTAAGCATTCAGATGTCAGTTGACCTGGAAAGAAACAATGCAGTTATTAATAAGACGAGTTGAATTTAATGCATGTAAGACCTCACAACTCTAGAATTACTCCTTCATAGTCAGTTTATGAACTTTTCTATTTCCTTTTGTAAAGTTAGGACAAATGATAACTAATCCTTCTACATGTCCCCATTTTGGCCATGTGCCGTATTTGTAACATTAATTATAAAAATAAGGACTTCTTCTGGTGGAATTCATTTATCCATTCTTTAAGCGTTATTTGATTTCAGCACAATTCGGGGTTTTGAAAAGACCAGTCTCTAGGAAACTCTCAACACTTCATTATTATTTTTTCCAAACCATAGATAAATATACGTACCTGCCAGTAATATTAATTCGGAACAGTTCAAAAATGCTTTATAGCAGTTTGTCGATTCCTTTTGTCAAAGTTTTAATCGTTCTTTTAAACTCTCAAGGTTGAGGATTATTAAATCAGGTTGTTGTAAGACAATACAAGGAGGGTGAAACAGGGAACGAAAGTAATTAAGAGGTGAATTCACAAAACCTCCAATCTCTCTGGTTTATCGTCATATCCAGGAATCTCTTGCGTCAAATAAAATTGAACAGGATTAGAGCAATGACTTGGTGGGACGGATATCTAATTTAGTCACAGAACAGACAAATTAGGTGGTCAATCTGGGCTAATAGTTTTCAGTGTGAATGGTCGAATCAGGTTCAAATTCGGGTTGAGGTAGCTCATATGATTGATACCATTAAACTTGAAATCAACGAGACGTGGCACCTCCACAAACCAGAGAAGTTGATTGAAAACGACCATGTCAAGATTTTATATGATTTCAATAACAGGCTGTGTCCTTGGAACCACCAATCCAACATCACCGTTGTTGAAAAAATAAAAAAAAGAAGAAAAGAAAATACCACCTCCTCTATGTGGCTATTCCAGGTGATCATAATGTTAAGGTCAATGAAATTGACAAGTTTAAGCCTCGAATTTGAAATTTTGATAAAATCTTGTATGTTAAGTCTCATAATTCTTCCTGTTATTATTAAGGATGGTTTTTTGTTAACAATTTCATATTTGGAAAAAATTAAATTAATCTTCCACAAACCAAAATTGTTAAGTAATTGAAATTGGTATCTAAACTGAAATTATAAATAAAGCACCAAATGTTTCTGTATGGCGTTTCAAAACATCCATTTTCATCGCCAATTATCATATGTATAAGGTTGTCACAGAGACACCCCAAATACTTATATGGTCATTTCATTCTCCTCAAAATTATTTTACCCAGGTAGTAGCAGGAAGAGTTCCGCTAAAGCCTGTGTTATTTTTGACAAGTGAATTCTAGTGCAGTAAAAAGGAATAAAAAAGAGAGGTAATTTTTCATTGGCTTGAAATTAATTTGCCTGTTTCTGGATTAGTGAATGGTTCTTCTATGTGCCATGTCCTAAAGGACATGGGTGATCATGGCGCTTCACAACTTCCTATACTATATAGTACTTAGTAATCTATTTTCACTATCCTTCCCATTCTCTTTTCTGTCAACCATTTACACAAGATTGTTAGTTAGATTACTTCTTCTTTCTCTCTAGTCTTTAGTATGTCCTGCGTGTGTCAAATTCTCTAAGCCAACTTTCCTCATTATGGACCATAGAAAATTCAGTTATTTCTTGCTGATTCTAAGCATAAGCGTTCATTTTGGTTGGTATTTTCAGTATCCTTATGTAGAAGTATATTTCTGTTACCTCATGTGTCTTTTTAAATCTACGAGAAAATTGTCTAGTATTCACTGCCATATAGGTGGACTGATATTACATATCTGTTCAGTACTGATTAGATCAGGAAGACCAATTGGTTACATAAACTTAAACTGAACCATATAGTTTGCATTCTTTATCAAACCCAAACCAACACCACGCTACACTTGAAATATCACCATCTTAGTTTACATACACTAGATAAACATGTGGGAATTCCATAAATGTTGAGATAACATTGGACACACAAACACACATACATCTGAAGTTACAGATAGAATAGTGAAATCTTCCTGTTTCTTAATACTTTGCTTAGCTTTTGGAAGGTAACATTTGCTATAACAATGTGTCTTCGGATTTCCGTGTCATATTTTCCGTTTTCTGTTATAACTCTACCTAGATATTAAAATTTTCGTATTTTTGTTTGATTTTGGCATCTCCAATTCGAAGTTTGAAATTTTGGGCTGTTTCTTTTCTTGACAGTGTGTGGCAGAGAAATCTTATTGGCTTTATATGATAAAGGATTCGATTTTCGACTCAACCTATAAGATACAGTACTGTACTATTTCAATATTTCAACCTCTTAACGGATTAAACCACTTGTTTTCGTTCGCTCTTTCAGAATGGATGAGGATTATGACAAGAATACCCACCCAAAAGCTTTTTTCGTTGCAAAAACAAAACGTTGGATATAAACGATTGCTTCCCAGCTGAGTATTTTGAAGGTGAGATGAAGATATCCGTCGTACGTATGGCTAAAGTTATCTTTCATTTTTTATTCAGTCTTGTGGGAACTTTTATGTTAGGCCATTCGTTCCTTGAAATTTGTTTCCAACTGAAAGACTTAGTTTTTCATTGATTGACATTTATTATTAGTGACATACCACTGATTTGTAATGGCTGAAGAAAGTGAAAATCACTTTAGCGATTTGTCAGAGTGAATAAGAAGTTGTGCTTCATGATGGAGGGACCTTAGGTCAGGTAGTGATTCAGTCGGCCAAACTGATCATCTTTCCTTTTCAGAATGACGAAAACATTTCTATTTTTATACTTGGAATGGTACAAAATCGACTGTGGCACTATAGGAAGGCATTTACAGTGTTGTAAAATGGTGTCGTGAAAAAGGGATGCTATTAGACAAAAGAATTATTTAAGAAGACGAATTAGTTTAAACAGGATAAATTAGAACCTTGACGTACCCGAGGACTACAAGCATGCAAACGTGAATTTTAACTTGATAAGATGGCACAGAATAAATTAAACTCCAAGAATGCAATTTTAACTTTGATAAAGATTGTCGACTTGGTCCGGTTAATAAAATCGTTCTAGGAAGCACAAGAAAACTCAAGTATTGCTTCGGGTTTTCAAAAGTGGAAGCAACCAACCTTTGATATAAACCCCATTCTTTGGAGATGGGAAAGACAGAACGTGGACACTTAAGAATGAGCGAGCAGTGTACACAACAACCAGATTTAAGATTATGAAAATTCGATCATTTTTTTCATTTCCATGAACGCGAGAGCTTGTCAGGTGTCTGACCCCGCTCATTTTGAAAATCAGAATTTCTTTGACTGAAATCTAAAATGCTCTGGAAACATTGTTAAGGGTAAACCACTGGGAAATATTACAGAAGTTAACGACGTCTTATACGCAACCGGGAAGCTTGGGGTTAACACAATGAAGAAAAAACAAAAAAAAAAACAAAACAAAAAAAAACAGACATAGAGATCCAGCTTGGGAGGCTAAACTAATGCGAGAAATAAAAGAAATCAGACATGAGCTTTCTATATTATATGAGTTCACTAGAAACCCAAATATCTCCACACGCAAGTGCAAGAAGATCAAGCGGAAATATAAAATTAAATCCCTAATTGAAATTCTATCAATCAAGGAAATGCTTAAACAGAGACTTCAGTTAAAAGCACAGAGATCAAGACGATACGAAAAACGTTGTAGGTTCTATCGCTAAAATAAAATATTCCAAACGAATCTTAAGAAATTTTACAGGTAAAATTAACATTGACAATGTGCAGACATTTTGGGAGAATATTTGGAGCAGTCCAAAGGAATATAACACAAATGCAGAATAGAGCCAACGAATGCTGACTAGAACTCTGCAAGAGTGGGAAAATATAACCACAAAAAATGTTATGCAAGCTCTAACGAAATGCTCAAAACGGAAATCCCCAGGAAATAACAAGGTGCCCAATTTCTGGTTCTATCATCTCTGATCAATCCAAAAAACCCACGCAAAAACTCTACCAAAGCTTGCAAATAATCCCAATGAAATTCCAGAATGGATCACTAAAGGTATTAAATATCTGATGCCATAAACGAGTGAAACAGATGATCTGAAAAATTATAGGTCAATAACATGTCTCTCCACCACGTATAAGTTGATCACGTCTCTCCTGACCAACCGTACTTACTCTTTTTTCGAAGAAAAACAACATTCTTCCACTGAAACAGAAGGGAAGCAGGAGAGGTTCATATGGTTGCAAAGATCAACAACTGATAAACAAAATGATCCTGGAAAATTGCATGAGAAGATGTAGAAATCTTAGCGCAGCGTGGATTGATTTCCGTAAAGCCTTTGATGTGTCGCACTCTTGGATCCTTAAGACTTTGGAAATGTACAAAATCTCCCTTGTGGTAGTAAATTTCCTTAAGCACAGCATGGGAATGTGGAACACCACACTATACCTAAATCACACGAGAGGCACTGCCATCTCCAACCGTTCCGACGCGGTATCTTTCAAGGAGACTCCTTGTTACTGTTTTTTGTTTTGTCTTGCTTAATCCCCCTTAAGCATGAACTAAACAACAATAGCTATGGGTACAAACTAAACAAGAAATTCAATCACCTTTGATGATCTCAAACTCTTTGCCAAAAACGACAATGGGTTGAAGAGCCTCCTCAATTTTGTAAAATGTTTCAGTGACCACATAGGTATGAACTTCGGGTGTTATATAAATGTACAAAGGTAACATATAAGAAAGGGAGAATTACAGAAACTCCCTCAATAGATTTAGAGTTTGTTACAAAGATTAGGGAACTGGAATAGGATGAAGCCTATAAGTACCCAGGAATTTGCGAAGGAAATGGTATATAACATACCCAAATGAAAGAGGAGGTAAGAAAGGAGTACGAAAGGCGTATGCGTCTGGTACTGAATACCGGTACTGAGTACCGGGCTGAATTTAAAAAAAACCCCCAAAAAACAGAATATCAGCCATAAACACCTTGGCTGTCCCTGTGATGCAATACAGCTTTAATATCCTTAACTGGACCATAGCTGACATTAAGCGAATGGACGCCAAAACGGGAAAGTTTCTCACTTGTTAAAAGAAGCAAACAACTTATCCAATATAAAATAACAGCATTCTAGCCCATAATTTTTTCTAATCTATATCATTTAGCATAAGGTAAAATATAACCGTTGCCACCAATCAAATAACCGTTAGTATAACACAATAACCCGTAAATATCTGACCGTGCTAACCATAATACCCCATTGACCAGCATATATATATATATATATATATATATATATATATAGAGAGAGAGAGAGAGAGAGAGAGAGAAAGATTTCGATCTACCACGTTTGGTTGCTTTACCGATAAAGTCTATCTGAAGATACCATATATATATATGTATATATATATATATATATATATATATATATATATATATATATATATATATATATTATGAAATGGACAAAATCCGACAATTATTTTAAGACATTTTTATGTTTATACATTCTTTTTATTAAGGCCGGTAATTGTTGTTTAATATTGTTTATTATAAACAGAACATTTACTTAAATATTTGTATCTATGAAAAGAATGTATAAACATAAAAATCTCTTTATATATATATATATATATATATATATATATATATATATATATATATATATATGTGTGTGTGTGTGTGTGTGTGTATCTGTGTCTGTGTGTCTGTGTTTTGTTTGTGTATAAGATAATATCACAGAAGCAACATAATGAGGAAATTCAAACACTGAATTTAAAATAAACCAATATATATATATATATATATATATATATATATATATATATATATATATATATATATATATATATAATGTATATATATGAATACAGTTGTTTCCATTAAGGTCTTAGATTTTGAAAATGGCTAAAGGAAAAGTCGAAAACTTAGTAAATATCTTTCTTCTCTTTCCAATGTATGTACCTTGTAGCCAAAACATGACGCGCCATTATTTGCTGTCTAAAACACGCTGTCATTTCAGTTCTAACCCATTCTCATTGATCTCATGAAATACATCAGGCCTTTTATTTCCCTGCAAATTCTATTTTGGCTCCATTAAAAAATATATATTTCCGTCTCTCACCGACCGATAATAAATATTCTGTAATGATTATTTTTTTCCTCTAATGGCGAGTGTCTAACCAAAGAATCAAATTTCAAAGAAAGAAACGACCTGAAGTAGCGGAATTCACACGCGAATTATTGGCGAACCCCGAAGCCTAAACTGGAATGTCATTAGCTGTTTTTGTCCTTTTGCTCACTAACCGAAATGGACACAGACTTTACAAAGAGCTTATTCCTGATTCTATTTCAAACCGTCATTACTGTCTTTTAGTCATTCCGCTTTCATTTTAATTCAATGCCAATAATTAGGACCAAAGGTTGGAACAGATTTGTCACAATCTGTACTGGGCGTCCGGTAATTTCATGTACCATTTTTCTGCAATAAAAAAATGCTACACGCTAAAAGACAATTTCTGTAACTGCAAAGCATCATTATTCAACCCTGGATGATATAACATTCTTTTGGTCTTACCGTGACTAATTTGTCTAATATTTCAATCAGTTTTTCATTTGAATCTGACATCAACAGTGTCATCCATATGGAAATATTTTTCCAGCATTTTTGATTAGATGAAGTATTGACAAGTATTATTCTTTTTTGACTAGGATTTCTTTAATCTTCATTTTGGATTAGGATTTTCTCTTACCTTCATTTCAATTGCTTTATTTCCACTAGTAGTATTATTAGTAGTAATATTGTCCGAATTTTTGATTAGATGAAGCATTGTCAACCATTATTCATTTTTGACTAGGATTTAAATTAAAATTAGAATTTCTGATGTCCCTTTCCTCAAAAGGAAAACTTAGAATAATCACAACTTATGAGAAGTAACAATTAAATACATCTGAGATTTTAGGAAAAGATGCCGGTTTTAACAGAAAGCAAAGGACAAGAGCAATATTTACTCTTGGATAAAATAAAAGATTCTATTTAACATGAATGATGGCGGATGGAAATAAAGCTGATTGCAATGCGAATGGTATGGATTGAAAAAAACATTCATTGTCATTACATGTGCTTTGCGCTTTACAAGCTTATCTTCTAACTAAATTTCTCCATCTGTTTACGCCCTTGTAAAGTGTTTCCAAATGTCTTATTTCTTTTTCATCTCTGAAATTGATGCGTAGTTTGTTCGACATCAAAACATTATATCTATTATAGATAGCCTGGTTACTTTTGATCGACCTACAGTTAGCTTTTCTGGCAGGTGTGTTTTGGATTCATCCGTAGAAGGTAGTAAAGCTGTTGACAATCAGCCTACGTCGTATTTATCTCGTATCCAAGAATTTAATTCCTTTTTTGCTGATCGCTTCCTTTATGATGATGGTGTTGATGACTAAATTCGCCGCCAACGTGCAGGTTCACGATTAGAAACATTCAGAATTCACTAAAACCGGCTCCCGTCATTTATTCTCTACAGCCGATTGACTTTGCAAGAATTGGTTGGAGTTGAAAGAAAATCAGAGTAGAAGAAAGTGCCCATGCCATGAATTTGTTTAAGGTGAATTTCAACTTGCCAGGAAGTGACCCACGCACTTGATTTCATGACCCTTTCCTCGGTGGCAAATAGGTAACTAAAATAGAGAGCTAAGTATTAAAATAGAACGTTTTTTTCCGAATACTTTTTTTTTACCGTTACATTTTTTTATATTATATTTGCATTATATGTTTCAAGTATGCATTTTTCTTAGTAATTGTAATGTTTTATATAAAAACACATAAGAAACACATAACAAATACATAACATAAATCTAAAGTAAATACAAATTGCACTGGAAATAAATTAAAATTTTTTTTTTCTCAAACTCTGTATGCACATACAGACACATCTATCTCGCTCACACTATATATATATATATATATATATATATATATATATATTGTGCCTTTTGTCTGACTGAAAGTTAGTATAAGTCATGCTGATGAAACGCAGAAAAGGTTATCTATATTGATGCAATGAAAGCAGTTTTCTTTTGGAGGATTTAAAATTTACAAGCCATTCGTTATTCCACTTAATAACTGATTAAAGGTTCTTTTTGAGAGCAGTTTTACTTTGTAGGACATGTCGAGCTTACTACTATGACAGGAGTAAATAGTTGTGCAATCAGCATAAATACCTAACTGGAAAGGTAGTTGATGTTTTAAGAACGAGTGGATTAAGCCAAATATTCATCTAGAGACACCGTAGCACTTGAAGTTGTGGAAAGAGCTAGCGTGCCAAATCCTGTCGAACGCCTTTGAGATATCCAAAACAACAGATCTAGTTCTTATCTAAAGCTTGATAGATAAATTATGTGATATACGTTAACACAAATGGTAGACATGGAGTAACAAAAGATATATTAGCCATTTACGCGTTGATTAGAGCATCTAGAACATAGCCAAAAAGAATTAAAAGAGTAATCTATATAAATAAATGCTAATGTCAGTGCGTCAGTGAGTCACACCTTTCCAGCTTTACTCCTAAAGGCCGTTGCCCAACATATCATACCATTTTGGAATCAGGCCGACTCCACGAGGAAATTAAAAACATTCCGGACCAGATCTGGACTCGCAATCCTGAAATTTTGGATTTCATTACTGCGATTGTTTTCGGCGATTTTGTTTTACGTGATTTTTCGCGACTAATTTTTGTACGATACAAATTTTTATGACGTGGAAATAAATTGCGGAATAATCGAAATTAATTTCGAAATTAATTGCGAAATCCATTGAAAGTCGCACATGAAATAAAAATAATTGTTTGTATGGAAAGTAAGTATAAAAAAATTTGTCTTTAAATTAAGTAGCGGAAGAAGAATTATCATTGAACTTTTAAAAGATAAGCATAATTGTTAATGCAATACTTAAATGCAGCGATCAATTTTGAGTTCTTTAGTTTATTGTTGCCTATCGCATACGGCAGCAGTATGCATCGCAAAAATAAATCTCCGCCAACAAAGAACCAGATTGCAATCAAAAGAGCCAAGTCTGCAGTGGGGGAAAGAAAGTCCCTTTCAAATGAAAACTCAGATCAAACAGCAAATGAAATCTCAGAACATGGAAATGAAAACCCAGATGAAATGGTAGCCAGAGGAGCTTCCAATGCTGAGAATATGCAAAGACTTAGGGACTATCAAACTTCTGAACAAGCCAAAGACCCAATCCAGTGGCCTCCACAGGGGCCAGCTTAATTGCCGTCAGATAGGGCGTCCTTTAAGCTAGTAGAGTCACCAGAGTTCTTAAATACGGGAACTACAGAGGAGCCTTCTAACATGCTGGAAAGAAAGAAGTAGCGAAGCATTTATTAGAGAGAACAAGAGCCAGTTCAGGAGCACATCTTCTTGGTCGCATTTGCAGGGACACCGTCGAATCCGCAAAACATTTAGGGGTCTGGTTTACAGATGATAGCACTAACCATGGATAAAGTTATGTACACATCACTCAGCAGAGACTCTTTGTTTTGGGTGGGGGGGTCAGGCATAGATACTCCTGATAAGCCTAGAGTGGTTTGAAGAGAATTTCCGAGCAAATCATTCTCCTTTATCTACAGTTGATGACAATACAAGCTGATTGAAGAGAAAATGAAATGAGGATTTGTTATTGTTCTGTACATTTTTACAGAGCCTCCAGTAATTTCTAGAAACAAACTTGTGAGAGGCTGTACGGTGTATCATTCTTTAATCACACTCATTACAAGTGGTTGCAAAGAGGTGTCTTATGATTGGGTCTCTCGTGTTGGTAAAGCCGGAAGAAGTTATTCTTGTGGCTTATATCTGCCGGACTAGTAGGAGAGAACCATGGATAAGATTGTGATTTTATTTGGTATTTTTGCGTTGGCAAGAAAGTTTTATGTCAGTTTTTCACTCAAGAAGACAACTCAGTGGCATATTTCTCAACAGGATGATTAGTCTTAACATAAATAACTCCAGAAAATCGCTAAAAAGAGCATAACATGATGAAAAAGGCGCCCAACTTGACGAAAACAAAATTTTCTAAATGTTTATGTTATTATTAAGAGGAAAGACCAAAGTTTTTAAAAATTATTTTTTAAAATTGTTCCTTCTTTTTTGAACATTCTAAATTTTGATTAAAAAACCTTGTTTCTCTTTGTATCACTGGAATTAGTAAAATAATATATACAATTTTTAGCACGTTTTTTGTACGACATATTAATTTGGAAAATCTTGCAAAAATAAAAATAATTGTCGGAAGTTAATGAAACTTTCATAAACTATTCATAGATGATGAAAATTATTATAAGTATGTTTTTTTTATTAAAGTCATGGCAGAAATATTTTTTTTATATTTATTATCCCCCCATAACTAATTTTATGAAAACTCTAGAAAATTCGATCGAATACAGTTTAGTGATTACAATAGTTAAAAGCACAAGGCTTTGAGGAATGCAAATCATGTTTTTTTTTTTAAATTGGACCTCCCCCTACCCGAAAATCAGCTCTCAATTGTAACGTACAAAACTCAATAAAACAAAGATATTATTCAATTTCAAATGCTTTTATTTGCTTTTAGTTGTTTTTATGAATATGAACAATATTTTCGGAAAGCAAAAAATTTTTTCGATGATGAAAAATGAATTTTTAATACAATTATTTGTTATTTATTTAATTATTTTATATTTTTATATTTAAGTTGTTAAAATATTATAAAATTAGTTGAAAGCCGCATGGAAATGTATATCGTCACCTGACAAGTGACGCGAAAGATTATGACCTGCTTTGTTTTATTTTCAAACTATATCTTTTCGGTGCAGAAGCTAAGTTAAGTTTGTTTCGAAATATTTTAAATAAACATTATAATTTCTGATTTTCTTAAAATAAGTTTTAAAAAAAATTATAATTGATTTTTAAAATAATTTCAAACTGAGATTTTCATTTTTTTATAAAATGGAAAAAATGGATGACATGATTGATTATCTGTCAATTTTTCTGATTAAAAAAAAACAAGGTTTTTAACGAAAATTTTGGACGTGGTAGGAACGATCAAAAAATGTAAAAAAATACCCGCAAAATACTTTGATCTTTGCTTTTAATAACAAACGTTTATACGTTGAAGTTGTGTTTTCGTCAAGTTTGGTGTCATTTACGTCATGCTATGCCCTTTTTAGGGATCTCATGGAGTTATCTATCTTAACAATATCATGAATAATGAAATAGTTTGTAGCACATCAGTTGTCGGTTTTCAAAGTTGCATTATTTGGTGTAATTTTTGATATATATGGCATGATTTTATTTGATAAATATGACAGTTTTACTATTTATTGATTAGATTTACAAATATGGTAGTTTTATTAGTCATCGATGTGCTCCACATTATATATCGATTCTGGTCTGCTGTGCTGTGATCGGTCTTCATGCCATGGTGATGTGGTTCCAAAGAAATTCCACTAGTGTTTGGACATGTTTGTGTCCAACAATTCCATTAGTTTAGTTGTCGCTTTTCTACGCTGCGCTGGCTTACTTATAGCAGGAGGTGCTGAAAATCTTTTCAGACCTCACTTGACTCAGTCATCAATTTGCCTCATACCATACATACTTCCGCACAGACACATACACAAACACAAACACACATAAATATTATGGAAATAAAAATCTCAAGACGTGCTTTACTATTCATGATTAAAAGGAAAAAAAAATGACAGCCGACCGGTTTCGCTCTCACTCAACAGAGCTGAAATCGAGGGAAGACTAAATATTATAATATAAATTATAAAAACATGAGAAGCATGTGATAAAATAAAGGTGGAAAGATCAAATAGAAATCCTGTCCTAACAGGCATTCCCGCTGTTTACAGAGGAAGCGCTGCCTGGATATGACATACCTTTAAGTGTAACACAGACTAAGGATGGAAAATGAGTCAGTGCTGAAATTTGTGGCACAACTTGGATTGTTTATAAAGTGCTCAGCAATGGCAGAGCCGTATGTGTTCCTGATATTGTCAACAGATTGGAAATTACCATTCCTAATTCTTCTGGGTACGTGCTGGTTAATCCGTGCGTCTAACCGTAAGGTAGTTCTACCTATGTAGTCGGCTCCGTAACTACATCCAAAACGGTATATTGCATTATTAATATAGTGGGGAGGCAGAAGTTTCTTACGAGTAGACACCCAAGGAGGCCTGATATATATATATATATATATATATATATATTCGCGGTACTTAGTGGAAAGTGCTCAATATCCGTGATAGAGCTATCATATTCAGTTACATGAATAGTTGATCTTTTGGATAGTGGTCCTGATGTAAAAATGCATCATCATCATCATGTTCATAGACAGAACACAACTTAACCAATGAATGTGCGTACGGGTCTACATATATGTTTGTATGTGTGAGCGAATGTGAGCATGTCTCTTGGCATAAACGGCCGATCTGAAAAACGTCAACACCATCACGCCCGTTCCATGTTAAGAGAACATTGCTATGTATGTAATACTACAATTTTGACAACGAAATAGAATGAAAATTGCGTATATATGAGTACTCTAACACATGGATGTGTAACTGCGTCTAACCTTAAATTAATTATATAGGTGTGTTTGTAATAACTAAAATGTATACACCAGTATGTATGTGTGTCTATGTAGGTTAGAGTGTCATCCCAAACACACACACACACACACACACACACACACACACACACACACACACACACACACACACATTCCCACTTGCACCAAAAACAAATAATGAGACATATGCATAATAGATCCGCTTTTGAAAAAAAAATAAACCAGTTTTTCTGATGATCGCAAAAGCATGAAACCCTTTATAGGATAAAGTGCTCAATATAAAAGATAGAACATTGAAGTCAACACTCAGAGGTAGCAGACTGTTTCATGCTAAACGCAATCGTCAGGCCACATGTATTGAATATTTCTCGACTATTTACGGGTCAGTGGTGCATTTTGGGTAGTCTATTCTAACGGTTATTTTGGCGGAAATGGTTTGTTAAATTGTTTATTGTTTATTTATTTATTTGGATTAATTTATTTTACTTGTTTTTTATTTATTTTTAATTTATATACTTTTATTTATTCTTTTCAGTTTTCGATTTTTTAGTAATGTAGCAAAAATTATAAGATGAGTTCTGATCGTTTATTTAGTAGTTTCTTTTGGTCTGGGAAGGTAATTATACCTATTTTTTCGTCCAATTTTTGGATTGATTGTTGTATTCTACTCTAACGGTTATTTTGGTGGGAGTGGTTTGTTAATTTGTTTGTTATTTACTATATTTATTTATTTGGATTGATTATTTTTACTTGTTTTTGCATATTTATTTATTTATTTTTAATTATTCCTTTCGGTCTATTTTAACAGTTATTTATGTCTTTTATGACGTCTTTGCTCATGTCCATCTTCCTTTTACCAGATCACCCTCGTGATAACCCTCGTGATAACCCTCGTGATAACCCTCGTACCCTATTGCCGAAAACCTCCCATCCAGCATATCGGTGTACCTGTCCAAGTCAGTGATGAAGCATGTATAGGCTGGGTAGCTGAGCATGGGTGAGAACTACAGCATTGGTGGCCCGGTCAGACTAATTGATGTCCAGAATTTGCCTTAGAGAACGTCACTCCTGTCTGGTGTCGAGGCTCCGAGTTTCGCTGCCGTAGAGCAGCACGCTGATGTCGCATGCCGTATAGACTGTAATTTTTGTGTTCATAGTCTGCTTTCTGTTCGTCCAGACTCCTGAGGTCAGGATGGTAAATGTGGTGGCAGCTCCATCTATTGACCTCAGTGTCTAGGAAGAGGTTATCTGAATCGGTGGACCCGAAGTATATGAATTCATGACCCACCTCCAGGTCATAGTTGTTGATTTTGATGGCTCCTTGGTCCTTCACATTGGTTTAATTCAGACTGGTGGCCGGACTGAACTCTTGACAGGCTTTTGAAAAATTGTTCATCGGTTCGAAGTTGATATTTTATTATTCACTCTCTCTCTACGACTTCAAAGATAATAATCCTCAAGGACACATGGCACAGTGGATAAAGGCTTTAGTCAGATCCAGTGACAGGACCAAAAGAGTATGAGTTCAATACCCGGTTAAGGCAGTGGAGAACTTCCAGAGGGAAATTAACAAGAGATAATTGATAACTGACATCCATTAAACATGACACGTCCAATCAATTCACACAAAATTTTCACACAATGTTGGCAACACTGAACTACGCAATCACTGATATTTTCGTACTGATCTGCGCAATGTAAACAAACTGGCGCCATATTTTTTATCAGCACGATGATTTGAGCGTGCCAAATTATTAGAAAGGTTTAGTAAGATTCCCAGAATTGAGCAAACAAAACGTTTATTAATATTGCACGTGGGTGTTTATGATCAAAAGAAGCTAATAAATAAGATAATCAAACAAATAATAACAGATACAAAGGCACAGTTTTAAAAAAATTAATAGGGAATGTGCTTTCCCTGTTTTGAAATTACTTGAAGGAGTCGACGATACATAGAATCTGTCAATTGTAGGATGTCATCTGCTGTAATGCCGCAAGATATGTCAAGAATTGCTTCCCACAACTCATCGTTGCTCCTGAATTGTCGTCCGTTGGCGTACAGTCTTCGCTTCATGATGCTCCAAATGTTTTCGATTGGGTTCAAATCCGGAGAATTTGCTGGCCACTTCATTTTTGGAGGTCCATCGAAGCCTAATTGTTTCAAATATTCAGTAGTCCTGTGAGCAGCATATGAGGATACATTATCTTGCATAAAAACAATGGCCCTTCTGAAGGCAACTCTTTGCCTTTTCATCCACGGTTCAAGATGCTCCTTCATAAACGCTATGTATGCATCAGCAGTCATTTTGACGCCATCTGGTACTCTCCATGGGCCCACTAATGTTTTTCCAATAATACCACCTCAGATCATTATGCATCCACCGCCTTGTTGGCGTCTCAAACGCTGATGACGATTCTGTTCGTTCATTACCCAGCCTTTACACGATCTATCTTTCCCATCAAGTGTTGCTCGAGTTTCCTCCGTGAACAAAAACTTTAGAGAAGTCAATCTTCATATTGTCCTCAGCCCATTTCAATCAATTTTGAATGTGATTTCTCGTCAACGGAGGCTCCGATACAGGTTTGACTGTTGTTGCTATTTCCCTCAGATACCGACACCGATGCGACTGAAAAGCTCTTAACTGGTAAGTCCAGGGTTCTTCGTGGCCTCTCGTTTAAGTCGTGACATAAGATGACGTGAAATAACCCTCGCCTTGCCTTTATCTGCCCTTTTGCGTACTTGTGTAGGGTGGGCGGTGAACTTTTTCACTGTTTGATGACAGCTCCCTATCATTTTAGAAATTTCTAGGGTAGATTTACCTATTGAGAGTTCTGAGGTGATAGTTTTCTTTTCACCATCACTTAAACTACTTTTACGGCCCATCTTTTCACTAAATTCTTACACTTTTCTAATAATTTGGCACGCGCAAATCACCGTGCTGATAACAGATATGGCGCCAGTTTGTTTACATTGCGCAGATTAGTACAAAAATATCAGTGATTGCGTAGTTCAGTCTTGCCAACATTGTGTGAAAATTTTGTGTGAATTGATAGGACAGTTTTTGAAATATGATAAAAAATGTTATCTCGATAATAATTTGGCACGCAGTGTATATCTATCTATCTATCTATCTATCTATCTATATATATATATATCTGTGAATACTTATATATATATATATATATATAATATATATATATATATATATATATATATATATACATATACACATACATATATTCACACATATATTGTTAAATTTAACAAGGAATTATGCTTGATCATGAGCCGTTCTAAGCTTCGTATAGTGGATTTAGTTTCGGGAGAAAATAAATACAAAATCTCTCCAACATTTGGATATATTTTTATGTTGTTCCTCGATCTAAGCTTTCGGCTCACATGAGCGATCGTCAGTGTAGTTATACGGACATTACAACAGAGATGTTCATCATCAAAGATGATATCCTGTTATGCTTACATATGTCTTTGTTTATGAATAAAAATGACAATACGAAAACTAGTAATTGCTGACGCGTTTCGTCCAATGTGGACTTTATCAAAGCAAAATACGAAATTACGTCAGCAATTACTCGTTTTCCTATTGTCATTTTTATTCATAAATATTGTGTTCTCTACTGGTTAAATCGGAGAAATTTTCATATGTTTATGTCCTTGTGTGTGTCTGTATGTGTGTGATCGTTTCTAGATCGGCTAGTCAATTCATATTGTAGAGGCTAGCTCCGGTACGGTTGCGTTTTTATCAACGCCCACAGATCCCACATGTAGCTTATAATGTGATTATGCTGAGCAAACCTGAGTTACAGTTTCCAAGAAGCAACGTATAATCTGGCAGGATCGGAAGTTTGAACAATGCCAATCCACACAAATCTTCAAATACCGATGACTTGTGACTACTTTCTATCAAAATCACCAACGGCTCTCAAACAGTTCCGCCTAACATATTTCACTCTCAGGTCAATCTGTAGTATGGTTTACCGGCACATTTCAGATGTACGCATGTTGGGATCATTTCCCAAGACTGTTAACATCAAGGAGAGCTTCAAGAATTCAACTGACAAATCGATATATATATATATATATATATATATATATATATATATATATATATATATATATATATATATATAATTTATTTTTGAAATTTAAAAAATTTCGCTTGAAAAAAAAATTCGCTTAAAAAAATTTCGCTTGAAGATGTAACAAAGCTTACTTTAATTCAATTTAATTCAAATAATTATATTGAAGTTTTCGGCTCTTGTTTTGAAACATGAGAACTCTTATGTAGCGTGTTGGAATCATATTTTTAAATAAATAATTATATTTATGCTCTACTTTTGTATCAAGCACTATTTAAAAAAAAACTGATAACAAAAATACTAAAGAACTTTGGATTATTTACCTAACCGTTTCTTTCCTATTTTCTATATATTTTCACACACACACACACACACACACACACACACACACACACACACACACACACATACATATATATATATATATATATATATATATAGATCCAAATATATATCTATATACATAGATTCAAATTTCTACTCGTTGACCCAGATTAGTATAGTCTCGCCGGACCCGGGAACCACATATACTAGTATTAATATACTATAATATATTATTTATTTTTATTAATAATTTCTATCCACTTTTTGCCTCCTTTACTCTACAACTATTGTTAATGTTAGACTAACTCATTTAACTTTATCGATAATGTATTATTTCCATTATCTTATCTCTAATTTTTATTATTATTATTATTCTGTCTTTTTCTCTTGGCTTTAATCTTACTATTATCTCCTTATTTATTTTATGTACTATTTTTATTTATTTATTTGTTTTATTTATTTACACATTTATATGTTTCTGTTTTATTATATTTCATATTATTTTATTTTCATTGATATGTATTATTTTTATTAGTACTTTAGTTTTCTTTTTAAGCGTTTCACCCCAAGCAACGCAGGAAGCCACTAGTACGTAAGGGGTTACAGAATATTTGGAGCAAGATGAGATAGGAGTGATAGAGGAAAGGATGAGGAGAAGGATAGTGGATAGATCAAGGCAACTGGAGATGTCGATTCACATTACATTTGAATAGTTGGAGATTATAGCTTTCAGGGAAATTGGAATAGGGAATGGAGTTCCACGGGTGAGATGTGCGAGATATGAAGCTATTGGAGTAGAAGAGACGGCTACATTTAGTAGTTTAAAGTTTACACTATTTATATTATTCGGACTATTGTCCTCATATTTGTCGCCATATTTATTACAACGTTTCGGCCTTTCAGTATCTGTCTATATTTCTGAGATGAGGTATTATGTACATCATTTATATTATTCGGACTATTGTCCTCATCTTTGTCACTATATTTATTACAACGTTTCGGCCTTTCAGTATCTGTCTATATTTCTGAGATGAGGTATTATGTACACTATTTACATTATTCGAACTATTGTCCTCATCTTTGTCACCATATTTATTACAACGTTTCGGCCTTTGTATCTGTCTATATTTTGGAGATGAGGTATTATGTACATTATTTACATTATTCGGACTATTGTCCTCATCTTTGTTGCCATATTTATCACAACGTTTCGGCCGTTGTACGCTCCGGCCTCCTTCAGGTGGTTGGAATGTTGAACTGAACCCTTTATTTCACTCGTTGGGGTAGACTGATCTAGTTCCACGTGCCATGTCTAATGGATGTCAGTTATCAGTTAGCTTCTGTTGATTCATCTCTCCAAGTTCTCCAAATACAGACAAATACTTTAGTTTTCATTTTATTTTATCCTGATATATTTTATTATTGATATTATTACTTTTATTTATTAATATTATTAATATTTATTAATATTGATAATATTATTAATTACTTTATTTTTTCATTTAAAAAAAAATAAAGTTATCTCCTTGATTACCAAACGTTTTTTTTCTTATTCATTCCTTTTGGTAACAACGGTGTCTATTCAAATTAGAATTTATATTTCTTATTTTCAACCTTATTTTCAATCTTACATGTTAATCTGGACCTAAATTCAAATCTAAAATTAAAGTACAATTCATTTAAATATTTTAATAATAATAATAATCCACCCCAACGATAAAATGTGTCGCGGTAAACAAAAGGGTCAATTAACCGGTGCTAACCCCAAAAATTGCACTTGAAGAATGCAGAAAGTATGAAACTCAAAGTTGTGCAATCAATATTATATATATTTCTTAATATACTAAATATATCCATTATTTAATATTGAGAACTGTTTTTTAGTACATTATATACCGTACCTTCGTAATTACCATTAGACTCATTCAACTTTTTCCGAATCCTCTGCACTGTCCTCAAATTGGCACCCAAACATTCTGAAATATTCGTATAGGAGCTTCGGGTACGAATGCCAAGCAGTACAGCATGCTTTTTCCAAAGTTCTGGTGGAGTGAATTGCGTCATGGTATTCTCTTCCTCACAGACGGTACCCAACTACCCCTACTATACTGTGCAGTCAACAAAATTAAAAAACAATGTGAATGCGCGAAAGTAAAAATATAAAATGACTACAATTTACCCATTGCAACCTTTTAGTAAGTTCAGTTACATTAATATTTATATTAATAATATTGTTAATTTATTGAATTTCATGGTAAAAAAAATTCCCTTGATTTTCTAACGTCTATTCTTTGTTATTACTTTGACTACTTCGCCGTCCCTCTAAATTAGAATTCATTATTCTTATTTTCAAGCATATTTTCAAACTTAAATACTAATCTAGGCCTAAATTCAAATCTAAAATTAAACTACAATTCATTTAAATATTTTAATAAACATAATAATCCACCCCAACGATAAAATATGTCGCGGTAAACAAAAGGATTAAAGAAGCAGTGCTAACCCTAAAAATTGAACCTGACAAAGGCAGAACGTATGAAACTCCGAGTTGTGCAATCAATGTAAGATATTATATATATATATATATATATATATATATATATATATATTAAAAAATAGACATATACGAATACCTACGTTTAAGTTTGCGACTTAAGTTTCGCAGGTTTTCCAGCTCATCGGCCACAAAGTATATGTTATGTTTTTTTTTTTTTTTTTTTTTAAAAAATACACAGATGAAACATGGGAAGAACATTGTTTCATAGATGAAAAATAAAATAAAATAGAACAAAATATGCATGAAAGCGGAGACGATGATGGCCTACCCAAGATACAGTAACGCTCGCTGGGTTAAAGGGAGGTAAGCGGGTGTGGAACCTAAGGCTTAATAAAGAAAAACATATATTAGGTTTGTGCAAAAATATTGTCGTTTTCTCACATATGTTACTATGTGAGAAAACGACAATATTTTTGCACCAACCTAATAATAAATAAAATTAAATTAATAAAAAAGATTAATTTAATAAAAAAGATTAAATTAATCCGGCTTCCAGTATTTTAAGAGAAACGATTTTCTGTGCTAATCATGAGCTCGTTTCGCTTATTAAGTAGACCTACATTGCCAATATTTTTGAGGATGATTTTTTTTTCTAATAGACATAGATTGCATCCACCCCCACCCTTGCTGGAAAATGACTTGGTTTGGGCTACGAATTCCCAATTTACTTGAGGTGTGTAGACATCTACTTTGATGCTCCAATAAAACTTATAGAGTGATGTGGAATTTGCATATTTTTTGTTGATAAGAGTCATCTTTTGATGATAGAAACGCTTTTTCAAAATAAAATTTGATATGGTTATTGTCTTTGACGCTAGTCTTATAGATAACCCCTTTATACATACATTTACAGTTGATGGGACAGAGGGTACCTTTGCGACAATTACATTTTTGATCATCATGGCTACCATTGCTGATAGTGTTGCATAAATATTGGTTAAGGGTTACACTATTATGTTGCGTTAAATATTAATCAAAGTTTTTAGTGCAGCTGTAGCTAACATTAACGTTATTCTTTTTGAAGGTTTTTCTGAGTAAGGGATTATGACTAAGATGTTTGCGTACTAACCTAAAAAAAGTTCTACCGATGTTGGTCCTGACATTACTGTTGAAAGGTGGATTGAACCAGTTTTAGGGATGTACTTTAGTTCAACATTATGCTACTTAATGCCTCAGTGTATTTAATTTTGTATTTGTCAAAGATGTGTTTATTACTAGAGTTAGTGGAGAGCCTATGCTGCACAGATTTGTGGGGGTTATTAAGAATATGCGGTGGGTGGTTAGATTATTTACTAACATATGTATGATTATAAAATTCCTTACTGTAATAATAAATGGAACATCACCCGAGTTTATTATCTCCAACAGGGAAATTTTGTCGACTACTAGCCATGACGGAGAGAGCATACTGAGTGAGAGAACTTCCTTACCCGCAATTACTCGGTGCTAAGCCAGAAACCTCACTGAAGAATTTGGGAGGGAGGAACTCCTTTTTTTTTATTACTCTATCAGATATATCGTATTCCAGAAATACAATATATTTCGAACGACCTGTACTGCTGTTTGTTAGGTAAGAGACATTTTTCTAATATCCTTACGCTTAAATTTTTATTCTACACTTAAAATGTTACAGTCAGAAATGGACGTTGATCATATCACAGTAGCAGAGGAAACATCCGCCCAATCAGCTGAAAGGTAGTTAGCTAAAATAACGTCTGACATGAAAATGCGTATAATGCAGAGAAGAGTCATTGAATAGTTCTATGCGGTATCAAGTCACCCATTGACATTAATCAAGAACAAACAATGGATTTGAGCAGAGGTTGGCTAATACGTTGCAGTAATAACAACATAATTTTATATGACGAATTACGTTTAAGGCAGTTTGCACAGTTTTCAACCCACGAAGTGTAATGCCCCTGAAAAATGCATAGATAATGAATGTGACTATATAAAAAATACTTTGTAATTAAAACTTTACTCTATCCAGGTGTGTTATTGGGATCCTTGTATCTGTTGTAGACCCCCTCGAAATTTATGGGGGCATTATGTTTGGAGCAAATATACATAGCCAATAGTGGTGATTAGGTTGGGGAAAAGTGTTTTATATCTGAAAACCTAATCTATTTTATGGTTTTATGACTCCCTCTAGCTGTTGTAGTTTATGAGCAAATGAATGAGAGACATTACTTTTGGAGCGAGAAGGCATATCGAGAGGAGAAGACCATATGAAAAAAAATAGATTATTGTAGTTGAAAACTTGTTCTATAGACTGTTATTATTCTTTCTGTATCTGTTTTTTTCTCTATTGAAATAAACTGAGCCATTGTTTGGACACGATAATTAGCAAGCAAGTCCCGCAGGCCATTGCTAATGTAGTGTGTTCTACAGGGTGCGATGGATAAATTATCACCATTTTAGATTTTTTAATTTTGCGCATGCGCGTTGTTTGTTTTTGATTTTGTCGACTGCACAGTAAAGTAAGGTCAGTTGGGTAACGTCTGTAAGAAGAATAGCGCCATGACGCGCTTCACTCCACCAGCAATTTGCAAACCTCATGCTTGGCATTCGCATCAGAGGCTCCAATACGAACATTTCAGAATGTTTGGGTGTCAATCTAAAAGCAGGGTAGACGATTCGGAAAGAGTTGGATAAGACTGATGGTGATCACAAAGGTGTTTGTTGTACTCACTAGTGATGGCGACGTTATGACTCCATTCGTATTCCCTCACAGCCACAGACTCAACACGGAGGCTGACTTCAAGGGCCCTGAGGTGTAGTGCTACCCTGGTTCAAGGGGATGGCTGCTGGAAGACCCTATATCTGGCAAGAGGTCTCTGCACCACGACACACAAGTAGGAGATCCCAGTCATAACTGTCAGATAATTTCTGCGACCACAACACCCCTTACATCTCCCCAGGCTACCATCCCCTTGATTATTATTAGGGAGCAATTGAGCGAGAATGCAACAAAATGTCTTGTAAAACCAAAGATGAACTGAAGGCAAGGATTACGACAGCATTCACCAGTTTAAATATGTAGACTGTCCACAAGAGTTGAAGGATATTCCCCAGTTGTCTGAAGGTTGTTGTTGAAGCCAATGGCTAGTGTACTGAATAAATTTACTCTTTAGTATTTCAAGATATTTTTGTGTAATTTTGGTAAATATATCTGTTAAAATGATTTTTATTATTGCGTCATTTAGACGACAATTTGTCTATCGTATCCTGTATTTTCAACTGTTAAACAATAGTAGTTTTCTCGAGCCAGACTTAACTCTGTATTGGTAGGTAATTCTAGAAAGGTGAGTTTCTGTCTACGTATGTTGCAATAACATTACTTGAATAGAGAAGGAATATGAAAAAAATCAAATATTATTTATATTCCAAAAATACAAGTGATGAATTACGTCTGAGCGTCTTGTTTATAGTGACTGATGCGCCCCCCTACGTCGGTCAAATCCAATTATCACCCACTTATTAACAATTATTGAAACATACAATATGTATATGTATCATGAGAAGTTGCTTATGAGGATATTCCCTGCTCTTTCTTTCTCCCTATCTCAATATCTCTCCTTCTTTTTATCTCCCTCCTTCCCACTCCCCCCTCTCTCTCTCTCTATACATATATATATATATATATATATATATATATGTGTGTGTGTGCGTGTGTGTTTGTGTGCGTGTATTAAGATGGGCTGACGTATAAATGTCCAACAAAATCTTCAGTGCGGGTGTTCATGCCTAGTGTAAATGCGTGAGAACTGTGAAAACGAGGTTGCTGGTATGGCTGATGAGGTTTCATGTTTCTTGCTTCTGGTAGACGGCCAGTCTGGTTGCCTATCCAGGACCACTGCTTCAAATATTGTGTAAGATATGGTGACAGCTTTAATATTGTTGCAAGTTTGCTTTTGTACTTCCCTTTATACCTCAACCCTATCCTGCCGACATCTCTCTCACCTCCTCTCTCTTTTTTTATCTCTCTCTCTCTCCCCATATATATATATATATATATATATATATATATATATATATATAATATTATAAATTAATTGATTTAAAATATGGTTTTTTTCGCTACACAGTTCTAACCATGTTTCAAAAATGGAAGCTAAAAGCCTCGAATTTAATTTTGTAATTAAATTAAAGACATTAGTTCCATTTCATTCTCAAGCGAATTTTTTTTTTGGGGGAAAATTCGCTTGAGAATGAAATGGAACTAATGTCTTTAATTTAATTACAAAATTAAATTCGGGGCTTTTAGCTTCCATTTTTGAAACATGGTTAGAACTGTGTAGCGAAAAAAAACATATTTTAAATCAGTTAATTTATAATATTAATGCTCTGTAAATTTACATTGAGCACTATTTTGTAAAAATAAAAAAATATATAAGAACACCGGATTATATATCTTACTGTTCTTTCTTTTTATTAATATACATACATACATACATACATATATATATATATATATATATATATATATATATATATATATATATATATATATATATGTTTTGAACAATAAAAAAATATTGAGAAATTAAAAAATTAAAAACACTGGGTTGTATATCAATTTTTTTTGTTTTCTTGTTTCGATTAGATTCCTCGACTAGTTTCCGCCAGCATGTTCATTATCAGGAGAAAAAAAATTCTGTTTGTTAGTAGCAGAGAACTACAAGAATGAATGACTTTCTGAAGAAAGTTTTGTTTCTTTGATTTTTATCGTTAATTTTTGGTCAGTCCTTGTGTTGGTCAAATGGCCTCTTTTAGTTTGTTTTGCTCCAATTTACATGGCATGACGGGGATTAGCTGCGAAGTTCAGAACTGGTGAAACTAAGGAATGTAGCTCCTCAGAACATTTGTCATGGAAATAGCGGTTTAGTAGCGAGAGGCTTGCAATGTTTCATGTAGGATAGGGATTGTAGAGGGGAAAATAATTCAACACCCACAAGGGCGTGAAGACGCTTCTGAACTCAAGACTGGCAAGTGAGTACTAGTTAGGCTCAGTTCAGATATGGCAATAATACTCCCTTCTGGCTCTGATCTGGCTTTTGTAATAATAGAGTATATCAGGTGAAGTCAGGTCCTTACTAGAACGGCACAAGTATTATTTTCCAGCATTTTTAATCGATCACCGAAGTTTAGCAACATCGATCTTAGTACCTAGATGGATGACCGCTTGGGAATAACAGGTGTTGTAAGATTGGATGTGCGGGTGGTGTAATGGATAACGGCTCGGAATGAAAAATGAGATAACCGAGTTTCAATTCCCGTCGTATTCGTTAGCACTTACATGCAAATACGCTTGGGAAAGGTATTTATTCATCTATTCCCCCCATCTAAATAGTAGGAATTGTATCAGTAAATCATTATTATCTCCAAAAAGTTCTCACAATCCAAAAATAATAGCTGGCTTTAAATAATCGGCAAAAGTTAATAAACCGTTAAAAAATAAATTAATCCATCAATCAATCTATTATCTTTAGAGATGGTTCGTGTGTATGAGGCCTGCTGTGAAATTGAGTCGCAATAAACGTTTAAAGCAATAAATCTCCTTAATTTCAAGGTCTGTTCGGTGTTGGTGGAAGTAAGATGAACTATGGGAAATATCCCGTTTAATACCACAGATATGCTTGTCTTTTGCCTGACCAGAACTACAGAGTGCGATGGATAAATTGTCATCTAAATTACGCAAAATGAAAATAACATTAACATCTCATTTTAACAGATATATTTGCCAAAATTACACAAAAATATATCGATGTAGTAAAGAGTAAATTTATTTAATAAAATCACCATTGGCTATAGCCGCAGCCTCCAGACGACTTCGGAATTTCATGCATCTCTTCTGGGACGTATCCTTATAAAGTTGATGAATACTGCCATAATCCTTGCTTTCAGTTCATTTTTGGTGTTACAAGGATTTTTGAGGTCTCTCGCTCTCCATACATAATAATCACGGAGGTTTCAGTCAGGGGAGTTTGGTGGCCAGATGTAAAGGGTGATGTGGTCGCAGAAATTGTCTGGCAGTCATGACTAGGATCTCCTGCTTGTGTGTTGTGATGCAAAGACCTGTTACCAGATATAGGGTCTTCCAATAGCCACCCTCTTGAACCAGGGTAGCACTTCCTCCTCAGAGCCCTTGATATCAGCCTCAGTGTTGAGTCTGATGCCCTGTGTGAAAATGAATGGAGGCATAACTTCGCCATCACTAGTGATCACTACAAACACCTTTGTAATCGCCATTAAGCTCATTCAACTCTTTCCAAATCCTCTGCCCAGATCTTAGATGCCCAGACATTCTGAAATCTTCGTATTGGAGCTTCCGGCATGGATGCCAAATAGTACAGCATGCTGTTTTCAAATTTCTGGCGTTGTTGTTATTTTCTAAGCGTAGCTTAGATGAGGTACAAGGCCGAAAGTATGGTGCATTTATTGAGGATCGAATTCACTTTTTAGTCGTAACTGATCTAGCGAGGCAAGCTTGCTAACCATTATACCACGCCAAGGTGCCATTGATCTTTTAAGCGTAGCTTACATGTGGCACAGGGCCGAAAATTATGCGACAACCAGTGAGGATCGAACTCACTACTCACTTGTAATTGCTCTAACCATCACACCACGTCGAGGTGCCCAATTTCTGGCGAAGTGAATTGCGTTATGTCGCTCTTTTTGTCACAGATGATGCCCAACTGACTCTACTATATTGTGCAGTTGGCAAAATAAAGAAAAACAAACAATGCGCATGCGCGAAATAAAAAATAAAAAAATGGCGGCAATTTACTCATCGCACTCTTTATTTGGGCAAGTCAGCGAGACTCTATATATCTCTGTTCCTGGCATCTCTATCCATCTTTGTTTATAGTGGGAGAGCATCATAGCTGATTGTCAAGAGAGTTGTTTTTTTAAGTTCCAAAGGATGAGGCAGCAAAGGTGACTTGGGCGATATATATATATATATATATATATATATATATTAGGTTGGTGCAAAAATAATGACGTAATAATGTCGTTTTTTAACGTTAAAAATACGTCAAAAAACGACATTATTGCGTCATTATTTTTTGCACCAACCGAATATATATATATATATATATATATATATATAAGCACTCTTATTCGGAGACCGTCTTATTGGACTAGTTTATTCAAAGATCGAGCGCTATCTATTACTCTATCCGCACATTCGCTGAACTTCATGTAACTCCACAGAAACAAACAACAGACATGTATGAAAATTATGAAAAATAATGACATATAAACAATAATATGGATTTATACTGAGAATATTAATACTAAATAACATTTTTATAACTTCAAAAATGGAGCTAAATTCACTTTTCACCCCAAGTAAGGCGATAATGCGACCAAGACGCAAAGGGTTACAGTGAATTAAAGAGAATGAGAAAACTTTAGTGACGAGAACGACAATAAACGAACAGGATTTAATTTTTTGAAGATCATAAGTGGCAGGGAAGCAAGAAATCGGATGGATTTCCACAGGTGAGAAGTGCGAGAAAAGAAACTATTAGTATAGATCTGACATTTTGCATATACTAGTTCAACAGTAAAACGATGGGACCTAATTGACAACCTAGTAGCACGATTAAATTCATGCCGTCGAGGCACCAAGAACAGCTCATCAAAACAATTACGTCGTTGGAAAAGTGAATGAAGTCGAGATGCTACTTTACGATCGATTAGATTACAGTGCTAATTTTATTAAGAATCTCTCTCTATATAGTAATAACAGACTAGATATGGCCGCATTATTCAAAACACAATCTGTCTTTCTATATATATATATATCTATATCTATCTTTATTAGCATATGTTAAATATAATGTAGTTGAAATAGAATTCATGAATTAATTTTTTTTATGCTTAGGTAAGAAGTGTTAAATAATAGTTTCAAACTATTAGTTTTTAGTGGCAATGTATTTTGGCTCATCCCTTTTGAGGCCGACCTTTATGGTCAGATGATAGATTAAATGAGTTATAGATTAATGTTTTTTGGAGAGTTGCTGTTCGGACGTCAGGTTAACTAGACATGGTACATTGCATTTATACAACCCCCCTCCCACCAATGGTGAAGGGTCTTTCAAGAGTTGGTTGTTACACGTTAAAGGAAATAGAGATTTGAAATTTTCGTGTTTGAAAACGGCTCCCCAATAGGAAGTGTAGTAACTTTTTCTTGAGAAGATGTACTCGTCGACATGGTTAATAAAATAATAGTTAAAATTAAAAGTTTTCTTTGTTGCATGTATTTCTGTATGCAATGGTCTCTTCCGGTGACGTAATAGAAATACCACATGTTCATACCATATGTTAGTACCACATGTTAATACGATAATTATTTTGTTAAAGGAATAAGAAAATTATATTTACCCTTTAAATAAATTTTAATAATCAAATATATTTCAATCTATGGAGACATTTAAAAACATTTGTTTTTCTTTGACACACAGGTACAAAACAGAAAATCAATTGTCATATTTACTTAATTTTAGATTTGTTTTTGTATAATATGTCGGAAATATTGAAGATGAATAAGAAAATGCTGAGTGCCATGAAAATTTTGATAATATATAAGTAATATATAAGTATAATACAATAATAAAATTTGCTTGAATATTACTGCCATTATTTGACTTCACCGAGAAATTTTCACAGAAAATATTCGTCCTCCGAACCTGTATCCTATACGGAACCGTCATTTAGCTTGACGTCCCTTTACCGATTTGGCTAACCAAAAGCGCCTCTGTGGCCAAATCGGTAAAGGCACGTCAAGCTAAATGACGGTTCCGTATAGGATGCAGGTTCGAATCCTGTCGTAGGACGAATATTTTCTGTGAAAATTTCTCGGACATTCAGGCCGGTAAATGTTGTTTAATACTGTTTATTATAAACAGAGCATTTATTTAAATATTTGTATCTATAAAAAGAATGTATAAACATAAAAAATATCTTAAAATACTTGTCGGACTTTGTCCATTTCACAATGGTTAACGCTATTTTGTTGAGTTTCTTGTATATTATATTCATTGGTTTTGCATTTTTAAAAGTTGTTATTTTTATTCCCCCCCCCCATCACAGACAAATTGTACACATGAAAACTAGTTAGGACTTCATACAGACTTTGATGGTGTCTGCAGTAAGAATGGTAAGAAAGAATGTGTTGTTTTGGTGTAAAGAATACGTATGTTTGAGTCAGTAATTGTGGTTAGTTAAGTTTAAGATATGATAGATTGAAAACCAGACACCCCCTCTCCCTCCCACTTTTGGCCTTATTCTACATTTTTGTATTTCCAAAGTAAATATTACTTTGTTCTACGTAGAATTTATGAATTTAAGTGCAGTACTAGATTGGCTGGGAGGTCTCATCATTTTACAATTGAAATCGTTAGATATAACCTAAGTAAGTGTAAGTGATTAGTTAACAGTTTCTTTTCTCGCACTTCTCCCCTGTGGAACTCACTTTTGATTTCTTGTTTCCCGGTCAACTTTAATCTTTAAAATTTTAAATAAGTTGTCAATCGTTATTTATTTTCTCTTTGATTCCTCTTCTTTTATTTTTCTCACTGATTAATAATGTTTTTCCTTTTCTCATATTCTTTCACACTCAGTGGCATCTTGTGTTTTAGCGCTTCATCGCTTTCCTTGGATGGAATGATAAAAAATACACGTTCAGTACTCAATGCCATATAGGAGGATTGATATTACATAGCAGTTCACAACTCTTCCTTATTTTTAACGAATTGTCTTGTTTCTTTAATACTTTAGTTTTTGGAAGGCATCTTCCATTATTCAAGTGCACCTCTTCAGTATCTCATTTTCTATTATTTGTTAAAACACACTCCATGTGTTTCCTTTCTATTCTTTGCTAATATCTTATTTTTATTTTTGAGTACTTCTGCTGATCGAGGCAAATGTCGGAGAGAGACCGCTGAACAATTTTAGCTCCAAGGTCTGGTCGATAATTTTTGCAATAAAGAAAAAATGCTAGAAATTTCTCATCTTTAACACGCCCTACACACACAACCAGTCCGACAGAGACACACCTACACCCACATCTCATCCACACACACAACCACACCCACATAGATAGAGGGCGATGAAGAGAAAGGACGTATTAGATGGAGGAGGAGCTTGTGAGTGAAAGTGGGAAGAAGATATTGAGGGAGAAGGAAAATGGAAAGGGAAGGGAAGAGAGGTGAAAGAGAGGCAGGGGAATATAATATGGGTGTGTGTGTGATGTGAAGAGAAAGAGTAATTGTTAGAGAGAGAAAGACAGAGACAGAATGAGTTGGGGGACAGGGAAGTAAAGAGTGAGTGGGAAAAAGAGGGCAAGAAAGGATATCTTACTCTTGTAATGTTACACAAGCGTGCCGGCTCAAAATGCTTTTAAGTTAATTATTAGACGAAAAGTAAAACGCCATGGGACTCAAATCGCAAAAGCGACATTGTCTTTTCCAAATATTTTCAGTGGTTTTCTGTTGTATGTTAAATGGACAAATCTGATAAATTAGGCGCCAGATTCACTCACCTTTCTTTCATGCATTCGAGAGAGTGTGTAGGATTGTTAGAGATAGAGAGTGAAAGAGAAAGAGATAAGTAGATAAGGAGAAAGAGAGAGGAAGAGAGTGAAAGAAATAGAAAGATAGAGTGAGCGTGTGTGGGAGAGAGTGAGAGAGAGAGAGACAGAGAAAATGTTCAGGCGTGTGTGTTTTGATTGTGCGTAGAGAAGTGCTGAAGGGCTGAGCAAGCGCCGGTGGATTTCTCTCGTCTGCTCCTTAAATCACAATAAAAACAAAACAAAACATTTTGCCAATGCTGATGTCTCTCCGGCAAAAACAGTTCTGCTCCGATGCCAAACTTCTCGGCTAACAGCAATTACTGAATCCGATTCAGTTCGCATAAATATTTTCGTTGGCATCCATCATTTTTTTGCTTCAAGAACCAGCCTTTTCCGTTTCTTCTTCTTCTTCTTCTTCTTCTTCTTCTTCTTCTTCTTTCACTCACACTCTCTCAGTTATTATTTTTTTAATTTTTCACTCATTATTAATTTTCTTTCTCTTTTTTCTCTATTTTATATTTTCCATTTACGCTTTCTTTCTTTTTTTTCTTTCGGTTTTTGAATATTTTTCTTTTTTCTAATTTATTTTTATTTCTTTTCTTTTTAAACATTTCTTTATCGATTTTCTCTTCTATTCTTTCTTTTAACAAGAAGTCTCTCATTTTTCCAGTTTAAAATTTTCACTATGATATTTCATTCATCGATTCCTTCCTTTATTCTTCTCCCCATGCTATTATACCTTCTTCCTGTTTTCCTTCTGCTTTGCTTTCCTTATTCCATTCTTTCTTTCTTTCTTTCTTTCTTTCTTTCTTTCTTTCTTTCTTTTAGGTGATTTTGTTCTTTTCTTTCTTTCCTTCCTCCTTTCCCTTTTATCTTCTTGTTTTTTGTTTCCCTCTCTTCAAACTTTTTTTCAAACGACATATCATATAATAATTCATTTGGACTAATATCCCTCCCCCCCACAGTATTGTTCTACATTGTTATTTTTCCGTCTTTCTCGATTGTTTAACACCTCCAGAAATTTTATTCGAAAAATAGTACCTAATCTCTTCAATGATCTAAATATTCTCGCAATTCAAACATATTAATGCAACAATGAGAAAGATCCTCGTCCGAATAAATAATCGTTTAATGATATTTCTCCCTACTTCAAACAAAACTGCCATTATTTCAACGATTTTTTTCACTCTGAACCTCGCATATTGCCCCAACAATTACCCACCACATAGAAAATAATTTTTTTCTTGACATTTATTTAACTGTAACGACAACTATTAGGCCGTAACAAAGATTTGTGCCTCTTTCCGATAGGTGGCGTTTGAAATTTATATTTATTCTGAGCATGAACGCTGAGAATAAATACAATTTCAATACATCTTCAATAAATACAATTTCAATACATCTTTCTAAGCGGTTCCTATATGGATTTTTCAATATTAATGTTTTTATGTTAAAAGTGAAAGTTGCTGCGCCATTTATGGTGCTATAGCTGAGCGTATGAATCGGAAATAGTTCCCTTGTTTCAGAAGTAGAGATTGATCTGGAAGACTGAAAACGTTCCGGCATGCCTGCAGTCGTTGATAATAAACAAATCGTTGATGAAAAAATGATCCAGGTCACTCACAAAATGGGATATTGCATAAATACTAAATATCTATCATATGAGCTTGGGTAATATATCTAAAAACAAACAAACTTGGATATGTGAATTACTACGATGATTGGATACTTCACGATCTAACTGGAAAAGGACACCTCATTTCCATCAAGAATTCTCTGCTGAAAGGCGATAAAACGACTCATTTTTGAAAAGATGATTCATCTGAGAATAAATGGACTTCTTACAATAATATGCGGTGGATAATGTTCTGGGAAAAACGAAAAAGCGGTGTGTATCAAACTAAGATGATACTGTCTACCCGTTTTGATTGGAAGGGCATTGTGGCTTCAAACACGTACTCTTCAACACTGCAAAGATTAAAGGGAGCAATCTCTCTCTCTCTCTCTCTCTCTCTCTCTCTCTCTCTCTATATATATATATATATATATATATATATATATATATATATAAATTCAATGCGACTAAAACGCAGGGCGTTAGTGAGTGTGAAAGGATATAAGAAAAGGAAAAACATTATTAACGGGAGAGAATAATAAAATAACAGGAATTAAGAAAAGAAAAGATAACGATTGGCATTGCATTTAAATGTTGGAAGATCAAAGTTGACTGAAAAGCAAGAAGCCGGAAGAGATTTCCACAAGCGAGGAGTGTGATAAAAGAAACTGTTACCATATAACTTATTGTTACATACATACGTATCTATCTATCTATCTATCTATCTATCTATCTATCTATCTATCTATCTATCTATCTATCTATCTATCTATCTATCTATCTATCTATCTACACACACTCTCTCTCTCACACACACGCATATATAGATAGAATAAGGAACATCTCTCAAAGATGGTAAATGGTAGTTGAATAAAATGGTACATATGTGGTTGAATAAATCAATGCCAATATCTTTGCAATTCACGCAAAATATATTGCAGTCTTCAGGCGACGCAATCCAACTCCACGGAATTCTTCATCATCGTGTTTCAGTCGATGTATTCATTAATATCCCCACCCAGAGTATAGTTAGATTTATAGAAAAGGCACAAGGAAGCTAAGTTATGGCGATGGCAAAGTGACTAAAGATGAGGTGCCAGATCCGGATTAATAACATTGCAGACCCTTCTTTGTATTTTATCAAGAATCTCCAGAATGCATAGCAAAAGAATCTGACTCGTGATGGGATTAGTGACGTGACGATTATGGATTATCAACGACAAGACTGAAATCCTTTCTGACAGAATTGCTCCATTTCTTTTCAATCCATGAATTTTCCTTACGTTAGTTTAGACGAAATTGTAAATTAACCACTAAGGTTCCAATTAATTTAAATAACAATCTAAAAACTACTCTGATAACCATAACAATGTACACAGTGAATATTGAAACTGACAAATAGTCTCGTATTGCGATGTCTTGTTAATTGAAAACATTTAAAAGATGTTACAGAAATAATGACTGTTATTGCCTTGATGATTATCAGCTAAGTGAAGGAAACCTCAAAAGAACCATATGAGAAGATTTTGACAAAGAACGTTACGTGAGGAACAAAATCCTGGGTTCTTGATAAATTAGGTTTTTAGAGAAAAATGATAAGACAAAGAACACTACAAGACAGTGCTCACTAGCAGCCGAAAATAGAGAGACGCACAAACTGGAACAAGAGACCGCCTCGCCGCGACGCCTAAAGAAAAGGAAGAAACATCCGTTAGACTGTTCATCTCCCCTCACCTCACATCAATAACCTCTGCCTTCCTTTACTACAACAGAAGGTTTACAACCAGAATAAAACTTGCCCACTGCTACAATCGTCTCATGGTTCTAATTTGTGGGTAACAATCTGGCCAAAGAGTTATTTCTAAGCCACAAACCATTGTCTGGAAGAAGCTGAGCCCTGAGAACAAATCTGGTGTGTGCTCTGAGCTGAAACTCTTCATTCGAGACTAACATGTTAATTCAATATATATGACTGACAGATGTAATAGTTTCTTGCGCATTTCCATCCAAGGTGGATGTTCTTGTAGAGTACATTGGGAAACATATGAATCCATCTACCCCCTCCCCAAGTCATGAGTTAAATAGCAAGACTTCTATCTGGATAAAATCATGTTTCAACTTTAAATAACTATAATAAGTGTTGATAAACCGTCAAAAATTATTCAATCCTTCCAAGAAAGTAAGGAAATATATTAATTGTGAAAAATAAATTTAACTAAAGTAAGGACATTTTCTATATAAGACGCGGTAAATGATTAGCCGAGCAAAAGAATGATTCTTCAGTTGAAGGTAAAGCCTTACTTAGAATGTCATTCTCCGAACTCATTATTTTTTTGCTCAAGTGGAATTAAAAAACGATTTGTCTTAATCGAAATCGTTTATTACACTTGAATGGAGTGTCACAAAAAAGATATTTCATAGGAATTGTTATAAAGAACAATTGAAATTTTGCGATTACATTGAAGATGAATTCAGGCGACATATGACCGTTTGGTTTACAATTTACGCCAGATTATGAATACGGCTCAATTTAGCGTAAATGCCATTACTTGATTTATTTCCAAATACCAGCTACGGACTTACATTCTCCTTTCCAGAAGTTGCAATGTTAAAACTTTTTTTCAGTCATATTTTGAGTACTTTTATATCAGGTTTACTTCCCCAACTGATACAGATTCTTTTCCAGATTATAATGACCATCATTCTCTTCATTTTCAACGTTACTTACACGTTAGACAGGTATGATCATCGCTGACAAGCTTTTCATCTACTCGGGTTTGACAAATTTGAGTTTTCCTTTTCCGAGACGGTTTGTCAACTAAGGTTGAAGAACTGAGTCTGACAAAGTGCTTAACCTATAGATGGAGGTGAGTGCAGAAGGGATAAGATTCATATTTTTCCCAATAGTGTTTGTGTGAATACGAATAAAATGAACCCAACTGGAATTAAAACTCGGCTCGCCAATTTCGAATTCTAATCGGATTTCATCTATCCATCCATACAAACATATATACATACATATTGACGGTATTTGCTTAGCACCTTTTCATTTATACAAGTTTAGATAAAGACCTATAGATTATCCAGATCGATATACACCTAATTTAATCATTATGCCCAAGGTCATAATGGTCGATACTATAACAAAGATGATGATAATTGTCCGAATGTAAATAGTGTAAACTAGATAATGAACAATGAAATTTATTTATTAATCAATTTTTGGTATTTTTTTCCTCATATTTCAGAGCATTTCCTGATTTTGTATAAAAGTTCAATTATCAATTACCAATATTTTCGACTTTCATGAGATTTTATCAAAGAGAGTTTTGTTTTTGGTGTTATGTGAGTGTCATCGATTTTCAAATATCCCATCTTCATGTGTAGATTATTAAAAATTTATAAGACAAAAAAGTACTCAATATGGTGGATAGTTTGTAGATATAGAATGTGTGGATATAAAGATCAACACTGCATGGTGACATTCAGTCTGAACTTTCAATGCTATCTTCTTTAGTTTAAAGATAACATTGTTCCTATCTATCTATCTATCTATCTATCTATCTATCTATGCCTGTTCAAATCTATCTATCTATCTATCTATCTATCTATCTATCTATCTATCTATCTATCTATGCCTGTTCAAATCTATCTATCTATCTATCTATCTATCTATCTATCTATCTATCTATCTGTCTATCTATCTGTCTATGCCTGTTCAAATCTATCTATCTATCTATGCCTGTTCAAATCTATCTATCTATCTATCTATCTATCTATCTATCTATCTATCTATGCCTGTTCAAATCTATCTATCTATCTATCTATCTATCTATCTATCTATCTATCTATCTATCTATCTATCTATCTATGCCTGTTCAAATCGATCTCTCTCTCTCTCTATCTATCTATTTATCTATCTATCTATCTATCTGTTGGAAGGCCAAAAAGTTTTCAGAAATTATTGAACGATCGATGTTCAAATTTGTTCTTAAAACCAGAAAAAAATTGCGAAGAGCAGAAAAACTTAAGCAAAGAACTTTCTTTCTTTTTCAATCTTACTTTCCCAAACTGTTCATTTTCTCTCTATTTATATATATATATATATATATATATGCCAGTTTCAATTAACCAAGCTATTTCAATAAATATTAACCAACCCCTTCAGACGAATAAATCCATCTTCATCATTAAAAGTTCCGACATCCAGTCGAAGCCCATTTATTGATGACAGTTCTTCAGTTAGAAAGGGAAACGATTGTCAATATTTTTGCTTTTCAATGAAATGTGCCAATTTTTGCTGGATTGTCGCCTACTTTTTTCCTACCAGCCGGATGTGCACAGTGCATTTGGCATAAGCGAGACATATCCGGTTTGCTTATGAAAATCTTCCCGACATAAAAATCAATACAAGAATGATTAAGACCAAAGCAGGATCCAATTAATTCTAAGGACTTTGGAAGAGAGCCTATGAAAGTCGAATATAAATAGTTTGTTATTACGTAGTTCAATTTTGTCTGGCTCATGACCACAAGTGTAAAGCCCACCGTGAGGATGAAATTCACAGAATAATGACTTTCTAATCTTTCTGTCAAGGTAAGTCGTCCAAAGTATTTATACTTTTTATAAATTTGTGTATAGCTGGATATTGTCTGTGTGTCCTCATCTTACGTTAGTTGAACAGGGCCGTCCTCATGGTTAATTTGTTTATTGTACTTAAAAATAAAATTGTGGCACAAGGCTTAACGATTTTCTAAGCGTAGCTTAGAGGTAACACAAAGATGAAAGCTTGGGTCACCTAGTGAGGATCCAACTCACTACTCAGTTATAATTGATCTAGCGAGATAAGGGGTATTTTTCAGCTCGCCCATATAATATATATATATATATATATATATATATATATATATTATAATATAATATATATATATTTTATATATATATATATATATATATATATATATATATATATATATATATATATGTATATGTATGCCCTCATCGTTTACACGTAATAAATGTTTATGACACTCATATATATATATATATTTTATAATATATATATATTTTATAATATATATATATTTTATAATATATATTTTATAATATATATATATATATATATATTATAATAATAATATAATGTATATATGTATATATATATATATTATAATTTTAAACTTAATAGTGATTAAATTTGGATTTTAAAATTGGTCATTTTTACTTTTAATTTTAATATTAAATTTTATCATATAATTTAATAATTATTGGTTAGAATAAATTCTTTTTTCAATATTACCCGTATTTTAAAAATCTGAATAGCTATTATAACATGACTTCGTTGTCAAGCTTTTTGAATTTTCCTATACTTGTATTTTGATTGGTCATTCTAGCTTTTGTAACTACGTTTTCCCCTTGCGAAGGATCATTAATTAATTTGAAACTTTTAAAACCATTTATTTTACATTCAACATAATCACTTGATAAGACACCGGAGGTGTTGAAACAAAATGGCTATTTCTGTAGTGATTTTATAACATCTTTATGTTATAATTTTTTAAAATAAATAATTATATATATTATATATATATATATATATATATATATATATATATATATATATATATATATATATATCCCTAACATATTGCGGTAACATTTAATTTACATAAAAATTTAAAAAGCTTATTTTACTAAATATTTCATCTGTAATATTTATTTTTAATTCAAATTTTAAATATTGCCATATATGTGCAATGTTTCTCTCGTTAAAGTTTTTTCAATTCATTGTATTTGTATTGAAATAATATATATCTGCCTTGCCTAAATTAGCAGAAAAATATTAGTTTTTTTTACATTTGAAGGAAACATAAAACAAGTGAAATCTTGGTTTCTAAAAATATTTTATTTCAAAAGCGGACATCATTTTTATAGAATTCTATAATTTTTAGGTCCAGCAAAGTTAGTTACTATCGTATTTCCTGCAACGGTCGTAATAACCTTTGTTGTTGTATGACATTTCATATTAATACAAATTTTACGGAATTATCTAAATAATGAAAAATCATCTATTTAAGTAGATTTCCTTAAAACTGTACTGACATATTTAAATAAGTGAATAAATAGTAATTATTATTATTAAAACATTAGAAAATTATTAAAATGTTTCTTTTGTGGAGCTATGTCTAGAGCAGGAAATACAAAGGAACTTAGCATAATAACAAAGGGAACTTTAGCAAATAGATGTATTGCTGAAAATATTGATAGTACATACGCATAAGCGAACTAGTATATGAACTTACTTTTCGCTGTCGAGAGGATGGGTATTCGGCTATTGCTTTTAAACATGTCTAGCTCACTATGGAAGGATGATTATTTATTATCGTAGTTGATCACATATAAATCAACTTTTTTTTCCAAAAGGAAATTGTATGCTATGAAATTCTTCCGAAACAGCTGGGACACTAACTCATCGGATCATCCAATACTTCCAGATTCCAATGATGAGGCGTTGTGTCCGCAGATGGTTGTTAACATGGACCCCATGGTGGGATTTCTGCTGCCATATCTCATTGAACATAAAATAAGCTGAACTAACTTATTATATATGCGTGTATTACCGACATTATTGAATGTAGATTGTGAAAATAAAGAACATTATTATTTGTGAAAAATAAAGTTAAATAATGTGAAAAAAGGACATTTTCAGTACAAGACATCGTAAAAGATAAATCGAGCGAAACAATAATAAAGTTGATGTTGCTTATCTGTTACTACAGACAGTTCCAGCCAGTTGTTTATGAGTAGTCGACCATTACACTGTTCACCGTGGGCGGTAATGCCATCTATTAGATATTTCTGGCACTTAGGTGACACCGTAGATAAAGAGTTGTCAAATGCCCTCAGTTTTCAGAAATGGAATATCCCATCTCGCTTGCACCCACCACCATCCATAATTCGAATTTTTATAATTCATATCACCTTACCAACTGGAGCTGATGTATATCATCAATCGTTGAAGACGCTGGAAAAAAAGATTAGTTCTTTGTACCACTTCATACCTGTAGTAGAAGTCAGAAATACCTGACTTCTGCTACGTTGTTCTGTATTTTTTATCAAGACTAAGATCAAATCAAAAATCTAGTATTGTTGCCATATCAGGTCTGGAGTTGCCCAATTATTTCTTTTCAGTTTAGTTCAATTTACGCCACCTTATTGTTGATTAATTATTTTCAACACGACAGTCCCTTTCTCACAGACAAAATATCGCAAGCCTCTCACTATGCCATCGCTATTTCCATGGCAAATGATCTGACGAGCTCCATTCCTCAGTTTGATCAGTTCAGACATTTGCAGCTGGGACCCGCCATATCACAGGCACAGAATCCAATCATTCTCTTCGTCTTTCATTGTAAGAACTGAGTTCCATTCATAAAATCTCTTCCAGAGAACGGCTACTTTGTAGGACAGACACTCGAGTGGATGTTTCCCCGATCACTATAATTTAACCTCTTCAGAATGTTTTATGCTTCAACCCAACATTCGGGCCTGAAGATTTCGTTGAAACAAGAAACAGACTTTGTCATCGCTTGGTGTTGACCTCAATGTCCACTTTTATATTTCTATATTTTCATGCATTATATCTCGGATATTGAGAACTTTTACCCAGAAATATAGCAAACTCTGAAACTATATTTTTATCATAAATATATATATATATATATATCTTTGAATAGACACCTATGCCTTGGCATCAATATCTATCTATCTATCTATCTATCTATCTATCTATCTATCTATCTATCTATCTATCTATCACACTAAGTGTATGTTTGCCCATCTCTATCTGTTTATTACACGATATCTATCTTTCTTTCTTTCTTTCTTTCTTTCTTTCTTTCTTTCTTTCTTTCTAAGTATATATGTATCTATGTATGTATGCATGCATACATGTATGTATGTATGTATGTATGTATGTATGTATACAAATAGTAAGTTTTCTTTATCAAACCACTTAATTCAGCGGTGAATATTTATCATATAGATTGAATACAAGACTGAAAATTTTAGATAAAAAATCTCTTAATAACTAGGCGTTAGGCTTCGATCTCATTGATTCACAGAGACAAACATACAAACTGACGCACGCGCACACACACACAATATATATATATATATATATGAAGAGAGAGAGAAAGAGGGAGAGGGAGGGGGGACTGCCCAATCGATTTCAACATATGAGGGTACAACATCTCAGTTTAGTCAGTTTAGAACCGAACAGCTAGACTGCCCACACAGATGATTTGATTAGAGGGTTGAAGTCTTGTGTCGAACCAACCATACATTTGGAAGAACTGATAAAAAATAAATCGCGTGTGCGCATACACATAGAAACACACACACATATACGAATCTTAACATTATCTTCGTGAAATTGGATCAGTCATTTCCTTTCTATTTCAAAGGATGTTTTTTTTTTTTTTTTTTTTTTTTTATCTATGTCACTATTTATATTGATTTATCTATTTCAATCTTTTTCCTATCTGCTTAGTTTTCCATCTCAGTGTGACCGTACTTCCCAAAATCTGATTATACAACAGACGCCTAGAAAGTAATGTCTTTCATTTATTTCAGTGTAAACTACAACAGATAGAGGGAGGATAATAACTGCGTTTCAGCTTCCCAAACAAAAACAACTATTATTAACTATGCATCCTCGATGGGCTGTTTTTTTCCCCGTGGATTGGCAGACTAATGCATAACCCCTAACTGTGCCCATATTTGTGAATATAACGAACTTGACTGGAATTGGAACTCAGCTCTCTTATTTCCAATTTCGAGCCATTATCCATGACACGACCTACACATACAGGCATCAGGTATTTCTAAGTGGTTACCCATCTAGGTACTGACCAGGATCGATGTTGCTTAAGTTCGGTAATTTGGCGATTGATGTTGCAGTTAAATTTGTGAAGATTCTAATTGGTAGGTAAGCAATAATTTGATAGGGAGTTCCACAAGCGAGAAGTACGAAAAAAGAAAAATGTTCATGTAGAAGTGGTGGTTGCATTCTTCTGTTGCTACATTATCTACAGATGCGATACCAACAAAATAGCAGCTGTATCCATTTTCAGTTTTGACAGAAATAGGCTACTTGAATGTGACAATGAAGTAAAAAAAAAAAAAAAAAGAACAAAAACTGTTTAAAACTATCCTGAGTCAAAATATATGAATCCATTTTTAATAAAGTGTAATTGTTTTTAAGGTTCCGGGTGTTGTAATAGAGAAAGTGAATAAAGGGTGTCCATAAAGTTCGTGTGCACTTTAAATTTTTTTAATTTAAAGTGCACATGAACTTTATGGACACCCTTTATTTGCTTCATTTTTAAAACAGAAGTTCATCTTCTTAGAGAAGAAATCAAAGACGTTTGTCTCTAGAAAAGAGATAATACTTTCTCTAAGAAAATATTTGGTAAAATTGTACATTAGTTGAAAATACAACCATGAAATAAAATACAGGATGCCGTATACATACTTTTATTCCTGATCTGGTCCTGATCTGGCAACTCGTCTGCAGTCGCTCTCACAGACGTACCGTCACCTTCCTCTGTCTTTTCTAGAAATACTTTCACGCTAACTACTCCGACGGGATACTTTCGCTAGTTCCCAGACTGCATTAATTTAAGCGTCGAAACGGTTAAATGTAGCGGTCTCTTCTATTCCAATTGCTTCATGTCGCGCACTTCTCGCCTGTGGAATTCCCTTCCTATTACTTATTTCCCTGATAGCTATAATCTCCAACTGTTCAAATGTAATGTCAATCGACATCTCCAGATGCCCTGAACTATTCCCTGTCCTTCTTTTCATCCTTTCCTCCATCATACCTTTTTACTCTCGATCCCACTCTGTAAATCCTTGCATACTAGTGGCATCCCACTATGCTTGGGGTAAAATGCTTAAAAAAAAAATAAATTCAAGTCAACTTGTATTCTTTTCAGATTGACATGTTAGTCTACTAATGTTATCTAGGCTTAGCATTGAATAAAGAAAGTTAACGCCAGTGGAAGTTTGTTAAAATCTTTTTTTTAAAATGATGTCTTGTACAAGGCCCGGGAGCCACTCGATGTAAAGGGTTACAGTTTATGCGGATATGTGGGGAAGATAACGCTTGATACTAGAGATCAATTGGAAATATTGATTACTTGTTGCGATTATATTGTGTCATGTTGTCAGTAATGTCTAGATCATAACGGACATTAATTTGAAAACGTGGGATACCAAAATTATAAGAGTATACGATTATAATAAATAGTGTCTTCATAGGCATTATTTAATTAGATACACTTACTTCTAGTTGCTCGAATTATTACTTGAGAAAGCTTCAAAATGTGTATACATTTTTAAACACCCTATATATATATATATATATATATATATATATATATATATATATATAGGATTGGTGTATACGGAATAAATTCCAATAACTAAAAAATTCTATTCTTAGAAGAGTGCTCAATACGGAGTAGAGCAAATATAATTTATTCAAAAATTATAACATAAATACGTTATAAAATCACTACAAATATAGTCTTTTGTTTCAACACTTCTGGTGTCTTATCAAGAGATGCTGTTGAATCTCTAATAAATAATTATATATATATATATATATATATATATATATATATATATATACTGTTTAAATTTATATATGTTTTGTTAATTTATGCATTCTTCTTCCATAAATGTCAGACTTCCACGTAAATATTGATAACGTCATCCAGGCTTAGCTTTGGAGAAAGAAAGTTCATTGGGAAATGCTACTGAAGTCGAAAATACAGTTGAAGTTCAAAGGCGCTATTGAGGAGAGTTGCATTCAGATCCATCCACATGGTTTACAATTTCATGAATTAGAAATTTGAAGCTGATGGTAATATACACAATGTGCGCACGAATCATTCTGGAAGACTATAGATATCTTCACGCTCTGTGGAGCAAGAAAGAGTGATGAAAAATTTTCACAGAAGTTCAAGAAAACTATTGAAATGTTCATTGCTGCTTGCGATTCTATTTGTGTTGTGTTGTGAGCAATGTCCAGATTGTGACGCACATCGAAAACATGCGATACCAAAATCTTAAAAGCATACAATTATAATAAATATTCTCTTCATAGGCATTATTAAAATTAGATGCGCTTGATTATAGTTGCTTGAGTTCGTTATATTCACTTACGCGCAAATGCCCTTAGAAACGACATGAATCCATCTTTTCTATCCCCAGCTATGGGTTAATTAGTAAAACTTGTATCACCAAAACCATAATTATTTCGAAAAGAAAATAGTAATTAAATAAATAAAATTGCATAAAAAATATTTAAATTTAAATAACCCATAGAGGTGCTATGCCGCTAAACGAAAGCAACGGAACCTAATGATAATTACATGAATATTCCCTTTTGAAATTCGCGCTTTGTCTTCATTTTATCCTCTGACTTTGTTTTGTCAAATACTTGTTTTCCAGCAATTCTATTATTTTTTTTACTCGTGATAATATGAAGCCAGAAAAATGGGGCTGAAAGTATTCAAAGTATCCAATCAGTTAGCGAAAGTTATAACATTTCTGAATATTTTAAAAAGAAAATAATTTTGAATTCTTTTAAAAAGTATGAGAGCAAGCCACATTGAATCAACTGTTATTGGTTCGAAATTTTGTTCTGACTGATAAGATTTTGCCAGTAGTTTTGGCAAGGCATCAAAGAAACAGGGTCATTCTCTGAGGATGATACGATGGGAGACCTTGCGCCAATTCTTCGAGGCAAAAAATCTTTTGCTGTTGGAAAACCATAGAAAAAAGCTTCCTGGAAGGATATCCGTTTTACAAAAAAGGAGCCGTAGGAAAGTGACCTCAAAATCCGGCGGGTAAGGAGATCGGAATCAATGATTGTGTAGGAAAAAATTACTAAATTGATATATATGTATAAAAGGGGCTTATTACGGGTGCGCGTCTGTTTAGGCAATTGAAATTGTTTTTTCTGTTTGTGTGTGCATGTGTGTGTGTGTGTGTGTATGTTTGAGCGAGCGAGCGAGCGAGAGAGAGAGAGAGAGAGAGAGAGAGAGAGAGCAAACAGAAAATATGCGCTAAATTCTACGCTGCATGTGTAAATATATGAATGTGCGTGAATACACATTAGTTCGTGTGTGTGTACGTACGTTTATATCTCAAGATTTGTCTCCTCGCAAAATGAAGTCTAGGGATAGATGCAATATCTATCTATTAGTATGTTCATATCTATCTATCTATCTATCTATCTATCTATCTATCTATCTATGTTTATATCTATTTCCATATTTTCGTCTATTTAATTTACCCTCTTCATATATCTAAATAGATACTCATCTATTATTTCTGCATATAATCTCGTTTTATTCATTGTATGTATGTATCACCCACGATTAAATATGAATTCGTTATTGAACTTTGTCTCACAAGGCCCACTGAACAGACATCTAACTTGTCGACAGATTCCCATTGCTAAATACAATTATTTTCTTGAGGAATTTTTACCGAGTTAAAAAAGTGAATAAAAAACAATGAATTTAATTGAAAATTGTTCTTTTTTGAAGCCAGTCATTTAAATTTTTCTTTTAAGAATAAGATCATTTCTAATTAAATAAAATCGAATCAAATTATTTTTTTTTGAAAGGAAATCAAGTCACGTATAATTAGACGAGACTACAGTGCGAAAAAAGGTGATTTTGAAAACCGTACATTTCAGGCATTGGTTCATTGAAAAAATATATATACAAAAAAACAAAAAACAAAAAAATGGCGAGAAGAAAAAAACATTTTACTTCCTTTTCTCAAAAAATATCTTTCTGATATTTAGAATGTTATTTTAGTTTGGTACAAAATTAGATTAGACAAAGTTAGAAAGATTATGTTGCCCCAATATTTCAATGATGCAGTCATGCTTTCGCTAAAAATCTGTATTCGAAATAATAGCGTTTATCTGAGCTTGAATTCCGAAGGCTGCCACCACCGGTTAGAGGTATGTACATTCTCTCGACAGGGGGGCGGCTACAATTAGTTATTTTCTTTTTCTATGCAATTGTAGGGGCAACCGGTGAGGCATCTAACTAGAGAATTTGTCTTTCCGAAGAGATTACGTTAAATTAGGAGTATCATTTCATTTAAAGAATCTTAGTCAAAATTAGTTCAGCCATTAAAAAAAAAAACATAAGGTGGGGGAGTCGGGTAGAATGGGTTGTGGCAATCTTTGAAGTAGGGAGCGAAAGACTACCGCAAAAATTAAAAAAATTTCAAGTTAAGCCTATCTTGAAAATCAACAATAAAAAATGAGCATATTTTTTTATTTTAATCTGAGATCAAACTTGGATCATTGGCGCCAGATCATGCGCAAATATTTGAACTCATATATCGGTTAATTTTTACAACTATTTCTTAGTTGAATAAGCAGTTGATTCTGTGGCATGTTAGCAATAAAAGGGGATCCAATGAAATTACTTACTATATTAAGCTTCACCTGGTAGAAAACCATAATTATGAAACGCCCACTGAAAATTTAACTCACTGGACGAGCGATGGGGGTTAATGGGAGTACAATGGAATTTAACAGTTTGTAGGGTCGTGTTGTAATTTTAATTGGGTTCGTGTTCGCATAAGACAAAACAAAGAAGCGTACAAAAATTTTTTACTGGTGAAAAAAAATTTTTTATGGTGAAACAAAGTTCTCAATATCTGTTGAGTATATCCGCTTTCTTTTTTGGTTCAGGAGTACGTTTGGATAAAAATTGTTAAAATGACCAAACTCAAGCCAGCCTTGCGCAAAGTTGAAACAACCAAAGGCAGGTTTGTACATACTTTATCGTTGTGAGGGTTAAACATGGCTATGGAATTTCCGTTTCCTTATTATTTATCCAGACGTTAAGCATTGTTACAATGTTGAGTTGGAACAACCAAAAGGAAAGCATGATTTACTTCATAGTTTTTCGAAGATACGTATGAATAACATGCGTCAGAAAATCGGAAGAGAGTTCAGTCAGCAGTGAACCGGGGAAATAATGTTTCTCAGTGGCAATGTAATGTGGTTCTACATCTTAGAGCAAAAAGGAGAAAGAGAGTGCAACTAGAAATGTTTGAACTTTTATAGGTTTCAACAACGCCACTTAACGGTTTTAGGCGAAACCAAGTAGGGTAATCATATTCCCGGTTAACTTACTCTTAAGGTCATGAGAAAATGTATTTTCTTTTTTTTGTATTATTCATTATTATTGTTTTATTTATCGATTTTATTTCATTTTCTCACAGTACAAAAGCCAAATAGTAGGAAAGCTAGGGGCAAAACAAACACAGAAAATAGATAGATAGATAAATAGATAGACAGGAAGATATGAACAGACTGTGATATTTATCGATTTGATTTCATTTTCTCATAGTACAAAAAGGCCAACAAATAGAAAAGCGAGGGGCTAACAATACACCTGAAATAGATAGATAGTGTTATGGGATCTTACCCATAATAATAATAATGGACTATTCCAAACTTAATAAATACTGCGCCTCAGGAGTAGGCAAGGAGTCAGTCGTTCAAGTTTTGACTTGAACAACTGTTCGGTTGTACTCTCTTCCTACGGACGGGAGGAACCCGAAGGAGGCTACGCCGAAGGGCGGAGTCTCCTTCGGGGAGGTAGACCGGCCCTGAACCCGTTTATACGGGTTCAATGGGCTATTTTTTGGCCGAGCCTACGGGCTCGGAATACCCACGTTAAAAAGGCCTTGTGCCACATGACACCCTCGTGGGAGGGTGACTGAATATCGTCAGTCGCTCAAGTTTTGACTTGAACAACTGTTCGGTTGTACTCTCTTCCTACGGACGGGAGGAATCCGAAGGAGGCTACGCCGAAGGGCGGAGTCTCCTTCGGGGAGGTAGACCAGCCCTGAACCCGTTTATACGGGTTCAATGGGCATATTTTTGGCCGAGCCCACGGGCTCGGAATGCCCACGTTAAAAAGGCCTTGGGCCACATGACGCCCTCGTGGGGGGGGGGGGTGACTGAATATCGTCAGTCGCTCACTTCCTGAGCGACTGTTCGGTTGAACCCTAACGAGGGTACGCCGAAGGGCGGAGTCTCGTTCCGGAAGGTAAACCGGCACTGAACCTGTTTATACGGGTTCAATGGGCATATTTTTAGGCCGAGCCCACGGGCTCGGAAAACTCACAATAAATAACCGACCTTGTGTCACATGTTGCCTCGGTGGGGGGACGAGAATGAATATCGTCAGTCGCCCACTTTCTGACCGACTGTTCGGTTGAACTCTCTGCCTTCGGGCGGAGAGGAACTCGAACGAGGCTACGCCGAAGGGCGGAGTATCGTTCGGGGAGGTAAACCGGCCCTGAGCCCGTTTATACGGGTTCAATGGGCATATTTTTGGGCCGAGCCCATGGGCTCGGAGAACCCACAATAAATAACCGACCTTGTGTCACATGTTGCCCCAGTGGGGAGGGGGCGAGAATGAATATCGTCAGTCGCTCAAGTCCTGACCGACTGTTCGGTTGAACTCTCTGCCTTCGGGCGGGGAGGAACTTGAAGGAGGCTACGCCGAAGGGCGGATTCTCTTTCGGGGAGGTAAACCGACCCTGAACCCGTTTATACGGCTTCAATGGGCATATTTTTCGGCCGAGTCCACGGGCTCGGAGATCCCACGGGCTCGGAGATCCCACGTTAAACCGGCCTTGTGCCACATAATGCCCACGTGGGGGGTTGACTAAATATATTCAGTAGATCAAGTCGAGTCAAGAGTCGAGTCAGAGGCAGTCCGAAACAGAGTCGCGTTCAGACAATTACTGCAAGACATTGGTATAGTGATACTGTTCGAAACTACATTGTTCTCTCTACTAAACCTGATTGTTCATACTAAAACTTCTACTTCTCTGTATATATTCCTGTTTGTAATATATCTGTGTTATTCCATACCTATGTTCGAGTTCTTCTTTATTGGTTCTACCTAGGACTATCACCGTGGTACAAGGAATCGGACCATAACAGATAGACAGATAGATAGAAAGATAGATATAAACAGAAATATTTATAGATTTAATTTCATTTTTCCAGAGTACAAAAATGCCAATTAGTAGGAAAGGGAGTGGCAAAGAAACACAGAAAATAGATAGATAGATTGATAGATAGAGAGATAGATCAATAGACAGATAGATAAATAGATAGATATGAACAGACTGTGATATTTATCGATTTCATTCATTTTCTCATAGTACAAAAAGGCCAACTAGTAGAAAAACGAGGGGAAAACAAACATAGAAAATAGATAGATAGATAGATAGACAGATAGACAGATGGACAGATATATAGATATGAACAGACTAAGTTATTTATTGATTTCACTTCATTTTCTTACAGTAAAAAAGGCCAACTAGTAAGAATCGGTCTTATTCCAGTAGTGGTGCTTCAGCATAATTACTTTGCTAAGAAAATCTTTTGACAATTTTAAAGAAAGGTCATTTGATTTTTGTATAAGAGAGAAGAGTTTAATGTAATGAGGAAAACGGTTCAAGTTCCAGTCTCCATAAAATTCTCATTTTCCCTGCTGATTTGATCAACTATCATTGTTGAATTGATTAATGAAGGAGAGAATGAAAACCGGTGAATTGTTGACGGTCAACTTTTGTCACTTTTAATTACGACAAGGAAATTTATGCTAATTACCTTAGGTGAAATAGTAATGTAGCACTCATATATAAGTAGATCATTGCTTATTCAAATTTCTCAATTCCGATTTATTGATTTCAACTTCATTTTTGTGTCTGCCATGATCTTCAAAATATCTGTAAAATTGCTCTGAAATTCAAGACTTTATATTTGTGTATATCGTGTCTACATTTGTAGTAGAAAGTTCTTCATCTCTCTCTCTCTCTCTCTCTCTCTCTCTCTCTATCTTAGTCTATTCATATCTATCTATCTATCTATCTATCTATCTATCTATCTATGCCTGTTCAAATCTATCTATCTATCTATCTATCTATCTATCTATCTATGCCTGTTCAAATCGATCTATCTATCTATCTATCTATCTATGCCTGTTCAAATCTATCTATCTATCTATCTATCTATCTATCTATCTATCTATCTATCTATCTCTGTCTCTCCATATCTGTCTGCG
>OZ010578.1:23318326-23333326 GCA_963932145.1 Acanthosepion lycidas | reverse complement strand
GTCATTGTATATTTAATTTTTTGTTTTTTTTGTTCCCTTTCAAAGTTTAACGTTTACTCCTCTGTCTTTTGCGTAAGTTTTTATTTTTAAGTAATCTTTTTGTACGCCCAACTTTTTTGTTTTGTCTTGTAAAATTATTTTTTTATTTTCTTACGGTTGAAGGAATTTCGTATTTGTTTTATTTTATTTAAACAATTTTCTTTTTCCGTTTTATGTGAAAAAATCAAGCACACACACACACACACACACACACACACACACACAAAGAATACCCTCATTGTTAAAAATTGGTTCGAAAAATCTTTTGGAGTCACGGAAAAAAACAAAGACACTCCAGATAAGAAAATTGAAAAAATGATGGATTTAGAGAAGAGCCACAATTTACTTGAAAATGCAGATTCCTGCAAAAGTCTGGTTTCCGAAAACGACCCAAATTTAGAGAAATCCAATATTTTAGAAAAAAGTATGGTGGCCGAAAGCGGCCAAAATTCAACCGAAGAGACCAAAGATACAGAGGAAAACAAAGAAAATGTAGCAGTCGTAACCGAAATGTAAAATCAACATTACGTAGTTCCTGGAGAAAGCCAAGAATTACGCACATCTGGTCACAGCAAATGGGCTCTTGTCAAATCCCGAGGAACTAAAGAAAGTTGGAAGAAGAATTGTGCCAGTCTTTCTGGTAGACAAGCGTCCGCGCAAAAATTGTCGATCCGCAAAAGACACTGTAATTAAAACCTTAAATTCTCTGGTCATTAAAGCTCAGAGAGTTATCAAAGGGAAAGGTTACTTTATGTGGGACGTACTGTTGCCCACGCCTGCCGATTGTGAAGCTGCAACAAGGAGGGAACTTATAACAAAAAACCTCATTCTGCGTATTGAATATGAAGGCAAGCGGAGGGTCAGATACCAGTATATGAGGTTCGTCCTCAGATCGTCAGGGAGCACTTGGCTGCCTATCTGTACCAGTTTGGACAGATACTCAGTGCTTCCTGTGACGATCTGACCGGGGGATGGAGTTTTGAGATTATGATCGATCACAAGACCTTCATCTGCATCGCCAACTGTCTGGATGTAGGGAGCCAGAAAATGTTGATAATTATCACCGGGCGAAGACCAATATGTTGAAAGTGTGGACATACTAGTCACATGTCCTCCAGAGAAGAACCAACCACAGTCCCCCTTTGGTCGAGTCTGTACATTCCGTCTCGCCTGTACGTTCTGTCTCGCCTATAATGGGTATGTCAGTGATCGGGACCGGTGTGAGGAAACCTCCGTTTGGGTACAACTCTCAGCCCCCATTCCCCGAAAAGCCGTTGTCCGCCGCTTGTGTGGTTGCAGATAAGGGGGCGGGGAATAGCAGGTCGTTGGTAGGGCGAAAGGGAAGCTCCATGTAGCTGGACCTCGTTCCACACAAATAACAGGGAAATACACAAACAGCCCCATTCCCTCTACTAGCGCGAATGGAATGTCATGCTTGACAACGACATAGATCGTATAGGGCAAATCCGAGTATTGACAACCGGGATGTGAAACCATTTGATCTTGTTGATAAACACCTACGGCAGTTACTGTGGGCTTGGACTAATAGTGGCGGCTCGGCTACAGAGGTGCGTTCTAGCTATCTCGACTCAGTCTTAGTTAAGAGAGTCGATGGGATCTTAGGGTGTCCAAGTTTCCATTATATAATTTATTCGGCTCATAGGCTCGTCCGGGTCCGGGTAAACTTAGATAAGCCTAAGGTTAAGATGGCTGGTTACTGGAAATTGAACTGCTCATTATTTGGGAAGCAAGATTTCCGGGACAAGCTGCTACTAATGATGCAGAGGCAACTGATGGGGGATGTGGTGGGATGTGGTGGGACATGCCTGGTGGAATAAACTTAAATAAAAAATTAGAACGTTTGCTGCTGATTATAGTCGTCGGCTCAATATAGATAGATTAGCGGTGCAAACGGCTTGTGAGCAGAATGTTGATCGGGCGATCAAATCGCGTGATAGAGGGAACGTAGCTTTAGCTAAGGCAGAGTTGGCCTCCTTGCTTATCAAGAAGGGTTAAGCTCTGGTAGTTAGGGCTAGGTTAAATGTCCTCCGAGGCGACGAATATGGCGGTGAATTGCGTGCAGAATAAGCCCGGAATGCGTCTCAGCGATATATTGCGTTCGCCATATTGCCGGATAAGCGGGCATATGTGGGGCGTTTCGTGGTTACTTTCAGAAACCTTTCACCAGGGAGGACGGTCTGAGGCCTGTTCAGTTGGAGTCCTATTTAGCTGATTCCTTGAGGCAGCTGAAGCGGCTACGTGCGAGGGTCCCATTACGGAGTCGGAAATCAGGGATGCGCTGAAGCAGGCTGGTCTGGACAAATCTCCGGGATTAGATGGTCTTCCCTATGAAGTTCACAGTCGCTCGTTTTCGTTCCCTTGCTGGCACTGATTTTCGGCAACTTGATGAGGCAGGGGTCTATACCTCGACGTTTCACCAGGAGCGTAATCAATTTGTTACGCAAGGGGAAGAACGGTGGGGATAGGTTAGGTAACTTTCGCCCTTTAACGATGTTAAATACAGAGTTAAAGATTTTAGTTAAGATCTTAGCGAACTGTTTGTAGGCTGTCCTGTCTAGTCTGATTGACTCCGAAGGAATGTGTGCAGTGAAAGGCAGGACAATTCAGGACAACATTTATATGGTACGCTTGATCTTAGAACAAGTTGACAGTGAAGCCGCGCTGATCAGTTTAGATTAGTCCAAGGCGTTCGATATAGCTGACCATCGATTTCTGGAGGCTTCCCTTTCGTCGGCCGGTTTCGGGCCGTAATTTCGCACCCGAATCCGACTCCCGGTGCGCTGGTGGAAGTTAATAGGGTATGATAGGAACCTTTCGTATTGTCTCGCTCCATTCGTCAAGGTTGTCCGCTTTCGCCTTTGATGTACGTTCTTGCGTTGGAACCTTTCCTTCTCAACTTAAAGACGAGTTCGGTCCTACGCGGAATTTGCCTACCTGGTGCTACCACCTCGGCGAGGTATTCTGCCTATGCTTATGACGTTTCGGTTCTTGTGTAGAGCAGAGCCGAGATTGACGAAATCAGTGGGTACGAGATGGCTACAGGGGCCAGGATCAACCGCGATAATTCTGTTGACTTGCGGTTGGGTGCGTGGAAGGGAATTTCTCTTCCCGGGCCTTTTGTCTGGACGAACGGGCCGATCAAGATACTCGGCGTCTGATATCCAGTTGGAAAATGAATTATCGGAGGTACAAGGGAAGGTCGAGAACGCAGTTAATCTGTGGTCTCAGAGGAATCTTTCCTTAAAGGGGAAGGAGGAAGTATGTGTTTCACACAGATACCCGATTCTCCTTTACCGACTCTCTGTGCTTCCACTTCCGTATGCCATACTATACTTGTGGGGAGGCAAGGCTGCTAGGGTATCTCGGGAGATCTGTTACCTTCACCCATCTAACGGCGGTCTGGGTATGCCTAGCATTGAAATTCGTACATATAGGCTTCGTTTCGCGTTCCTAAATAGAATATGTCGCGAATCGGTCGAAGAGGGTGGCTTCTGGAAGGAAGACGCCCGTAAGAACTTCCCATCCCTGAGAAGTGAGAAGTCGAGCGAGGAGGAGGCCCACCGTTTACCTCGATCCGAATGCTCCTTCTATCTCGAATGTCGTCTTTCTCTGAAACGCCTTTTATGGGCGTCCAAACCTTGTCTCGTAGGACATTATATCAGGTGTTAGTGGGTCCGTTTGTGATGAACTGATTGACGAACTTGGTCTTAAGAAGAAAGAGGCTCGCTCAATATGGCTTCGGATGTGGTAGCACTCACCTGGATGATGATTCGTGGAGCCTTCTGGATCGCCAGAAGACTTTGCTCAGCGTGCTTGGAGAAATCCCCAAACTGCCGACGCTGTGATGTCACCCTGTGATGTCACGCCTTCTCTCATTGCAGGGTGGTAGCACCGTTGTGCAAGTTTGTAGAAGACCTCACGATTCGTATGCTCCAAGGAATGTTCTTTGTCCTTGAGGCCAGTTCTGTTTGTAGCAATGTGCCACCACAGTTGACAAAGGCTGAACATTACGTGTTCTTTTACTTACTAGGGGTCATGAAAGTCGTGATTTATATGACACGTCAGAAGGAATTCTATGGAGGTGAAGTTCCCTTCTTCCCAACTGATGTTGTACTTTAAGCATCAGCTTAAAGTCAAAATTCGGACGGAAAAGCGGCGATTCACTTCATCAGGATTTGGAAAAAGGTGGGTGAATCTTGTGTCGAGTGTGACTTGGAGTGGAACTTTGATGCTGGTTAGGTATCAGGATTTTGTTCTTCCTGGGTTGAACTTAGGAAACCTCGCGCGAAATTAGGCTAGTTTAAGGTCGTTTTTGTTTCTTTAGTTTCCTTTTTCCAATTAACTTAGCTCGGTCATGTATGCTCATTGGTCCCTTTTATTTCTGTTTCTATTTTTCTTTAGTTTAATTCCCCATCTGCTGCCTCGTTAGGTGAACAGTGATGTCAGTTCTCTGGTGGATGCAGGGCGCCTTTCGTTTCGGTGTGTGTTTTTCTTATTTGTTGTTGTATCTGTTTGAGTGTGTGTATGTGTGAGTGCTAGGGATAAATGATTGTTTTATATTATCATAGTCCCGCATTGATTTCGTCCAGTTAACTGTTGTTTCTACCACATTTAAGGAGTGTGAGAGGTTTTATTACTAACATTATTTTGTTTAGTTTCCTGTAAATGGTTTTGTTTTCATATATTCATTAGAGCTAGTATTTTAAGTATTATTTTATTTCCCCCTCCACAGACAATGAATTGTACACATGGGGACTAGTTAGGACTTTCATAGAGACAATGAAGTATTATGGTAGATGTAGTAAGAAAGATAAGTAAGACTGTGTTGTTTTTGCTGTTAGGAATATTATGATATGGTTGGTTCAGTGTTTGTGGCTAGCGATGTTTAAATTTAAGACAGATGAATACCGTCCTTTTTTCTCATTCCCCATATTTGACCTGTGTCACATTTTCTGTAGATAGCAGAAATAGTGTAGTAGTGTATTCTCTTTTACAATAAACCTCTCTTTCTTTCATCTACGTGCGTGTTACTGTTCCTTTCACTCGTGTACCCCCTTGGTCAGTTTGTAACCTTCTTTAAGGATACAGCAGATATATATGAAGTTTTATTTGACTAAGTCTACTTTAGTGCTGAAAAACGTTTTTTTTTATTGTGATGGAGGGCTATAAGCGGGAGGGGAGATGGGATGTGTTTATTTTATTACTACAGTTATTATTTGCCTTATACGAAAACATTTGGTATTCGTTGGCAGAGTATCCAGTGCTGTTTTTGATTGAAATTTATAAGACCTTTCAATTAAAACAATTCTTTTAAGAAAATTAGTTTCTCAAGTCTAGTAAATATTATCGCCTTTTCCAGGATTGATGTTGGTTTCATTCCTAAACTTCTGTTTGAAGTCGTGTGGAATGTCAGCATCTCGATTATGGCACGATTTTCTTATTGAGCAACATGGGGAAACCATTTTAGTTAATGCGGTTATTGAAAACCTTCAAGTGATGTGGTTTTCGTTTTCTGGTAATGTTTTGTGATTCTGTAGTGCCATTCGACAAAGTTAGAACAAGGGTGGTCCTCTCTAGCATCTCCTTTTAAGTCACTTTAAATCACAGAGCCGGAAAAAAGCCATTGTATACAACTGCTAAATGAATATATTTCTGGACAAGTTTGGCACCAGGCATTACATCCATATGAAGTATCAATCTGATGAGGCAATTTAAAAACATAATTCGAGTTTTAGGTTAATGGCTTGCTGTGTCGAACGGAACTACCTTTGGCACAGTCGATTCTAAGTTCAATTTCTTTATCCGATATGCTCAATGTATTATAACTGAATCCATACTCTTTGAAGGGTTTAGCATTTCCTAATTTTCACATGCTGAATTTTTATGATGGATTCAGGATAGATGTCATCTCTGACTGCCTTCTACTTTCAGATCATAGTTTCTCTTTTGGAGAGGTTTATATTGAGTACGCTTTCTTGGAACACTTGTTAGAGTATGTTCATATACGTTTTTGTGTAAATAAGGTCCCCTTTAAAACTAAAATTTAATTCAAAGAATAATATTTCTTTACACTTTTTTGTTCGTTTAAACTAACTTACTCGATATTTTTAATGAATAAATTTCAGTCAATGTGCCATCCGGTTTTTCACCAGTGTCTTATATTTTGGAATATCAAATCTTGGTTTGAATGCAACCCCATGTAACTACTTTTATACATATCTTACTGTCTATCTTTACGTACTCCAAGAACTGCACTTCTCTAAGCTATTTATTACACTAAGGTTCCCCATGTATAGTGATCTGGTACCACTCGCAGCAGAGGGTTACTTTAATGGGTAGTTTATACGGATAGTAGGGGAAGATATCGGTTAACTCTAGACTTAAACAGGTTAAGACTCTAGTGACCGGGAGGACATCCTCTTGGGAGTCAGTTCCACAGAACACGGGTTCGTGGGAAGAAGCTGTTCAAGTGAAACTTACTTCTCACCGATAAAATACGGAGGGGATGTGAGTTGTTTAATACAATGTTGGTGACATGGCGAGTCCTTGTCGTGAAGGTTAGATCTTTTTTTTTTTTTTTTTTTTTTTTAAGCATTTCACCCCAAGCAAAGCGGGAAGCCACTGGGACGCAAGGGGTTACAGAAAATTGAGAGCAAGATCAGATAGGAGTGATAGAAGAAAGGATGAGGAGGAGGGTAGTGGATAGATCAAGGCAACTGGAGATGTCGATTGACATTACACTTGAATAGCTGGAGATTATAGCTCTCAGGGAAACTGGAATAGGGAAGGGAATTCCACTGGCGAGAGGTGCAAGACATGAAGCTATTGGAATAGAAGAGACGGCTACATTAAGGAGTTTCGACAGTGAAGGGGTGAGAGCGGGATGCCAGCCTCGTAGGGCGCTTGAACTCATGACGTCTGGGAACCAACGAATGCAGCTCTTCGGAGCAATTTCCATGAAAGTATTTGTAGAACAGACAGAGGGAGGCGACGGCGCGTCTGTGAGAAAGTGACTGTAGACGAGATGCCAGAGCAGGGCCAACTACATTGCATATCCGCCTCTGGAGCCTATCAAGAACCCCGAGGCAAACAGAAGGGGCACCAGACCATATATGGCAGCAATACTCCATGCAAGGGCGAATTGTTGATTTGTAGATCTGGAGGATCGATTCCGGGGAGAAAAATTTCCTGGTGCGGCACAGGGAGCCAACTTTCCTTGCGGTGGACGAAGCAATTGACTCAATGTATTTATTCCATCTCAGGTCAGCAGTCAACGTGAGACCGTGCAGCCGCAGAGAGTTGCTCTCGAGAAGTTGAGAGTCAGACATTCTAATGGAGGGCAGGGAAGGATCTCTGTGGTGATTAATACAGAGCAGTTTTGTTTTAGAAGCGTTGAAGTTGACCAGCCAATTCTTGCCCCAGTTCACAACCGATTGGAGGTCCTTTCAGATCTGACGGAAACTAGGAATGTTCAAGCACTTTCTATGGATATAGCAATAAGGGCAGTTAGAGGCGCGCCGCTTAACCTCTTCAGAGAAAGAGTGGGGTGCGGAAAATATTTCATCAGCCACAAGGACGCGGAGACGCTCTTGGACTCTATCGAAACTAAAAAGCCTGACTTGTGGTGAACTGATTAAAAATTAAAAAAAGCAAGCTAATTAAATACATTTTTGCAACATAAAGGAAATTAAAAACGAAGTAAAATATACGGAGAATTTTGCTAATTAAAATTTTTTAAATGTTAATTACTCTTATTTGTAGCAATGGTGTTCTCTGAATATAAAATTGCAATCAAGTAAGGAAAACATTATTTTTGTTGAGTAAAGCTCGAATATGTAAAGACGGCTTCTTTGCTTAGCGGTTTTTAAACAATGGCAGAAAGAAAGTGGAAAGTGGACATGAGTAGAACAGTATTTCTCTAGTGGAACAAATACAGTGAAGGAACACACTAGTACAAAGTAGATTAAACTTTTCGTTTGACCGGACAAGAAAAGAGAAGAAAATGGTCGACACTCTGACTTACAAATGCCGACAAAGGCTGGCAAAAGATTAATTCCCCTGCAAGTCAAACCTCAAATTAAATACAAACTAGAGATACTAGCTGGTTGCAGGTGCTGCAAAAAAAAAAGCAATTTCTAAAAATGTTTCGCTGAGGGCTCTCTACAATTCCTTCAGAATTCCCAGACTGGCACCGTCGGGATAATGTCACACGAAGATAAAACGAAATTAAGAAAAAAAAAAAAAAAAAAAAATTGGTAAAATTAGAACCGAACAGAATTTTTTCGGGGAGTTATTGTTGTTACCTTCAGGCGAAAGCGTCGAAATTAAAGTCAAGGATTGATCAAACTGTGCAACATTTTCATCCGTTGTGTTTGGGCCTGAATTTCAATTCCCGGTATCGTCAGATACGTATACAAATTACAACTTACTGGTAACAACACCCTTGATAAACAGTTATATATTATGATGGTGTATCAAAAGTACTTTCGTTTCTTACAGACTAAAGTTTATTTCATGAAAATATATGAAGGTTACTTATGTCTGCACTGTATTATTAATCAAATTATTATATATTAAAATCTAATTAAAAGTACATTTACTTTTTAAACACCTTTACACCAACGTTTATTTCACGAAATTTTCTGAACACGATATATTACCTCACTATTATTATTATTGTTATTATTTTATTTCCTTTGATTTCAGGTGTGTATTAATTTCTTTCCGGGTCAGGAATGGCATCATGACATTTTCCACTGAGCAGTTTTGAAAAAAATCGTACTTATTTTACATAGATAAAGTCTTTTGTAAGGCGTGGGCTGTACATGTGAGAACAATTTTTTGTATTTTCTTAAGGCATGGAGTGCTAGGAATCTCTTCAATGAGTCTATTGAAACCTTTTCCAACCAACCCGAGGGCTCTAACTACAAAAGGAATTGTTGATGTTTTCCTGTGCCACATTTTTGAAATTTCGATTTTAATGTCCTTGTATTTTGATAGTTTTTTTAAAAGATCTCCAAAGATACATTACAGTCTGCGGGGACTGTCATGTTTATTAGATGGCACATGTCTTTGCGATTTCCAATCACGATGTCTGAGCGATTAGGTTTCATTGTTCTGTCTGTGTGTATTGTAAAGTCCCATAAAATTGTTACAGGTCTTATCTCTCTAACCGGGTCTGGGTGGTGTTCATACCAATTTCTTTTACTTCCGTTCCCGTAGAAGTTGTAGATTTTTCAGTGCAGATATTGGCCCACTCTGTCATGCCGTGTTTTATATTCAGTGGGTGCCAATACCGCACAACCTGATACAAGATTTCCGATTGTTTTTGTATATTTATCACAGAATCTGTATTTTCGGCTAACAATTTTTCAGTATCCGTGCTTGTTAATTTCTAGTTAGCAAGCATTGGTTCTGTGCAGCAAGAATAAATCTTTCCGTTTCATCTTTTAACCTTGCACTACGTAACCACTGATGGGTACGGGGAGGTTATCTACATCACTTTGTTTGTTACGGGCAGAGTATTGACTATAAAGCGGTTTATCTTGCCATCGTATCTGGTCGGTTGCATTTGGCTTTGCTTCCTTTTTTAAGCATTTTGCAGCTGCAGTCAGTGTATTTTGCTTTACTTACATTTCTTCACCCATTTGAAACTGAATTATTATTATTATTATTATTATTATAATATTTCCTTTGATTTCTGTTGTATATTCTTGCTCTTTCGGGTCCCTAATGATCAGAAATGTTATCATGATATTTTGGACTGAGTATTTCTGTAAAGAAAAAAAAAAGATTAAAATCATACATATTTTATATAGATAAAGCTCTTCATAAAATGTGAACTGTACTTATGAGTATAATATTTTGTATTTCTTTAAGGTTTGGGCTACCAGTGATACCTTCAATGAGTCTATCGAAACATTTTCAAGTCGATCCGAGTGCTCCAAGAAGAACTAGAATCATTGATGTCCTCATGTGTCATATTTTTGAGGTCGTTGTATTTTTATAGTTTTTTGAAGATCCTTGAAAGATATATTACAGATTAAACTGCGTCCTGGGTATGACGTTAAACTGCACCCACGTCCTGGGTATGACGATAAACTACATCCAACAGCAAGGCCTCTGATCAGGAGGTTTTGAGGATCGTGGAATCACCTCTTAATTTCTGGCGATGCCGGGTATGACGATAAACTGCACCCGCGTCCATGGGTATGACGGTAAACTACATCCGAGTCCATGGGTATGACGGTATACTGCATCCGCGTCCATGGGTATGACGGTAAACTACATCCGAGTCCATGGGTATGACGGTAAACTGCATCGGAGTCCATGGGTATGACGGTGTACTGCATTCGCGTCCATGGGTATGACGGTAAACTGCTTCCGCGTCCATGGGTATGACGGTGTACTGCATCCGCGTCCATGGGTATGACGGTAAACTGCTTCCGCGTCCATGGGTATGATGGTAAACTACTTCGGCGTCCATGGGTATGACGGTAAACTGCATCCGCGTCCATGGGTATGACGATAAACTGCATCCGCGTCCATGGGTATGACGATAAACTGCATCCGTGTCCATGGGTATGACGGTAAACTGAATGCGCGTCCATGGGTATGACGGTAAACTACATCCGCGTCCATGGGTATGACGATAAACTACGTCCAACAGAAAGGCCGTTTTTGGAAAAAAAAATAAGGTTGTAAGCTATAAGTTTTTGGGAAAATAGTATTACCAGCTATACGTTTTCGAAGGAATAATGTTGCCAGCAGCGCGTTTTTGAAAAACGATATTACCAGCTATACGTTTTTATCAAAAATAATATTACCAGCTATACGTTTTTGGAAAAATAATATTACCAGCTATACATTTTTGAAAAATAATATTGCCAGCTATTCTTTAAAAAAAAGAAAAGAAAAATATTACAAGCTATACGTTTTTTTAACAACAACCTTATTCAATGGAACAGTAACTGGGGTCAAAACACTGAACGTGTAAAAATGGGTTTTAATACCAGAAACTCTTTGTAAAAAATTATTACCATCAATACATTTTTGAAAACTAAATGTTGCCTGCAATACATTTTTGAAAATCAAATGCTGCCAGCAATGCGTTTTGGAAAGGAAAAACCTAAACAAACCTTAAAACACAAAGTAATCCAATGAACCAAACAGGAAAACAATGATCACAAATACACATAAGATACTTCAATGGAACTGTAGAGAAATATTACCAGCAATATGTTTTTGAAAAGATATGCCAGCAATACGTTTTTGAAAAATACTATAACCAGCTATACGTTTCTGAAAAAATACTATTACCAGCTATATATATTTGAGGAAAGAAAATATTACCAGCTATATATATTTGAGGAAAGAAATATTGATAGAAATGGATTTCTAACAAAACAAAAATATTATCGGAAAAAAAAGTCGTCGGCATTAAATGACCCATTGAGTTTGATATGCCGTAAAACAAAACAAAACAGACTGATTACATTATTATTATTATTATTATTATTATTATTATTATTATTATTATTATTATTATTTGTGGTATCATCTTACCAGAGAGTAATTTTGAGGGCCTAATTACCAAATCTCTTCTGAGGTCTATGAGTAAAAAGGTCACCGTAGCACAGTTATCTATGCACATTTGGGGCGTTTCGCTTTGCAAATGATATGTGCAGTTCCACACAAAGTAATTATTATTATTATTATTATTATTATTATTATTATTATTGTGTATCAAAGGTATTTTCGTTCTTTCACAAAAATGTGCCGTGTCCCTTTGGGATGTGGGCAATCATGGCTCTCCACAACTTCCTATCATTTTTAGTACTTTGTCTTGTCACCGTCTCTCCTACACACTGTTCTGCCATCCATTTAAACAAGCTTAAGTAGGTTACCTTCTGTCTTTCTTACCATTAATGTCCTGTGAATGCCAATTTTTCCAATCCTTCGTTCCTCATTATTTGCCCTAGAAACTGTTTCTTTCTGATTTAAAGTATAGGCATTTATTTGGTTTTCATTTTCTTTCAAACCTCCTCGTTACTCACGTGTTCTATCAATGGCATTCACAATATCCTTCTGTAGAACCGCACTTCTGTTGCCTCATGTATCGTCTTCATCTGTGAGGAGATTGTCCAGCATTCACTGGCATGGAGGAGGACTGATATTACACAACAGATTAACATTTTCCTTTTTTTCTAATTGATTTTTCCCTATTCTTAATACTTTTCTTAGTTTTGGAAGCCATCTTTCATTATTCCAATGGGTTTTCGGAATTTGATGACACATTTTCCGTCCTCTTTCCGAACACCTTATAGACATTACCATTTTCGTACTTGCTTGATTCTAACGTTTCCATTTCATAGTTCGCATCTTTGGCCGAACTTACATTTTGTCTTCTCGGATTATGGAATTAGAGCTGAGTTCGAATCCCATTCGCATCCATTATATTCACTTACATGCTAATGCCCCTGGGAAAAGTATGAATCCTCTTCTCCCTACTAGCTATGGGCAAATAGCAGGACAGACCGGGTTCTATAGTCTTGGATGGCAACTGGTCTGCCGCAGAAAGAAATGGGATACATTACATTCACTTACGTGATAATACCCTTGGGAAAGGTATGAATCCTCTTCTTCTCCCTACCAGCTATGGGTAAATAGTAGGACAGACCGGGTTCTATAGCCTTGGATGGCAACTGGTTCACCGCAGAAAGAAATGACAACCTACTGCGGGAAAAATATCTACCTCGTCAGCCATGTATCGAAAGATACATGATGACCTAAGCGTCTATCACGTATGGCACATAACTGATTGGAAATTAATGGCTATTCCTTTTTCAGGCTTTCTTTTACTACCTTCTCTCGGGGTTCCTACAATTTCCTCTCTGTGTCTGCTATCAATGCTGTTATCTGCATATATTATGTTGTCAAGATTGTGGCCGCTAATAATGAATGGACTTGCAGTCTTCTTTGCTTTCGAACCTTTTCTCCATGCTCTCCATTTTCGTATTCCTTTTATCTCCAGATTTTGTTTTTTTTCTTTTTTCTTTATCATTTCGAATTTATTTTTCCATTTTTTTTTTTTAAACATAAAAAAAAATTATTGAAACAAAACAAGTACAGTTGACCACTGATGACAATTCCAGAACAACGTAACAATAAACAATTTTTCTAACCTCTGCCAGCCGCAATGATGGAGAAAGCATTACCTCGAAACATCGGCAGTGAGACACGCTGCAAGAGCCACTCCGTTTCGCGAGGCTCGTCCCTTAATCGAGACGCCATAGCGCCAATCCTCCGAACGCCATCGAACGAGGGCCAATAACTCCTGAAGTCTCCACTGCCACAGGAGTAAAAAAAAATCTATCAACAAGAGAAGAATATTTAACTATTTTTTTCATCTCTGCGTCCCGGGTGACGGATCCCGGCTCAACCGCGAACCTGATCAAATTACCGGCCGAAAATTTTATTTCATGTTAGCGCTTTTTCGAATTTTGATTTTTCATTAAATACAATATTTAATCGTTTTTTTCAAACATTTCTCTTTCTTTTAACTTTCATTCCTTTTACTATTCTTTCTTTATTAGCTCTCCTCATATTCTTTCTTTCTTTCTTTTTTTCTTTCTTTCTTTCTTTAATTGATGCATGCATTCATTCTTTCTTTATTAGCTCTCCTCATATTCTTTCTTTCTTTCTTTTTTTCTTTCTTTCTTTCTTTAATTGATGCATGCATTCATTCTTTCTTTATTAGCTCTCCTCATATTCTTTCTTTCTTTCTTTTTTTCTTTCTTTCTTTCTTTAATTGATGCATGCATTCATTCTTTCTTTAATGAATTAATTCATTTTTTTTCTTTAATTCATTCATTGAAACATTCTTTCTATAATTCTTTCCATAATTCATTCATTCCTTCTTTTTTAATTCTTCATTTTTTCTTCAATCCCCATAAATTCTTTATTTTTCATTCTTTTTCAAAATAATTCATTCATTCATTCTTTCTTTTGGCTTTAATTCATTCATTATTTCATTCTTTCTTTCTCATATTGTGTTTTACCTTTTCTTCATAGCCGTTACAAAACATTTCCCTTATTAGCAACAACATGTGGTTGATCATTATCATTGAACATACTACCGGGTAGTGAGTTCGATCCTTACTGTGTACGCTATGATGTTATTCATTTGCCATACTAACCAAATAGGATATGACTAGACCGTTTCCGAACTTCTTGCCTTTCAAATTAACTTATTGAAAGCAATAGATAATACGTAGTACAAGCTATGTATTTTCTTATTCGTTTATATACCGTGTCACGTCGTTGATCGGTGCTCTCCACATCTTCCTATCCTTTATACTTCTAAGCAAAGTTTGTCCAATTATTATCCATCTCATTACCTCTTTTCTCATTCATTTACCGAAAATCGTTATGTCAATTATTAACTGTTTGTCTTTGACTCTTTTTCTTTATCATGAATTCTAGAAATGTGTGTTGTTTTCCTGTAGTTCAAAATGTGTCTTTCTTGTTCTTATTGTTCTTAAAATATCATCGTTTCTCATTTTACCTATAGTATTCTCAGCATCCTTCTGTAGAGTCATATTTCTACATCTGAGAGGAAAGTGTCCAGCATTCAATGCTATATAGGATAATGGATATTACGCAGCGGTTCAGCACTCATTTCATTGTTTCTGTCGGAATTTTTCCGTTTTTTTTTAATTCCTTGTGTAACCATTTTAATGCGCCGTTCGCTACTTTTCGGAACTTGATTGACTCTGGCACCTCAAGTTTGAAACTCTCATAATTAAATAAAAATCTATCTCAACTGAAACTATTAAAAAACTGTATTTTACTGACACTGAAAAGTATTCGTTTACAGTTTTAAAAATTCCCTAATTAGTTTTATTTTAATAAATAGAAGCATCTATGAAAATACGCAAT
>OZ010578.1:23283326-23313326 GCA_963932145.1 Acanthosepion lycidas | reverse complement strand
CCGCGTTCCTGGATTTACTAACCGTATTACCAATTGTATTATTGTATAAATACATTTATTTGTTATATTTCATTCCTGCGTTTGTCATTCATTGGAGACCAAATTTAATCTCAGAATCCACAACAAATTGGCGACGAAGATTCGTACCCATGCAGAAAAGAAAGGATCAACAAAAGAAAAATTTTCCCTCGTCGTCCAACAAGCAAACTGGCACACACGGTAAGAAAAAAACAACAAATTCGCGCTGAGCGATTCGAACTCACACAAGAAGAAATAGAAAAATCCGACCCTCGTCCACAACAAATTAGCGACAAACAGTTACGAGGAGAAAAACATACGTAAAATTGAGTTATCATGGAAGATTTTAAAAATATTTTGTTAGAACTGATAAAATACCAAAATGATCAACAATTACAACTACAAGAACGAATGGAAGAAAAATGGCAAAAGCAATTATTACAAACGCAAAAGGAAAATCAAGAAAGACAAATAGAGCTCCAGGAACTAATATTGAAAGTAGCGGGCAACAAGCAATTAGATATTGAAAAAGAAGCAACATTTTCGCAAGACGCAGTGTGGAATACCATAGAGATTTTCAAATATTCTCTAGATGAGTACAAAAATTTTGGAGATTACTTCAGAAGACATGGAGGATCTTTAACATAGACTGTCAAAATTGGACAGAAGCAAAAAAGCTACGTCTATTGTTTAGAAAATTAGAAACTGAAGAATATACAAAGTTCGTTGATTATATCTTGCCAAAAAAGACGAATGAATTAACATTTGACGAAGCAGTGACATGTCTTAAAGAATTCTTCAGTCCGAAAACATCACTCTTCCACAGGAGGTGGAAATGCCTTAACCTGGTAAAGGGCGATAATGAGGATTATTCCACGTTTGCCGCAATCGTAAATAAACATTGTGACGACTTTAAACTAGAGGAATTAACCCCGGACAATTTCAAATGTCTCATCTTTGTTCAATGGTTAGTTTCTACAAAAGATATCGAAATGCGCCGAAGAATGCTTGCAAAATTACAAAATGAAGCGGGTCTAACATTACAGCAATTATCGGAAGATTGCCAGAGATGTTTAAGTATAAAGAAAGACGCAGAGGACATTGAGGATCAGCTGTTTCTCATATACGTAAGTTAAACAAAAGTCTAAGTTTTTCACCCTCCCCGGAAAGAAAACTAAAATTTTACGACAATGAAAAAAGATTCTCACGCTCCCCGGAAAGAAAAAGAAAATTTCATAATAACAGGAAAAGTACAACATACAGGATAAAGTATGACGAATATCGGAACAAATATAAGTCACCCCCATCATCATGCTATCGATGTGGAGGACTACATCGGAACAAGGATGGCCGCTTTAGATATAAAAACTGTCTTGAATGTGGGAAAAAGGCCCACAAGGCATCCCAATGTAGAAATAGAAAAGATACTAATAGACTAAGAGCTACAAGGATGAATAACGATGACAACACCAACGGAAGGAAATATGTGGAACTGGAAATTTTAAATAAAAAGATTAAATTACAACTGGATTCGGGTTCCGACCTCACGATAATCAGCTTACAGACATGGAGAAAACTCAACAGATCTACCATGTTACACATACAAAAAGTTGCCAAGTCGGTTACAGGCAAACGAATAAAATTTGAGGGAGAAATAATCGTGAATGTTAAATTTCAAGGCAAAACAAAAAAACTTAAGATATACGTCATGAAAGATACTGAAAATCTAGTAGTTATCGACTGGATGCAGAAATTCAAAGTTTGGGATCTACCTATCAACTCTTTTTGCAAAAAATAGAGGTTGAACCATCAGATACTATAAAATTGAAGGAAGAATTATATAATCAGTTTTCTGAGGTATTTTTAAGCGGGTTGGGACGATGCAACAAATTTAAGGCCAAAATAGAATTAAAAGAAGACGTCCAACCAATTTTTAAAAAGAAGCGAAATGTACCGTTCGCTACTATAGAAAAAATAGACAAAGAATTGGAGAGTCTTGAACAAATTGGGATTCTATCAAAAACAGAGTTTAGCGAGTGGGCAGCGCCGGTGGTTTATGTAAAAATGAAGTCAGGAGAAATCCGCGTATGCGCAGATTTTTCGACGGGACTCAACAAGGCGATAAAAGACCACCATTGCCCACTACCGAGCCCAGAAGAAATATTTACAAAGCTCAACGGCGGTAAGATATTTTCAAAAATAGATCTAACTGAGGCTTATCTACAAATCCCAGTACAAGAAGAGAGTTCGAAAATCCTTTGCATTAATTCACACAAAGGGTTGTACAAATTCAATAGACTACCATTCGGATTAAAAGTTGCACCAGCAATTTTTCAGCAAATGATGGACACAATGCTCACGGGCCAGAATTTCGCGACGGCTTATCTGAATGATATTCTAATTAAGAGCGACAATGTTGAAGAGCACATATCACACATAAAGGAAGTTTTCAGAAGACTTCAGTACTTTGGGTTCAAAGTAAAAGCAGAAAAGAGTGATTTTTTCCTAAATGAAATTAAATATTTATGTCAGATAATAAATGAAAATCGCAGGAAGACACAGAAATGAGGTCAAACAGGAAGAGGAAATTTGTCGAACCCCTGATTATCAACCATAAGAGACAAAAATACTAACTCCCCCAAAAAAGGGATCTAAGGAAGGGTGTGTTATGGGGTCCTCCCCTTTTTCATATAAGTGGACTCGACCAGAGTGTTACTTGGACTGCTGCCGTTAAATACCCAGAGTCAGTCAGAATATAGACAGAGAGTGAGCAAAGATTGTGATTGACTTGGAGGTAGAGAAATAGTGTGAGGTAACCGCTTGTAGAAGTCACAGTTACAAGCATGTAGACTCTAAGGAAGTCCTACTTCGAGACTGTATATATATATATATATATATATATATATATATATATATATATATATATATATATTATTGCTACTGACCGCGTTCCTGGATTTACTACCCATTGTATTATTGTGTAAATACATTTATTTGTTATATTTCATTCCTGCGTTTGTCATTCATTGGAGACCGAATTTCATCTCGGAATCCACAACAGCTATCCGACGCAAATGTACAATAGGGACAAAAATTGTTCAAGTTCCCACAGAACTCTCCCTTTCGGTGACAACTCAGAAACCAGAGGGAAAGGAGCCCTGGTGATCGGTTTTATTTTTGAAAACATGGCGTCTTAAATGGATCGGTCAGCTGCTTCGTTTACTATGTATATCTTCTACAGCCAACCGTATATGGCTGCTACTGCAGTTTAATATCAGAAAGCAAGAAAGAAATCAAACCCCCATTTTCTAGTTGAAGTAAAATTAAATATTTATTTATCAGATATATTCATAAATTTGTTATTCAACAATTTAGTCTTCCATCGAATAATCGATTATTAATGAAATAATCATACACTTAATCCATCAATTTCTGTTGTCTTGTGTTGGAATTTGAATTTTTACTGCGTTTATTCATATTCAGAGCTGAAATATTTTCATTATTTTACAGATCTTTGTTTTCTGTTTGTATTACACTATGTCATATAAAGTATATGACATAAGAGTCCGGCTGACAAAATCTTCGATCACCTCGTATCGTCTGAATAACATGTCGGTTGTATCTTCTGGCTACAGAGATGCAGACAGAAAACTGGGAAAATAATTGCAATAATGAAAATCATTACCACAGCCAACAGGAAGCCCGGAGAATATATCAACCAAACATAGTTGGAAAAAATAAACTTGCAAAAAAGATGTTAAAAATAGAATTTTTTATCAACAAATTATATTTATGGACTAAGACAATTTCATACTACTAGAGAATTGTATTTAAAGGCTAAGAATAATTTATGCTATATCGGAAATATTTGATACTACTAATGAATGAATTGTCATTAATGGCAAAGCATATTTCATACTATTACAAAAATAAGTATAAACACGGAAAATACTTCATACTGTAACAAAATTCAACTTCTTAATAATACGGAAATTGACTTTAGAGGATAAAACTACTTCATAGTATACTTGTCTTCAAAGGTAAAAAAAATTCATACTACTAAAGAAATGATTTTCGTAGTATAGTAAAATAGAATTTTATTTAAATCTTAAGAATAAGTAATGCTAATAAATAATTTTATACGACTAGATAATTGATATGACTCTTTCCTACTACTAGAAAATTGTGAGTGAAGGCTCAGAATACTTCATACAACTAGAGAATTGCCTGTAATGTCTAAGATTACTTCATACTATTAAGGAATTGCCTTTACTGACTAATACTACTTTATAATATAAGAGAAATGCTTTTAATGGATAAGAATACATCATACTAATAATGAATAACTTCATACCAATGAATAATTTCATACCAATACAGAATTTTCTTTAAAGGATACAACTCCTTCATACTACAACGGATTTGTCTTTACAGTCGAAGACTAATTAATACCAATTTAGAATGACTACTTCACACTATAAAAGAATTGTCTTGAAAGGATAAGACAAATTAATGCTACTACATAAATATCTTTAAAGTCTAATAATTCTTAATACCAATAAAGAATTGTCTTTAAAGGTTAAGATTAAATCTTACTATTTTAGTATTAGTTCAAGTTTAAGAATACTTCATATTTATGAATATTTCATATTACTAATTAAATTCTGATTAAAGTCTAAGAGTATATCGTATGAAAACAAAATTGTTTTTAAAGTGTAAAAATAGTTTATATAATTACAGAAGTATCTTTGAATCCATATCATGTCAGAATTTTCTTTAAATAGTTAAAATAATAAATACTAAACTAGAATTGCTTTTAAAGTCTAAGATCATATCATATTACTACTTCATACTATGTCAGAATTGACCTTATAGGCTAGGACACTTTTTTACAACAGCAGAATAGTCTTCAAATTCTAAAAATTCTTCATGCTAATACATAATTGTTTTAAAAATCTAATGCTATTTCATACTACAACATAATTCGCTTTAAAGGCTAAGATGAATAAATTCATACTCGATTAAAAAAATAGAATTGTTTTAAAGACTATTTTGTACTATAAAAGAATTATCTTTAAGGTTTAAGAATACTTCATACTATAACAGAATTATCTTTAAAGGCTAAGACTACTTCAGCCTACTGCAGAAATATCTTTAAAGATTAAGAAACCTTTATACAAATAAAGAATTTTCTTTAAAGTCCAAGAATACTTCATACTACTATAGAATTATCTTCAAAGGCAACGTCTCCTTCATACAAGAATAAAATTGGCTATGAGACTAAAAATACTTTACGCTATAAAAGAATTTTTTCAAAGCCCCAAGGTACTTTGTACTCCAGGAGAAATATCTTTAAAGGTTCTAAATACTTCATACTTCACCAGAAATTTCGTTAAAATCTTAGAATACGCCATACTATAAGAGAGATATCTTTCAAACGAAGAATCCTTCATACAACAACGGAATAGTATTTGAAATCTAAGAATACTTCATACTACAACAGAACTGTTTTAAAGGCTAATACTACTTCATATAACTAGAGAATCGCTTTAAATTTTAAGACTGATTCATACTGCTACAGAATTTTCTTTAATGATGAATAATAGTTTATTATAAAACATGTCTTTTTCAAGTTCAAGACTAATTCATACTGATGCAACAATATCTTAAAATGCCACAAATATTTCATATTATTAGGTAATAAATATAAAGTCTAGAGAATAAATTTATTTTCCGTGTCATTTTCGAGTTACACGTTCCGTATGACAATAGAGCTCAAATCTATAAAAGTGAATTTCATATCTCTAAATTTGATCTTCACATCCTCGGCTTAGTAGCAACGGACAGAAATTGTCCGTTATCATTGTCGCGACTAAAGTATTAGATCTGTACGAAAGTTTCAAGAATTTCTTTTAGAAATAATAAATGCTTTTCTGTAGTGTCTCAACTTTCCAAGAATGGTGGGTGCCAAAAACTTTTGTACACCCAAAATATTTCATATAACAATATATACCGGGCGTAACAGAAAAATTGTCCAAATCGTGTAACAGTATAATTGTCCATCTCTCATAATGTTTAATATATAAAAAAACACTAAACTAATTGAGTTTCTTTTTTCCATGTTTTTAGATATAGACGTTTGGCCATCTTGACGCCATTTGTTGTAAGAATCATTGAAAAAAAAACTTTGAGTTATCCAGTTAGAAAGTCAACAGGTAAAATCGTTTTGTGTCAGCCCCACATTTATTCCCAAATGAACAATGGCGAGAGGAAAAAGATCATTCAGTTCTTCAGTAATGTTACCAGAATTCATACTCTGGCTTCCATCTTCAAATTCCATTCAAGAAGCATCAAGAGAACGGTGAATAAGTTTTAAAAAAGAGGGAACAGTAGAGAAGAAAACTGGATCAGGAGGTAACAACAAGAAGAGGGATTTTCATTTCAACCTAGAGCTAAAGAGATCAATTAGAAAAGACCCAACTCAGTTCATAAGATGTTTGGCATGTGAGAGGGGAGTTTCAGCTATGAAAAAAAGATTTAAAAATGCAATCATAAATGAAATATGTGAGGCACCTTGTTAATCCAGGACAGAAAGTTAGAAGGTTAGAGAGGACAAGGATCATCAATAAGTTGGGAAATGATCCTGGAATAATATATATATATTTAAAATTTATTTCACTCCTTCATGAGTTTCCGATCCTTAGCTATGACTAATTAATGGTGGACATGTAATTTTCGTTGATGATCGATTTCATCATGATTCTTCTATTAAGGTTTGAAGAGTAATTATATATTATTATTGCTCAAAGTATAGTTCAATAGTATTATAAAAACCGCGGAGAATTCCAGTAAGATATCTTTAATCATTTCTAAGATATAACGGTTCAAAACTTAATCTAACAATTGGACAATTTTGCTGTTACACCCGATATTCTAATTTAATAATCACCTAATATATAAGACCTTACAGTGTTGGTCTAATTTTATTTCCTTCCAAGCGAATGATTTTCCCTAGACATTTTTATACCATGGTAATCCAAATTTGAACCTGACATGTTCTGATTCTAACGACACGAGATGCAAATGTCTCAAGTGATCGGATTTGCAGCTGAGGAACGTTACGCCACCGAAAAAAAAAAAAAAAAAATTAACGACAGATCGAACGCTTCTATTTCTTGATTGATTAATGTTCATTTTTTCCTTTTACTGTGGACCGGTGCAGAAAAGCTATTTAGGGGGACGCTCGAATGAACATCACACGCGCCTGGAGAGATATTTCACGACATTAAGACCCGTACATAGATCGTAGACTTCCTTGCAGCGCTCTACCCTCCCACTCTTTCTTTCTAACACGCAAAAAGCACACACGCATACATGAAAGTACAGTTATGCATACACAGACATACATATAGACACGAAAAGACACACATATACTCACATCCTTCTTTGTCTGTATCAAAACCGCATTTTATATTCTATTTAATGTAAGAATGTGAAGATTGAAAAGACAGAAACTGGCCTGACTAGTTTCACTCTTATATATAATCATACATCCACATACGGAAATTTCTTTTTCTATGTGTCAGGTATCTTCAGAACGTGGGTGATCATGCCTCTCCGCAACCTCCTATCCCGGGTAACTCTTAATAATATTTGTCTTTTTACACTCCGGACACACCCCATTGAGCTGTCCATTCACATAAACTTGTCATGTAGGTGGCCCACTGTCTCCTCTTGTTTCTTTTGCTTTCGATATGTCGTGGGGGTGCAAAATTTTCAATGCTTTCTTTCCTTATTAAGTGTCCTAGAAATGTCACCTGTCTCCCTCTGATTCCAAGTATATGTCTTTGTTTTCATATGTCTTAAGGCTTCCTCATTGCTTACACACTTCAACCAAGGTGTTTTCAGCATCTTTTTGTAGAACTCCCTTTTTACTGACTCCAATCTTCTCTTCATCTGTGAAGGCTCACACACATATAAAGGCATAGACACACGCATTCATATCAAGTATTGGCGTTTTCTTTTTTTTCTTCAAGGAAAAAAAAGCCAACACTTAATAATATTAACTACGAACACGGCCATAATATGCTAACCGAGTTCGGAAAATAAAACATCTCTATCACACTAAAAACATACGCACGACACACAGACTCAATAAAAAAATAAAATCATCCTTGATAATGGCTAAAAGTATAGCTGAAAGCGCTCAGAATGATAGAACATTTGAACGGTTTCTACACACTCTGTGTTCCACAAAGAAAACACTTGTTCGAAAACAAACAATTAAATAAGAGTGTAATCGTAGTACCTTGTCTGTCGTTTTTAATGAAGCATGCATATATATATATGCACACACACACACACATATATATATATATATATATATATATATATATATATTAGGTTGGTGCAAAAATAATGACGTAATAATGTCGTTTTTGACGTTAAAAATACGTCAAAAAACGACATTATTACGTCATTATTTTTGCACCAACCTAATATATATATATATGTATGTATGTATATATACACACGATATGATAGTAGATTTAAGTACGATATTTAATCAGCTTATTTTAATACCATTCAGTGTGAAATGTGTTGAAGTGAAGATAAGGAATGTCGTGTTGAACCAGTCACCCAGTCGAGGAAGGCTTAACCTCTGACCTTGAAAATTAGCATTTAAAGTTACATAGATTCGAACAGAGACCCACTAGTGTCGGTAGGAAATACTCAATATTTTCACCAACATATCAGGGCGACGCAATTCCAAACGTGTAGATGTGGCGTCTTCATACACATACATGTAGTCTTAGACATACAAAGACGCAAACATATATATTTACCACTTTCTTCCTTGTTTAATGGCACCTGTCAACTGATCAAATTCTTGCAGTACAATGATGAAAGTGTAATAATGGCAATAAAAAAAGGGACACGTCAAAGCGGAAGCCACCCAACTATAACAGCGCGCTTGTGCGGAGACGTATTTACGTCAGCGGAAGTTCACCGACTATAACATTAAAGGTTACCCATTTACGCCGAATAAGCGATTGAGATTTAGATCACATCTAGTTATAATGGCAGTGGAACGATTCCTCAGTACTATAATGGTGAACTAGTGAGACTCCGTGTCAAGTTAAGCGAAATTCTTCGGTATATACAGTCTTGAAAAGTAGATCCACATAATGAAATTAAATGGGTAACTAAGAAATATTTATTTTAAAATATCCCTGTTATTATCATTATAGACCTACAGCCATATCACAATCACCCAAGTTAAGCAATGTCGAGCCTCTTCAGTACCTAGATGGGGGACTACTTGGAAGTACCAAGTGATGTAAGTTTAGACGTGCGGGTGTTATGACTTACGGTCATATCGCAGAGAAACACCTTTTCCTGTACGATCGCTGAAGATAAGTAACGTCGCGCCTAGCTGTACCTAGATAGGGGACCACTTAGGTGTACCAGGTGATGTAAGGTTAGATTTTCGGATGGTATGGCTTACATTCATATCACGTGCAAACATCGGTTCTCGTATGATCAACAATTAAGCAACGTGGAGCGTGGTCTAGCTAGATGAGAGACCGCTTGGAAATATCAGATGATGTAAGCTTGGATGTGTCGATGGAGTGCTTTACGGCCGTATCACATGGAAAACCTGGTTCTTGCACGATCACCGAAGTTAAGCAACGTCGAATCTGGTCAGTACCTTGATTGGTAAACACTTGGGAATAGCAGGTGCAATCGATAACAGCCGTAATTGGTAACTAAAAATAATTCAATGGTGCAAAATGTATGTTTTTTTTGTCTCTTGACATGTTTAAATTTGTTTTATTTGATAATAGTTGTCAGCCAAATAATTTCAAAATAATTCACAACATTCAATGTTACTTACATTATTTGCATTCTTCGGAATGTTTTCTTCATCTTTTTACCATATTCAAGACATTTCAACTGTTGTACGCTTCGGCCTTCTTCAGGTGATTGGAGTCCACATCACTAAACCAAAACTATGGCTGAGATACTGTATGACACCTTCATGCTCTAGCTACACCGAGAAGAGATCGAGCTACTAATGGACCATGTGAACTCAATAAGAAAATCGATACAGTTCACAATGGAGAGAGAAAACAACAATAAACTCACATTCCCGGATTTACTAATATCTCGAACAGAACATGGTCCAAGACACCCGTATACAGTAAGCAAAAATTCACCGGACAATACCTCAACTTCAACTCTTATCACTCATACAGTGTAAAGAAAGGGATTGTCCGCCGTTTAAACATCGAGTAAACGTCATAAGTGGCGACCTATGAACAGGAAACGATCCGTATAAGCAGTAAACTACAAAGTAACAACTACCAGGGATACATAGCACTGTGTGTACACAATCCCACGCAGTTGTGGCAAGAAGTATAAGGGAGAAACAGGTCGTTACCCTAAGTTAAAGCTGCAAGAACATCGTAAAGCCGTAACGCGAAGAGAAATAGAAAAATCAGGCGTAGCTGACAATATATGGAGGGAAAAGGGAGACCACCGCTCTTCTGTGGAACCAGGTCGAAATAATAGAGAGAGAACATTACTGGGAAATACGAAAACTCTAGGAATCAGCACAGTAATAAGGAGTTCTGTTGAAAATCAATAAATAGCAACAAAAAATTGCAATATGAGCTCTGTTAAAAAAAAAATTACTGGGGCATTAGGTTTATAAGTCCCCAAAATTCATACACTAATGTCCTCAAGGACACATTACTCAGTGGATAAAAGCGGTAGTTGGATCAAGTGGCTTGATCTAAAAATATGTGAATTCAATACCTGGCTGCTGCACTGGTGAACAAAATCTTGGAGAGGTGAGTTAAAAGGAGATAACTGAGTCGTTCGGATGAGACATGGCACATGGAAGTAGAAATAAAGTTGAACGAAATAAAGGATTCAATTCAAAATTACAACCAGCTGAAGAAGACTGGGACGTAAAATGGCCGAAATGTTGTGACTAAGGCAAAAAAGATTGGGGGACAAAAGCCCGAAGAATGTAAACAGTTTAAATAATTAAAATACATCATCTCAGAAATATAGACATACATTTTTATAAGAATATTTTAGAATAAATTACATGACGATTTACTATATTAAAATTAATTAAAAGCAAAACACTGGTTCATCATAATGCCTTTACAAATGCTTTATTTGAAGAAAATATTCCCTAATTAAGTTTTTTAATCATTAAGAAATTACTTTTATTCGGTTATAAAAAGTTATATCTCTCTGGTGCTGAGGTGTATCGGTGCTGAGTTATCAAGGCGGGATGAGTCGGTGGTGTTGAGTTGACTGATGAGTTGAAAGGTATATACGAGGTAGAAAGTATATCAAAGGATGTGAGTTATAATTATAAACGTTTAGCGTTATGGATTTGGAAGTTTAGCAAGATTGTAATGTTAGGTCTTTGATATGCCTACAAAAAATGGTGGTTTCAAATATTTAATAATTGGATGTTGTTCAAAAGTTTAAAAATACATTTTTGTTTCCTGCAAACATAAAAAATAAAGTTCGTTCAAAGATTTGCAAGTTCTGGCTTGTTTTAGGATTTTCCATTTAACCTTAGGTGTTTTCTTTCCTCCTTCAGTTTCCAAAATTATTTAGAAAGTGATATATTGCGTTTGCTTTGTATTAGTAAAAAGAGGATATGTGATTGTAATATCGACCCTTAAAAGATCTAGTGGATACCAGATACAATTTAATATCCTAATTTGATGAGATATAGCACATATATACAATGGATTTCGTTAAGCACTTGTTTGATAATGGGCATTGATCGGGGATTCTGCAATTACATAGCTGTGTTACTTGGGGTATATTAAAATTTGTGTTTGGGCTGTGTTTATTCTTGTTATAAAATTTCAGTATTTCTAGATGCGCTATAACTGATTTTTAGGGTATTGCGATTGAAGATTTGACCTAATTTACTATTTGTAGGAAAGTGTTAATAAGATTTTAAAAAATGTGTGCCAATTTGGTACGGACTAATTTATTGAAGGGAGGTGTATACCAAATAATTTTCCTTCCTCTATTGTTTTTTCTAGAGTAACTATAATTTTCCCTATATTTAATTTCGGAAGATTTGCAGCAGTTGTCGGTAAGGATTTTGTTATAAACAATTTTGTGTTAATATTTCTTTGGTTGATACGATGTTCAACGAATAATGGGATATACTTAATAACCGCTGGTGAATGATTGGAATTAGGATTTATATAAATGGGGTTAATTTATTTTTTAAGAAAGGTTCGAAATTATTATGGGCTAAGTTTAAGGTTACATCTAAGAAATCCACATGTTTAATGTTAGAATTAATTTTAACTTTGAGGTGTAGAGACTTAAAAACTTTATGAATCAATTTCCTTAACTTGTCTACCTTACTCCCGGTAGAATTATTTACTAACATAAGATCATCGTCCTTATAAATCCCTATGTTATTTAAGCTAATTTCATAATGTGCAATGATACTGTACAAAATAAATAGTCCAGCTAAGTCATATGACTATCAGAATCCAACGATCCCATATATACATCAAAGTTTTCATCCGATTTCTTTATCCATTGTTCATTGTTGTGGATTATTATTGAATTCCGTCAGTCGTTTTTAACGAAGATTGTATAAAAGATGGACTGCTTCCCAAATACACAGTTCTATAATAGTGTCGTTTTGACAGACTAAAAGCTAAACTCAAAAATGTTTTTGTTTTGCTTTTGGTCCTTACAAGCTTTTGCTTTTACCTTGCTTGAATATGGTTGTAATCGTTTAATTCTTTCCTTATTAAGATGATTGTATGACTTTGATCTTTATTTGATTCCACATTAATATAATTTTCTTTCCTCACTACTTGAATTGTTGTTCTTCACCTTACGAAACTTCATTGAAAAATCCAATCTCCTGAAGAATTTTACATTTAAGTCTTCTGAAGAATGGACAGAATATCCATGTCACTCTGAATTGCAGCATGTGAGATTATTCATTTCTATTAATACTTTATTACATTAACACTATTATTAGAAAGAACGCTTAAAATTTTTATCACTTAGATATAGCACGGGTGACTTTTTTAATCGAAACCCTTTCTTATCTTTCTATCACAGTTATTTCATATCTATCGTCATTGATCCATTATCTATCTATCTATCTATCTATCTATCTATCTATCTGATTTAATTGCAGACGGCAAGGAATGTGAAAAAATTCGAAGGAGTTTTAATCTCAACCCCAAAGTCGCCATTGTCAAATTGATTGAGGACGAAAAACCCTGAACTTATCACAACTAGCTTAGACCAGCTCTGACCAGCTTGGACAAGCTATGACCAGCTAAGACCAGCTTAAACCAGCGGCCCGAATGAAAACACTCGGGTCCCCACGTTAAAAACTGACCTTGTGTCACAACCTGACTCAGTGTGTGTGTGGGGGGGGTGCAAAAAATCTCCTTACTACATTATTAATTTCTCACTGAATATCCGAGAAGAAGAATTATGATCAGTGTTAGCCAATTTATTTGATTTGGTAGCCTCATCTTGACTATTTTTGTCAAGGCTTTTCAATCGTTTTGTGCCCTCCGCCGTTTCACACATCAATTGTTTGTTTTTAAACGGTTAGGTGACCAGAAGAATACATAGCAACAGTGTAGAATAAAGAGATTCTGAGGATCATTTCAATCAGCAGATCATCGAATATAACACCTGTAGGAGTCTTTGATCAGAAAAGAACAGACATTAAGTTTAAGATCCCAAATGTACCTGGTACTCTTTGGAATCTTAAACCCAATGTCCGTTATGTGGGGCATGAGTATAAGGCAGTGCATATGTACGTCAGTTAAATGTATATAGTTCGCCTGGTTTCACCCTCTGGGTCAGTCAGCGAAATCCATTTCCCCTGGCCACAAGGAGAAATTAACTAGAGAGAATTAACTAATACATCTCCTTTTGATCTTGAAAGTCTATCCAGTTGATTGAATAAATCGGTATGCCAGATTCAAATTACGAACAAGTTCGTAGCATTAACTTCCGCACAAATCCTCTGCGAAAAGGTATGAATCTGTCTCTTCTTCTCCTTGCTTGGTTCTTTATCTTTGAATAGCAACCCATCTAGGAGAAGGAAAACTCTGAATTCAATAGCATTGAGATGCAAACAAGAAAGCAGATTCAGGTGCCTTTTAAATAAAACCATGGGTATGAATTTTGTACAATATTCATGATAAGGAAAGTACAATAATAATTTGTTATAAACAAATACATCCTTAAAAAGAATGACACTTAAAGAGAAAGATTATCGATTTAGGCTAGTTAAAATACTGTTATTCTACGGTGCTTGAGTAAGTTTTGTCCTACTATTATGGCCGAGTGGTTAGAACGTTTGCTTTCTGACCATGAGACGCAGGTTCAAATCTCACTAAGGTCGATTTGTTAGGAAGACGAGATCTTGATGCTTACGGTCTGGAGGAGACAATCCCAGCGTGAAATAAAATGTGCCTGAAAGCCATACCGCGGCTTGACCAAAGCCTTGTGAATGAAACTGGATAGACGGCACCATTGGGAAGTGTCTATGTAATTTTAGCACAGCACGAAGTGACAACTCATCGTGACCGAAGTTTTAGCATTCTGGACTTGTTCAAACTGTTGATCACGCTCTATCCCAGAAACTGTAAATAATCTCTGCTCAGGATAGTTGCAGTGTAAACCAAAGGTGGGTTCTGTGAGTGTTGAACAAATGCAAATCTGCCTAAGCAAGCGTCTACTATAGGGATTATCTCGCACCCCCCCTGGTTGACGAGTATCCTCACATACGAGTGGCCAGCCATTAAGATTAATATCCTACTATTACCCGGACTTACCGTATAAGATCAAAAAGATATTGTTTAGCCAATTTTGGTGAAAAGTAGTTCTTATATGGCATCAAAAAGTGACTGTGTTTTTATGCATCAGGAAAAACGGAATCAAATACGATAATCAGTAATGATTGATTGAGATTTGAAATTAGTGTCAATACTTGTGGATGCGCGTATGGTGTAATGGATAGCAGCTCGGAACGAAAAATAAAAGAGACGAGTTCGAATTTCATTTGGGGGGCATAATATTCACACATTTTCGAGAATACTTTTGGGAAATCTAGGAATTCATCTTCTCCCTCCAGCAATCGGTTGACTTGAACTTGTACCTAGAAAAATGATAGTTAATACAATATTCATTTGCAAAAAAAAAAAAAAAAAAAAAAAAAAAAAAAATGCCCCTCCCTATAAAAAAACGTTCCGGCCTTAATCTACTACGGGTTGATAAACCGTGAAAAAAACAAACAAACAAACCTGCTCTTCGTTCTGTATAACTTTGTAATACTTAATGCAACGCTATGTTGACGAATTGATAATATAATTAACTCAATTGAAAATAAGATTAGCTTATTTACACTATTTACATTCGGACTATTATCCTTATCTTTGTTGTTAGAAAGAAAGATGATGATATTAGTGCGAATATAAATAGACGGAAAGATTAGCTTAGTACATTACAAGATCAAATTAATTTGTTCCCAAATTCATGTATATTCGGTTTATAGAATTTTATTTTTCCCCAAATTATAAATGGTAAATCGAAAGAATCAATATTTGACAGACAGCTGAGGGATAACTTCCTCAGTGAACCTCCAATATTTTTTGTTCGGCTACCAATCATATGTTTACCTGATACATTATTATGCTCGTTTGTTTAATTCCAAGCAGTTTTTATTGTCTTCAATTCATATAATTGGGAACAGTACTCGTTCGAATCAATAGTTTGATTTTGCAAAAGACTCATATAGTAGAAAACTCCCTTTAAATCCAGTATACATGCAGACTGGCCTTTGTTCCATCTTGTAGAGATGAACCATTAAAATACAACTTGACTCACGATCTCTTGCCTTTCACTTTATTATAACGTATCAAATTTTCTTTTATTTTTTAAATCATATTTTCAAAGTAGAATCCAAAGCAATCTTTTTGTATAAATTTATGTAATGTCATTTGGTGAAAACGAAACATGAACTTGTTTTATCTAGTACAAAAGAAAGTTCATGATACATTGAGTTTTTAACTGGGTCGGGGCTACCTGTTTTGAATAGCATTCAGAATTATGGAGTTTAGATTGACATGAACGCCGAAAACTTGTTCTATAACTTTTTACAGATTATATGTGCGTAAGACTGACTGTTTGTATCTGAGTTTACCTTTGTGCTTGAATGCCTAACTAATCCCTGTTGTAGAGCCTACTCAGGCATATTTGTCTTTGTTCGAAACCGACAGTGTTTTATACTGCGAAGCTTAATTACTGTTTCTGGAAGAGAGCGTATAACTTGGGTGAACAGTTTGAGTACCTTCACATCCTCGGTCACCATGACTTGTCATTAGGTGCTAGCACAATCCCCATAGGTTTCTGAACAGTTTCCTGTATCAAAGGCTTGGTTCAATTGCTAGGCATTTTCGAACGATGCCGCCTGCTGGGATCACTGCCTGCCCCTCGGCTGATATTATTAAAGTGTCAAATTGACCACAATGAAATTGGAATTGAGTCTCATGGTCGTTATACCCTATCTATGTGACCATGAACACCGACCATATGTTAGCAATAAGTAAATAATTGTTTTTTTATAAGATCGTTAATCATAGAATAATAATAAAAAAGATAATTGGAGTTTTAACGTTACTTCCCATCATTACCCGCAGTGCGAAAAAAAGAAGTGCATAAACTTGAATGTTCTTGTAAGGCCATTTTTTTTTTTTATTTATTTTCGCTATAATAATTCCTCTAAATTTTAAATATTCGTATTGATTAAACCAGATCCCGAGGCCCAACAGCAATTTTCAAGGTTTATTCAAAACCAGCTTTGTTGAATATTTAATATATTCTTTTTCCATTTGTTGGCTGTAATCGATACAGACTACTTGCTCATTTCGTTCAAAACACTGAAGAAAGAAATTATAAAAAATGCTTATGATTACCATAAAGGCGTGGAGTAGGGTGAAGGAGAAAAGCGCAATCAGGAATGGCGCCAAGCGCATTGTACTGCGCATGCGTGATTTGACTCTTTTCGCTTGGTCCATTTTATTCATTTCCAGTCGATGGCTCTGCAGCGTCTATTAGCATAAAGAGACTGAAAGCAGAGAGCACTAATAAATTAATACTTAGAAAATTTATTTGACTGTTTAGTAATAATTATGACAGAATGGTAATGATAATTTAAAGAAAACTAGAAATAAGAGTAAGTGTTAATGATTAATAGAAATGATAATATCCAGGAAGAATGACTTTTACTGAAAGGTTTGATATTTGCAAGAAAGAAACAACAAATATAGAAAATAGAAGAAAAAAAGATTGAAAGGTTACAGAAGAAGCACATTTGAAACTTAGAGAAGAGAAAAAAAATAAAGTAGAGAATCAGAATAAAATAATTCAACTGCGTGATTAATCGACGGAATATAGAACACTATAAAAAGAATCACAACACCTGAACTAAATCAAAAGATCTTAGCTCAGGAAGGTAGACTTAAATTTATACCGACAAAGAATTAAAAAAACCCCAAACAAATAGGATATATCTGAATAGGAAAAGCAAATTTTAAAATGAGGTAAACAGTAAAACAATAAAAAAAAAAAAAAAAAAAACACAGAAAGAAACCTCTCAAAGCGGAACGACCGTGTGTAACTGAAAACAAATAATTTTAGAGCAGGTGATATAAGTATAGAAAACATGAGGGCAGAGAGGAGAACTGTTTGGTAAAACCGGAAAACGAATTACTAGAGAAAGAGAGTAAAGGCGCCATGCTAGGATAGAATCACTATGTTTTGGTTCAAGGGAATCAATAACATGTATAAAAGACACAACCCCAAATTACAGTTGGAATATTTAGTATATTCTTGCAATAACTTACAAAAACATTATTGAAATTAACCAGTTACTGCAAATTGGAAATTTCAATGAGTATCAATAATTATCTCATAGAACCGCATTATGAATTTACGACCTGCGTCTGCTATTCTGCGACTGTTATAATCGCATAGCAATATTCAAAGTCAACATAACAGAATATCACCTTTGATGGTAAATATCTTTGTTTAAATGTCCGCATAAATTAGATCAGGGTCCAGCTTGATAAAAATAATGTCCAAATGTTGGATGATTTTTGTCTTTATCTTCACCAAGAAATTAAGCAAATATACGGCGTTTAGAACGGCTCATGATCAAACATAACAGACATTCATTGTCTGTTATATTTAACAATATATGTTTAAATATGTGTGTATGTATGTGTGTTGTGTGCGCATGCATGTAGATATATGCGAAAGCTGATTAAAAAGTACTGTGACTAGCGCTATGAAAAGAAAACTACAACGCATATCACTTCAGCATTTAATCTCCTTCAAAGTTGTTCCCTTCTGAAGCCACTTGAATCTTACTCCTTTCGAGTCGGATTTGATTTTTGAAGAAGCAAAAGTCACAAGGGCCGAAATCTGGGAAATATGATGGTTGTCAGACCGGAGGAATATTGTGCTTGACCAAAAACAGCTGCACAAGCTATGGCCACTGATGGAAATCCTGTGGTGTGGTGAGACGACCACACTCTACACACTTTCCTTCAAGCTGTGCTATAAACAACGCAAGTGAACAAGTGTGCTATAACTTTGTGTGCTTGCGCGGCAGAGTCCAAGTTCAATCTGTGCCAAGCGGCTTTACTTTGCATACTTTGTAACCTTAGCAACAGTGCCGATAACTTTAGATCTAAATTTTGTATTAAGACGAACTTATAATTAGTTGTACTATACACTCGAATATCTACAATCGTAGCAATTATAGGCTTTCTCTGGGACCAATTAAAAACAAATCGCCTCAGTAAACTAGATCTCCTCTTCTACGATTAGATGGAAGAGAAAATAACGCTAAATATCAGACCGAATTAGGAACGAACAATATAATTTTTACTCGCTTTATTCAATGAACGATAGAAGCCGGAGCATCGTTTCTTGGAGGGAAGTAAGAATTAGATAGGGAGGATGTCAACCAGTTGACTAAACTACTCATCACCACATATTGGCTTGAACCTTTCAATTCTTGCAACCGTACTGGCAGTCTTCACGTGGATTTGTTTTATATCAAAACGTAAGCAAAGATAACCAGTCACTGTTAGAATTCCACTTTGTTCCTATCTACTAGGAATGACTGCTAAGACTATTCCCTACCCAAATTTATAGACAATTACTGCAGATACATGCTGGGATTAATTCCCAAGCAATAAAATTGGACAATTTACGATCTCATTCCTACATTTTTGTTCTCTCTTGTCTTGAAGAAAAACTATATGGAATTGGCATATCGCAGTAAAACAAATATTATTGCCTTAAAAAGAGATCAATTTATTTAAAAAGGAAATATTTACAATGGAAAACGCAAAATTCTATTTTAAAGAATGCCCTTTATATTCCCAGATTTAAACAGAATACACTGTATGTATGAATTTTCTTCTGTAAAATTTGGACGTAATTATTCTATACACACCTACGGAGTTAAAAGCAATTGCAATCATTTCGGGTTGTAAGAATTCTGACCAGTAGTTTGCCATTTTGCGCCAGCCTACGCATTCTGCAACACGCCGAAAGCTGCGAACGTTTCGGAAGCACAAAGATAAAGATTGAAACAGTAATGATTGCAGCAGGAGAAACGGATCTTATTAACGTGTGAAAATATATAGAAAGAAATGATGGCCAGAGAGTAAGAAAATGTGTCAACATGAGTAACGGAGTTATTGCAGCCACATACAATAAAAAGTGGAGCGATGTAAATTTTAGATGGCTAAAATCTTTAATATACAGACAATATCTATCTATCTATCTATCTATCTATCTATCTATCTATCTATCTATCTAGTTCTTCCAGTCTGTTCATATCTATCTATCTAGTACTTCCAGTCTGTTCATATCTATCTATCTATCTATCTATCTATCTATCTATCTATCTATCTATCTATCTATCTATCTATCTAGTTCTTCCAGTCTGTTCATATCTATCTATCTAGTTCTTCCAGTCTGTTCATATCTATCTATCTATCTAGCTAGCTAGCTAGCTAGCTAGCTAGCTAGCTCTTCCAGTCCGTTCATATCTATCTATCTATCTATCTATCTATCTATCTATCTATCTATCTATCTATCTATCTATCTATCTATCTACTGATATATATATTTTAAACAAATTGAAATAACATGCCCGTAGAAAATGATATAAAATTGTCGAAGCTACATAAGCATTCTCAGACATTTCAATACCGACACACTCAAATGCCACACAGAATTACTCACAGGCCAATAAATACCAATATATGACTCGCACATTTACTATACAATTTTAGAAATATATTACCAATTCCATAGCAATCTAGTTTCGAAATTGAATTTTAATTCAGTACACACGGATTGTCGTGACTTTCTTTTCACAGATTAATGATTGTGTAAAAGGTGGCTGATTCGATAGTAATATACTTGAGGCGCTTCACTCAGACTTTACGCCAATCTTTTTCGGTCGTCTTCATTAAGAATCAATTATATTTCTTATTAGCATTAACTTTTGCTATTTTGACTCCTTTTTGCTTCTATATTGCTGATAACGAAATACTTGTTAATGTTAATATTTTGTTGGTTAAGGTTGTTATTTCTTACTTATTTGATGGGTTGTTATCCCCCCTTTAAAACTCTGGCACACCATGCTACTTCTAAGGTGTCGAATTACCCTCATTTCCCCCATATTCCAAATGTAAGGATAAAGTTTGCCCCAAATAGCCTTTTGCCAAGAATTACTCCTTTGTGGATACAATATTAAACTTTTCATGTCAAATCTCAATCGTTATCTATCCTCACTATGCTCACAATCTTCACTTTTTACCAACCATCTTTCATTTACACCCCACACATCATCCATTATAATTGTTTTAACAATACGCCTGTTGAGCTACTTCAGTTTTTAGGCTGACCGATTTTTGGCCTTCGATTTTCCTAACAGATTTCACAACTGAAGAAAATCGCAGAATAAATGATTCGAAATGTTGCGGTAATAGAAAGATAAGTAAAAACAATGTCATCAAGAAATCGAAAGGAATTTGTATATATATATATATATATATATATATATATATATATATATATATATATATACAGATATATATATATATATATATATAGAGAGAGAGAGTGAGTCAGATACTTTGGTGAATAATTTAGACATGTTCTGTCTACTTATTTTCAATAGGATCCTTTCATATTAAAACATATTTCTTTTATTTCAGAGTACTTTCGACAGTTATCATTAAGGTATTGTTTATTACAAGATAAATATGGTAGTGATCATTTTTACCAAAGAAAAATTGTTGTGTTCATCTGAAAGTGAAATTTGTGAGGAACACTACGTCAGTGTGTGACCGCTGACACCGTTTAAGGGGAGGTAACTAACTATGGTGTGGAGAGATTTTTACGAAATGGTACCTGTTTTGTTAATGACTATTAACAAGGTATTGAGATTAAGCTTTTTATTTAAGTTTTCTTGTGTTCGTACAACTTATTCCTTGTTCTGCATATCCGAGAGATTTCGGTTTTATTTAAACGAAATAATTGGGGATTTTATGCATGTGTCTAAAGTTATAATGATTTATTTTACGAACACAGTCAGAACATTGTGGCCGTGTTCATAATTAATGCTACTGAGTGTTGGATTTTTCATTTTTTATTATTGTGGCTCCCATTACTTTTAATCCTTTTTTTTACATCTGGTTGAGGCTATTATATTTTTATTTTCTAGTAGTATCTTTCTGATGGAGTCTAGTAGGTTTTCGTGTGTGACCAATGTAATTATTTATGAGTTTGGTTTGATCAGAAACACAGTTTCATACGGCTTATTTGAAGTCGTAAATAATGTTGGTTCTTTGTAGTTTTGATTTTGCAGGTGTGATGTTATTTTTTATTATAAGGTTAGAAGTTTTAAAATTTTATAATAGATAATTTAATTTTCTTGTTCAGGTCGACTCGGGTTGTGTAGTTTTTATGATATTTCTATGAGAAAATTCATCTTGCTGATAATCTGACATGTTAATATTATTGATTTTGTCTCTGTGTTCAGTATCGTTATTACTTACTTTACAGCGAAATAGTCTAATCTGTTAGTCGATGAAGTAATTAGGGAAACCATTGTTAACTAGCGTCTGTTTTACATTATTGAGTTCTTTAAGGAAAAGGGAACGAGGGGATGTATTACCGTGTGCTCATTTTAGGAGTTTTTTTTATAACTACTATTTGGACAAGTGGACATTCACTCTTAAAATTAAGGTGGCAAGAGTTTTTGCTGGTTGGGTTATTTGTATAATGAAATAGTGAATCTGTTATTATTGAATTTTACGAGAACGTCTAAGAAATGGAGTTTATTTCTTTTGACTAAGTTCATAGGTAAACTTAAGGATAGTGTCTTTTTCGGAGGTGGTTTTGAGATTATCAATTTCTTGTTTGTTTTTCGCTAAAATAAAAATATCGTCTCCATAACGGACATATATTTTGGGTTTAATAACTTGTTTAAATATCGTGTTTTCTACATGGGACATGTGGTGAATTACGGGCCGAGGGGATTTCCCATACTAACTCCATTAGTTTGGGTCTAGATGTTGCCATTATGGTCGTAGAAAGGGACTTTAGTTATGGAGGCATGCAATAATTTTTTGAGGTTATCTGACTTGATGGATGGAGATGGAATGGAATTATTTTTATACAGAGTTAAAGATTATGTCGATCGTTTGATCGAGGTGGTGATAGTCATAGGATTCTACCAAAGAGTCCTTAGAATATGTAACCCAAATATACCGCGTGCGATGGGTAAATGATTTATGACTTATGTAGATAGTTTGACCGACGGGGACGTTTGTAAATAAATTTTCAACGTCGAGTGTCGCTAAAATATCTTGAATTGGTTGTATAGGTTTTAGAATTTGAAGGAATTCGTGGCTTGACGTATTGCTGTCATTGGTAGGTAAGTATGGATTAATGATATCGCGAAGGAATTTTGATAATTTGTAGAGAGCTGTTGGAATCTGGGAAATGATGGGCGGTAGTGGGTATCGAGTTTTATGTATTTTTATATTTCCGTATCGCCCTTGCATGGAGTATTGCTGCCATATATGGTCTGGAGACCCTTCTGTTTGTCTCAAGGTCCTTGATAAAATCCAGAAACGGATATGCAATGTAATTGGCCCTGATCTGGCATCTCGTCTGCAGTCGCTCTCTCACAGACGTGCCGTAGGCTTCCTCGGTCTTTTTTTTACAAATATTTTCATGGTAACTGCTGCGATGAGTTGCTTTCGCTGGTTCCCAGACTTCATGAATTTAAGTGTTCAACTAGGCTGGCATCTCGCTGTCACCCTTTCACTATCGAAACTGTTAAATGTAGCCGTCTCTTCTACTCCAATAGGTTCATGCCTCGCACTTCTAGCCTATATAACTCTCTCCCCATTTCTTGTTTTCCTGAGAGCTATAATCTACAACTATTCAAATGTAATGTCAATCGACGTCTCCAGATGCCTTGATCTATTTCCTATCCTTCTCTTCATCGTTTCCTCTATCACTCCTATTTGCTCTCGCTCCAACTCTCTGTAACCCCTTGTGTGCTAGTGGCTTTCCACCTTGCTTGGGGTGAAACGCTTAAAAAAATGGATACTGGTTGGTAGTCCCCGATGTTTTTTTTTTTATTTTCAAGGAAACTCCTACAGCGTTGTTTGATGTTATCAGTTTGTTGATAGGCCTTTTTATTATCTTCGTTTAAATTTTATTTTTGTTTAATTTGGTGAATTTATATCGGTCGTCGATGATGTGTTGTAATTTTTTATGGTCATCGTCTTTGTCCAAAATGACGTATGTGCTAACTTTGTAAGCCCTTCTGATGACAATATTAAAATTATTTTTTAATTCTTTTACAGTGATTTTAGTTTCACTGTTAGGACATTATTATAGTTGTTGTAATGAGAGCAGTCTTTTAAGCCATTTGTCTTAAGGATAAAAATGAATTTAACTCCACAAGTTGGGATAGTAATTTGTGGAGAATTTATATTTCGGTTTTCTTTGTGAGGAGGTCAAATTTACCTTGGAGATTGCAATTTGGTCCTAGATTTAGGAATTCTTTTTGTTGTGTTAATTTATGATGAGATAGGTTTATATATTTATCGCCACTGTTGGGTAGTAGAATGTTTCCTTGGTATAGTTTCAAAGCTTTTTTTTTGTAATTATTTGTCTGTGTTTAAGTTGCTCTTCGTTAATACCTAAATTGAGGTGCTATTGTGCTTCATTATTTTCTGGTCTGGTCAAGGTGTTTTTTAGTTATGTTTGTAGATTTCATTATTTAAATGTTAGATGTCATTTTTAGCTGTTTTTATTTGTCGTAAGACGAGGTTTTTCTGAATGTTGTAGAGTTACTTTCCTTGTTGGCTGTCGTGTCGTGTAGTTTGATAATTGTATATTTAGGTAGTAATCCCTCTTTTATAAATGTTTCGGTAAAGATGACTGACAAGACACTGAGAGTAAGCTTTTTATTTGATTTTTCTTGTGTTCGTACAAGTGTTTTTCTTCTGGACACAAAGTATGTAAAATCTATCAACAATTTATGAATATCCGAGCAATTTCGGCTATTCGTTTAGCTATTAGGTTGGTGCAAAAATAATGACGTAATAATGTCGTTTTTTGGCGTTAAAAATACGTCAAAAAACGACATTATTACGTCATTATTTTTGCACCAACCTAATATTAACAAGGACGATTTACTTTTTTTTATTGAGCTAAATATGTCTGGTTTTTATGTGTAAAAGAGGGTTTGCTGCCTAAATACACAATTTTCGCCATTCTACTGCGAATATCTTTGTCTTAGATGGCTTTAATTCTCTTGCTGTAACATTCTAAAAATACTGATGCTCCCAGAATACAGACATTAAAATTTTCTTTTGCCCAATCCGTCACTTAAATCGTAGATTTTTCCTACTTGTTTCCCTAGCTAAACCGAGCAACAGACTTCTCTACTTGACTTATTTCTTACCTCTTCTCTTCGCTCTTGCCGAGCTTTGAAAGATTGCCCTTTTGGTAATTCGGACCACTATGAGGTAGCTATTGATATCTCCTTCCAATCATCCGTTAAACAAGAACCCCATATTCATAATACATCTTTTCATTACCAGCACGCTGATTGGGACTCATTCCGGGATTTTCTACGTGACGCCCCTTGGACTGACGCCTTCAATCTCCCAAGTGAAAAATTGTGCTACTGAAGTTTCTTCCTGGGTCAAAGACGTCATAGACGCTTTCATCTCTTTTCGGAAATACGCGGTGAAATTGCAATCCTCTCTATGGTTAACGCCAGCATGCTCGGCCACCATAGCACACAGGAACCATTATTTCTGGCTATACCAGCGGGACAGTTCTAGTTATAGCAGGTGCCTACTTTCTTTTTTCCTAAATATATACTGAAAATTGTGTAATGGAAAGATTCTAACAAATGCTGAAAAACAGAAAATAAGTTATTGACTGAGGGTCTGTCCATATTGAAGATATCAAACGAGCTTTGTAGAGATCATTGAACGATAAAATGGGCTGCTGAATATGTATTTAATTTGAGAACTTAGAAGCAAAGGAAAAAGCTTGAAGAACACGTCTTCTAGAACATAGCATAAACAAACTGTGTAATGGAAACTTTTCTTTTTCCTTTATTGTTCCCGTCTTCCCAAGACTGCAATATACTAGACACAATAGTTGAAAGTATAGATAGGGCACTTTCTCTCCATCCATCTGCAAACATCTTTGTCTTCAATGACTTTAATGCTCACCTTAACACGCGGCTGAAACTTTCCAAAAGTAGTGATGTTACAGGTAAATGGGCATTGCTCAATCCCTCACTTAAATCGTAGACTTCCCTACTCGTTTCCCTATCTAAACCGAGCAACAGGTTTCTCTACTTGACTTATTTCTTACTTTTTCTCTTCGCTCTTGCCGAGCTTTGAAATATTTCCCTTTTGGTAACTCAGACCACACTGTGGTAGTTATTGATATCTTCTCCCAAGAACCCATGAGTCAAGAACACCTCTTTCCGTTACCCAGCATACTGATTGGGAGCCATTCCGGGATTCATTCGTGACGCCCCTTGGACTGACATCTTCAAACTCCCAGTTAAAAATTGTGCTACTGAGGTTTCTTCTTGGGTTAAAGCCGTCATGGATGCTTTCATCCCTTCTTAGAAATATCAAGTGAAACCGCAATCCTCTTCATGGTTCACACCTGCATTCTCGGCCGCTATAACAGACAGGAACCACTATTTCCGGCTAGACCAGCGTGACAGCTCTCGTCATAACAGTTGCCTATTTGCTACTGCTCGTAATAAATGCAAGCGAGTCATCAAAAGAGCTAATCTCTGTTTGTTGAGAGAATGAAGCACCACGTAGCCTATAAAAAGTTTGGCTTTCGTGATTACTGAGGGCACGAAATAAGTCTCTATCCGCCCTATTCAATCGCTATGAGGTGTTATAATCCTCTGTTGATAAAGCCGAATGCTTTGCCTTTAAATTCTCCTCAAACTCTTCTCTTGATTTTTGACTAATCTGTAGTATCCCTGCCAAACTTCCTACTTAGAAGTGATTCTGTGTTTAGTGTTAGGCATATAAAACCTTCTATGGTTTTTGCTATCATCTCTAAACTTGATCAACAAAGTATGTGGACTCGATGTTATCTCTGTAATAGTCATTAAGAAGTGTGTTCCCGAACTGGCTCCTGTTCTATCTAAACTCTATAATAAATGCCTCAATGTCTCCTGCTTTCCTACCAGCTGGAATTCATCGTCTGTTTTTCCAGGTTTTTAAGTACTCTGGTGAACCGTCTAACCCTTCCAACTATCGGCCTATTTGCTATCTACCACGTTTTGGGAAACTCCTAGAGGCCCTAATCAATGCTGATTGGTTCATCATCTCTCAACGTGGGGCCTTGTCTCAGACAAACAATACACCTTTCGTTTTTCAAGGTCAACTGCTGACGTACTAACGATAATTGAGAAAGAGCCTATCATGTTTGGTGAAGCCCGGGTTGTAGCATTGGACATCTTGAAAGCCTTTAACAGGGTGTGAGATTCAGGTCTTCTTCAGCTGCTGAAAAGTTACGGTTTCTCTGGACACATTTTTGAGTCGTTCCTATTAAATCGTGAAATGAAAGTTATCCCGAACGGCTATTCGTCCAGGTCCTTTCGTACTAACGTGGGTGTCCCCTAGGGCTTCATCCTCGGTTCTACGCTGTTTTTAATCTTCATTAACGACCTTCCCGATGGCATCAGCTTTCACCTTGACATCTACACTGACGACACTACCATTTACTCCTATCTCGATTGTAAGGCTGATCAGTCAGAAAAGGTCAAAATGGAAGCCGATCTCCAAATTGACATCAAGACCATCGTTAACTGGAGCAAATGATGGTTGTTAATTTTAAAGCCTCCAGAATTAACCTCTCTCCATTAATCATTTGAGAGACTCCTCTCTGCCTTCCATCAGCATGGCTGATGCTATCCTCCAAAAAGTAACCCATTGCGCCTGCTCGGGTTAGCTTTCCCAACTGACATGAAGTGGAAATACTATATTGAATGCATTGCTCGGTTCACCGTGTTGATCGAGATAATCTTTCTTTCGGGTATCAATCTTGCATATCTAAAAGTCTACCATTCATCCAGATTTAGAATATTTTTGCAATATATCGTCTGGTTTCCCTGCTATTTACCTTGAGCTCCTTGATAAGACCCAAATAAGAATCAGCAATATTATTAGTCCAGATCAGGCGGCTCGGCTTCAGTCACTTGCCCACCGCCGTAAAGTTGCCTCCATGTGCCTTTATAAATACTTTCATGGTAATTGTTCGGATGAGCGTTTCGCTATAGTGCCTAGACTTTATGAATTTAAGCGCAGTACTAGATTGGCGGCAAGGTCTCATCATTCCACAGTTAAAAACGGCTAGATGTAACCGTAATAAATTCTATGCTAACAGTTTCCTTTCTCGCACTTCTCCCTTGTGAAATTTCCTCCTGATTCCATGCTTTCCAGCCAACTTTAATCAGCAAAAATTTAAATGCAACGTCAATCGCTATCTGATGTCCTCCTGATTGCTCTTTTCTCTTTCTACTCATTACTAACGATTGTAAATTACTGGCGGGTGAACGATTAGTTTATTTTCCAAAGCAAAATACATACTCATTTTTTTAAAAAAGTAAAGGATTTACACTGATCAACCAAACGAATATGACCTACGATAAATTCAAACTAAGCCAAAAAGAAAAATGGACTATGCATTGAGCCCTCTTTTATATTAAATGTTACGAATAATGGTGGTGTACTCTATTCTTTCTAATCGTACCTATATATATATATATATATATATATATATATATATATATATATATATATATATATATATATATATATATATATATATCCTGTATATAAAACATTTGAGACTAAAACCGTAAAAAAGCTATTATATTTGTCATTTAAATATCAGGAATTTTACCAGTACACAAATGCGCATGCAATCAAAAAGCAAATATTAAGAATAGCTCAATTTTGTTGTTGATCATCAACAAAAGAAAATGTTATTTCTCTTTAATGACGTTGCATTATGAGACATGATTTTTTGATCGTAAATATCATTCAGTTTGCGCATTTTTCGCTGCTGTGATCACCGCTCCCCCATTTCTATTGTAATGGTGAGATTCAAGGTAAAATTGTGAAATGGCTTGTCTGTTCCTTTTACACCGTGGATGTTGAGGTTAACCCAGGCTTACTCTCGAAAGTTCCTCCGTCCACTGATGCGCAGCTCTTACGCCTAGGCTGGTGACTGGCCAATGGCCGATATGGATAGGGTTTGGGGAGAAACGCCTTCCTTCAACGGTTGGATCGGGAAACCGTTCTGACTACATCACAGTTTAGCCGGCAGGTCGATAACAGTGACCAGTATGTGGCCCTTGCAGTGCTGCTCATGCGACATTTTGGACCCGTGTGAGAGTTGGGTGTAGGCTGTGGAACACTACAGTTCTGCAACCCCAACTCACCTGAGGAAAGCAGGGTCGACCGTTTCACTGAAAAAGTACTACAACTGACGATACATCCCATAAACCCCTAAAAAATAATACGTTTCTGAAACGTATTGTGGAGCAAGCTTGTTTGTTGGTTGTTGGTAAATGTTCAGAGGAACATTTAAGTTATGATATTGTAGCGATAGTTATGTATTTCTCACAAGTGGTCATTATTTGTGAGCAAGTAAAAGGTTAGGCTTTTGAATACTAATATTCACGGCAACAAACCTTCATGATAGTTCAGTTTAACACATCAACCTATTGGCAGTCCTCTCATAATTCGAACATTAAAGGCAGAGTGCATAACAGAAAATATCATTTGAAAAAATACTGGTAACTTTTCTACACACATGATATATATCTTTCAATTTATTAAGTCTGACACACCGATGTATGTAAAGAGCATCTAGGGAGAAGCTAACTCGCAACCATCATACTGATCTACGTTATACAGTGTAAGGAGTTCGTCCAACTTCTCTTTATTTATTCTGATTATAGCCAGCTAGATAATTTGAAACAGACATAATCATAGGGAAATATATTATTTGGATCATTGTCCTCATCATTGTTGCCATATTCATCACAACGTTTCGGCCGTTATACGCTCCGGTCTTCTTCAGGTGTTTGGAATGTCGAACTGAACCCTTTATTTCGCTCGCTTGGGTAGACTGTTCTAATTCCACGTGCCATGTCTAATGGATATTAGTTATCAGTTATCTCCTGTTAATTCACCTCTCCAAGTTCTCCACTGTCTTAACCAGAAGAGGATCAGCAATATTATTGGTCCTGGTCAGGCGGCTCGG
>OZ010578.1:23170826-23275826 GCA_963932145.1 Acanthosepion lycidas | reverse complement strand
TTTAACGTAAGAATCACTGAAACCTCTTTCAGCAAGAAAGAGAACAGGTTAAAATCATTATATGTGCCAGCCCCATATTGTCTTCCCAAATGAGAAATGGTAAGACGAAAAAGATCATTCAGGGTTTGTATAGTGGCACCAATATTCATACTCTGCCTTACATCTTCAAAGTCCATTCAAGATCAATCAAGAGAACGGTGAACAATAGAGAGGAAAACTGTATCAGGAGGTCACAACAGCAAGAAGGATCGTCATTTCAACTTAGGTCTATATACATTCTTGTTGTTCAAAGTAGAATCTAATAGTGTTATAAGGGCCTCGGAGATTTCCAGTAAGATATCTTTAACCGTATCTAAGACACAACGGTTCAAAGCTTAATCTAACAATTAGACAATTTTTCTCTTACACCCGACACACACACACACACACACACACATATATTATCCGAATCCAGCATAGACGAACTAGTATTATGATACACTTACACACATAAATTATACAAAAAACGCTGTTTTGACAAATCATATGCACATGAAGTCTGCTTAACCAATGAAATCAAGCACAAAAATAAAAATGCCAGCATTTTGTCAAATTATTTCTCAGATAAGACATATTAGATGTATACACGTTTCCTATTTGATTTTTATACTCTCTCATGCACATACAAAAACACACACGCACACACACAGATATATGTATGTGTGCGTGTGTGGATATAGATATAGAGAGGCCATCGGAATCAGCACTGTATGGTGATTGCCTGTTTTACGTTACAATATGTTCATAAAAATAAATAGTTGGTGTTATTAGAATTAAGCAAGTACGATAATTTAATTATTTGGGTAGTTTATTTTCAGAGGAGAGTGCATTGGAATAGCGAAAGATGCTTTCTAGAATTTAAGCAATGTATTAATGAGAGGAAGATTTCATTCGAAACAAAGAAAAAGAGTTCTGAAATGTCATATTTCCCATCTTATAATGCAGCGAGTGCTAAAATAGATGGAAAAAAAGACTCTATGTAGTTCTACAGAAAGATGCTGAGGATAACGTATGAACAACGAGTAAATTTAAAGAAAATTGCAACCCAAACTCACTTAATAAATACTTAAAATCAGAAAGATACAATTTATGTTTCTGAGATGAATAACGAGGAAAGATAACCTGAAAAATTAAATACTAAAAGGGCGTATCAAAGTCAATTGGGTCATAGGGAAATAAAGAGCAACCTTCCCAGTGATTTTGTGTAAATGGATGACAAAGCTAAGGAAAAAGAAAGGATGGTAAAGAGTCAAATCTTGTTTAGAACTAAAAGGAACTAGAAGTTGTCGAGAGCCATGATCGCACACGACCTGAAGGCACCTAAAAACAAGAAGTTTGTTATGCATTTATTCTTTTGAAATGTTAAGCCAACCATAAAATGTTTTTCTGATTATCAATTCTTCTAGAACATTACTAACTTTTCAACCACAAGAGCTTCAATAAGTTCCCAGTTGCAGAAGGATAGTTTGAGAAGTTCAATAATAATTGAAATTCTAATTTCTTTTAGAGCATTATAACACATCTGTGTGTAAGACTATAGCACATCGACGTTGATTAAATATAGCTTTCCTGCTTTCAGCTTCACTTATCTCCTTTTGCAGTTTAAAAACAACATTAATTTCTGGAGAACGTTTGATGTAACGTAAAATAGACATTTTCATTTAAACTTTAGCACGTATCATTAATTTATGGGGACAAGTGAAGAACTCATGGCAATACACGTGATAACAGTAATACTCACCATGAGTTTAAGTTAATAACTTGTATTTTTTGTTGAATTTTTTTTTTCATAAACAGGGAAATTTATGCTTTGTTCAAAGCACATCTCGAAGGAAGCCGAGACGTATTTCCGCTCTATGAAACCGATTTGGAAAGCAGACAGTTACATTCTCGGGTCACAGCGAAAGGTTATCACGTTTAGGGAAAGTTTTATCAATGAGAGGAATTATACATAAAAGAAAATGTATCAATGAACAAAAATTTAAAAATGGTGTGATTCAAACCCAAATCAAAAACGTCTCGATCAAATAAAAAAAAACAAACAAAACAAAACAAAAAAAAAACAAATTGTAATACATCAATATAAATCATAAATCAAAGATTCTGCGAGGTAGGTGAGGTTCTTGCATATTTTCCACCGGTTTCTCAGTATTATAAGTCAGGTAATTGTTGAATGAGTTCTTTTAGGAGCTCGCTTAAACCACGTTCTTGCTTTTATAATAAGGTATTGAAAATGCTCTAAGCTCAATTTTCTAAATTTGTTTTTTTTTGTATATATATATATATATATATATATATATATATATATATATATATATATATATATATACATTGTGTATATTTAGGCAGCATTTTTTCATTAATGCATGTTTCATTAAGTAATATAGACAAGTTTTGTTCCTATTGTCTGATAACCTTAATCACATTATCGTTGAAAGACGAAAGGAAATCACCATATTGATACCTGTTTAAATCCAATCTAAGCTTTCGGCTTACACAAGCCATTATCAAAGATGAAGATTTCAATAAATCAAACAACAACGGACGAAACAACAATGATAGTCCACCCTTGCGGCATAAAAATTTCAATTAACGACAGACTCGTATATACGAGACGCGGAAGCGAAAATCGCGTCGCAGCTCGTGACGTCACACATGACCCCGCAAGAGTGAAAAACAAGAAGCATTAAGTATGGGAAGCCATTGGTATAAACCAATGGCTTATGTTATATATTATAGGCATTTAAGGATATTTGTGGAGATTTCATAGTTTATTTTGTTCAGGTTAGGTTTCAACTATTTTATGTATAAATATAGAATTTTTAATTTTTGTTTATTGTTTGCATGTTTAAATATAGTCGTGTTGTCAACAAGGATTTTCCGGAATTGAGTACGCGGGCAGGCATGTTGTTTATAAGTTATCATTTAAATGTAGAGTCAAGCCACAAACTCGCTTTTACGGCGCTTGACTCTACATTTAAATAACTATCAATATGGCGTTTTCCTTTCGTCTTTCAACGATAATGTGATTAAGTTTATCAGACAATATGAAAGGAACTTACTTGAAATAAATAGACAAAACTTGTCTATATTATTTAATGAAACATGCATTAATGATATATATATATATATATATATATATATATATATATATATATATATATATATGCACTCGGTGTATTAGCAAAATTGTCCCAATCGTGTAACAGCAAAATTGTCGAATTGTTACATTAAGCTTTGAACTTTAGAATAGATTAAAGATATCTTACTGGAATTCTCCGAGGTTCTCATAATAATATTAGACTCTATTTTGAACAATACGAATGTATTAAGATGAAATGATGATCCTTCTTCTTGCCGTGACGCCCTGACCTCTTTTTCTCTTCATTGTTTCCTCTTTTTAAAGCTTTTTCACCGTTCTCTGGAAGATTCTTGAATGAACTTTGAAGATGGAAGCCAGAGTGTGAATGTTGGTACCATTACTGAAGGCCTGAATGATCGACACCATTGCTTATTTGGGGAGACATAGTGTAGTTCGTATAAAATGATTTTAACCTGCCCTCTTTCTAGCTGAATAACTGAAAAGGTTTCTAAATGATGTTTACGACAAACGGTGTCAAGATGGCTAAATGTCTTAAAACCTAGGAAAACCTGAGATATTAAACATTTTGTGGGATGAACAGTTATCGCATGCTGCTACACGATTTGGACAATTTTCCTCTTATACCCGGTATATATATATATATATGGTGTGCGTGTGTATGTGTGTGTGTGAATGTGTGTGTGTATATGTGTGCGTATGTGTGTGTGTATGTGTGTGTGGGTGTGTGTAAAGAATTAATGCATCTTGTTTTTAATCCGAAATAATTTATTATAACTCAAGGCATTTTGGAATGAACTTCTCCCCACCACCTTTTTTCCCTTTTTAACAGTGTAAATTACATCTAACCGTTTTTACACACGAGAGACTTATTAAATAAAATGGTACTGGAGCATATATGTTCTTTATTAAGACTTGAATGCACAGGCCAGTAGATGTTAACGATAATGTTTAAAGAAAAAAACACATCTCAAACAAGGGTATCCTCTAATAAAACGTTTGCAGCAGTCTCTCCCTCCTTCTCTCTCTCTCTCTCTCTCTCTCTCTCTCTCTATATATATATATATATATATATATATATATATATATATATGTATAGACTGAAATCTTTGTTTGTTTGTCTGAATCAATTGACCGCCTAAACCCTTGAACCAATATTTATGAAACTTTGCATATATATGTTAAACTAACATCCAGTTTTTTACTCGGCTAATTAAGTTTTTATTAAAATCTGTAATGGCACCATTAAGAACGCAGATCGCAACTTACTCGGTTTGTCACTGTTTCATCAAGGGAGATAACTGGTCTCTCAAATTTCATAAATTAAGATACGCGTGTTACGAAATCATAACTCTTATAAATGCAACAAAATAGTTTAAAAATAATGGAGTAGGGGCAAATCTGTATATAATTCATAATATAATTGCAATGTGGTAATAATACAAACATGATTTTAAATGTTTAAATACACGACTTGAATTGTGCAGGTACAGTCTATGAACATTACATGTGAGTTTGTAAAGTGCGTTATTTGTAAATATGTATTTTTTATGTACAGTAGCGTCCAAAACTTAGGGACAAAATTTTAAAACCTAATATTTGGTAGAAATAACAACTGTGAAAAGCTGAAATTTTGACAACTGGTAGTCTTTATCATCCATAATAACATACTAACATTTGAATCATTTGCAAAGGATAGAAAAAGAATTATAACAATTATTTGAGACATTTGAATTAATAAAGCTTCAACTTCCAGACAGATATGGATCTTTGTTCGATTTTTAAAATTTAGGGGACAATATTTGAACGAATCACAGGTTATTTTTTTAAATAAAATCTTTATTTAACACATTGATTCAGCATAATCTTTCTTTGAATACAATCTCCGTGGTGTGTTTACATTAAAAAAATATAATAATTCGTTTACATTGCAAAAAAATTAATTCATTTCAAATTTCGCCATGTACATGATTAACTTGACAAGTTTCGAATTTATTAAATACCAAGAAATTGGCCTGACCATGACGGTCATCGTAAAATAACATTTAAATTGAGCGTATTTGCGAATAGAAACTTTAACTAAGCTCATATTTTAACTTACCCTTAAAAAACGCATATCGTGGTTGCGGTTGTTGTCTGTGGAATAAAGGAAACTTTCGTGCTATATACCGTCTTTATAAAAAAAATCTAGCTGTGGAAATAGACATCCTTCTTAAAAAGTCCAAGCGTCCTTAATCGGTATCAGCCACGTACCCTTCCCCGTTAAGTTTTACTTTTAATTATAGCCCTTTAATTAGACGATATTAATTCGCATCGCGACGAAAAGCGAAACGGAAAAAAAAAAAAAAAAAAAAAAAAAATCAAAATTCTTTTTAAACCTTTCACTCAGTTCAGTATTATAATTTATATATATAATCTATAGATTTTATTTCATCAACCGAATTCATTTTTAGGTCCCTCCACGAAATAGTTAAAAAATCAGCATCCCGTGATGAAAATATGCTCCAAATAATGAAAACAGTTTTATCGTCAAAATCGTTATGCGGTGACAGACACATTAATTTGGAAATTTTTGCAAAAATCAAACAATTGTCAGATTTTAATCAAATTTTCAGGAATTATTCACAAATGAAAGAATTTATTTTTGAAATCATTTTTATTAGAAAATCTTAGTAAGAATATTTTTTATGTGTGTTTCACCCCCTTACTTAATTTTATTAAAACTTGAGAAGTTCAACGAATTCATTTTTAGTTACTATATTAGTTAAAAGAAAGAATTCTTTGAAGAATTTAAATCACCGAATTATTTAGCAAAATCGGACCCAGTCTTATCTAAAATTTGTTCTGAATCGAAAAATAATAAGAAAAAACGCAATAAAAATGATACATTATTTAATTAGAAAATATTTTAATTGTGTTTATGAAACAATTAAAACACTATTTTATGACAATATTGTCTGAAGAAAAATATTTCGACGAAAAATGAATTGTTATCAGATTTATTTTCAGTTTTTTACAATTTTAAATTGAAAAATTTATAATGATTTTAAATCTTTTAAAATTCATTTTCAAAGAGATAATTCTTAGGAAATATTGTTATTAAGCAAAACTATGTTTACTAATCATAAAAAGCTTATTACAATTTGTCGACCCCAAATATTTTTAAAAGAATTTCAATTTTTTTTTTGTATGTGTGATTACGTACAGAATCATGTGTTTTAAGTTTTCTTTTAAAAAACAAACTTTATCATTTGCATCACCATACTTAACTATGGACATGTTCGGCTGTCAATTGGATGTAAATAAATCGACTAACAGGCCAGAAAAACAAGACCTCGTACTTAAAAATATTTGTATGCAACATTTTATGCTATAAGTAATATTTGTTTCAAATCAGATTAACTAAACTTTAAATTTGCTAATTTTCCTCAAACAACGTTTCAGAGGATATATATATTTTATTTTTACAATATTTTTAAAGCCGAGAATTAACTGTATCAAAAATGGCTGTTTTGATAGATTTTAATGAAAAAAAATCGATTCTGATAATTTATGTTTGAAATACACCACAGTGTATTTCGCTAACTGGAAATAGTAAATTTTAAATCCTGTAACTTTCAATTACGGCTAAAATGAAAGCTAAAAGAAAGGTTTTTCATTTAAAAAAAGCATTTATACTTCACATGGACTGAATTACTGAACTTACCTAATTTAGTTTTTTCTTTTTCTTTCCATCACTTTTGAAAGTAGGTATTCCACACTGTGATATTAGAAGATCTGCCAGAAATGAACAGTGTGGAATACCTACTTATAAAATTGATGGAAAGAAAAAGGAAAAAAACGCAAAAATTGCAATATGAACACTGGTAAAAAAAAGGATTGCTGAATACATTAGGTTTATAATGCCCAGAAATTCATACACAGATGTCCTCAAGAACACATAGTACAGTGGATAAAGGCGTTAGTTAGATCCAGTGATAAATAGTGTGAGTTCAATACCCGGTTAAGGCAGTGGAGAACTTGGAGAGGGGAAGAATAAATGATGATAAATAATAACTGATAACTGACATGGCACGTGGAACTAGAACAGTCTACACTAGTGAGCGAAATAAAGGGTTAAGTTCGACAGTCCAACCACCTGAAGAAGGCCGGAGCGTACTACGGCCGAAACGTTGTGATGAATATAGAGACAAAGATGAGGACAATATTTCGAATAATGTAATTAATATAAATAGTGAAAAGAAAAAATTACTCTAAATCAATTCGGCTGCTAAAAAAAAAAAAATCTCACTTGTTGTTCTATTAATATAGAATATATAATTGTGCGGCGGATATATTTCATCTCGTAAGGCAATGTGGCGCATCCTGGGCAATTGCCTTACGATATTTCATCTCGTAAGGCAATGTGGCGCATCCTGGGCTTCTAAATCAACAAGTAGCATCCAACAGTGATAAATCTACTTATTCTTCTTGAATATGGCGAGAGAGGATATTTCACAGACGATACTGATCAAAACCTATATGAAAATACACCAGAATCCACTCTGAAAGCTTTCTTCAAATTATGCCAAAGTGACTTGTTTTCCTGAACACTGTTGTATGTTGAATTTCCTGTCAACTACATCAGTAGATAGAGCAGGTCCAACCAAGGATCACAAGTTGAGATCTGGGAAGAAAATTCTCTTTTCAAAGTGGGACCATGGGGCGGGTGTAACTTGTGCACTCCAAATCATCAGGAGTGCATCTTTCTGCGTATGCTGCTGCACACTGTCAGAGGTCATACATCATTCACAGACCTGTAAAGATACAATAGAGCTGTCTCTACGACTTACAAAGAATCCTGTGTTAAACATAGATTACTGGAGGACGATGCCCACTGGGACCACACACTGGAGGCGGCAGCCGTCAGAAGGGCACCAAGTCAACTGTGCCAGCTATTTTCCATCGTGTTTGTGGCATGTGGCTTGGGTTAGCCTCTCAGGCTTTGGGAGACTCATAAAACCGGGTGTTTATAATATGATTATTTCGAGAATTGAAGGTGAAAGAAGAGATCTGTTCTTCTTCGATGCTCCTAGGTGGAACTGGCAAGACATTTATCAGCAACCTATTTCTAGCTAAACTGCGTCAAATGAAACATTGTGCTAACAGTGATGTCAGGTAGGATAGCTGTAACCCTGCTAAGTGGTGGTCTCACAGTTCATTCGTGCTTCAAACTTCCTTTGATCTGGCCAAGAAAGAGATGGAAACCTGTGTTACGGTTTTTGTATATATTATGTAACTAGTGAGCCAGTTCGAATGACACGACTCACTTTATAGTCCACAAATAGAAGGTTAACCAATCAGAAGACGTACAACATACAATCTGTCGTGTATAAAGGCGGCCATTTTTGTTTACCCAACCCGAATGACCAGTGCCAACTTGTCAGGTGAAGATGAACAGAAGGAAGTACTACGCTCTGCTACTTTGCTGCGATATCCACTGCTAACCTGAACTACGCTTTCCTACTGTTTCCGAAATATTCACTGCTAACCTCTGGATTCTATACTCGAAGACGACCGTCAAAATGTCTAACAACCTGTAACATCAACCGTGGCTCTATAAAAGCCAATCTCGTAGGTGATTGTAAATTGATTATCTGGGATGAGCCGATAATGAGCCATAAATATTCCTTTGAATCTCTTGACACAGTACTTCATGATCTTAGACGCAACACGCGTCTCATGGGAGGTGCAACAGTCTTGCCTTCGGAAGACTTTAGACAAACCATTTCAGTGATTCCTAAAGTGACAAGAGCTGACGAGGTAAAATCCAGCATAAAGTCTTCCTACCTGTGGGGCAGTGTGAAAAAGCTGACTAAACAAGCAATCTATTAAATCTCACACCATAAAACTGTCATTTAACTTCTCTCTTTAAAATTTTATTCTTCACTCTCAATTTAGGCCCTTTCCTGTTCTTCATCTTTCTTGACACCGCTCTTTAGATCTTCCATACATTTCCCTCTCACCTTTGTTTCTCACTCCCACATATACACTATCACTGAAATTTTCTTTTTTTTAAACCCGGATATATATTTTCTGATTTCTTTTTGACCAATAATATTATTAATATATATACATACACACACACACACACACACACACACATATATATATATATATATATATATATATATATATATATATATATGTGTGTGTGTGTGTGTGTGTGAGTGTGTGTGAGTGTATATTGATATAATAGGAAAGAACTATTAGATTGATGATCCGAAGTTCTTTAGTGTTTTTGTTTTTATTTTTAAAAAACAGTGCTCGATACAGAAGAAAATGAAGTATTCTATAATATATTTTATAAACACAGTAATTTTTACAACAAAGCTCTAAAAAATAGGGGCTACAAGCACCCTAACATCAATCATATAAATAACAATAGTATAAACCAAAGGAAAAACAGAAAAGGAAAATCATTTGGAACCCCCCCCCGGTCAGCTATATGGTTAGCTATAAGCTAGGACAAAATTTCATAGCTTTAATCGAAAAAAATTTCCTACTAACTGCAAACTCAGCAAGATCTTTAATAAATCACCCTAAAATTAAGTTATAGCTGTACTAAAAATCTAGAAAGAATTATAAAAAAATAAAAATAAAATCCTGAAAAAACATACATGATAAATCTAATAAATAAAGATCCTAAATTAAAATAAGACAAAAATAATGAAAAATTATGTGAGTGTAGAAACCCTGAAAATTTCCCTCTGAATAATAGATGCCGCATTGAATCTATGGTATACCAATACACAATCTAATCCATTGAGAATCTAAATATTGAAAAGATATATATAGGATCCACATAGAATGAATTTAAAATAAGGTGGAGACTACACAAAAGCTCCGTCAATATTATTAGAAACAGAAATCAGACATCTTTATCTAAATATTTTTCGTATTTAAAATAAATGAATAAAACACCAAAAGTAAAATAGAAAATAATATATAGAACAAGAACTTATAAACCTGGAATGACCCATATTTGCCTTAAATAGTTTTATAAATGGACAGAGAAAAAAATTATAATAAAAATTTCCAAAACAAGTTCAATTAAAACAATAGGTTTAAAAACACAACCCAATTATAATCTTAAAGCCCCTTTAAGAAATCAACAAAAATAATTAAATAAATAAACATCAAAAACTACGAGAAGTGCAACATCAATCAGTTAAAGCTTTAACATACAGTAATACCTCACACCCAAAAAAACAAAACAACTAAAGAACATCAACAACAGAACTACAACATCAGTTAGAGTTTTAGCAGGGAATCGGATAAGATCAGCTATTTTAGACAGACAAAAAAAACCCAACCCAACCTTACACGACTCCAAACTATTGGCATATAACAAACACCCCTACCTTAATCAAAGCAGTGACTCCTTGATAAGGAAAAACAAACCCTAGATCACACCCCCATTTCAAAATTAAAAATGAGTAAAACATTCCGTAACATAGTTATTCCAAACATAGCCTGAGGATGAGACTGCCACCCGGTAGTTAGGGTTTAATATTAAAATTAAACCTAAATACTGCTGACCAGTTTCGAAACAGCAATTTCTATGTCGCGATGGAATCATATTTTTTTAAAAAATAATTACAATATATATATATATATATATATGTGTGTGTGTGTGTGTGTGTGTATGTATATAATCCAGACTACCCTTTATCTATGTCTCTAATCTAGTCTACTCTTATCTCTCTCTATCTATGCATGTTGGGCACTTTGATGTGGTGCAATGTTTAGCAAGTTTGTTTCGCTAGATCAATTACGACAGAGCAGTCTTGGGTCCTCACTGGGTAGTGCATACTTACGGACTTGTGTCACAACTAATGTACAATTAGTAAATAACTATTTATCTAAGCGCGCACGTGAGCGTGATTTTCCATTCACATTTTGTTCATAAATGACCTTTTCTGTATCAATCAAGAAGAAAGAATTGATGTGGTGATTTTCTAAGTGTAGCTTAGATATGTCACAAGGTCAAAATGATGGGGCACCTACTGGGGATTGAACTCACTCCTCAGTCGTAACTGTTCTAGCCTGACAAACTTGATGACCATTACACCAAGTGGTAGAAGACGGAATTGATGTGTTTAAAAACTAATCAATATTCGTTTGCGGAATTTTGTGTAATCCATATTTCAAGTTTCAGAACATCTTTCTGCAGCTTATAAAGCAATAAAGAACAAATTGTACACCAGTGAGACTTCTGAGATTTTTCTAACATTGTAGTAAACAATGGCGTTGGGAACTTTTACAAGAGTCTGATAGTTCAGAATTGAAGACTGAACGGGAAGATTAAACTGTTCCTATTTTGAATAAAATATACATGAAAGAAAAATCATTCATGCGTCGAACCACATGACAAGCGGTACGAGACAACGACGAAGAAAGTATTTTTGGGAGAAGGTGACTTTGTTCCTCATGGCAATAAATTCGTCTGTAACTAGCAACCATTTTAAAATGTCTAATGTGTTTTGGTGCAAGTTTTGTTATAAGAAGAGCGAGGCATTTTTAAGTGGAAAAAGTCACACACACAATCAGATATTGCGCATGAATATATATAATTATAGATTTGCATCTAGAAATAAACCGATGGTAGCAAAGCTTCGTCCTTGCACTTTGTCAATTTGGAGCACATATAAAAATAGTCATTAATATATATAAGCATATACATTGGTTTTTGTTCTTTTTATTCTATGTGTCGTGTCCCTTCGCGGCAATGGTGATCATGGCTCTCCCCAATTTCCGATCCTTTGTAACTCTTAATCATTTTTTTTCTTTTATTTTTCCTTCCTAAACTTGATTCCACCAATCATTTACTCAAGCTCGCTTGGTAGAACATGCATTATTTTCCTCGGGCCCTATTGGCTTCAACTTGTCCTGCGGGTACCGAATTTACCAAGCCTTCTTTCCTCATTATGCGGTCTAGAAATTTCAACTGTCTCTTCCTGATAAGGGTTCTTGTTGTTTTCACTTACTTTAAAACTTCTTCGTTGTTCATATGTTCGGTCCATGGTGTCCACAGCATCCTTCTGTAGAAGCGCATTTTTGTTGCTTCAAGGTTCTTCTTTCTCTGTGAGGAGATTATCCACTATTCACTGCCATATAGAAAGACTATTATGTAACTGTTCAGTACTGTTTTCTTTGTTTCTAATAGAAGGTAACCAAAAAAGTTCTGTCCGTTTTTTGATTAGTCATTGAATGAAGTTGAAATATATACGAAATGCGTGTAGCAATTGTTTTCAAATTCGGACAGCCGGAAGTAGGAACATCAGACGTTATAAAAAACATGCGCACCGTGCCCGGCCATCAGTTATAAGCCGGACAGCTGTGAGAAGGATGGAAGTGTCTAGCCATCTCGTTCGGGGCTGTTTGCTTTACGACTTCAAAGTGGGTTTATCAGCAGCTGCATCAAGTCGCCGCATATGTCAAGCGTTTGGGGATAGTGCTGTGGATTTTAAAACTTTCAGTGTTTTGTTTGGGGTTTCATTATTTGCACATAGCTGAGACCCTAACAGGATGGATGGTGAACAACAGCTATTAAGAGGTAGTTCAACACTTCTCCAAATCCCTAATCTCCAGATCAGAGGCCTGGTTACCAGATGTAGTTTATCGAGAAAAGAACTGATCAGTTATACATCTCTCAGGTAAATTGCCTAAGAAGGAAGTACAGTTTTAAGATGTTAATAGTACAAATTATTACTAGTAGTAATAATACAACTTGACAGTTACTATATGTATTACTAACTCCTGTTGGCAAATGGGGATTCTTGGCTGACGGGTTGGTTTCCCGACCCTGAAAAAACCTTTATCTTTAATCCTTTCACCCCCCCCCCCACCAAGCAAGGCAGTAATGCCAGTAGAACGCAGGACAAAAAATAATGAACTGGATTTAAAAAGACAGAAGATGGTGATTAGCGTAACATTGATAATTGTAGTTATCAGGGAAACAAGAAATCAGAAGGGAAATCAACAGGTGGGAGGTGCGAGAAAGAAGAAACTGTTAGCGTAGAAGTGGCAGTTGCATTTAGCTGTTTCAATAGTAAAACGTTGGAACATAGTTGCCAGTCAAGTAGCACGCTTAAGTTCATGTGGTCCAGACACCAGATCAGTTGGCATGAAAATAATCATAGAAAAATGATGTAATGAATATGCATACACCTGGGTTCCTCCTCACAGTAACATGATTGGCTGGTGTCAGCCATAAATACAGACTGATGTGGAGGTACAGGACGACGCCTATTGAGGACGCCTATTGACTACGCCTATTGTCTTCGCCTATTGCCTACGCCTATTGCCTACCACTGTGACGAGGACCGGTCCATTACGGTTACCTGCTAGATTGTCCTACTCGGCTACAGTAGTCCAAAACCACTTTGCTACTTCGAACAAATATATCCCTTTCCGGGACATATCAAAAAGAAAGACGGAAATCACGTCACGCCGATGAGAAAGTGACTACCGTGATTCCAGGTCAAGATCGATTAAATTACAGACGAATTCCTTTAAAAAAATTCTATGTATAAAAGATAAATAATCTTCAGTAAATAAATTGCAAATAGTTCAAAATAATAATAAAAAAAAACAACTGTTTATTAAATGCTTTGGTATTTCATTATATGTTTTGTTATTTGAACAGGCAATCTTAGCATGATTGTTATTTTCTCAAAGTTTCCGCTGTTGTATCCACTGGGCTACTTCAGGTAACTGTCATCGTATTTAATAACAGTAGAATTTCGAACCGAACCCATTATTCAATCCAGTCAAATTCAATAACGGTAAATATCCTTTCATTTTCAACCAGCCTTTGTAACCCTCTTTTTTCTACCAACAGGCTCTTTAGTCAACGCATGTGAGTGAACTTGTTTCAGTGCCGAAGCCCTCTGCTTAAGCAGAATGATTTTAACTTAGGGAGAGGGTCTGCTGCCCTAATTTCTTGGTTGACGATTCGGGCTCAATTCGCGTCTGTACATTTTTCTGTCTTTTCGGGATTAGTTATTTCATCATAAAGGATTCTGGATATAAATCTGGGCTGATTTTATCCGCCTAATAGTACAGGGATCCGAACCTTAGAGTAATACTCAACATCTCATCACCAGGGGTATAATATCGAGGCTGCTGTGTAACCATTTCGTGAATGGGATCTGGTCGATGCAGTAATTTCTGGTGGAACTATCTGACGTCATAATGAAGTGAACTGATATAGTCATACAAACTGATAATGTTGATTGTTTATACATACTTCTGACTCTATCTCTGTTTCCTATGGCAAGCATTCAGATGAGCTCATTTCTTTAATTCTAACAGTTCAAACCTTTAGAGATTAGACATATTATGCTTCTTCCATTAAGCCGAATTGCACAGGTACTTCATAGAAAATGCCAATTTTTAACTTTCAAGTCGTTATCTATCTGCGTTATCATTATACAATATAACCCGGATATAAGGGAGTTGTCGGGACCGGAGATGAAGTCTCTTATATCAGGGTTTCTCATATATCCGGGTTTCTCATATATCCGGGTTTGGTCTATTATATATACATTAACACAGGCTCTAATTTGGGACTAGATAAAATATCTCTTATATCCGGGTTTCTCTTATATCAGGGTCTCTTATATCCGGGTTACACTTTAATCATAATTTCTTAGCACCTAAACTATTACATATTTCCTTAATCATTAACATTTTAACAGGAATCATCTACCAGGAGTGGCTCTTGAGCTGTGAATTGGGTGAATTATTGCATGTGTGTAATGGGCTCATTTTGCTTTATGTGTGTCGGTATTATTTCATTTAATATTATCAGGTTTAACACTTTTGTGTCGCTTATCCGTTTCTTCCAATGATTTACAGAACCATCGGATCCACAACTGCCAGGGAAGCAGAGGATGTAACCTACTACATTACTTGTCATGAGCTCCATTTGGAGATCTGTTAAAATTAAACTCACTACATCTTATTCGTTGTATTTACATTGAATTACTTACATACATTGCATTTGCAGAGGTATATTTTACAACAATTAGCTTTTAAAGTTTTTATTAGCCGTAAGAAGACAATTTCTGTCGTAATTTTACATTTCACGAGTAGAAAAATAATGACTATTTTGAAAAGTATTTTTTGTTTTAATTCTAATCAATATTATTTTTTGATGTTTTATACACATATATATTTGATGTTCTACTTTCTATAAAAACGACAATTGTAGCACTGAAATTAAACATAAGGAATAAAGAAACTCCTAAGATGCCTGTCTGGGCCTAAAATGGGTATTAAAAAAATTTGGCAATTAATAGGTTAATCTAATCAAACATATATCCCCTCAGGCGAAGAAACAGACAAGCGACAGAAAGGGTATAAAACTAGCAAATATGAAATATTCCTTAAGCATGGAAAGTCGAAAGAGAATAATTTAAACACGCTTAGGATTGAATAAAGGTTACGATTTGGAATTGAAATGTTACACAGTAAGATAACAGATACGTGGAGAAATGACGTGAATATAACAAAAGGGAGACAATCCTGAATCAAATAGCAAAGTATAGAAATGAAAAAAAAAAAAAAAAAATGAAAGGTTAGCATTCGCAGTCTATTAACCAAAAGCTCATGAAACATTCCCTCACGTTTTTCAAATGTCAATATAAAATGATAAATAAAGGATTCTATATCCGAGAGAAAACGACGATAAACTAATTCTGCCATTAAGTCTTTTCCTTTTCCTTGGTTGGTTTACACATATTTCACAGCGTTGAAATATGCAATAACATCCCGAACAACTTAATAGAAAAGATGGTAATCTAATTCTAGATGCAGTTTCCTGAGCATGGGACCGTAGTTAATGAATATGCTATTCCCAGTGTTGAAATCTTATTATTTAAATGGTATCACTCTATGCAAAGCAGTAAAACTACTCAGGTTAAAGAATTAGGAACAGAAACATTAATAATGATTGGGAAGATTAAAGTGTATCCAGGAGGACAGCAGATAGCGACTGACATTGCATTTAAATTTTTGCTGATTAAAGATGGCTGGGAATCATGCACCCTGAAGTGAGTTCCCCATCAAGATGTGGGAGAAAAGAAAATGTTAGTATATAATTTACTGTTATATCTGTCCCGCTCAACTGCAAATTGATGAGATCTAGACGCCGGTCTAATACTGCACTTTAATTCAAAAAGTCTAGTTACCATATTGAATGTTCAATAATATCCCGAACACCTTAGTATATTCTGTCCAAAGAAAAATTTGTTAAATACAAAATTAAAAGTAATCCCAATAATAGTTTTTAAGAAGTTCTTACTGTTGCCAAATTATTTTCCGTATCTAGGGTGTAAGGAGCTGTTCAGAGTATGTGCTAATTCTTGTTAAGATTCCGAGCTTCATGTGAATTCAGGAAAGAAATAAATTATATTAACTTTAAAGTTCGTGCGGTAGTATACATATTTGATATGATATTAGGTGTTTGTGTTATTTCATGAGTGTGATGTTTTTTTTTTGTGTTTCGAAACTCTGAAGTGTCGCGTGACAATTTGTTTACACCTTCAACAACCAATATACGAAACTAATCCGCCAAACGAAAAAAAAAAAATGAAATATTAAATTGCATGTCTGCTGTCTTTAACAAAATTTGTCTGAATGAATATTTGCGGCCAACATTCACTCAGTATTATATACAAAGCACGTTTTTTTTAGAATGTCGTGTTTGTTCGCTTGCACACGAAGACATATAGAAGACTCTTAAAAAAAAGTCAATGATCATCTTTTCTATCGTGTTTTCATTTTGAAGCATTTTTTATTTACTGAATTGACTGCGTATTTCCCCAAATCTACAAAATGATATGAATTCTCATTTACTTTTAATCTTATCATATTCTATTTTCGTAGGACTTATTAAATAAAATTCAATATTTGTTGCAAAAAATAATTTTACCTAAGGCAATTTTGTGACTTAACTAAAGACAAAAGTTTTCTTTTATCAGGTTTTGTTTCTCTATGTCCATATTAATATCTATCTATCTATCTATCTATCTATCTATCTATCTATCTATCTATCTATCTATCTATCTATCTATCATGCGAATTTGTCAGTCGCTAATAACATTTTTAAATAAAAAATAAAACATCATTTTTTTTTTAATTCATTAAAATTAAAATTCATTATTTTAAAAGTTTATTTCTATTGAATCACATCTTTTCTCTTGCATAATAACAAATATTGGAGTGGAATTGGATCCTTTTTTGATAAAAATAACGTCTAAACATTTTCACTCATGAAAAATACAGAGAGAGCAATTTCAGATTTTATATGAAACCAGTTCTTAAATAAATTAAGAGTTAAATATTCCGTTTCTGGAGAACGTTAACTAATATTAAAGCTAAAATGATTCCACCAATTGCAGAAGACATGGACGGAGCTGTTGATGAAATATGTTTTATATCTTACAAGAGATCAGCTCGGAAGTAATAGAATTTGTCATATCCGGTTTTGGAGAGGGACTAACATTAACAATTATGGCATTCAATCAATGTCCCTTTTATATTCCCTTTAATTGTTACATTTAGAGAAGTCGATACAAGGTAAAACAGAACAACACACCTACCTCCACAAATAAGTTTACGAACAGACATTTATGGAAGTTATCTATCTATCTATCTATCTATCTATCTATCTATCTATCTATCTATCTCTCTCTCTCTCTCTCTATATATATATATATATATATATATATGTGTGTGTGTGTGTGTGTGTATGTGTTTGTATCTCTGTGTGTCTGCGTGTGTGTGAAAAGGCTATTTGGAAATGGCTGTTCGATTTATAAAATAAATTCGTTAATAAAAGAAAATACTTGATTCGAGTTTTTATTTTTGACCTTAAATTTATTAATAACATCTGTATTGTTTTGTTTAATACTTGGATATTTTTGTATATTTCATATCTCTCAGTAAAGGCCTGATCTAGGTACCTTTTGTAGTCTATCAAAAAATTGCATCTCCTTATCAACGGAATTCTGTAAATGTTAATTCTAAAACAGAGATGTCAGGTTAAGATTGGGCATGGGATATTATGATCATTCTCTTCACTAATTCTGGGATTCTTTCGGTTGGTATAATTAGGAAGATACACCTTAAAGCGACTAGCATAACCAAATTGAAAAAAAATTTTTCGACTCATAATTTGTTTATTTTGACCTTGTTGACTATAAAATGGTAATTATTTTCAAGCAATGTCTTCATTTAATCGTCATAACTCAAAATTCTGAAGATAGTGAATCATTGACAAAATCTAGCATGACATTTTGCAAACCACTCTTGACAGGTTTGATCCTTTGCAGTATCTTATTCATATGCTCCACAACTGTTTACTTGTAATTGATTTTCACTTTTTCTTTTTTGAAGATATTTTATATTATCATCCACCTTCATCAGAAGAATCAATGAGCAAGCACACACACACACACACACACACACACACACACACACACACACACATATATATATATATATATATATATATATATATACATATGATGTGCGAGTGGTGTAATGAAAAGAGCCAAGTTAGAATTCCAGTCAAGTATGCGCAAATATCCTTGGTAAAATACTAGGATGGACTAGCTCTTTAGCCTTGGTTGGCAATCAGTTTAAGAGGAAAACTCTGAATTTAAAACCTGCGGCGTGCATCTGTATTGAGTTCTTTAGAAAAGTGTGGATGATATTGCTCAAGCCTTCACCACAATAATCAAATTCTAAGTGCGGGAATCTGGCTGTTTGATTCTCAGAGCTACTGGGCCACCATACGTCGACGATGAGAGGGACAGACTATCATATAGTCTATATATATATAGTCTATATCATACAGTCTATATCATATAGTCTATATATATTCCATATTTTATATGCATAGAAAAGAAGTATACTGATAATTATTCAGCTTAATCCACTTCCTAAAATCTGACGGAAAATTAAAAATGGTTTCAATCTCAGGAATTTGTCTTTGAATTTCCGTCCGTTGTTTTGCTCCCAGTTTGGACATCTAGATTATGTTACATTAATTTCTTTTCCCCTCTTTCTTGAATTTTGTATTTTCTCATCATAATTATTATTCCTTTTTTGTGGCTTGGCTATATGAATTCCATAATTGTTCCTTTTATTTTATAGCATTAATATAAAATTAGTGTGCTTCCATCTTCTTTTCCCTTTACATAGAGTCGTCTATTTCATAAGTGAAATATAGATCTTTGGAGGTCGTTATTAATTTACTGCCCCGTCGATCTAACGATGTATATTTTTTCTTGTCCGGGTTAGCAAAAGCTCAATTTTCAGACAGGTCACGTGTTTTCACATTTGATTTTTTTTTACAGTTTAAAAATCGCTATTCAGTATTATCTAGAAAATCTTATTGATTTCCCTGAGGAATTAACTTGTATTTGTGTCGCGCATTTCTCTCTGTTTAATTGAATCTTCCAATGATGGTCATCCTCAGTCAGTATCTTAATTAATTTTTCCTCTGTTAATAAGATTATTTTTCTTTCCATTAATTTTCTTATACATAAACTGACATTGCACATTTTTTAAGTTTCATTTGAATGTCTGTCCTTTCGAAACAAGGCTTCAAGTTTTTCCTATTATTTCTTATATCTTTACACGGGACCCATCTGATGGTCATCGTCGAGGTTTGAATGATTACAAGTGCTCAGATTACTCGTTCTCTTAATGTAATCGATCTTGACTTGATATCTTGATATCTCGACTTCATTCACTTTCTCACCAACGTGAAGTGGCTTTCTTCTGTCTTTTCTACAAATATTTCCATGAAAACTATGACACAAGGTCAAGTTTTATGTGGGGAATCCAAGCGTTTCCACCCTGGTCACTCGTCAAAATTTACCAAGCCCACGTACTTGTCTGTTTTTCTCAGCCAAGTCTCTATGCAAAGAGTTCCAACTGAGTCACGCTCTGCCCGAAGACAGAGGTCTTGTCAGTCGTAGGCCAGACAGAGATTTGCCTGGCACTAACTTGTCTGTTTTTCACAGCCATGACTGAGTCACCCTTGGCCCGAAGACGGAGGTCTTGTCACCTTTGCCCGAAGACAGTTTTGTCTTGTCGAGAGCCTAGAACTGACTCCGATGCGACTAGGTTTTATTACTGACTGAATACAGTAATTGTGACCAAGGCTTAAAAGAGGGAATTGGGTTAAGGCTGGTCGACACTAACTATCCTATACCTAGCTAATCAGAATCACGACAGATTCATTCGTTACAATTTATCATTCACCACAAAACTTCATCCCTCATCATTCAATCGTATATATATTCCAATACTACAAGTTCACAGTAAACCTACAAAACACACTATGACATAAAAATATTCAGTTGTGTATATAATAATATATAAAATTATATCAATGTTATGGAATGAGGGACAACGGATGAAACTGAAAACAACATAAAATATATCAAAATAACAAAGAGAAAACAACAGATGTTAGTAAGACCCTTCCACCCAACAAAAAATAAAAGTGGCCGCTGTATTCTGTATTTAGACAAAATCAAGAAACCCCCTCACTAACGAAGGATAAATATGCGCGTGGGAAATTCAAAGACTGATCCAGACGAGATGAAAAAGGAGGCCAAAAACAAACTTCTTCTTGCTTTCCTTCGCTACTTTTGTAGTTTTTTTTCTATGTCTGCTTCTCAACACTTCTAATTCTTTCAGAATTGTCTCGCTGAATAGGTTGAATAAATCCGGTGAGAAGACACATCCTTATCTTACACCTCGTTCTGTTTTGTATATCGGCTGAACTCATTTTCTGTCGATATGCAGGTGCTCTCAGTATAAGTTTTTGATTATTCTAATATCCTTCCCAAATATGTCTAGATTATTGAGCAGTTCTAAAGATATTTGTGCTGTATCTTATCGATCGACTTTACGTAATTTTATAAAATACAGATACACATACTTCTGTATTTTTTATTGCTCTTTCTGTTAACATTGTGAGTATATCGCGTTCCTTGTCCTGGTGTTTTTGACCAACCCGTTCTTCTGCTAAATCCGGTCTGATTTTGCTGCGCGCACTATTCATCAGAATTCGGATGATAAGGTTTGTTATGTGGCTCATTAGTCTGATTGTCTGATGCAGTTCACATTTGTTTGTGGTTGGCTTCTTAGGCAGTGCTATGAAAATAGATCTGCTTAAGACTTCCGGTATGTCACAAATGTTGTAGATATCATTTATTATTTCTATGATCATTGTCTATGCTGAAATCAATTAAGGCTGTCAGTATATCCGTTACAATTTCGTCTGGCTTTGCTGATTTGTTTCTGGCGATAACAGCTACTGCACTTGAAAAGCTTATTTTCCTAAACAATTGTTTTAAGAGAGATTTTATAATTTTCAACCAGCAAAGCTGCTGGTTTATCAGTCAATGAATGTCAAATGTTTCCTTGTAGGGAAACGTCTAAAATTACCATTACATCGTTTTATTTGATGTCATAACTTCGGAGGTTTCAGTTAATGATGCCGCCCTTGGTTACTGTAAGCCTCAGTGTATCAGTAGAAGTCAAGGAACCTTGACAATAAAATCCGGCAATACAATAACAGGCCTACCATGTACTCAATTTCGCTCTGTCCTTGCTTCTAATTTATCTCTTTTAATTGAATATTCCTTCTAAAATCAGATAATTGGTGGCAAGAGTCAACGATACTACTCTTCGTTTTTATTTTATAAAACTGATAACGTTATCTTTTACTTGCAGTATATATTGTAACATTCTATGATGGAAATATTTCAGTCTTGGTTGAAGAGTTAACGCCATTACTCCAAACATCAATAATGGCGTCACGTATCGACAACATCAACATTTGACGGGCATACTTCTGGTAAACTTCCCTCTTTTGTAATCATTGTAAATATTCATTGAAATTACATTTTTAGATATAACAATGTATCCCCCCCCCCGCACACAGATAAATTGTATCTATCATAAAAAATCGGACTGGTTTTAAGTAGGTTTTAGGGTTTAATATTCAGCCGATGATTCATGCATGCTGTTTTTTTTTTATATTTTAACATTTCTTTGGATTTATAATCAAAATGTAAACTTTTATAATTATATACAAGCAATTTCTTCCAGCAAATCGTTTCTTTGTTGAACCGACTCCCAAGCGGATGCTTCCCCGATCACTACAAAATTAACCTTTTTAAGTCGTTATCTTCCCCACATATCCTCATAAACTGTGCCTCTTACTCTATAACCCTTTACCTTGAGTGGCTCTTGGGCCTTGTACAGCGTGAACATCATTTTAAAAATAATATGTCGAGAAATATATAAATAGCTGCATATTGGATGAAGTGTAGTTTCGTTTTTGGATTATGTGTGTTCGATAGTGCGTCTTACAGACGTATACAATAAATGTTTGATCTGTTAGTGTATTTTTTTTTGTAATTTATCTTCGAAGTTAAGCAATGTTCTGGCATTCAGTCTTACCTCCTGACTTTATTTATAGCGTAATAAAAAGGCGGAATTATGTAGTTTTTGGGTGTAATGATCCTAAAGAACCTCATTTGCCTTCCATTAGCATGGCTGATGCTAACCTTCAGGAGAGTGACACATTGCCCCTACTCGTTCTAATGTTTTCCACTGGGATCGATAAAAACGATTATATTGAATCAATTGCTGCTAGGAAAGTTTGGTTCACTGTATCGTGCAAGATGATTTTTATGAACAAAATCTATCTTGTATCTTTATAAGTCTACCATTCGTCAATATACTGAATATTGTTGCTACATCAGGTCTGGTGCTTCTGCTATATATTTGAGATTCTTGATGAAGTTCAATGAAGAAAAGTTATCAGTACTGAGATGATATCTTCGATTCATTCACTTTTCCATCGTTGTAGCGTTGCTTTGCTGTGTTTATTTCTATAAATATTTTGACGGGCATACTTCTGGTAAACTTCCCTCTTTTGTAATCATTGTAAATATTCATTGAAATTACATTTTTAGATATAACAATGTATCCCCCCCCCGCACACAGATAAATTGTACATAGGGGAACTAGTTACGACTTCATAGAGACTTGGAGGTATTATGGATGTAGTACGAATGCTTCAAAAACAAATCTGCTCTCTATGACCCACCACAGAGAACCCTCCCTGCCTCCCATTAGAATGTTTGATGCTCAACTCTACGAGAGCACCTCTTTGCGACTGCTTAGTCATACACTGTCCGCTGACCTGAAATAGAAACAATTACATTGAATCAATAGCTACATCTACCGCAAGGAAATTTTGTTCTTTGTGTCGAAAGTTTTTCTCGCCCGAATCCATTCTTCAAATCTATAAATCAACCATTCGCCCTTCCATGGAATATTGCTGTCATATATTATTTAGAGTCCCGACTGTTCATCTTAGGGTCCTCGACAGAATGCAGAGATAATGTAGTTGGCGCTGAAATGGCATCTCGTTTACCGTCGCTCTCTCACAGACGTACCGTCGCCTCCCTCCGTCTTTTCTACAAAAATTTTCCCAGTAACTGTTCAGACGAGCTATTTCCGCTAGGTCCCAAACTGCATGAATTTAAACGTGCTACTAGGTCGGCATCTCAGTCCCAACCTCCCACTGTCGAAACGGTTAAATGTAGCCGTCTCTTCTACTCTAATAGCTTCATGTCTCACACTTCCCATCTGTGGAATTCCCTTCCTCTTACCTGCTTCCCTGATAGCTATAATCTCAAAGTATTCAAATGAAATGTCAATCGACATCTCCAGATGCCTTGATCTATTCCCCGTCCTTCTCTTCATCCTTTTCTCTATCACGGCTTTTTAATCTTGCTCCATCTTTCTGTAACCCCTTGCGTGCTAGTGGCACTCCCTTCTTTCTAGGGCAGAAAAATTAAAAAAAAAAAGAATATGTTATTTTAGTGTAAGGAATACTGTGCTATGATTGGATCAGTAATTGTGACTCGCTAAGATTAAGATAAGACAGATTGAAGAGCAGCCATCCTCCTTTTGACCTTGTGCCAGATTTTTGTATTTGCAATTAATTTTTCATCATTTTACTGCTGAAATGGCTAGATAAAACCTTAAGTTCTATGTTAATATTTTTCTCACACTCATCGCTTGTAGGACTCTCTTCCGCCTTCTTGATTTCCTGTCAACTGCGATCTTCAAAAATTTAAATGTAATGTCAGACGGCATCTTTTCTCGCCTTGAAAGCTGTGCTTTTAGTGTCTCGTGTATTCCTTACCCTCTCCGTCATCCTTGAATGTTAGTGGCTTTATCGCCTTGCTTGGGTAAAGAAGGATAAGAGGAATATTCAATTGATGAATTAAGTATAATTATATATAAAGTTTGTATATTTTAAAGTCATTTATTTATTATCATGTACATTTAAATGTCGGAAGTTTAGGCCCCCGGACACAGTAGAAAAGATACGATCGTAACAATAGCAGCAGCTATCAGTCAAGTACCTACAGTAGCAGCCTATATAAACTCAAATTTCAACAGAAGACTTCTCTATCATTTCTTTCACTTAAATATTGGCTTAGTCCAGTAAGTAATCATTTTTGATTCAAAATGTAGACATACAGACTCTCTGGACAACGAAAGTCATTCATTTCTTCAGTCAAACATTTAGTATTTTATTTCTATGGAATAAATATTTTATAAAATTTCGCCCTCTGTATTACATTGATTTGTAAAACACGTTGGGTGTTATATATACATTCTCAGAAGAAACACACCACACTTCACTAGTATGTCAAAATAGAGGTGTTTAATTGTTAGTCTTGTGTTGGTTATATCTACATCAAGGCCGACGCAAACGCAATCATCGGAATATAAGACCTGTCAATTTTACTCAGTTTTTTTTTTTCTGCGTTTTTATATCTGAGTAAATCTAGTTTTCCAGTTTCATTTTCATGCTGCATGAATGATGACTTCACTTATCTGGCAGATTTTCTGGCTTCCGATGTCTACATTTACTCAAGATGTCTGACGGTAATTCATTTCAAAATTCTAAAGAATTTCACATTTTCTATTCTTCATGAGAGTCACGACTTTCGTTGATAACATTTGTTTGTGTGGACGAATTTAAAATGGCTTAAACAGCTCACAGTGAGACGCTATTTCTGCCGAGTTGTCATTTTTGCGAAAATTTCAAAGTTAATTTCTTCTTTGTTGTTATTTTTATTAATATAGACTGGATCGATCTTTCGGTTCTGCCACGAGATGATGATGATGCTGATTATTATTATTATTATTATTGTTATTATTATTGTTGTTGTTGTTATTAAAAGAGAAGGTATCCCATTATTTTCAAAACTAATTTCACCATTGCCATCAAAACAACCACCGCTGATAACAACAACAACAACAACAACAATAATAATAATAATAATAATAATAATAATAATAATAATAATAATAATAATAATAATAATCTTCTTCTTCACTGAAATTGAAAGTGATGACAGTATAATTTTTTTAATAATGGCAAATCATTCATTTTTTGTTTCTCATTTTTCTTTTGTTGGACTTTGTCCTTTAAAATTGACAGAACAACAAAATACTGAAAAAGAATTCTCGTTTTTTAAGCTGTTTTCTAGTAACTCATCACAAATTCAAACGAAATCATGAACGCATAAACGATAGTGATTCACAGTTAGGTTCAAATGCAACAGAAGAGTTCTAAAAAGAAAGGGATATAACAATCATTTTTTTCAGTATTGTTACGTTGAAAAAAAATTTGTTTTGTATGGATTATTTTTACATTTTCTGTTTTTGAAAAAAATAAAAAATATCAATAAGAATAGAACTTAATGATTGAAGGAAACAGAAAGCTAAAAAGATACTTCGCTGCATTCTGAGAATTCAATAAATATTTTGGCGAATTCTGTAAAATTCTTTTAATTATTTTTATTATGATGATAAATTTTGAATTTTTGCTCACGCGATCGACGAAAGTGTTTAAGCGAAAGAAGTTTGGGAGCATTTGTTTATCGTGTGCGCTTCAAATAGAGAATGGAACATATTTTCTTTTATTTCAGAAGAAATTATTGGTAAAAAAACCCAAAAACGATGAGTTTCCAAACAACGTCGGAATAATTTCCCAGATTTCTTTGCACGTGCGGATTCAAACAAGCTGTAATTCCTTGGTGTGTAGTCTGTAGAACTATCTCAAGTGATAAAACAAACGGTTTTATGTGACCGAGAGGAGTTATTAGCTCTTAAACTATTACTACACCTTCAATTGTAGCTGTTCTTCATTACAATTAGTGCAGTTCGTGTAGTAGAGTAGCCTATGCCTGAAATAATGGTTAACAGAAGCAAAATGGATTCGAGTTCGAATCACGCCGAGTGGTTTTCGCTTAATTCCAATCCATCCAGTTAATTCTTACCCGAAGACAGACAGCACGAGTAATTAAACTTTAGATGAAAGAAATATTGGCCTCGAATTGTTTTCATCCAATAAAACTATTTTAAATGTTTAGTTTCAGAAAATGATACTGAATTAACGATTACGAATTAGTAGTATTAGGTTGGTGAAAAAATAGGGTTGGTTTTCGACGTTAAAAATACGTCAAAAACTGACATTATTTTTGCACCAACCTAATACTTCAAGATAGTATGACAGTGAAAAGAAGAAATAAAAAGCAAAAGCATGAACTTTGAAAAGTTTATCTATAATTTTCATCGGGATAGGCAACGAATTTTCCGAAGATTAGGAAAATATGATAAGAATTAAACAGACTTTATTTATCTTATCTACATTCTGATTTTTGTCCTCAAATCTGCCGTTGTTATCACGAAGTTTCGACCGATTTGCCTTCCGGGCTTCATCAGGTGTATATAGATCTGGGTAACCTACAGGGAATTCTGAACTGAATCCTTTATTTAATCAACCAGGCTAGATTGTTCCTGTTCCACACGCCTAGGGATAGTTCGTCTAATTCATTTAGTACTGCTCTCTTATTGCTCTCTCTGTTTCGAATGTGTCCAAGTACACACTTTCCCACGCAGTGATAATGATCAATCCTCATACCAGAAATTAAACAGATTTCTTGGCTGAATTTAATACAATTTGTTAAAGTGAATTCTTGTTGTCAGAATACATAGTGCGCGCACACACACATACACTCACACAAAAGAGGGTCGTTCAAAAAGTTCTAATCCTCGCCCAGAAGGAGTTGAAGAAACAAGACATCTTTTTCATTATTTTTTCAACATTTCAACAGTTTGCTGATCCCAAAATATATGTCCGCTACGTGGATAGAAAATAGCAGTGATAAAAAATGTTCTAAAAAAATATCCCCAGAATTCATCCTCTCATCTACTTTTCCTTAAAGAATTCAACAAAGCAAAACAGACACTAGTTAATAATGGTTTTCCTAACTATCTCATCGACCACCACATTATACTATTTCTTTCCAAAGTTAATAATAATGATATTGAACACACAAAGGAATCAGTAACATAAATATCTGCTGCAAAAGCCAAATGCACGTCAGATATAAACCAGATGAATCTTGACTTAGAAATATTATAAAAAAATACACAACCCCAGTTGACCTGAACATAAAAGTTTAATTATCTATCATAACAAATTTAAAATGCCTAACCTTATCTCTAAAAACAGCAATACACCTGCAAAATCAAAATTACAAAGAACCAACATTATTTATGAGTTCAAATGCCCCTAAGAAACTGTGTGCCCGATCAAAGCAAACTCATAAATAATTACATCGGTCACAATACTACATGTCTATCCAGACGAATTACGTTACACCTATCCAACCACAGCTCCATTAGAACTCATTTAAACATACACAAAAACCCAGCATAATAATAACAATAAGAAGAGAAGCATGATAATGTCGTATATGTGTAAAAATAGATTAAAATAGTGGAAGCCTTAATAATAAAAAAGAAAAAGACAACGCTCAATAACATTAACTTCGAATACGGCCACAATGTGCTGTCCATGTTTGTGAATGAAAATATCCCTATCACTCTAGATACATACACACATCCCTTACATTCAGTTTAAAAGTGCATATATATATATATATATATATATATATATATATATATATATATATATATATATATATTAGTAAATAACTGGTTAGTAGATAATTTAGATTTAAAATCGTCTGCAGCTTAGACGTTATATTCAATACAAATGCAAGTTTACTACAATATTAACTTAAGACATAATGACATTTCCTATATGAAAGGAAGCGTAATTTAACAAGACCGCATAATTTATGAGTTAAAATTTAGAATTCCACAATTTTATTGTCGGTAAATAGTATGGCTCTTTAAGAAATAAAGAAAAAGAAAACAAAATAATCTAACAAAATTATTAAAATTATATAGATCAAACAATATTAAATAAATAGATCAATCAAAACTTTAAACATAGATCATATAAAATTAAAAATATATAGAACATGCAAAAAGAATGCGACTGGTAACTAAATGGTCATATATATAAGGTGTTAAAACCAATCAATGGATATATTGGTTTTATTAACACCTTATATCTTATATATAAACTACAGCGTATGTGTGTGTGTTTGTGCGTATGTGTGTCCAAGCAACTACTCCGCTCCCACTGGTCTGATTTCAATGATTCAAAAGCTCATTCAAAAGCCCTAGAAAAGTTAGGTGCAGGGGACGATTTTTGTTGGGCTCAGAGATTATGCGAGATTAAAAATATATAGTAATATATTATACTAGCCATTATTGTTGCTTTCATGGTTCAAAGGGAGTAACTCTTATTTTCCTTTTGTATTCAAAATTGCACAATCTTAAAATTTTAAGCTAGCTTAAAATGTTATGCTTGCTTAAAAGCTGCCCTATTGAGCGGCATTTAAGCTAGCTAGTGGAGGATTATTGGTTTGGTCATCATTACAATAGCTAGGGAGGAGTGGATGCGATAATCATTAAGAAGCTACAGAAGATCGCTGCATTTAAGCATTGAATCAATGTTTAAGCTTACCTTTTAAAAGTTCAATGATAATTCTTCTGTCGCCAATTAATTTAAAGACGATTTTTATGTACATAGATCCTTATTTTCCGTACAAACAATTATTTTTATTTCATGGGTGACAGAACAGGGGACAATTTATAAGATGAAATTAATATAGTGCAAAAATGGAAAAACAGAAATTAGGATTAATTATACATTCAACATTTGAAGAGTTAGAGAAATATAATGGCTAATTAAATAAAATCTATATTATGGAATCAATATAAATAAACACCAAATTGAAGCTCAATTCTTCCACAAACACTGAAATTAAAAAGCTCCCGCCTTACTTTATAGTAATTTGGTACTCGACCACCCGACAAAGTCACGTTGTGACATAAAGTCGGTTTAAGGTGGTGAGCCCGAGCGCGTACACAAGGGCTAGGAACAAAAAATCTTGAGCTCCTATAACAGTCGCTTGCGCTGACCTCGGTGCGAGCAGCGATCCCTCCCTCTAGTGCAATGAGATGGCACGGCCTCAGGCAGCTGTTCCCCGGAGCTGGCACCTTTCAGTATAATTTTCCACAGTTGCGACTCTCCTTCGACTGAGCCGCCATTGAACGCACTCTGCTCAAAGACATAACTGAAAGATGAGAAATAGGGCGTTCCAAAACTATTTTAGAGTAATTTGTATTTCCTCAACTCCACACAACGTCAGGTTGTGACACAAGGTCGGTTTAATGTAGGGAGCCCGAGCGCATACACTCGGACTAAGAACAAAAGTTCCCCGAGCCCCCGCAACCGTTGGTTGCGCTGGCCTCGGTGCGAGGACCGATCCCTCTCTTTACTGCAATGTGAGGGCGCGTCTTTGGGTAGCTGTTCACCAGGGTTGGCACTTCTCAGTATAATTTTCCTCAGTTGCGACTTTGTCCTTCGACGAAGCCGCCCCTGAGCGCAAAGTCAGAGACGCAACTAAGAGATGATAAATAAACGTATTACAAACTACTTTAGAGTAATTTACACACTAAAAAGCCAATATCTGTATTGTATATTATCTACTTCTAGGCAATATCACTCTTCAGGTTTAAGTAATTTTTATATTGATTTAAAAAAAAAGTTTTTTTCATTAATTAACTGTCCTTCATTGCTGTTCTTTTATTCGAGGATTGTTTTGATTTTCAACTCAAAAATAGTTCCGTTTAGGTATATCGGCTTATATAGTACAGAAAAGTGTTTGAAATTTGCATTTTAATTGACCTTCAACAAGTTGGCATCTATTTGTAAAACTTTCTTTAACTATAACAAGCCAATTTATGAATGAAATGTTTATTTAAAATTTTTGTTTTAAAGATTTCAAGTAGTAAATATATCTTACTTTGCGCAGCGATAGCGAGCCGGCGAAGCCTTCTCGAATAAAATAATTCTTAGTTTTTACGTTCTAACATTTTTTTATCCCTTAAACATTACTCAATATCAGAGTGGGTAAATCTTTTATTGACTCTACTCGTTTAAAATAAGACCTATTTAAGATATTTTGATGCTGTATATATTCAAAAAGGGGTCTTCTGCAATGAGCGGAAAGAAATTTTTATTTTATCTATGGAAATAAACATTTAAATGGAGAGTTTCGCCTGTGGCAATTTCCGCTCAATCTGGACAACCAAGTTATGGCCATATTGGGCTTTCGTAAACTATATTTGAGGAAAGTACTAAGCAAACTAATCGAGAATTAGTAAAACAGTTCAATAAAGCCATAAAATCGTTCAGGATATATTTCTCAGCTTAATCAAAGAGCTGCCGTCTGCTCTCCATGGAAGATTAGACTTGCTATCTCACTGTTTCGGGGTAGAATGGTCACCATAGCTGGAAAGAAAGTTCTATATAATCATATGAAACAAAATCGACAATGACTAGAATCAACTAAAAAAAAAAAGGGAAATCTATTCACAAACCAGGACTGCATTATAAAAATGTTATATTCTGCATTGAGTGGAATGTGTAGGGAGGTTATCTATTATGAAGTACTAAACCAAAAGGAAACAGATAATACAGAAAAGTATTGTTGGCAATTGGAACCAATGCAGAAAAAAGGCTCCATAATTGTAAAGTCATGTTGCTCTTATATGATAGTACAAAGATTATCGTCCAAGAAAAGATTATGGACATTATTTACATTATTCGGACTATTGTCCTCATCTTTGTGGGGTGGACTGTTCTAGTTTCACGTGCCATGTTTGATGGATGTCAGTTATCAGTTATCTCCTGCTAATTTTCCCTCTGAAAGTTCTCCACTGCCTTAACCGGGTATTGAACTCACACTCTTTGGGTCCTGTCACTGGATCTAACCAACGCCTTTATCCACTGTCCAAGTGAGCGAAATAAAGGGTTCAGTTCGAAATTCCAACCACCTGAAGAAGGCCGGAGCGTCCAACGACCAAAATGTTATGATAAATATGGTGACAAAGATGAGGACAATAGTCCGAATAATGTAAATAATGTACATAATACCTCATCTCAGAAATATAGACAGACTCTAAAAGATTATGGCACTAAATATATTAGTTTCGCTTTATCAACCTGTCTTCATGCATACTTCATCTTATTATCATTTTTTCCAGATCATTGTATCATATTTTGAGTGAAAACAGTTTATTACTTACGATGAAGTTAAAACTAATACTGAATATTCCTTTACGTCGAGACGTAAAGAATTTTGCGCACAAGGTGTAAAAAATGGCAAAATAGATAGGATGGTGTTATTGGTAAGGAGGAGAAATATTATCTTGAATAACTATATCAATTAAGACCGAAGAATTATTTGTTTCATTTCAATCTTCAAATGTGACAAAAACTTTCTTAATAGCAAAAAGAAAAAAAAAATACTGAAAAATGTCACCCTTTTCTCTGAGGATCCTATAAATCATTTTCAAACTGTGTCATCATACCGGTTAAATATCTTCTCGGCTGCTGCAGAAATGTCTTTAATATTTTCATCATCCTCTCCTAATTGAATTGAGATCTGATTCACGATAGAAGATCAAGAATTTGCAAACATATTGAAATTCCACACATGGCGCCGCCATTTGTGAGTGAAGGTGTTTTTTTTCTATCTAAAATTGCATTTATAATTGGTTGCTATAAACTGTCACCAAGTAAAGATAGGTCGAACTATAATTCATTACTGAAGCTGGAAAATTTGATTTCAGCAGAACATAAGTAGAGAGAAGACATTTTCGTGTATTATTTCATATCTGTCAACTTATGAAACTCGACAGAACGAAGAAATTTAGTTGCAACACATTTTATCAAAGATTCCATGTTGATTATTTTCCGTTTTAATAATTTCACCCCAAGAAAGACGATACAGTCACAAAATACGCCAGGATTTACTTAGAGTGAAAGAAAAGTAAAAAAACAATGGGGAGGGGGGAAATAAAATGACGGTATTTCCAGGAGACAGTAGATGACGATTGAAGTTACATTTATATTTATTAATATCGTAGTTGACAGTAAAAGCAAGAAACCAGAAGAGGAATCTACAGGCAAAAAGTATGATAGAAGAAAATGTTATAATAGAACGTAGCGTTAAATCTATCAATTTCACCTGTAAAATGATGAGACCTAACTGCCAATCTAGTATTGTGTTTAAATTCGTAAAGATGAGGTATTAAAAAGGGAAGCTCATCAGAACAAATGAATATATATATATATATATATATATATATATATATATATATATATATATATTCATTTGTTCTGATGAGCTTCCCTTTGAGGTATTAAAAAGGGAAGCTCATCAGAATAAATGAATATACATATATATATATATATATATATATATATATATATATATATATATATATTCATTTGTTCTGATGAGCTTCCCTTTTTAATACCTCATCTTTACGAATTTAAACACAATACTAGATTATATATATATATATATATATATATATATATATATATATATATATATATATATATATATAAACACGCGGGAGCTATGTTACGGCGATGGGAAATGGACTGAATCCGGATGCCAGGTTAGAATATATAACATTGCAGATTCTTCTTTGTATTTTATCAAGAATCTCTAAATACGTAGCAGAAGCATCCGACCAGATGTGACAACCGTATTCAATGCATGGATGGATAATGAGAAAAATTGTCTCGCACGATACATTGAAGCAACTTTGCTAGAATGACACCTAGGAATCGATTTAATATCATCTTTCCACTTCATTTCAGAGGAAAACGTTAGCCCGTGAAGTAACGCAGAAGAAATGAAAGATCAGTTACATCAACCTAAGTTATTCAAAACTTATAAAAATAAAAAAAGGCCTCCTATTCGGATAAAAAAGACGAGAAGTTAAAATTGATTCTACCAATAAATGTGGCGAATGTCAGAAAATTAACAACAAACAAAACTGTCAAGTCTGTGATACACTGGGAAATACGTTGTTTTCATTTAAACTATTTTACTCATTTTATAGTTGTTATCACAACGTTTCGGACCTTGTACCCTCTGGCCATCTTCAGGTCTCTCAATCTGTGTAATATTTAGGGAATTTCAAACTGAAACTTTTATTTAATCTAATCTTGTTTTCGTTCCATTGTCCCTGCCTAAGGATATTTCATCTTGTTCTTATATTCAGTTATTTCTTGCTATGTTCCCATTTATTCTACGCAATTACCATTTGGCCGAGAGACAGAACTCACATTACTCTGCCAACAAATTCAAAAGTCAATGCTTTAATCCACTAGTCTATTAACCCCATAAATAAATCGCTTTCAAGTATTCTGTAAGTATTTTCCTTGGATATGCAGTTCGACTTGTTGGTATCGGTACGAAAAATTGTATCGGCATCGGTCATTTAAAACATAGCTTAACACCTTTTGAAAAAAAAACAACATGAATCCATCTTTCTCCAGTTAAATAACAGAGCAGACTGGGTCCTTTAACCTTGGTAGATCTTTCAGAATTCAAAATCCTTGAAAGGACAACACTAAATTCAAAATCAGCATGAACAGGTACGCTTCCGACAAGGCCTAAAGACATCCACCGCTATTTGTACCCCTACAGCCACAATGATTTATGGAACCCGTGATTATGATCTTTTTGAGATTTGTGCCTCGTCTTTTACGAACCTACGAAGGATATATAACAGAGTAACAAAGCCATAATAAATGTTCTGTCAGATTAAATTTTGTTATGAGGACCACCTTCGTAGTTTTAGCATAGAAATACATACAATAAGGGAAGAAAAAAAAACATGGCTTCAACAGAAGCATCAGTATCAGTTTTAACAAAAGAGAAAAGTTTCAGTGATTACAGTCAAGCAAGACAATCAACAGGCAGTCAAGTTAGGTTTAAGGCTCCACAGAAAATTGTGCAAGTAGATGAAAGCGTTGGCTCCCATTTGGTGAAATAGTAATTGTTAGTTCAATTCCTCACTGAGCAGTGTGTATTTGGAGTTTGAGGAAACTAGGCGGAAAATAACTGAACAGAACTAAAAATAAAAACAAAAAACAAAAAAAACTTGATATGGGCAGTAGAAGGAATGCGATCTACCCGAGGTTAGGTTATCCGGGTTGATATACACCTGATAAAGGCCAGATCTAGTGTAAATAATCATAAATCATCCTGACAATTCCGACATAAATTTGAATTATGCAAATGACGCCCAAACTATTCTTTCGTGAGCGTATCTAATTTTGAAATAGCGTTAAAAATATTCAAGATTCCATTGTGAGGATTAAATTCATGGGCAATGGCTTGCTAGACTACCTTGCTAAGCATCACTCTACAACAGGCGGCCGATCAATGATTATTATTATTTTTGTTACCGGGGTCGATTTCAAAGACTTTTTCTTACTTAATGCTATTTAAAAAAAAAATTATTCTTTCTCTTCCTCTTGGCATTTCTAACTCTATGAAATTGTTTACGTTTTATTTCTATTTTTTGATTAGGCGACATTATGTTTCCATAAAGATATACAGCTATTTATCTTCATGTCACCCTGCAGGTATGTGTAAAGGTTTATCTTTTAGGGAGAGCTTGAATCTCAAGCCACCTTCATTCAAAAGAAATAAAGAATGTGTATTTCTTTTTCTTTTCTTATCTTAACTGTCCATCACTGTCACTTACCGGCGATTAATTTGTGCAAATGTTGCTTTTAAGAATGTTGTTGGCCTTAGGGCGAGTTTAAAAAAAAATTTAATGCCTATATATTGCATCAATATTTATTCTCTCGCTTTTCTTTTTATTTAATTTAAAAATAATTTTATGACTGTACATTATCGAATTTAAAGTTTATTCTACATCATTCTTCCTTCTTCTTCTTCTTCTGTTATGTGCCGTGTCCCTTCAGGACGTGGGCGGTTATAGATCTCCATAAATTCCTGTCTGTACGTAGCATTTACCAAAGTGTGACAAAGTGTCATATTACTATCCTTTACGTTCCCTGATCTGCCATCCATTTACAGCTGATCAAATATTCATAAAGGTATTGAAAATATACAATAGTGTCTTTGTCAAGGTTGACAATAGGGTTAGCGACTTTTAGAGAGTGCTTTGCTCTTTGGAGGTAGCTCATTATTTCCCTTTTGTCTTCCATATATCCTGTGAGTTTCAAATTCACCAAGTCACCATTTTATTATGTGTTCCAGAAATTTCAACTACCTTTTTTTGGTTCAAAGTCTTCCTTTTCACTTCAAACAGATCATTTGATAAGGTACAATACATAGAACTATTTGAACTGCTAGGGCCTGAAAGCAATACGATTAAAAAGCGATGACTTGATTTCCTGAATGTTTTTGATATAATTAAAGTTTGACAAATAGCAATATATGCAGTTTCGTAACACAATGACTTCTTTTATAATATACATAGAATGTTGATCAAATAAATAATCATAAAGTTATTGAAAAGACGGTAGAATCCCTGACAACCCGACTAAAAAGGCCTTCTGGATATGAGGAATTGGTTACAAAGTCCGGATATGAGAGGTTAAATTTAGATTAAAATAAAAGAACTGAAATCAGGTTTAACATTTATTTTCAATGTTTAATAGTAAACAAAATGAGCCAATTGTGAATGAAATATAACGGAATTGATTTTAAGGAAAAAAGAAATAAATTATGTAATGTTAATGAAAATTCCTTAAATTAAGTACGCGGCGTATACAAAAGAAATAATGTAACGTGGATTTTTTAATCACTGTTACATGATTCGTTCTTTTCTAATGTCATTCACAACTTTTTCCGCATTCCATTTTGATTTTGTTGCTGATTTTTTTTTAAACGAAAGACACTTTTTGACTCTGGGTGCCTTATTGCAATCGTCATAACTAAATGCTAACTTTCTTTCCATAAAACTGACAACCTTTTCAATAGCTTTTTGAATTTCAGTCCAGTTTTCTTCACAATCATGCATCTCGTTGCTATCATGATGCAGATGTGTCTCGTTGTCATATTTTCCTTTTATTCCCATCATATTTTGTACCAATAGAAGCTATTTTAGAGTGAAATAAGCATAACCAGTTATCCAAAGTAAATTTCCTGAAAAACAGAAATTTCAATTCCGTTACATATTACCCAATAGTTCAAATATATACATCAAAATCATGTCCGGATATGCGGGATTTCGGATGTGAGGCACTCTGGATTTGAGGATTTCTGGATATGCGGGATTCTACTGTATACACTTGTCGAGGTTGACAATAGATTTAGGGGTTTTTAGCTGTTATAGACTCGGTAGTTAAGATAGTTATGGAGAAGTGATTTTCCTAAGTAATCACTCATCCACACTCTTCTTCATCTATAATCACATGACCGTGTCATGTGATCCACTGATGAAACAATGAGGAAGTGGAGAAGGGTTTATTCTTTGAATAAAAATTGCCTCCGGAGAAAATCGAACTCTCTTTATCAATTCTGTTTCTCATGCTGATAACATGACTTGAAAAATACTATACCCGTTGCGAAGTTATGCGATAATAGTTCTTCACAGATTCCGTTTTCTTGAGTCTTTGTCAATTACCATGAAATCTTGAGAAAGATAGTGAAGTAATTTCTCGTTTCCTTCTCCATGATTTCGAATGCAGATGTTTCCTCCTCTTTGATTGTTTGCCACATATAGGGATACAAAGTTTATTCTACTCTATTATTTAACGCACAGCTGAGTAAATCAATGGGGATTAAATTCCTGTTTTGTTTTTCATGGGCATTATTACGAAAGTAAATGCAACTGATTAGGCCCCTTTATGCGCCGATAACAATTGCACAATTGCATCAACCTCAATATAACTTCACCAAAGCTTCGCCACGTTTGTCGCAGATTCTTCGATGACAAACAAAGTTTGCACAGGCAGTTTTCTCCTCGAACACGGGCGATCATGGTTTTGCAAATCTTCCTTACTTTGCCAAGCTTTTTACATCCGCTCCGCCAAACATTCGTACAAGTACGTCAGCTAGGTGGAACTCAGCCTTTCCCTATCTCTTTTGCTCACAATATGTTCTGTGTAGGTCACGTTCTCCAAGACCTAATTCCTCATTATTTATCGAACAAATTTCAGCTGTATCTTTTTTATTCTTTTGTTATCAGTTTCCTTCAGACTCCCACGTTAAATGCTAGTTCTGTCGATGGAATTCTCAGCATCCTTCTGTAGATCGGCATTTCTCTTGCCCCTAGTTTTCGCTTCAACTCTGGGGATATTGTTTAGCATAGACTGCTATATAAGAGGCTGGATATCACGCATTAGATTAGCGAATCATACATTACAAAAGCTAAGCAAAATAATAAGAAACAGCATAATTTAATCAATATTAGTTATGTTATCTAAATAGTTAATCCAATAACAATTTTTTTGAATGATTTTTCCTGGAGATTTTCACCTTTGATAGAATTCTAAACACTTATTCTCCGCTTTGTCTCTTTCTTACAGACGCAACGTCGTAAGTCTATATCTACACTCTCGCTATTTCCATGGCGAATGTTCAGATGAGATCCATTCTGTAATCGTACCAGTTTAGACCTTTACTCAAACAACTCTTTCTCAAGAACAGTTACATTGTGGAACAATCTCCCACAAGGATGATTCATTGAAGACTGAAATCTTAACCTCTTCAGGTGAAGTATGTCGTTATCTATCCTCCTTATGTTTATAATCTTTACTTCCCACACCCCTTTATTTTACACCTCTCATTAATTATTACCATTTTAACAGTAACTCCATTTTGACTGGCTCTCGAGCCTTTTATTGAGGCCAATTTTGGTCATAACGTGTCTGATGATCAATACTCTAGAAATAATTCGAATATAGATTGATAATCTATACTTTAGATATAATTCATATTCAGACCGACTCTTTATTTCACGGCATGGATACGTCTTTTTCCAGCTATCGGTTAAATAGCAGAGGAGTCTTAGTTCATTAACCTTACCAGTGTGACAAATCTAGTAGAAGGATAACTCTGAAATGAACACAATTGCCTGAAGCCCCAGTCTCGGTCAGGCCATCGGCACACCCACTGATGCCATGTTTTGTAGATATATATATATCTGTTAATTCATTTAAGGAAAGATACTATAGTATATCTGCGCATTAAATTATACAGTACATCAATGTACTAGTAAAATCTCTGCTGTATACCATCTGTTAAATTGTAGCAGATAAAAGAAGGCTGTTAAATGAATATAATTTGACAAAAAATGTTTATAATTTATAAATTACAGAATTCTATAGCAACCGTAAGAAATGAAAAAAAAAGTTTTCGTTATCAAAACTTGAGATATAAAGATTTTTGGGGAAAAAGTAAAGGCAAAACCACAAGAGATAAAGGCAACAAAATAAAGAAAATGGAAGATTTGCTTCGGAGATGAGATCGTTGTGTTTTTCTTAATGATTTCAGAGGTGCGAGTCTATTTAAAAGTTGAGATTTCGAATGCTGTGTTTCAAGGTATAGCCTGTTATTTTTAGTCTTGTCGTATCCTAACCTTGAAAATATGAATACACTATGAAAAGAAAACCTTTTAATTGCAGACTAGAAGGTCTGACGATTTTTTAAAAAAATGACATGGTTTTACTAAAATGAATGTTAATCTTGTAGACTTAGTTGAGTACAGGACCGCAGGTTAACCCTGCTCAAAGTCACGGCTGTTGTTTCTTTAGCAAGAAGTTTTTTCCATAGTAGGAATTCTATACATCACAATGTTTGGATTCAGAGTTGTCATTTTCCTAGGCTGGTTGCGAACCAAAGCTAGCGAGCCTAGTCTGATCTGCTATTTAACCCATAGTAAGGAGGGGAAGCGATACAAAGGTATTTGTGCGAAAGCGACCGCAACAGACGTGGATGTTGTACTCGGCGCGCTAATTCAATTTCCACTTCGATAATTACGACCCTACTTACCCAGCGATTACTAAAATAGAATAACAGATAAAAAAGCAAAGTTAGACGGGAGAAAAATGCAGAAAAAAAGGAAAGAAAGAAAGAAAAAAAGGAAGGAAAACGAGAGACAAAAGAAAGGGAGACGAAAGATAAAGAAGGAAAGAATGGAATAAAGAATAGAGAAATAAAAGAGAGATAAGAGAGTGATTGAAAAGAAAGAAAAAGAAAGAAAGACAATGAATAAAGGTCGAAAAAGTGGGGAAAAAAACCAAAAAAAAACAAGAGAGATAAAGTTAAAGGAGTTTCGAAGGAATTTTGAAGAAGGAACTATGAATGAGTTTTCACAAGAAAACGGATAGATGTAAAGAAAGGAAGAGAAGAAAAAAATAAAATGATTTTTGGTTGGTCGATTTTACATGCCAATCCTTGTCAGTTAAATTTGTGTCAAATTTTATATGGGACACAAAGAAGAAACAAAAAACAAGAAATACCGAGTAAAAAAGACCCCCCCCCCGCCACTCGCCACAAAAGAACAAAAGCCACCAAAAATTCAAGATTAAATTATAGAAATTATACAGGAAAGAGAAGCTTATTAATGTCGCAATTTACTGAGCTAAAATGATGGTTTAAACGAATATAGAGTAAAATCACTATTTTGCTAAACGTTGATTAACAGAAAAGCAAATATGAAACTGAGAATATTAGAATATATTTAAAGATTGAACGGTATAAGTAAATACTTCACCACATAACAATGTATAAGAAAGGGAGTTTTGTAGTTCATTGCAATTGCAGTATGAAACCAAATGTAGCACAGTATTTTGCATAAGGAATCTTTCTTCTTCTTCTTCTTCTTCTTCTTCTTCTTCTTCTTCTTCTTCTTCTTCTTCTTCTTCTTCTATGTGTCGTGTCCCTTCAAAACAGGCGATCATGGCCATCTACAATTTCTTAATAAATTTAGTCTTTTTGTTAAAAACCAAGTTTTGCCATCCATTCACTCAAGCTCGCTAGGTAGGCCACGCGTTGCTTTCCTCTGCCACTTTTGCTTTCAATCTATTTTGCGAGTATCAAATTTTCTAAGCCCACTTTCCTCATTATGTGCTCGAGAAATTTTAGCTGTCTCTATGTGATGTTCAGCATAAGTCGTTTTTGCTTCCATGTTTTCCAAAAACCTTGCCGTTGCTCACATGTAAGAATTAGCTACTCCCAGGATATGCTGAAGCCAAGAGGGACAGAGAAGAGGCAACGCATAAACACTTACCTGGCTATCTTGTGTGAATGAGTGGCGGAGCAGGGACGGGATAAGTTGACACTTTTCAAGAACGTGACAGGAATTGTTTTTAATGAATCTGTCAAACACGAACAGCGAAAAAGAAAAAAGCACACTGCATCAGCCGGGATCCAAATACGCTTCGTCGATCCTATTATCCATGCCAATAATAACACTGTGCCTCATATGAGGATACCATATAAAATGAATTCAAGCAACAGCTGTAGTTCGGTCAATCTGAGCAATATAAACTTGGGAACATGTTTACCGATTACGCTGTGGCCAGCGAAATGGATGTTACTGAAAACAGCTTTATAGAAAATAAATCTATTCGTAATTAAAAAATCTTCTTCTCTGTGCCATATCCCTTCAGTATGTGGATGATCATAGCTCGCCACAACTTCCTATTCTTTCTATCTCTTAGTAACTTACGTAATAGCGCGATAAAAATGGGCATAATTAAAAATAGTCAAAAGGGAAAACCACAAACTTGTTAGTTGGTAAGACTATAGGGATACAAAAAATACGATAAAATAAAAATCTAATAATGACTGGTTTCAAAGAAGGACACTGGAAAATGCCAGCTTGCCTTCCTGATCTTAATCCGTTTGCTAAGTTATTGGTCATTTTGAAGAGAACAGTTTAAATTGGTAAATCGTAATTTATCAGTCAAGAGAGACATTAAAAATCTATTTTAGATGTTTTGCAATTTGTTTCATATGACAAAAGACAACTGTTCACAAAATTAATGTGTGAACAAAATTTCTTAATCTAGTTTCAAGACATGAGACATACCATTCACATTCGAGACATGGGACATACCATTCACATTCAAGACATGGGACATACCATTCACATTCAAGACTAGGGACATACCATTCACATTCAAGACATGGGACATACCATTCACATTCAAGACTAGGGACATACCATTCACATTCAAGACTAGGGACATACCATTCACATTCAAGACATGGGACATACCATTCACATTCAAGACATGGGACATACCATTCACATTCAAGGCTAGGGACATACCATTCGCGTGAATGTTGTCTATGATTTGGTCATTTTTTATTAAGTTTTGCGTACGGTCACTAATTATAATTTTTCATTACGTGTTTTGGAGTTTCAGTAATGTGAAACTTGGAAATTACTCTAAATCTTTTCTTACATTGTAAAAGGTTACATGCACAATATAATTTATACATGTGAAATGTCTCTGCACACACACACACACACAAAACACACACACACACACGCACACGCACACGCACAAAAATCTATAATACGATAAAATTATAGTTTTAAGTTATGCTATATTTATGGGTAAAATGCTCAATATCAGCGATAGAGTGTATGTAAATATAAAAGTGAACACTGAGGTCAAAACCAAAAGGTGACAGTCAGCTCAATCTTCTGGCCATGTGTGTTAAGTGTCGCTCAACTATTTATTTATATATGTTTGTCAATGGGGAATTATGGATATAAAAATCAAGTATTTCCAATTTATTGTATTATCCTAACGGCTAATGTGCAGGCGGTCCTGCTTATATTTCAAATTATTTTAAAGTCTATTGAGTAGAAATAGTGATCCGAAAGCACTTATTTATAGCTATTGTCTAGTGTTGTTTGTTAACTTATAAGTCATTTTGTGTACACTGATAGTTTGATAATTTGATTATTACTTACTTAATTTGGGAATTTATCTAATTTTTTCTTTATTTGTTATTTTATTATTTTTTCTTTATATATCGAGTGCAATAGAAAAATTGTACAAATCATGTAACAATATAGGATAATTATCCATTCACAAAAAATGTTCAATATGTAAAAAACACTAAACAAATTGAGTTTCTTTTTTTTAGATTTTCAGAAAAGACGTTTAGTCCTCCTGACCCCGTTTGCCGTAAGAATCACTGAAAAACCTTTTCAGTTATTCAGCTTTCTAGAAAATAGGTTAAAATCGTTTTGTGCCAGCTCCACAAATTCCCAAATGAGTAATAGTGAGAGGAAAAAGATCATTCATACCTTCAGTAATGGTACCGACTGTCATACTCTGGCTTCCATCTTCAAAATCCATCCAAGAACCATCAAGATAATGGTGAATAAGATTTAAAAAGTAGAAAGGAAAACTGGATCAGGATGTCACAACGGCAAGAGGGATCATCATTTCAGCTTAGAGCTAAAAAGAACAATTAGAAAAGATCCAAGTCAAACTATACGACATTTGTTACGTGAGAGAGGAGTTTCACCAAAAGAGTATTGAAAAAAAACTTGAAAATGAAATCGTACGTGAAACCTGTGAGACAGTAAGTTAGAAGGTTAGAGAGGACGAAGATCATCTTGAATAAGTTGGAAAATGGTCTTGGAACAATAGGTATAGTTAAACTTTATTTTAATCCTTCATGACCTTCTGATCATGTAATTTTCGTTTATGATAGATTTCATCAAGATTCTTCTGTTAAGCTTGGGGAATAATTATATATTCTTATTGTTCAAAGTAGAGTCGAATAGTGTTACAAAAACCTCAGGAAATTCCAGTAACATATCTTTAATCATTTCTAAGATACAGCGATTCAAATTCAATCTAACAAATGGACAATTTTGCTGTTGCACCCGGTATATATATATATATATATATATATATATATAGTAGATATTCATTTAATTCGTTCTTTTTAGTCAAACATTGTCCTTTTGCGAGGTGATCAAACAGACCAGTGGACATGGTTTAAACATTCCAGCTTGCGATACGATCATGCTTTTTCCATTTTGGTATTTGTTTGACGCGAAGTCATCTATCTGTTTGTTAAGCTAGCAGCTATAAGCTTCAGCCAACACTGAAGTTGGCAGATCGTGGCGAGTGAACACCCTACTAATCTTGGGCTGCCCGGCTTGAGGCGGTTGGTAGTTGACCAGTGGAATGCAATGATCCAACACACCATCAAAGATAACCCGTGGCCTCCAACTTCATGCTAGTTGAGTATTGATTTATGATGCTGTCTTTCGTATCGTGCACTCACCGGATGGTGAGACTAGAGTAACCAATCCAGGCCCAGACATGGCCGATGGTATATGGAGATCGTGCACTGCCCAGACCACATGCTCGCCCCTCTCACCCGCACCGACAAGAGACAAAGGAATGCAAGGCATTACATTTTAGACCGGCTTGGGCGACAATTATTTTCGGGGTACCGGGTTTGAATATGACCACAAGACAGGGGAGGTTTATAATCCTTCCTCGATAGGACTGCCTTTCTAGGCTGAAAAACTACATGTAATCGACGCATCTTGTTTTCAGGCGCCCTTTCTAATCATAAAAATTGAAAAATTTGTTCACTCGTCGTTCGGTTGACACACACACACCTTTTGAACTTGAGTAGATATTTATCCCTTGTTTCCCGTTCAGGAGTGAGTTTCCGGCCATTCTCTTCCACTCCCAGTAACCTCTTGCAACTTAGTGGCATCATCATCTTGCATGAGTGAATTGATTATATATATTAGGTTGGTGCAAAAATAATGACGTAATAATGTCGTTTTTTTACGTATTTTTTAACGTCAAAAAAGGCCATTATTACGTCATTATTTTTGCACCAACCTAATATATATATATATATATATATATATATATATATATATATATATATAAGAAGTTGCAAATTAAAAAATATAATAATGTTTTTATAAAAGTATTTATTTATATATATATTTGGTATTTCAAATTGACGTCAGTCTTTCTTCAGAAATAACTGATTGAGGTCGATCTGAAATATCAAATATATATATAAATAAATACTTTCATAAAAAATATTATTTTTTTTAATTTGCAACTTTTTCTCCATATACATATTAAGAATGCATACGTGGCTTCTCATTATGCTATATATATATATATATATATATATATATATATATATATATATATATATATATATATATGTGTGTGTGTGTGTGTGAGTGTGTAACGAATATATATAAATAAAGTATATGTAACAAATCAGTTGGTATATAATCCTAGTGGATCCTAGTAATATAAAATATTAAAACGTATCCACAAATATAGCTCAATATTTATCATAACAGAGCAAATAATTAATAAAAACTCAAATCACCTGTCTTATCAACCACTGACAGTTAAATTTCTGTCTCTGACACGAACTCATTACACACCGGGGATAAGACAGACGACCGATATCTTCGTCTGCTGAAATAGGCTATTCACCATATGAGGTGATTTTGGAGTTTATTGCTCATTAATATATATATATATATATATATATATATATATATATATATATATATATATATATGTGTGTGTGTGTGTGTGTGTGTGTATGTGTGTGTGTGTGTATTTGTGTGTGTGTGTATGTAAAAGTCAAAGATTCCGTCTAGCATAAAACAGCCTGTCGCCTCTGCGTGTTGACTTCAATGTTCACTTTTATTTTTATATTTAGATCTGATGTTGAGCACTTTATCCCGTAAATATATCACACCTTAAACTATATATATATATATATATATATATATATACGCTCTATCTCTGATGTTGGGCACTTTATCCCGTAAATATAGCATACCTTAAAATTATATTTCTTCATAAATATATATATATATATATAAAGAAATATAGCTTTAAGGTGTGCTATATTTATGGGATAAAGTGCTCAATATCAGAGATAGAGCGTATGTAAAGATATATATATATATATATATATATATATATATATATATATATATATATATATAAGTGAACATTGATGTCAACACTCAGTTCACTTATATATATATATATATATATATATATATATATATATATATATATATATATATATATAATATTATTAATATAGACAATTATAGGTTTCGATCGTATATTCGAATGAGAAAAATAGGAATAGGATTGCTCCTATCTACCTAAAGTATAATACGCAACTGTTTCAGCTACCAAACAATCTCTATATATACCTATACGTACTTTGGTTCTGAAAGGCCGAAAAGACAGCGAAAAGAATTCGAAATGCCTTTTAATCAGTGAAATAAATCGATTTCAGACCAATTCAAAGCGATCAAAGCAAAAGATCGAAAATAATCGTGTTTATTCATTTAATTAGTTCGTATCACGTAGATCAATCTATCTTATTTCGACTAGCCGAGGGTGACTTGGCTGACCATGACGGTCAATACTGATTGACTGGCAAACTTCATCAGTTTTTCACAGAATCTTATTTATATACAAGACTTTTTATGAAGTTCGTGACCGACCCAATAATGAAAAACGTTTCCCTGTGATTTCGAATAAGTTTCCTGGCAATTAGAACATAAATCTTTTATACTTCTGCCGCCGTTTTAAATCCACTTCCTCGGGTCAAAGTCTTGTGAAAGAATGTGTAGGGCCAATTATCGACATCTTATTGGTAGTCTTCGGTAGGAATGAGCTTAATTAAGAATCATACTTGGTGTTTAACAGGGACGAATGAAATGTGCCTAGCAGTAAATTAAAAGATAGGCTAGCCACACAGTCGACAGAGGTTTTCCAGCAATGGCTGATTTTTCATTGAACAAGAATTTTAGTAGTCAAATATAAAAACACCTCTTCTCTTCCAGTTACCGTGTCTCACCTAATACTTTATTACTGTTTTAAAATGAATTGTTTCAAATATCTATCCAAATAAATTGAGATTGTCGCCTCAGAAAATGCATCTCTTGAGAGCGTTAACCGAGAAGGGGGAGAAATACGCAAACATCACTGGTAAATCTGGTGGGAACAGATTAATTTTTATTATTATCCACATATATACACGTGAGGTTCTTTGGGCACTTCGCCATGGTGTAATGGTTAGCAAGCCTGCTTCGCTAGATCTATTACGACTGAATAGTAAGCTCAATCCTCACTGGGTGCTCCACACTTTCGGCTTTGTGCCACATCTAATCTACGCTTAGAAAGGGGTGCAAGCTTGTCTCGCTAGAACAGTTACAATTGAGTAATGAGTTCGGTCCTCACTGGGTGTTCCATACTTTCAGACTTGTGTCACATCTAAGCTACGCTTGGGAAAGCACTATACGCGTGAGGCTACAAATCGTAGTATATTTGCATTTGTATTGTGTAAATAAACAGCATCTCTATCTATCAGGTTAAAACGAAAGTTGTATTCGATTTTATTGCGTATACTACAAATTAAGATACTAATGTTTATAGGCATATTTCATCATCAATATAAGCTCCATTGCTTCCTAGAACATTATCCGAACTCTTTACATGTTTATAGATGTCAAGTTTGGAAAAAATTATTTGATTTGAATATAAAGTACAAGACCAATTAAGTTCAACGTTTTATTTTCAGGCCATCCAAATGTTTATTTTTTCAAAACCCTAGACAGGTTATAATCAAAATGAGCAAAATCGAGAGACAATGGATGATAAATGAATTTATTCCAACTGATCAACTCTTTAATCAACTAAGGACGGGCATTAGAGTGAGGGAGAATTATCCTCTTTCTGTTGACTAAGGCTGGGTGTTTTCTATCCAAAGCTACTTTCAAACGACCAAGTAGTTGACAATAAAGATCATCTCTTTAGTCAACTGAGGACGGGCATTATATGGAAGGAGTATTATCCTCTTGGATGGGTGGGTGTTTTCTATCCAAAACTATTTTCAAACGACCAAGTAGTTGGCAATAAAGATCTGTTTTTATCGCTTGAGTATTGTGTTCCAGTTCAAAATGGACGATACTTTGAATATGTCACCAATTATTCAACATAATTGTTTTTAAATGAAGTTTTTCACTCAGTTGCTAAGTAGGTGTGTTTTGTTAACTCAACTATTGATGCGAGTGCTTAATGGTAAAGAATGCATTTCTCATCACCAGTAACAATCTTGTCCAAAAAGGACACTTGAACCCGTTGTGTAAGCAATTTCTCACAGCGGCTTACTCGTTATTAGCGATTCTCTAGCAACAATCTTAAGAGTCTAATAGCATTGATACTGACGGTTCGAGCATGTTAAAGAAAACCGGCAAAATGATTCCTTTAAATGAAAAGGTGAAAGTTATCAAGAAACAAAGAGAAAAATATCACCATCAGATTACTCAGATCTTGTCTTCTGAATGTTTTTCTCATATACACTTAGTGACCGCTTACGACTTAGTGGCTTTATTGCCTTACTTAGGGTGAAATGATTAAAAAATATCTACGGCTAGAAAAATTCTTCTGTTTGTTAAATAATTCTTTATTTTATAATTGTCCTATAGAATTGACTCACAATATTTTCTTCGATACACATGCACATAATTTGAAAGAAAACGTCAAGGAAAGGAAAAAACGTCAAATATAGCACTTGGTGTGAAAACGGGACAAAAGAAAAAGTAGAAAGAAAGAAAAAGGCATGAGTTAACCGGTTATCGCTACTCATTCGTCAGCGCTCGATCGAAGTGAGTAAATTAAATTAATGTGCACACCCACTATAAAGGAAACAGAAGCAATATATATATATGAGAAACTACACATTATTAAGTTTCTAAATAATAAAAATCTATTAAACAATAGACATGAGTTAACGGTTTTTTGCCGACATCAAATCTTTGCATTGAATAATTAGCATATAATTTAAAAAAAATCCATAGTCCTAATAAATAGCTTAAATACCCTACAAAAAAAGGATAACCCTTTATGAAGTCGTCAAAAAAAAAATGTTACAGCAGTTTTTTTTTATATACGCAAAACCCTTTCAGAAAAAATAAAATAAAAAAATAAATAAATCTCCATAGACACGTAAACCAGACTAGACGAAATCATCTTCCGTTTTAAATTTGGACACCCCAACCTTACCCTGACTTGACACCTATGAATGTAACTCTGTACTGATACAAATTATTAACACCATGCGTCCCTCTTTATATGAACAATCGCGCTGGCCGTTACCATGGAAATTTTGATTTCAATAATGAATATGCTATTAAAACACGTAAATTTCAGAAATAAGTTATTCCCCAAAAAATTTCGCTTGAAGATGGAACAGAGCTTACTTTAATTCAATTTAATTCAAATAATTATATTGAAGTTTTCGGGTCTTGTTTTGAAACATGCGAACTCTTATGTAGCGTGTTGGAATCATATTTTTAAATAATTATATTTATGCTCTACTTTTGTATCGAGCACTATTTTTTAAAAATAATAAAAAGCAAAAAAATACTAAAGAACTTTACCTAACCAGTTCTTTCCTATTTTCTATATATTTTCACACACACACACACACATAGACACACACACACATATATATATATATATATATATATCAGAAACATATATCAAGTGCACATAACTTATTCTTCTCTATACTCAGGTTGGTTTGATTGGATAAAAATAGTTTTCATGATTTTTAGATGGTAGATAGAATGTAATCTGCACAAAACACATAACATCGGACTTCAAGACACTTAAATGTTATCTGCCAATAATTTTTACATAATGTCTATATTTCTGAGATTACCTTTTGTAACTGTTTATACTATTTACATTGTTAGGATTGTTGTACTGATCTTTATTGTGACATTCACAACGTTTCCCCAAAATAATTAATTTATATCCCCAAGGACACATGACCTAGTGGAATAAAGCGTTGGTTGAAGTAATCCAATGACTTGATTCAAAAGAGTTGTGTGTTCAATACCTGGCCACAGCAGAGATGAACAAAAATTTGGAGAGTTGACTTACTAAAGGGAAACTGAGATATCCAGAAAAGGTATGGCCCGTGGAACTAGAACAATCTACATCGGTGGACAAAATAAAGGATTCGGTTCGAAATTCCAACGTATATCACATGAAGAGAGCCGGAGCGTACAACGGCCGAAACGTCGTGAATATGACAATAAAGATGAGAACAACAGTTTGAGTAGTGTAAATAATTATTTTACCTTTTGACAACGTTGGTGTTTCCTCTTTTTCATTTTAGAATTAATTTTGCATCTTCAAAAACTCTACGTGTATTAATTTGAGACCTCAGTATTCTAAGCCCTTCATAGAAATGATGTCCTTTCATTTACGTTTGCCCAGAACAAACCATTCTTTGATTCTAATCGAGTAAAAATCTTTCAGTAAGTAAAACTTTAAATTACAATATTACATTAAAATACTGATAAAATATGAAGAAACTCGTTATCGATTACACATTACACAGAGTGCGGTAGAAATATCTTCCACATATATCTCCCAGAATTTCTTCGCACATTATGGTGAGACATTAGCTAGATGAAGACACCATTGCCAATAATGTCTTACGATTATGTGGAATATTTCTGGTGGGTATATGTGGCGGTATTTCTGTCGCACTCTCTCTCTCTCTCTCTCTCTCTCTATATATATATATATATATATATATATATATATATATATATATCTCTTGCCGCCCTAGTACACAGGTATCCTCGAATACGAGTGGCTAGCTATTATATATATATATATATATATATATATATATATATATATATATATGTGTGTGTGTGTGTGTGTGTGTGTGTGTATATTAAAGGTAATAAATCCGTTGCTATATAATCAAGTGAATCCTAGTAATATAAAATATTAAAAATGTGCCATAAAAAGAGCCAATGTATTTATTATAATAGAGCCAATGTTATAGTATTACCCAGTGAAATTCAAAATTACCTCATATATGGATAGATCTATTTCAACCGACGAAACTTCGTCAGTCTTATTAAGCCACGGTGTATAGACTGAATTCGTGTCGGAGTTAGATATTTAACTGTGATGGCCATCGAAAATTTCTAATTCCGACACGAACTGAGTCTATACATCGGGGTTGAATAAAACTGTCGGTTGAAATAGATCTATCCACATATGAGGTAATTTTGGATTTTACTGCGTAATAGTAGATCGTAATGTTTTCATTGACCCCTGTATATATGAAAAGGTTATGCATAGATAACGTGTTGATTGAGGGCCAATGTCTGTGAAATTGTAAAAACATTTTGAGATTAGATAGAAAAAATGAGACTGGATTCTTTCAACACTGTCATCATATAGTGACAAACTTTTTTCTCGAAGTTGATACCAAATTTCTTTTATTCCGTTCATGAAGAAGGTTTCTAATTTATTTCTATCCAATAAAGAACTGCAACATCAGTGTAATAACAAAAGTGTAGGCTTTAAGAAAGCTTTATTCAACTGAGAATACACGGTTCGAGTATAGTGTCTTTTTATGGTCCCAGTAAACAGAAATAGCTCTCTCAATGAGGAGAGTAGGAAAAACAAGAGGAGACCACTCTTGATTATTCATAACAATCGGTATCAGATGAAAAATTTCGATCAACGATGTCTCGGGACAAATCGAAGCATTAGGTTGGTGCAAAAATAATGACGGTTTTTGACGTATTTTTTAACGTCAAAAACCGTCATTATTTTTTGCACCAACCTAATAGTACAGCTCTCGCCGTTTATGGCGTTCGAATATCGCAATGCAGCCCAGAATTATTTTGATGTCGAAACGTTCTAATTACAGGTTTTAATCTGTAGATGCGTTGAGAACTTGAAAACTCTGACAACTTTAATGTATCTGTGAATCCTGATTGGTGTACACTATTCTAGTACCAAATCTTTGTTTTTAATTGCTGTCCATTGGTTTATACAAAACTTCGACGTATTACTCAAGAATAAGACACCACGCGTTCAAACAGGATTTTATACGTTGCAGAATATATGTTCAATATATATTTTTCTATTTCCACTATTGCTGACGCAACGCGGTAGAAGACATTGTTTATTAATTAATATCAGTATATGTAAATATTTTCCAACCTGAGTACGCAAATATATATTACATTTAAAACCTTTTGCTGCCTCAGATGATTTCCAGCGTCTGTCAAATAATCCAATGTGTTCTTCACTCGATGTCAATTTAGAACTATTACAAAATGGTGTAGCCAATCTTGTTCGGTGAAGATTGGAGTGGGATTTTGATTGTAGCAACTCTAACCGTTGATCTCTGTCCTAATCAATAATATTTAGTTTCTTGGTGCAATTCTTCCAACTGATATAAAAGTTTGACTGACTCTTCTCGCTCTGTCAACAAGACAACTAATTATTCCGAAAAATATGCTGATGTGGTGATCGAAGAATTTTCATTGACAAGGCAGAGGTTTGAGAAAGTTTGGGTGAATCAAACAGAAATACATGATAATAATAATAATAATAATAATGTTAATAATATAAAGGGAAAATAAATAAGTTGATTTTGATCCTTGGCTAATGATAAGAGAAAACATAGATCAGTTGTTTTGAAAAGAGATACGAGTTCAACTTTGCCGAAAAACTGCGATCTGTTTTTAATATTAATTATGTTCATTAGCAATCTGGAAATTGTGATGAAAATTTGAAAATGCCTCGACATGTAACAAAACACGACAATATAGCATCAATATTCTAAATATAAAATTAAGATGAACGAAATACTAAACAAAATTAGTAGTGATTGATAAGACTTCTTGTAATAATATTACTACAGCTAAATAATAGTAATATAAATAAAACAACTGATGATATAGAAAAAAGAGATACCAACCAAAAAATTAATAATCTAATACCACGAATACTACTTAATATACTCCTACTATTACTAGTGGTAATAATAGTAGAAATAAAAAAAAAATGAAATTACCGCATTTTCCGGCTTACAAGACGCTGCAGCTTGCAAGACGCACCCTAATATTGGAAAGAAATTTCTGGAAAAATAGTCATTCTCATACAATAACACTTTCACCATGCATCCCTCACATACTGGCAGGTCGTATTGTTTGTATTAATCATTCGTCCGATTTTATTTGTATGGCAATGACATACTAATCAAGAGCAGAAAGGTTTTCGACGCTGCTAGCAAACAGAGCATGTTTAAGCTTGTGGCTCGGCTCCAGGAAGCTTTATAGTCTTGGAAATGCTTGTAACAGCTAAGTACTGAGGTTGCATCATATAAAGGGGCTGGATTAGATAGCTAACATTATAGTGTAATGTATCAACATACACATCTACGTCTCTATCAGTCAAGCCAATTAGGTGAGCGTACAAAGTTACTTGAGCCTGGATGTTGCTTTACATTCGTCTTTGAATACGCACACGTATTTTTCAGAGTATTTTGAGGGAAAAGTGCGTCTTGTAAGCCGGAAAATGAATAATAATTGCTTCCTGTAATAAAAATTTAAGATATTACTACTACTACTACTATTAGAAATAAAGCTATTGAAATTAAATAGAAAGAAATAACAAAGAAATGAATAATGTTTGACAATCTTATTATTCTTTATGTGCAGTGTCCTCCCAGGAATGTGGAAGATCATGGCTCACCACAACTTCCTGCCCCTTGTGGATCTTAATAAGCTTTGTTTTTTTTTTGTTATTTCTTCTAAAGCGTTTCACCGTCCATGTCATGCGCAGTTTCCTCTGTCTCTCTTGCCTTCTATCTGTCCTGTGAGTATTAGATTTTCTAAGCCCTCCTTCCTCATTATGTGCCCTAGAAACCTCAACTGTCTCTTCCCTATGTTAAGTATAAGTTTCCTTTTTTTTCTAAAACTTTGTCGTTGCTTACATGTTCGGTCACTGGTATCCTCAGCATCCTTCTGTAGAACTACGTTTATGTTGATTCACGTTTCTTCATATTTGAGAAGATTGTTCAGCACTCATTGCCATACAAGAGGACAGATATGAAAGAAATGCTATCTAAAAATGAATAATGAAGAAATGAATGCTCATCTGATAAAAATCCAAGATACTATTAATTTTACTCAAACTACTGGACTAAATAAAGCAAGTCAAATTAAGATGTGTCAAATATTACACAATTTTTTTTGATGATTTAGAATGCTTATTTACTAAAGATAATAATCGTTGACAATGTTACATCTTGTAAAAATTACTAGTTGATAATTTTCTATAAAAATAACTGTTGAAAATGCTACACCCTTGGGAAAATTGAAACAAAACGAATAATTCCATTATTATTTACTTTTTTTTCGTATTTTTCCAATAAAACATGACCCAGTGCACATGTTAGTACTTCGTATGTCCATTCTACGAAGTTGTTCCTTGCAGATTGACCACAAATTCTCGATTGGGTTTAAATCAGGAGAGATTCCGGGCCGGTCTGTAGTACGTTGAGTTGGTCACTGGTAAAACTTGCCAGTGTGTTCGTGCAGAGTTACAATTGCCGTACGCTTCCTTGGAGTAGGGTCAATCGCAGAAAATGGCTGTAGGACAAATAATCGACAGTCGACAGTGTCTGAACGTGCTAAAAATCTGATGCAATCACAGATGACGCAATAATTTTCAAGGCCAAACAAATTTCATTATACACCCCGAAAATAGATTCATATTACTGCACACTACTGAAAATGAGCTAATCTGAGAAAAAAATAGAAATCGATTACAACCTGTCACTCCAGTGGGTCTAAAACTGACTGTGTTGTGAAAGAAAGGAAACTAAAGAGGTTGTTTCAATTAATTTGCACAAAGATGTCGTATGAAATGGTGTCATTTGTTAACATATGTATTCAGATGAAGTATTGTTCAAATATTTGTGCAATAAAAAACGACACATTAAAAGGAGAATCAAAACAGGAAAGGGGATAACAAAAAATATATATTACCGTAAATTGGTAATGGTAAAACATAACATTTAAAAACAGCTAAACAAGTTTATTAGTATCTGTCTATATCCCTGAAATGAGGTATTATGATTATTTAGATTATTTACATTAGTCGAAATGTTATCCTCATTTTCATTGCCATATTCACAACGTTCCGGTCGTTGTAAGCTGCGTCCTTCTTCAAAGGATTGGAATTTCGAACCTAACACTTTATTTCGTCCACCGGGATAGAGTGTTCTATTTTCATGCCTCTTCCAGATGTCTTAGTTGCTTCCCTTTAACCCAAGTTTTTAGTTCACCACAACTGTAGCCTGGTCGCAACACTTTGGGTCTAGTCACTGGATCTAAACAACGCATTTATCCACTGAACCCAGTGACTAGACCCAAGAGTTGTGAGGTCAATGCCAGTCTACAGCAGTGGTTAAAAACAAAACTTAAAGAGTTGAATTAAAGGGAAGAGGCATGGCTGAAGAAGCCCGGAACATACAACGGCCGAAACGTTGTGAATATGACAATGAATATGAGGATAACAGTCAGAATAATCTAAATAAGTTTATTGGTCTTTTTTCATCAAAGTAGAAATTGAGGAAAAAATATCATTTTAGTCGCTGTGAACATTTTTTCTTGATTTTTGTTCTAATGGGAGAAGATAAAAAAAAAACTGATTTTTAATTGTCATTATAATTCAGTATTACTAATTTACGTTACTTACATAGCGTTGAAATGCTAGTTCCCGGACGATCACCGAAGTTAAGCAACGTCAGTCACTAGAATACCACTTGCTGAAAGCTTGGATGTATGGCTGGTGTAACTGACAATGGCTTGAAATTATTTTAATCGGATCGCAGCGTTCAAATTTCAGTCGGGTTCGTTATATTTACCCACGCGAAAATGCCCTCTTCTCCACCATGGGTTAATTACTAAGAATTAGATCACTAAATCATCGTTCGGACTGTTGTCCTAATCTTCGTTGTCCTATTCACAACGTTTCGGCTGTTGTACGGTCCAGCCTTTGTCAGGTGATTTGAATTTCCAACTGAACCCTTCATTTCGTCCACCGGGGTAGATTGTTCTAGTTCTACGTGCCATGCCGCCTCAGTATCAGTTATCTCACTTTTAACTCATCTCTACAAGTTTTTTGTTTACCTCAGCTGTAGCCAGGTATTGAACTCACAACTCTTTGTGTTAAGTCACTGGATTCAACCAATGCTTTTATCCATGTCTCCTTGGGAATATAGCAATAAAGATGAACACAGCAGTCTGAACAGTGTAAATATTGTAAATAATTAAAATTTTTCCTATCAGAAATATAGACAAATCCTTATTATCTAAAAATATCTTAGAAAATAAAAATATTTTCTGGTTTTAATTAATCCGTAATAAGCCGTAAAATGAATCAGTCAATTATTAACTGACGGTAATATATATCTATTGTTAGAAATATATATATATATCTGTTACAAATGTCCTTTTAATATCTATGTTTTTATTGCTCTAATAAAAGTTTGTACATCTGCGAAAATATTTTTTAATCAATAAAAATTTATCGATTTAAGCCCTGCAGTTTTGCTGTTATTTATAGTGAGGCTTTCCATTTTCTCAGCAATATATGAAGTTCTATGTATGAAGCATTTGCCTTATTTTAAGAATTCTCCAGCAGCTTGAAATAGTTTAAACATTTCTCCAAAATCTGAAATTCTGGAATGGAACTTTATGAATTACGCAACAACTCAGTCAACACATTTCACGAGCGTTTTTAGGCTTACGGCCATATCACATTGAAACACCAATTCTCCTACTATCATCAAATTTAAGTAATATCGATCTTTTCCTTGTACCTAGATGGTCGAGCACTTGGGAATAGCAGATACTGCTTGGATGTACAGGTAGTATAATGGATAACAACTAGGAGAGCTGAGTTCTAGTTCCAGTCGGGTTTGTATTATTTATTTATACGCAAATGCTCGTGGAAAAGGTATGAATTCACCTCTTCTCCCCAACTATAGGTTAATTAGTAAATCATTATTATCTCCAAGAAATTCTTAAAATTAAAAAAAAAAAATTCTGGCTTTAAATAAACTGCAAAAGGCTGATAAGAAAAACATATTAACCAATCAATCACCGGTGTTTATAAAACTGTTTAAAATTCTAGGATAACATATTGACACTGTTCTATAGATTATTTGAACAGGTTAGTTACGCCACTTTGCGTGACATAAGGGCTTAGATTACTCACAATATATGTTATTACTAACTGGTATCACTGATCTAAGTTAATTTTAAGCTCATCACTGCTTAACTTCATACAAGGACTGCTTGTTTTTAGTGTGGCGTGACGATAAGCCAACTTTCTTATTAAATAATTATAGCTCAGTGTTGTAACCTCATGACTCTTAACAATATTATAATAAAAAGTAACGGTGTGAAGGGGGTTAAATCTATGGGAATTATATGGGAAATAACCCACGCCAGGTAATGTGGAACATGTGTAATAGGTGTCATCTGAACGGGTAATACAGCGATTGTTAGTAAAGCCAACAGTGTAGTGGAGGTCAAACTCCTTGAAACTGATCATTCGCTCGGTAAGAGAGGACATGAGCAACAGGTGTCACTGAATCGTTATCAAGCGACTGTTAGCACCAAGCAGAAAGTAGTTATCTGTATAGAACACTAAATCAATTTGACCTGTTAGAAAATAGAAAGCAGGAAACGAATAGGTTAAAGGTTAATATTTTAGTCATAGGCGAAATGAGGTGAGCAAACAATGGAAATGCCTTCATTGGCAAACACAGAGACTTATATATAGGCGCAGAGAAAAATGAGAGAGGAATAGGTCTGATATTAGACCAATACATGAAGAAATGTGTTCTCAGACACTAACAACTATCTGAAAAAAAATTAATATAGTTAAGCTGAAAGAAAAATCTTTTTAAATATCCACCATAGTTGTGCACAGTCAGCACAGAGTATAGAAGAAACTAAGAAGTTGTACTGTACAACAGACAACGTCATATCTCAATGAAAAATCTTGAATGAACCGAATATGAAGGAAAATATGTAGACAGTGTTAAAAGCAGATACAATGAACAAAATAAGAATGGAAATTCGAAGTAGGGAACATTAAGAGAAGCTTTAGTAATAGCAGCAATCGCGATCATCCCCAAGAAAACTAGATAAAACTCGACATGATGAAAAGGAGACAAAACATTGTCAAATTATGGCATAGAATATAGGACTCTACACAAAGAAAATACAAACAAATGCAGGCGGGCTAAAGAGGAATGACTCAACGAAATATGTGCAGAAATAGAAATAATGAATAGCACAGATAAAACAGATATGTATAAAAATAAGACAAATAATAGGACAGAAGACATTCTCATCAACAGGATACATAAATTCCAAGGACAAGACACTAATATTAGAGAAAATACTTCAGATTTGGAACAAATACATAGGAAAACTCTTCCATAACGAAAGAGAACAACCAACAATAGACAGAAATATCGAAGGACTAAAAATATTAAAATATGAAGTGAAATCAGCACTGAGGAAATTGAACAGAAAAAAAAGCAACAGGGCCAGGCGGAATTGTAATAAAGATACTGGCAGCCTTAGATGATTTCGATATTAACTAGATTAAAGAACTAATAAATAAAATCTACAACTGTGATGGTATACTGGAAGGCCTAAGTAGATTTATTTTCATAGCACTGCCAAAGACAATCAACTTAATGAGCCATATAATTAAAGTTATCCGAATTCTGATGAATAGAGCGTGCGGAGGAATCAGACCAGAAATAGGAAAAAAGCAGTGCGGGTTCGTTAAAGACACTGGAAGAAAGAAGCCGATATTTATGCTCATCGTGATATCCGAAAAGCAATGCAAAAGGATGCATGCCTATGTTTTAATGATTATGGGAAAACGTTGAAATTTCTAGGGGACCTTGATATATTGCTGAAAGATATTAGAATAACCCAGAACTTATACTTGGACCAAACCATCTGCATACGGATAGAAAATGATACATACAGTGAGGCAATTCTGAAAGGATTAGAAGTCCTAAAAGAATTCATCGTTGGTGGCTACAGTCTTAAAAATAAAATATGCATATTGCACGCTGTTGATAGCAAACACAGGAAGGAAACTACAATACCTCCCACAGAAACTAGTGAAGGAAAGCGAGAAAAAAGAACTAAATACCAGGTGCAAGAAGACAGAATATATGGCTGTCAGGAAAAATAAGAGCCAGACATGCAAATTTGAAATTGGAGATTCCAAAGTCAAGTAAGTATACCAATTTAAATATCTGGGAAGTGTTTCAACAAAGTACGGAGAGTACAACACTGAAAGGTGCAATGAGATAGAGAAAAATGTCTCCAAAATGCTAAGTATAGTACTAAAAACAAGAAAATTTTATGAAACAAAGATAATGTACTAAACTCTAGTGTAATATCGTCCCACCTATTTGGCAGTGAATGCTGGACAATCTCTCCGTAGGAGCAAGGTTGAAATTTTAGAGAAAGTGGAAAGAAAAAGGACAATTATACTTAAAATCAGGAAAAGACAGATGAACTTTCAAGGCCACTTAATGATGAAAGAGGGTTTGGAAAAAATGACACTCACAGGGAATACTGAAAACAAGATGTACAGAGGAATGTATTAAGAAATTCATTAGAAAAAAAAAAGATTTCTGAACCCATATACCGGTCGTTATATATGGTAGTGAGTGGTGGACTTGAGGTAGGATATATATATGTGGTTCTACAGAAGGATGCTGAGAATACATGTGAGCAACGACGAAGTTTTACTTAACACCAAGAAGAGACAGTTGAAATTACTAGGGTACTTAGTAGGGAAAGAGGGCTTGCAAAATTTGATATTCACAAGGATAGATCGAAAGAATGAAGTAAAGAGGAAAATAACGCATAGCTGAACTAGCCATCTTGAGTAAATAGATGGCTCGACAAGGTTTAGGAGAGATAAGAAAACGATAAAATTTATTAAGAGCTAAAAAGGGCAGGAAATTGCGGAAAGTCATGGTCGACTATGTCTTGAAGGAACACGGCACACAGAAGAAGTTGTAGACAGAACTTACGGATTGTTAGTCGAGTTATAACACAAAGTCAAAAACGAAAAAATATTTTGTAGAGAATCTATGGATAGAGTAAATATCGGTTCACAGTTAAAAAGAAAAAAAATTCAGATGCTTTTTCTTGTTAATTCAGTTTTGTCTTTTGAAAATGCGAGGTAATTGAGCAGAAGTTTTTAGACAATAAGCAAAGATAAAAAGTAAATAAATGACAACATCCAAGATTCGTTTTCTAAATATTTATATAAAAAGTCTTTTCATTTTATATATATATATATATATATATATATATATATATATATATATATATATATATATATATTAGGCATAAATTTTTCGTTGATGCATGTTTCATTAAATAATATAGACAATTTGTGTCTATTTATTTTAAGTAAGTTCCTTTCATATTGTCTGCTAAACTTAATAACATTATCATTGAAAGACAAAAGGAAATAACCATATTGATACATGTTTAAATCCAGTCTAAGCTTTCAGCTTACATAAGCCATTATCAAAGATGACAGTAAGTTTACAATATATCAACCAATACACGGACAAAACGATAATGATAGTCTGTTTTTGTTGCATGAAAAATGTCAAAGCAACGACTAACTCGTGTATTGGTGACGCGGAAGCGAAAATCGCGTCGCAGCTCGTGACGTCACACCTGACCAAGCGAGAGTGAAAACGAGAATTATTAAGTATGGGAAGCCGTTGATATAAACCAATGGCTTCTGTTATAAATTATAAGCATTTAAGAATATTTGTGAAGATTTCGTAGTTTATTTTGTTCAGGTTAGGTTTCAACTGTTTTATGTATATGTCTTTCAATTATAATGTTATTAAGCTTAGCAGACAATATGAAAGGAACTTACTTAAAATAAATAGACAAAACTTGTCTATATTATTTAATGGAACATGCATCAATATATATGTATATATATATATATATATATATATATATATATATATATATATATATATATATATATATGGGGCGCTGTAGGAACTCTGCGTAATACGGAAATTCACTGGTGTCATGTAATATGCATACAGACACACAGGAACTTTATCTCTTTTTCACTCACGTATACCTACACTTATATACGTAATGCGTAAATTATGTGAGCATATGTGATTGTGAACCAGTGACAAATGCATTGATGAGGTTTTATCTCTTCAGAGCATTAAGTGGAAAACTATCATGTAAACGCATGAGACAAAAGGACATGCTGGAAGCATTGTGATATAAGCAAAGCTGAGCGATGTGTTTCTTTGAAAGTCGTCAGGTCGTTTTACGAGAACCAGAAGTTCAGAAGGAGTTAGAAACCTCCAGCGGGGATGTATCGACTGTAGCGAAATATGAAAAGAATTTCACTGTGTTTGGACACTATCAGGACACCACAATTCGTACAGCGGCTGCAGAACACGAGTGCCATTGCCAGAGATCTGCAGGTGTTCCAGGGTGCAATCCGTAATGTGGTGCGTGAGGAGCTTCAATTCAACGCATACATGATGAGGAGGAAAGGGAAGTTCATGCCTGCACGCGCGAGCGCGCACACACACACACACATACACACAAGAACAACGGTTACTCCGAAATGATTATCAGCTGATATTGCTCATGTCTCCCATGTTATGCACGGAAAGTAAGTTTACCAATTTTGAGATTGTTTTAGGGCTGCTGATTAATGAAGAACATGTCATTCTACACCACTTCGTTCAACAAGCTCTTCGGCTGAATGCAGTTAGCTACACTGAGGTCCTGGAAACAGTTATAAAACCAAGGTCATGGAATCCCTGCATAGACTTTGTATGCGATTAGAAGGCTGTATATGTTTCAGTAGGTCTCTGCACTTGCTTACAAAATTGGCGGCCAATCACCACGACCACCTGCCACCAAATCCCCTTAACGATTACACGTCGAGCGTTGTTGAACGGGATACTAATCAACGTTCCCACACTACAACTGATTCCCTGAAGCCGTCATTACAGGACAATGTTCAATATCAATACAGATTATGTGGCACATGCATGTCAACGATTCTATTTCAGCATTGAAGGCATTATTGTGGCTGAAGTTGATAAACATGTAAGGAAACCGTTACTGTATCTGTGGACCAAGTTTTGTATCAATAGATTTAGTTGTTTGTAAGATGGGGTTGTTTTTCTTACGCTTTTCAATGAATCCTCAAATAACTTACGCGCTCATTATACTTTGAAAATTTGGTGCAAATAAAAAAAAACAACAATTCTAAAACTAATCATTGGAAAGTGACGAAAGTTTAGTCAAATATAAATCTTTTGCACAGGTGGAATATGCCGAATTTTTTTTTAGGTCGGAGCACGAAATTGAGTTTATTCTCGAAGATATATAAATCATTTTCCAGCTTCATTTTTTTGCAATCGACCGAGAAAAGAAATACGAAAGTATGTACGAATTAAAAAGAGAATTGAAAGTCAATGATTAAACGAAGAATAAATTATTTGAATAAAGAGACATACAAAAATGTTCATCACAAGCTGAGCGCAACAACAAAGCAGAAAAGTAATATTTACTGAGATAATTTTCATTCTCCCAAATGACTTCAAGCCGCCTGCTGTCAGTAGAATTTAATTTGACAATTTTTTCAAGTGTAATGGTGTCGTAAACGTAATATGATTGCAGTGTTACGTTAGTACGTCTGATACAAATACAAAACTTATTTTATCATGCGTAAAATAATTGTTTATTCACTACTGGACACTGTTATGTTAACCTCGACTGTATCAAACGTTCAGTATTCTTGTAAAATTGCAAAAGATTTTGTCTTAGCTCCTCGTAAATCGGGTGTTTCTCTACTTTTCTGTTACCCGATTGTGTGGTATGCATTCCACTGGTGTTAGTACCTGTTGGCAGATATTATGACATTTTTGAGGCCCGATTCTACACATTAAGAGAACCAACTCGGTCAATCATAGATCTTTTGACTTTCTGAGGTGACTCCGTGTATAACTCTTTGGGTCCGGTCATTGGATTTAACTAACGCCTAACTAACAGTGGATAAAGGTGTTAGAGAAAGTGGCACGACCCAAAGAGTGTGAGTTCAATACCCGATTAAGGCAGTGGAGAACTTGGAGACGGGAATTAACAGGAGAAAACTGACATCCATTAGACATGGCTCGTGGAACTAGAACAGTTTACCCCAGTGAGCTAAATAAAGGGTTCAGTTCAACATTCCAACAACCTGAATGAGGCCGGAGCGTACAATGACCGAATCGTTGTAATAAATATGGCGATAAAGATGAGGACAATAGTCCGAATAATGTAATGTCATGAGATTCTTTAAGAATGGATTCAATAAAGTTTGACCATGTAATATAATGTTTTTGACCTGTGTTTATAGTAGGCCTACGAAGTACTTTCGACATTAAGAATTGTTCCTTTCAATTGAGGTGGTATTTGGAAAATTATGATTAAGCAAATAAAATCAAGCAACAGAAAAGTAAAAATACCAGAATTTATTTTTCTTCATAACTCATTCAATATATATATATATATATATATATATATATATATATATATACATTATACTGTACGTCAAATATTTGTGACTAGAGGGAGAGGGAGAGAGAGAGAGAGAGAGAGAGAGAGAGAGAGAGAGAGAGAGAGGCAAGGTGGAGTAATCGATAGTGGCTTGGATTGAGGAATCGGAGAGCCGAGTTTGAATTCCAGCCGAATCCATTACATTCACTTACGTGCTAATACTTTTCTTCTCCCCCCAGGTATGGGTAAATAGGAGGACAGGCTGGGTTATTTAGACTTGCATGGCAACTAGTCTAGAAGGACAACTCTGAATTCAAAACGTGCAGAGGGTCGTTTGGGGACCTTGTGGCACGTAGTGCAACAGGTGTCTCTGTTCGGCCCGTCAAAAATTGTGGTTGGTCCTGCACGAAACCTTCACCACTATAATCAAATCTCATGTGCTGTTGTCGGGATGCCGGTTTCCTAGGAACTGATCTGCTTGAGCCTCATACGTCGAATTCGACGGGAGAGTCGTGTATAGTATATATATATATATATATATATATATATATATATATATATATATATATATATATTTATAAACATAAAACATTAGGCAGAATATAATTTATATACAAAGAAATAATCACACATAGAATCAATCAGCAATATTAATGCTATTATAATATTATATATAATAGCATTAATATTGCTGATTGATTCTATGTGTGATTATTTCTTTGTGTATATATATATGTGTGTGTGTGTGTGTGTGTACAGTATATATATATATATATATATATATCCTGTACACACATATATATATATATATATATACTGCATATATATATATATATATATATATATATATATATATATATTAGGCAGCATATATTTTAATAATGATTCTATGTATGATTATTTCATTCGTTTTCCGGTTTGTCATATTTTTCTAAATACTGTTTGTTGTTATATAAAATTATACAAAATTATATATCGTTATTTCGTATATATATACTTTAGTCCTCTCTACCCTTTTATACGCTTGTGAAACATGGACTCTATATAGAATCGAGGTAAAAATGCTAGAACGCTTCTAGCAACTGAAACTAAGGCAAATCCTTAACACCTCTTGGGAGAGCTACACCACCAACACAGAAGTGCTGGCCATAGCCTCAGTGAGCAGCGTCGAGGCCACTATCATCTACCATCCGGCTCCGCTGGGCAGGATACGTCCACAGGATGGATCCTTCCAGGTTCCCCAAGAAAATTCTCTATGGCGAGCTGGCCATTGGAACCAGATGACGAGGAGCACCCAAAATGCGCTAGAAAGACCAACAAAAGCGCACCCTGACACTTACCAACATCAGCTCGTCCTCGTGGGAAGAAACTGCCAGGGACCGAACGATGTGGAGGAGATCAATACGCGATGGCATCGCGGACTTCGAGGAAAGGAGGAGGGAGAATGAAGAGGCAAGGCGACGAAGGAGAAGAGAGCGCTGTGAACGACCCCGTCCTCCCCCTAGCCTCCTCTCTGAGTACTGTCCGTGACTATTCCACCACCGACTGGGCTTCGCAAGTCATGTCAGTGAAGATAGGACTTAAAAAATTGACAGAACCTGATACTCGGACACGACTGGGAGCCCACGGCGATATATATATTTAGGCCGGTTAATTAAACTTGAGTATTGATATTATTTATTATATGTTAGCCTTTTGTGTAAATTGAGACACGAAGAAAGATTTAAAAGTCGGTATATTCGGACACCCCTGTGTCCTTATTCAACTAGACAAGGAATAAATAATGAAGTGGAACTGACTCTTCCGAAGAATGTTGATGTTGTTTAGAAGGCTCCCTTTGGCAGCTATGTTCTCTGAATAAAATCAGATTCCTGTTTAATCATTTAATGTCATTTTATTTTGAAAATATATTTTAACTCCGATCTGCGTCTCTCTTGTCAGTTATTAAATGAAGACGCAAAAAGCATGTATCCAATGTCATCAATGCTATGCAACGGTTCGTTGAAGTGTGAAACGATAGGGAAAGTGTTGTTATCTTTGATATTTTTTTTATGTTTATTAAACCGAAGACGGAATTCCGTGCCTGTCTCTCCAACATAATTCCCTTTTTTGAATTTACAGCAGAAAAGTGAATATATAAGTTTTGAAATGTCAGAGATGGATGTTTGAATTTTGTGGGTGTGCCAGGTGTGCGTGAAAGTGCTATCAATAATATGCATCGCGGTTTATTTCAGGTAATATTCCCTTAGTGAGATTGGGCCCCTCTTATCCTCAAAAATTCAAACGCATTTTATACGTAGAGATTTGTCTTTCATCCAGACCTGAAGACACACGTCGAGGAAATACGTCGTTTATAAACCTTTCCACTTTGTCCTATTATCTCCACTTTTGTTCTTGTTACAACTCTACATCCTACGAAAACACACATACACATACATACATGTGTATATATATACATATATATATGTGTGTATGTATCTGTGTGTCTGTGGGTATTCGTAGGATGTAGAATTTTATCAGGAACAAATATATATATATATATTGTATTGGGGCAGCAGATCATTATTTAAACATATATAGAAAATGAAGAAAAAAATGTCCATTTGTTATTTTTTTTTTATTAAGCTGTTCCTAAGCATTCGGAACATATGAGCCATCTTCAGAGAGGTTATACGGACATTTAAACAAAGATATGCCTCATCAAAGATGATGACATTTTTTTATCTTTATTTTCACTCTAGATTAACGCAGCCATACGTAGTTTAGAACGGCTCATGATCAAACATAGACATTCATTGTCTGCTATATTTAACACCACACACACACACACACACACATATATATATATATATATATATATATATATATATATATATATAGAGAGAGAGAGAGAGAGAGAGAGAGAGGGAGAAAGAGAGAGCGAAAGACAGAGAGAAAAAGAGAAAGAGTGGGAGATGATAATATTATTTGGGAATCCGTCTTCAGTTTTAATTTAGTTTTAGGCTTCTTTCGTCACTATTTACATCAATACATGTGCAAGAATATTAAGTGCTGAAAGGTGAAATCTTGTTGTGACAATTTTCTAAGCATCGCGGGTTGCCGTTTGTAGAAACTTGAATTGTTGCTAATCATCTTCTCTGGGCATTTAAGTTTAGAAAATAGGGGACAGTGCGGAGAGATCAGCAGCGTCATCGAAATAAAGTGTGCAGATCATCATTTGAGGTTATTGAATAGTACAAAGACGTCACTTACGGGTAAATTGCGATATTCATTCAGTTAAAAGATGACATGACCCTCTGACGATTCAACTAAAACTGTGCGAAGCGAGTATACAATGCACAATGGTCACATCTGCTGGGAGTCGGGTTAAGCAGGTGATCGTAAGCTTGAACTCTCGGCTATGCATCGACAAGGGATGCAACACTGTTTATAGGCGTCTCGTCTTTTGGCTTTCCTTCCCCAGAGGGTTAGAATGGTGGTCATGTGAAGCCCGAATCATAAGTTTGAATTCCGGAGAAAAATCTATGTATATAAATTAATATATATATATATATATATATATATATATATATATAATTTGCTTGAGAGATTATTAAATTTATTTTAGAGATTCGGCCTCCTCCACCGTCACTGATTAAAATTGCAAACCTACATATACGCAAGTACACGCGCACACAGACGCTTTTCTGCACATTAGCGCATAGGAACATACATAAATCATTGTAAATTCACACATGGACACTCACACATACATACATATATTATGAAATGGACAAAGTCCGACAATTATTTTTTAAGACATTTTTTATGTTTATATGTTCTTTTTATAGATACAAATATTTAAGCAAATGCTCTATTTATAATAAACAGTATTAAACAACATTTACCGCCCTGAATGCCCAAGAAATTTTCATAGAAAATATTCGTCCTCCGACTGGAATCGAACCTATGAAAATTTCTCGAACAATCAAGCCGGTAAATATTAATACTGTTTATTATAAACAGAGCATTTACTTAAATATTTGTATCTATAAAAAGAACGTATAAACATAAAAAATGTCTTAAAACACACACAAACACACACATATATATATATATATATTGCGAGAGTAACATCAAAATTGTCCAATTGTTAGATTAAGCTTTGAACAGTTGTATCTTAGAAAGGATTAAATATATCTTACTTGAATTCTCAGACGTTTTTATAACACTATTCGACTTTACTTTGAACAGTAAGAATGTACAATTACTCTCCGATCTTAACAGAAGAATTATGACGAAATCGATCAAAAGCAAAAATGACATGTTGATCATTAATTAATCTTAGCTAAAATTTGAAATATATATATATATATATATATATATATATATATATATATATATATATTGTTCCAGTATCATTTTGCAATTTAATCAAGATGATCTTTGTCCTCTCTAACCTTTTATCTTTCTGGCGTGGAGCAACAAGATACGTCATAGATTTTACGTACGATTTCATTTTCAAGTCGTTTTTAAATGCTCTTTAGACTGTCATAACTGAAACTCCTCTTTCACGTGACAAACGTCTTATACATTGAGTTGGATCCTTTCTAATTGATCTCTTTAGCGATAAGTTGAAATGATGATTCTTTTCGTGACTTCCTCATCCAGTTTTCCTTCCTATTGTTCCCTCTTTTTAAAACTTATTCACCATTCTCTTGATGGTTCTTGAATGGAATTTGAAGATAGAAGCCGGACTATGAATGTTGGTACCATTCTCAAAGGCCTGAATGATTATTTCCTCTCGCCATTGCTCAATTGAGAAGACATAGTGGGGCTGACACAAAACGATTTTAACCAGTTCTCTCACTAGCTGAATAATTCAAAAGGTTTTTCAGTATCTTATCTGAAAACCTGGAAAAATAAACTCAATTCGTTCAGTGTCTTTTTATATTAAATATTTTGTGGGATGAAAAATTCTTTTGTTAAACGATTTGGACAATTTTGCTGCTGCATCCGGTATATATAAGAACAGAAGGTAGCGGCTCGGACTGAGGGCTCGGATTCCAGTCGAATCCAGTACATTTAGGTGCAGTTTCTTACCATTCAGCTTGGTGCTGCAACGGTTATTTTCCTCTATATACAGTGTGACTGAAAAGTAACTCCCTATTTTATATATGATGGACTCTCACATCTAACTATAATATTTACACACACACATATCTATCTATCTATAAAAGGCAGGATGTGTGTGTGTGTGTGTGTGTGTGTGTGTGTGTGTGTGTGTAACGAATGCACGGACACAAATTTCGACGGATTTGCACCAAAATTTACATGCACATGCTCCAAGTTAGCGGGAAGGACAAGACCGACTTTGCATTTGCATTTCCCAACTTCCATCGATAGTGAAAATAATCGATTTTTCATGCTTCTACGGCAGTTTTCATGTAGTTTGCAGCCATTTTTTACTGGCCAGAGTGAGAGCCAATAGCTGGCTGCCACGAATAGGCAGGAAGATTCTATTGGCCAGCATGAGAGCCAGCAGCTGACTGACACGAATGTTAATTAGCATGCTAGCATGCAAAAAAATCGATAGCTGCATTCGTCACAAGTGGGAAAATTTAAATCTGCATGGAACTTTACTCCAATTGGCTCATTTGCTTGCTTAAACTCAACGTTGATTCTGATTCCGCAGAACCGGGTTGGGTGTGAAAAAGTATTTCTTGTTAAAGTTCTTTTTTCATTCGGTTTTTCCAGTTACGAGTCCTTTTTTAAAGCTGATCGTTTTGCGTTCATTTTGTTTAGTTCTTTTTTCGTAACAAATTTAATGTTTAGTATAGAGCTTCGAAAAAATTCGCAGTGTGACATAGGCAAGACGTAAGGCATGTAGCAACATCAGCACGGGAAAGGGCACTCTTTTCAAGGCAAGGAAGGGCAAAAATATTTTAAGTCAAGTTATAGCGATTGCTGTATGAGGCGTACGATTTTTGAATCAAGCACGGGCAATGCTGCTAGTATATATATATATATATATATATATATATATATATATATATATATATATGAATGATTTGTTGCGTTGAAATACGTAGTAATTATTTTTCGTTCATCCAAATAGAATTGATGACAAAATAATTTAACACACCGTTTATTACTAATCTTCATGGAGACTGAAGACTTATAATTCACAGGCGCGAAATACGTGGTTACTTTCGAAAACTCTAATAGAAGAAATGCTAAAAAATTTTAGATGGAATTTCCTACCATTAAAACTTGCTTGTTTCTTGGTTGGTCGATTCGATTCATAGCCGGGGAAAATGTCATTACTTTCCAAACTGTAAAATATCCTTAATAACCATGAAAGTGTAACGACTCGCTTGTCTTAGTAATGGTCGAAGTAGAAATTCGAAAGCCTGTATTGTATTCCTCCTTTTGTTGAGGATTCCACCCTCCGAAAATGCATTCATTGATATTGAATAGTAATCGATTCTCTAAAAGCCGCATACATCGTCTAGGAACTTTTATCTGAAATCAATTTTTAAAACCAATAACTATTCGCGAACCTCCGAACAATTGTCTTCTTCAATTTTTTTTTTTTTTATAAAGAAACATGCATGGATGCAGCTGGAAAATATTTTCTAATTAATTTAAATCCATTGTCTTCTTTCTAAGCGTTTCGCTACCGGCGTTAAAAGTTTCAATAACATCTGTTTTAGAAACTTTCGAGCAAAGCAGTGGAATTTTTGTGGAGGCGTTCACATTAAAATAGAAACTTCGTGGCTCTTCTGCGTGGGTACCTCAAGGGTAATAAAAGGTTGTTATAAAAAATGAAATAAAACTTTGGAAATTATCTTTTTATTCTCATTTTACTATTTGTTCCTCACACAAATAAAATCTAAAATTGTTTCTTTGTCTGTTGACCTTAAAAACAGTATTGGGTTTAAACGTCAAGAAACGTGTGATTTCATTTTAATATAAATTATGAAGATCGATTAATATACGATACACGTTCCAATATGAAAAATTGCTTAAAGCGATTGCCTTCTTTCATATTTCGTGAATATAATTACATATAAATATTTTTTTTATTATTTCACAATATTCGCAATGCGATAATGCAACTAGTACACAGGGAGAAGGATATATATCTATAAATATATGAGGAAAGGGCAATAAAGGAACAGGGTTCGGGAAGACAGAATATAGTGATTGACGTTGGATTTAAATTTTTGAAGATCGCAGGTGGCAGGAAGCAAGAATTCGGAAGGGAGTTCCACAGGTGAGAAGTGCGAAAAAGTAACTGTTAGAATACAAGTGAAGGTTGAATCTAGTTAGTTCAATAGTAAAACAACGAAACCTAGTTGCAAATTTGATAGCACAGTTAAATTCATGTCGTCGATTTACTAAGGGAAAAAAAGTTCAACAGAACAAGCGCTGTCAAAATATTTGTAGAAAAGATAAAGGAAAGCCACGTTGAGATTCCAGCTCAAGATCAATTACATCACGGACCCCTTCTTTATATACATGTAATTATATATATATATATATATATATATATATATATATAAAATCCTAAAGAGCCAGAAACTACCTACCTATATTTCACCTAAATGGAGTCAGTTTATCCTGAACATCCATTTAGGTGAAACCTACGGAGGCAGTTCCTGGCTCTTTAGGATTTATTTTATTTATCTTTGCTCTATTTAACGTATTGTGCACTTTACGTTTTATATTAGTTACTCAATGTGTTTTTTTTTCTTTGGACTGAAAATTTAAGGCACTGGACGATTTTTTTTCGCCCTGTTCGGATGTTTCTAGTTCTTTCTTTTTTTTCTTCAGATACCAATTTGTTTTGATATACTCGCTAATTATTGCATCCGTGTTTTTTAACAACCAAGTATAATTATTTGTATAATATATATATATATATATATATATATATATATATATATATATATATATATATATATGTTAAGACATTTTTATGTTTATACGTTTTTTCTAAAGAAACAAATATTTAAGTAAATGCTCTGTTCATAATAAACAGTATTAACGACATTTACCGGCCTGAATGTCCGAGAAATTTTCATAGAAAATATGCGTCCTTCGACAGGCATCGAACCTGTGTCCTATACGTAACCGTCATATAGCTAGATGTGCCTTTACCGATGAGGATCGTTCTGTTAGCAAGATCGATTTCACTATATATATATATATATATATATATATATATATATATATATATATATATATATATATATATATATATATATATATATATATATATATATAGACGCTCAAGCCAGACTATGCGAAAACTTCCTCCGTCGTAAAGTTTAGCCACACCCACCTTACCGTGACCCGACATCTATGAAAGTAACTCTATACTGATACAAATTATTAACACCTCACCCCTGCCGATTCCAAACAATCCGCCCTTGATGTTACCATGGAAATGTTTGATTTCAATTCTGACCATACTATTAAAACTCGTAAACTTCAGAAATAAGTCATTCCCAAAAAATTTCGCTTGAAGATGGAACAGAGCCTACTTTAACTCAAGTTAATTCAAATATTATTTTGAAGTTTTCGGCTCTTGTTTTGAAACATGAGACCTCTTATGTAGCGTGTTGGAATCATATTTTTAAATAAATAATTATATATATATATATATATATATATATATATATATATATATATATATATATATATTTTCAAATTTCCGGATTGTTTGTTTTATGTTATCAGTAAATTTGTCAAAGTTCGTATTTATTTTATTTTATATTACTTTCTTTCCGGGTACTTTCGAATGTTACCACATCCATTTTCAAGAATTGCTCCGGGTGTTGTTATGCAACTGTTTTGCTTTAACTAACGCCTTTTCATGCTTGATGGAACCAATTTCAAATCAATCAAGGTGACGTTGTATATAGCGTCCAAATGAAAATTTTATGCGTTTTGTTTTAACACACTTCAATATACGATCCCTTATAGAGAAAGATATCTTGTTTAATGTAATGTGGAAAAGTAATCAAAATAAATTAAAATATATATATATGAATTTTTATGTAGCTTATCGTAAGGAAAATATGGTATAATCTATTTTGAATAAACCAGAGGCACGTCCCTCAAATTAAATTCTACAGATTTTCCTTACTATAAGCGACATATAAAGCCAGTTACGACCTTTGATTCTTTCATTTGTTTAAAACATAAACGTCAACAGGTGAAAAAATAAACAGTTGCTAACTTTTTGAAAAGCTAAAAGCGAAACCGGTTGAACAAAAAGTAAAACAATTTAAAGTAAAAAAGGAAAACATTTTGTTAAAGAAACCACACTTGTAAGTAACACAATTTGAATTTTAACATTTCTTTGTAAAAATACATGTATGATAAATTTTACATATAAATAAATATAAATATTATGTACTTTTATTTCAAAATCTTATTTTCAATACACATGTTTTTGTACAGATTTTTCTAACAATTTCATTTTTGTTATCAATATATATATATATATATATATATATATATATATATATATATATGTATATTTAGAAAGAGAGAGGAGAGAGAGATAGGCACACATGCATATCTATTGTTGGTATTAGAATACGTTATTTTCTTTCATAGTCCCTCATTTAAGTCTTGTGCGATCATGTTACTTTCCATTCATGACAATTTGACCAAAAGCTTTTTTCCGCAGTAGACTGCACCTTTTTTCTAAAATAAACTGGTTGCAAACCAAGTTTACAGGATCCAATCTGTTATGAGGAACTGAGTTGGCCTCATATGAGATTCCAACCTGACAGATGCAGACGTAGTAATAATAAAAGGTTAGAACGCAACTAACTTATGATTTGTAAAAGATATATTAATCAACATTACAAATGGGTCTTTGCAAACGTAATGGTTTCTGCGACCAAACTTATCTGCTGAAAGGTGAGTTGATGTTCCAGCCATCTACGGACTTTGTGGTGATAACGGTTTAGAGATGACCCGTTCAGAATGTGATCATTCGGAAGGTTGTAGTAAGAGTAGTGAGTTGTTCAAAAAAGGTAGAAAAGTACGCCAACCAGAAGTTGTGAGCAGATTGGCTATCCTTAAATTGCCAAGGGCAGATGATCATATAACATCTCATTTCTCATACGGTCCAGATGCAACCCGTTGCTGATTGCCGAGTCTTTGGGTGCAACATGTGTATCTCAGCGGGCAACGTTGGGATATATACGGCCTAAGGGAACTTTTTTTAAGTCTGGCTATTAATTGCGAGATTTTCTTTTCCTTTATCAAGAAATAAAGAACCCAGCTTGGAGTACGATTTCCGCTATAGGTGCAAGCTGGGGAAGATGATGGCTCTCTCAAGTACGGAGTAAATTCACTTTACTTGTACTTTACGTGCAGTAGAAATACAACACACATTTTAAACTGTTAACTGTGTGGTGCTGATGAACATAGGCAAGTGTCAATCGTGTCTTCTTCTACCGAATGTCATACCATCTTTTTTCAGATACATCACTTGCCATAATGGCTTGGATCGGTGCATATGATGCATTTACTGTTGAAACGTTTTTTTTAACTTGTGAATCTGTAATTGCACCACAGAGAGCTTTGCTTGCTCATTTCATGTTACTTGTTCTTGTAGAATGGTGATATTCTGAATAGAAAATCGATACTGCTATGGTTTGAGAATTTCAAAGCAATAGTTTATATAGGTTAAATAGATGCCACCATTTTGAGGAGGTCATTTTTTTAAAAAAATGAAACGAATAAAAACTGCATTCCTTTCATTGAAAAAAAGCAAAATCATTTTCAATAGCAGTTACGTGGTTTATTTGTCAACTTTTCTAATGTGTGGCATATTTCTGCCGCAACCTGTATAACGAAAATCTTAATGAAATTTAGTAGGAAAAATACCAAAAGTTTTGATTAATTTGCTTTTTTTTATTTTCGCACAAATGCTGATACTTATTTTATGTTTTGACTCAAATCATGCGTGTTTAAATTTGTCCCAATGAATCTTGTAGAAATCAGAAATCTCTATAAATCTGGGGTAATATTTTTGTCAGGTAAAATATTCAGCTTTGAACGCGATGCGTTTTGCAACAAATTCTAACCTAAAAATAAACAAAAAGAAAAGAAACTATATGCAATCGACTATACTACATACCTAAAACATATATTAAAAATAATTTAAATTTAAGATTCTCAGCACCCCTCCAAGCGCATATGTAGTCACATCGGCGTCAACATCACACCTCAGGCCGATAAAGTTTTAAAGAACGAAACGCGTCACGCGAAAACATTTACCACTGTGTCATAGATTTCCCTAAGCTAAAAAAAAAAAAAAAAAAAATTATGTCGATATGCCGACGTTGGCGAATCACATTTAACTTGAACAAAATCATGATTCCAATCGCTGTAGTAAAATATCTTCAGAAAGAAAACAATTTGGTTTTGTTATTAAGGTATGAAAACTGCATAAAAGGATGTATGTGTAAATATATGGCAACTAATACGTACCGTACTTTTTTTTTACTGAGAAAATATAAATATGGTTGTTTTGTATATTGCCGATTCATACAAATGGTGACAGGCACCAAAATCCATACTGTTAATTGATTAATTGATTTATTGATAATTTCGAGCAGATACAGAAAACAGTAATTCGTTTCTTTCATTCTTCTCTGTAAGCGTGGATGTGCGGATGGTGTAATGGATAATGGCTCGGAACTTGAGATTGGAAAGCCAACTGCTAATTCTAGTCGGGTGCAGTATATTTACTACCGGGAAAATATCCTTGGGAATGGTAGGAATCCACCTCTTATTTTCCCCAGCTATGGGTTAATTAGTAGTAATTTTTATCAGTAAATTATTATTATCTCCAAAACATTCTTACAATCTAAACAAATTCCCTGGCTTTATATAACCTGGAAAAGATTGATAAGCTGTAAAAAACATATCGATATCAAATCATCTTTCATGATCAGTATCTATTCGTTACCTTTCAAGTTCGATATTGATTTTTTCTGCACTTCCATAACTAGTTATCGTACTGAAGATTTTAGTAGTACTTTTTCAATCTCTGCCAGACTTCCAACTCGAAAACGTTCTCGATGTTGACCCACACGGTGAACGAGGGGGTTTGGAGAATTGGATTTACTTGTCATCCTTTTTTCAATTGCTTTCACCCTTACACTCTAAGTAGACCTCAATACTGGTGGTCACAACTTCCGTATTGAGCTAACTAGTTTCGGTTAATTCATAACGCTGTATTGCTTATCATTCGCCATTGATTACTATAAATCAAGCCAATGTATCGGCCTGTGTAACTGATCAGCTACTGCACACCTCAGGAATTTGGGGCATTTCCGGCTAGGTTGAAACTGCCAGAAGTTAAACTTCTACCCACAGGGTCACAGGAGCACGATAGTCACTCTATCAAGTTAAAGTAATTAAACATGTAGGGAAAGATCAGATATAAAGTAGATTGTCACTGTTTAGTTGATAACTCTATAATTTTCTCCCCAACATTGAGCGATTCCCTAATTTTGTTCTCGTTTTAATCTACAAAGATTATCCTCTTTGCCTAAGTAATTTAATCTACAAAGATTATCCTATTTGCCTAAGTAATTCAATCTACAAAGATTATCATCTTTGCCTAAGTAATTCAATCTACAAAGATTATCCTCTTTGCCTAAGTAATTTAATCTACAAAGATTATCCTCTTTGCCTGAATAATTTAATCTAATATCTTTATATTAGATTTCATAAAATCAGAATGTTCCTTCATTCAACGAAATTCTGTAATTGTTACAACTATCAAAAAAATTCTGGGAAAGAGGGCTGGGAAAATTTGACACTCACAGGATATATTGCAAGCAATTGAGGCCCAGGCAAATATCGAGTAACATATTTAACAAGCTTGTGTAAATGAATCGAAGAACAGGGCCTGAGAGGGATAGTAATATTACTGCAGAGGATAGGAAGTTGTGGAAAACCATGATCGTCTATGTCCTGAACATAAAGGTGTAAGATTGGATATTTTTCTTTTTCATCATTAACTTTAACAATCGATATAATATCCATTCAACCGATTTGTAATGAATAGAATTATGTGTTGATTCTTTATTGGTTTTAATTTTTATTAAGTTCATTTTTCTGAGGAAGTACAAGAAGTTATCTGCAAAGAAAAAGAAAATGGCTGACTGGGTTCGAATAAAGCATGTATCTACTTCATCCTATTCTACAGGGTTTCCCTAAAATCTGGACGCAAGAAATCTCATTAACTATTTTTTTTTACTTCCACATATTAAACATGGTTTTGTCGAAAAAAGAAAAAAACTGATTTCTTTTTCTAGGTTTCCTAGGGTCTGCTAAAGGAGAAGGCATACTCAATGAAAATCACAGATGCAACACACTTGATTGAATGCATAAAGAGTGAATGTGCTAAAACTGATAGCAATGTGGACCTATTGCATCACGTGAATCTTGCAACCCACATCAACCTTTGCATCACAAATGATGGAAATCATATTGAAGATGTTATTTGTCAATATTCTAATTCAATAAAATGTTGTTGAAAATTTAATTTTTTGAAAATATGCATTTTTGCTTATGTGTCCAGATTTTAGGCACACACTGTTTTTCCTATATTTGACAAAATATCACCCCTCACTGGTTGATGGAGACTTGAGTGTGGAATTATTTGAGAAAATAACTCACAACTATTAGTAAGAAACGTTCACGGCTCTTGTTAATCCCAACAGTGTTTTACAGGACTCGTTGCAGGATTGAACTTAACTTCCTTTTTATCGTCGGAGACTTCCAACTTCAAATATCCCTCGATCAAATTCTGGAAACGTAGCAGCGAAATTTATTGTTTGCTATTTGTCAATCACCGCATTTGAAGTACAAAGGTGGCACCTGGGCATTGAAGTTCCATTATTTAAGAGCGAACGGATCGGTCTAAGTTGTCTTCGCTTTCGCCTGAAACAGAATTTAAGCTGAGAAAATGTCATTCTCCTTTTCGGCAAAGAAAGCTTTGCTTTCTTTGCGTTCGTCTTTGTTGATTTTTCCTGCACACGAGAAACACCGTTGCTTCGTAACGTGTTCCTTACAATAAACTAGCAAACAGACATCGTAAAGGAGAAAAAATATATTGTCTAAATATAAATAATGGTTTTAGTGTTTTAATGTTTTCGAAGAAAGAAAAGAAGTGTTGAAGTTCTCTACTTAACCATTAAAGATCTATTCCTCTTTATATATATCGTGATCCTTCAATTTTGTGTGACATGGCTCTCTACAGCTTCCTTTTCTTCGTTGTTCGAAGCAAAGTTTTTCTCCCTTAAAAATGTACTATGATAATAAGTGGAATGCAGATGACATAGGTATTCATAGACGGGATAAGAATGATCTTGAACAGAAAATCAAAACCTTTTACCAAGTGTACCAAGAAATAGGACACAAGATATATCTTTTTAAAACGGAAACTATAATCTGGAATTGAAATGGAAGCAATGATGACACACAGAATTAATTAATACTAACCTCAAACACCATGGACTATGGATGAGTTATAAGAAATTTAGTATTGAAAAAAAGGAAGTTATACTAGAATAGGCTCCGTCAGAAGTAGTTATGCCCAACAGCATACAAAACCAAAACATCGACCTGAAAACTCGAGCCATGTCATTAAATAGCCTCATGAAATCGAGTTTTTCATATGGATGCCATGAATGGCATCAAACCCTTTTAGAAATATCTAAACTGTCTGTTGTATACAATATGAACAATGTGGACTGGCACTACAGACTCATTGAATGAATTGTATCAAATAGAAGAAACTATATCACTTGAGGATTACCAACAGCGGCAACAACTAAAATGAATAACACATATAACTCAAAAAGAAAATAAAGACATAATGAAGACGTTGATATTCCACATTATTTCAAACAAAAAGGTTAGCAGAAAATCTTCATCAATAACAGAAAGAATCGTAACAGCTATTTCAACCGGCAATAGTTCGGCCTGCTTGGCGTTTAATGAATGCCAAATGGTTTCTAGTAAGGAAACAGCTTATAATACGATTACCATTACAATTCCTATCCATCCAAGGCTTTTTCTTGTTACCCACAATTTCCGTCCATGGAATTCTCAATTTTTTTCTGTAGAAAAATATTTTTTTGCTTCAGGTGTCCTCTTCATTTGTGGGGAAACTGGCCAGCATTCACTGATTGGTGCTTTTATGATTGATTAATTACTGTCCGTTCTTGTGACTCGGTTAAAGGTTATTTGCAGACAACTTTCGTCTTTGGTCTTTCTCTTCTCGTATGGCTAAAAAAAACTCACTGATTTTGAGCGTCAAGTTATCATACTTTTCAAAAAACATGAGACGTAAGGATTGACGAAATGAGCAGAAATTCTTCCAGAATTTTTCAATCACATCAGTTGTCAGCAGTTTTCAACGGTTGTCTCACGTCTTTCTGGAATTACCGCTTTTTTTTTTTACTGGGCACCCTGTAGTAACACAGAAATCACATAGCAGTTCAGCAATCTATGTTTGTAACAAATTTTCCTCTTTCTTAATAATTTGTTTCAGTTTATTGGAAGACGCCTTTCGCTAAACCAATTCAACTTTAGATTTACCTTCAACATTTTCCCAGATGATTAAATTTCCGTACATGCTTGATTTTGGTTTAAAATTCATATCTTTCATCTTGCTGCCATCCCTATTGCCAACGACCATGCTTTCTGTGTTCTTAGAATTAGCCACTTATTCTAGATTTCCTTTAGTGTCTTGCATAGGAATTTCTACAGTTTTCCTTTCTGTCTGCGGCAAAAGCAGTGCTATATGCATTTATTATATGGTTCTGATTGTGTATCCCAACAGCAAATTCCGGTAGGAGTTATAGTTCCTTTTTCGTTGCATATGTTAAAGAATTCTGTCGAGAAGACGCATTCTTACATCTCTTTTTTGCGTACTGACGTATAATTATCTACATGTAGCCAGAAGTTTTGTTCCTAGTAAATGATACGGATTATTCTAATAGCTTTCCTGAAATCTATTTAATGGGTGATATAGTTAATTACTTTTGAATAGACGACAGTGTTTGAGACATTTCGATTTTCAATGTAAGCAAAATAGGCCCTCCTGACTCATTATTGGGCGTCAGGTTATGGACTAATGATTAACAAGCCCCTTTTCGAACCTTCGGCGGCATCACTGTGCGAAAAATAAACTCTTCTAGAGTTGCCAATTTAGCACTTTTGCAGCAATCTCTACACCATTTCAGTGGGGCAACTATTATAGCTTAGTACAAAAAATAAAAAAATAAATAAAATAAAAAATAAAAAAACAAACAAACCAAAAACAAAACTAAACAAAACTAAACAAAACAAAAACTTTCCTGGAGGTTAGCATCAGCCATGCTGACAGAAAACAGAATGAGATCTCTCAGACCATTAACAGATTGCAGTTTCATTTTCGAGGTGTTATAATTAACAAGAAATTCCTTGTACATTCACTTGTTAACTGGTGCAAGGAATTTCTTGTTAAGTATAACACCTCGAAAATGAAACTGCAATCTGTTAATCGTCTGAGAGATCTCATTCTCTTTTCTGTCAGCATGGCTGATGCTAACCTCCAGGAAAGTGAATCATTACGCCTTCTCGTGCTAATAACATGAAGTGGAAACATTATATTGAATTAATTGCTAGTTCTGCTACTAGGAAAGTTGATTCTCTTGTGGTGCTAGACAATTTATCACCTGTATCTATATATTTATAAGTCTGTTATTCGTCCATGCCTTGAATATTGCTGCCTCATTTGGTCTGGTGCATCTGCTACATATTTAGAGATCTTTGGTAAAATCCAAAGAATGATCTGCAATGTTATTGGTCAGCTTCTGCCTCAGTCACTTTCCCAAAACCGTAGTGTAGCATCCCTACTCCTTTTCTATAAATACTTCCATTCTAGTTGATTTGATGGAACTAGGCTGTATGAATATGACTGCAGTACTCGATTGGCTTCTAGGTCTCATCATTTTACATCGAAATGGCCAGAGGTAACCGTAAATTCTAACATATTCTTTTCTCGCACTTCTAACTCAAAATCTCACCCGGTTTCTTGCTTCCCAGTCAAGTTTGATCTTAAAAAAGATAAATGCAATGTCCACCGTTATCTTCTGTTTTCTTATTTTCTGTTCTTTTATTGTTCTCTCTCCTTAATAATATTTTCTTATATTCTTTCACACACAGTAACCATCTGCATCTTAGTGACTTTGTTGCCTTGCCTAGGGTGAAATGACTAAAAGAGATACCTATTGCCGTGTTCGATATTAGCTTAGCCTTTCATCCATAGCTTTATTGCCGAAATCACCAGAATTAATGATTTTTTTTTAGTTGCTTAGATTTAAAACTTTCAAAATGTCTTCTTTATTTTCTAGAACCTTTGCCGACAGATTTGTATTTCTTTTATTTAATCATCAAACGAAAGATAAGTTTTACGATTTTCCCTTCAGTGGTATTGTTACGCCCCCATGTTTCGTGGACTACGGAAATTATGTAGTTTAGATTCTACTAGTTTAAAACAAAAATTCATTAAAAAAAATCCGTAACATATAAAAGGCTTATTAAATAATTATTGAGAGTGGTTACTTAAATTCAATTTTTTTATGCTATTAAAGGAGTTTTTCATCTGCAAGTGCTTTTTCTTTCAAATGTTTGATAACTTTATTTGTATATAATTTTGTTTATTTTTAATCTAATCTCTCAAAAGTCATGAACTTCTTAAATACCAAGTCGTATGTAAAGTGTTCAGTCGTAACTTCTGAACTTTTTTCTGAAAAAACAAGAGGAAATGTTGTTCAATAGAGCTCTTCAATTATTACCAACTGCCACTTATCAAATTACCTGTTTCGTTTATCTTGAATGTTTGGGTCCAAATTGTTGCCTTCGCCAGAAACGAGAAAAGGAATATTTAATCGACACTAGAATCGAAAAATGACAAAATTTAAAATCCTATGTTTATAATTTATACTTCCTGCACGGCTTTGTTCAGTTAAAACTCTGAGTGGATTTGCCAAGTTAATTGATCGAGAAATGTCGACGTGTATTCTATTGGCTGAAGAAATTGGACGAAAAGTTTTGCTCTGATGGATTAGTTAAAAGTTAGAAGAAATCACAGATACTTTGAACTTTCTTTCTGTCTTTCTTTCTTCATTATCATATTGGCTGGTTTTACTTCTGCCCACTCTCCTCGTTAGAACGCACTGATTTGATACAAAGCCAATTTGCCCAGAGAAAAAATCAATTCCTATTTATTTTCACTTTTAGCTGATTTTCTAGTATAACGTAATTTATTTACTGAAATATATTTATTATTAAGGTATTGTAATTTTGGAGATTTCTAATTTCTGTTGCTAATTTTTAATTCAGCTTGAAAAAATGTAGATCAAAAATTGCGACGTAATCATATGATTGCTACGTTTGAACGTTTCTCGCTTACAATATTCTTACTTTTATATTAATTTGCCTTCGTGGAGTAACAGAAATCCTATAGACCTAATTTGCCACAATTATTGATTGACCATTTTTTAAAACATACACATCAACTTCCATTTGACGATAGCATTATTTAAATCTTGAAGTAGATATAAAGTGGAGCAGTGAATAAATTGGATAATGATGTGAGTATTTACGAGGTTCAAAGAATGGTATACATTTTTTTAAAACCAGTACAACCGAAGCAAGGCGATAATGCCACTAAGACGCAAGGGCTTATTGAGAATAAAAGAGAATCAGAGGACTTTAGAAGAAACTGGAAATCTAATTCTAAAAAGGAAACGGGGTAGACTTCTACTCCTGTTCAAAAGACAGGGGCAGAGTGTCAACTGGATGAGAGGCGAATCTATCTACTTTTATTGAGGAAAAATAAATAAAATTTCAGTGTTGAAAAGGAGGTGATAGAGGAATAACGTTGAAGTGGACTTTGAAGGAATTGGGAACACAATCCTAAACAGGAAATAAAGAATAGCCCTTTACTCCTTTTCAAAAAAACCGGGGAGGAGTGTGAACACATATACACATATATACATCTATCTACTCGTATTAAATAGGCAGAAATGTACGATTGATATTTATATGAAGAGATTGAATTAAATGTGAAGAGATATGAAAAGTATATTAACTGCTAGATAGAGACATATGGGTGATATATTACACAAACCTATATATATATATATATATATATATATATATATATATATATATTTATATATATATACATATATATATATATAGTGGCTAATACACAAACCTATATATATAGTGAGTAATGACATGGTAATCGAATGAAAAATTAGAAAAAGATGCCTCTTACGCAAAATAACTTAGATTAGGTCAAAAATGGAATATTGCTGCCTAACTTTTCAGTGTCGTTCTAGTTAATAAGAGTTTACACGGCCTTGTGTGGTAATAGTTGGCTTCCCATAAACGCTAGTATATCGCTAATTTCATGTCAGATGTTTAGATGAACTCTATTCTTTAGTTAAACCATTTTAGGCTTTTACAGTTAGTCACTTTCTCACAGACGTACTGTGGCTTCCCCCTGTTTTTTCTACAAATATATTCATAGCTAATGCTCTGATGAGCTACTTTCACAAGTACCCCAAATGCATGAATTTAAGCTTGCTACATTTTTTGATGTAATATCTTAAAATAACGTGTATATATTCGAGGATACCTGTTTACTGGGGCGGCTAGCAAATCCCTATTGCAGACGCTTGCTCAGGCGCATTTGTGTTTATTCAACACCCACAGACCCCACTTGTGGTTTATACTGCAACTACGCTGAGCAGACCTTAGTAACAGTTTCTGGCAGAGCGCGTGTTATCTAGCATGATCAACAATTTGAACAAGGCCAACATGCTCAAACCCTCGGCCACGATGACTTGTGACTTCGTGCTAGAATACCTATCGACGGAACCCAAGAGTTCCGTCTACGCAATTTAGCTCGGAAGGCTTGGGTCAACCCGTAGTTTGGCTTTCAGACACTTCCCACGCTGGGTTCGAAACCCACTCCAGTCCAGTAACATCAGGAAGTTTCCTTCCTGACAAATCGACCTTTGGTGAGATTCGAGAATGAATAAATATATATATATATATAAGATGACTGAAATGTACCTCCCTATTTTATGTATGATGGACTCTGACGTTTTGTGAAAATTATAGCTAAACAGGAGAGTCCATTACGCATAAAATAGGTATTTATTTTCAATAACTATATATAGTAATTAGGAGGATTTCATAATTATATTAATTAATTCATCGAGTCTGACAGAAACCTCACAAAGTACTGGACGGCAGTTTCGTCCTATATTTGGGACTCATCAGCAGAATCGAAACCCCGACATGTAGGTTGGCAAGCGGACACCATACCAACTGCTCCACCGGGCCTCGGTGACAAAGAGATTGCAAATCAGACTCAATGTAGCGACGCTCACTCCCATATTCCGTGGTGGAACTCAAGTGAGATTCTCTCTAACCATAGCGACGATAAATTACTATCTGTGTTTATCATCGCTTGAACCGGCTTCTAATGCTCCAGTTGGAGCGGCTTGGTGAGAGTAGTCGTGGCTCAAGGGGGGTCAGTCCTATGGTTAGAGAGAATCTCAGTTGAGTTCCACCACGGAATATGGGAGTGAGCGGCGCTACATTGAGTCTGATTTGCAATCTCTGATGTGGATGCGCACTGCTGATGAATCCCAAATATAGGACGAAACGGCCGTCCAGTGCTTTCTGGGGTTTCTATCAGACTCGATGAATCAATTAATATATATATATATATATATATATATATATATATATATATATATATATATATATATATATATATATATTCGTTTATCAGATATTAAATTACATGATTAACCATCCTCCATAATTGCTCTTCAGTTAGCGTGATGTACATTTATGAGCGTTCTTAAATTTTAAATTCTGAAAAACTAATATTTTCCTCACGCTTCTAAATATTTTTCGGAATTAAAGTCGTTACATTTACTTTGATAAAATCGATTAGAGGACGAAACGCGTAGGCTAAGGAAAGTTTTCCTTTTTTCTTTATTCATACAAACACAAACACGAATATATATATATAGTTAGATACACCTAACGAGCCAGACAAACCTACCTAGGTTTCACCTAAAGTTCGGATTTCCCTGACGATCCGTTTAGGTGTAACCTAGGTAGGTTTGTCTGGCTCACTAGGTGTATCTAGGTATGCTCTACGGTTGTATTGAGCTCTTTTGTTGTTAGTTAGTTGTTTACTCGTATCGGGGTTTTTTCTTTGGGCTTCAGACCTGCATCTGTGCGATTTTTTTCGGCAGTAGTTCATGTTTGTAGCTCTTTCTTTTTTTAAAACGTTTTTTCCCTCGAGATTGATTTGATTATTGGCAAATCAAAAATTCGAGGGTTTTTCGAAACGAGTCTATTTATCTATATTTGTATGTATGTATGTATGTATGTATGTATGTATGTATGTATATATATATATATATATATATATATATATATATATATATATGTATCATGCTCAACGCAATCGTTACACACCTGTCGATTGCGTGACTGAAACAGACTGTCGTCACTGTATGTTGTATTCAATGTCCACTTTTTATATTTACATACGATCTATCTCTGATATCGAACACTTTAACCCATACACATAGCATACCTTAAAATTATATTTTATGACACACATGCGTATATATATATTAGGTTGGTGCAAAAATTATGACGTAATAATGTCGTTTTTTGACGTATTTTTTAACGTCAAAAAGCGACATTATTACGTCATTATTTTTGCACCAATCTAATATATATATATATATATATATATATATATATATATATATATATATATATAATTTGGTGTATTAAACAATTCATTATAAGTAGGTGGAAAATTAAAAATAAGTAATTCCTGATAAATGTCTCTGACATTTTTTTTTAAAAAAGTGGATTCCCGAACATATATTTACCAATTGAAAATGTAGGAATCACCTTTTCATACTAATTCTTAATGAAAATTATACAAGGGAAATATAAACATTTAAAAAATGAAATTGTTTTGAAACCTTTTTGTGGTTTTAATTGAGTTGCCTTTTTGCGAATAAAATTCCTAAAAGTTTTTAATTTTGGCATTCAGTAGATTTTTTTAAATTACCAGAAATAAGAAAAAAGTTGTCATTAGTGTTAAACTTCTATTAATATTTTCTTTTAATGAAGTCTCCTATAAACAATATAATATCTTTAGGGTTTTAGAGCTTGCATATTATCAGATGTTTGCCAGAACATTTCCAGATTTTGAACAATTGTGGCCCGGATCAAAGTTATACCAACATTTAATGGAGGTAATTTTTTTTCAATATGAATATTTTTAGTAACATTTTATACCAATTAATAAAAATCTTTTTGTTTTTTTATTTTTTTGATATTCGTGATCTGGAGTATTTAATTAAAAAAAAAACCCAAAAAGCAATTGGTCTCTAAAGTGCCTATCGTACGATTCCAACGAAAAAGGTTATATATTTTTCCTATTTAAGACGATTGATAAGACTACAATTCAACATATTTAACAAGGTTTAAAGAGAACAAAAATTATTCTTAAAAATTTATTTTATAGTCAATATAATCATTTTTATAGAAGAGTTTTTAACTTTATGTGACAAAATTCTTAATGATATTGTTAGTGAGTTTTGCTATTTAAATTAGTTCAACTATAATACAGGAATGAATTGTTTTCTTCGCTTAAATTTTTACAGTATATTTAAAGAACTGTTATAAAATGTTAAATTTATAGAATTTAATTATGATCTTGACTTTTTGTGCTAAAATTCTTAATAGATAACACTTTTCATTAATTTAGAATGTGGAAAAATTAACATTTTTGTCTTTATATTTATGAAAGATGTTAAAATTCAAATTCAATATATTTAAAAAAAATACCTTTCAGAAAGAAAAAACATAAATTATTCATAAAACTCAATTAATATAAAATTCAATATATTCATTATTATGAAAAACAATATAATCGAGAAAAATTAATTTTGTGATAAAATTCATAATGACATTTTTTGTCAATTTTGCATAAATTTATTTTTTTTCAATTAAGTTAAAATACTTGAAGTTCAAATAAAAGAACCTTATACTTAATTGAATGTCTTAAATAATAAGTGTCAAATAATTTTTATTTAGGTTATTACGTTCGCCCCCATATTTGGATCCTATTCTCATAGTTGCTAGGCCTTTTATAAATATTTCCTTGGTATAACTGTACATTATATTGATAAGAATGAAGATAAAGAATTAGGCAAATAGGCTTCGTAGTATCTTGAACAACAGGTGTAAGGTTTCAAGTCCATTTTATTGCAATGAAACACACGGTAAGTGTCATTAAACGTGATGAAGTTTTCCTGCAGTCTGCTTAGAATTACTTTAATGCATTCTTGTTTTAATCCAACATTATTTCTTAATATGATAAACATTATTTCGAAAAATAGCGTTTATCATAATAGGAAGTATTCGTTTGACTGTATAAATGCAACTCTAAAAAAACATAATACTTTATGTTGGAAAAACTTTAGGGGAATTCTGATAAATTTCTTACTATCTTTAAAGACATGTCAACCCAACTTTTATAAAATCCATACTTAAAGAATCTAAAATATGTCTACCTACTACTACTACTATTACAAGAAGTGTTACTTAAAAACGTCTCCAAATCAAGATGTGTCAAACTACCGCACATAAAAAAGGCTTCTGGATGCAGACAGAGAAAAGAATATTGTTATCATCCGAATCGTGCATAGACAAATTACAATCGTGATACACTTTCCTGCACATATTTGCATACGAACATTGCTTTACTCGCCAATAAGCACGTGAAGTCTGTTTAATAAATGAAAAACAAATAATACAAAAGCAGAAAATACTATATCTCATTCTCTGATGAATATTTAATAAAAGTGATCCTATTTGTGGATCAATTGGCTAATTCGTTTTTTAACGGCTTATCAAACCTTTGCAGGTTATTCAAAGCCATACAAATATGTGTAGATCGTAAGAATCTTTTTTATATAGTACTGATTTAGAGATACAAGTTTTACTAATTAACCCATAGCTTGGAAAGTAGAGGTGGATTCACACCTTTCTCAAGGCCTATTGGCGCGTAAGTGAATATAACGAACCCAAAGGGAATTGGAGCTCAGCTCTCCGATTAACGATTTCGAGCCGTTGTCTATTTCACCATCCGCACATCAAATCTTACAGCATCTGGTATTCTCAAGTGGTCACCTATCTAGGGTATTGATAAGATTTGACATTGCTTAACTTCGTCGATCATACGGAAACATCGGATTTGTTCCAAATCCTATAATACCTGTGTATTTAAAATGTTTTCCTCATCATTCTCGAAAAGTTGTGTACCAAATGTAAAATGCTTTAGTTAAAACTTTTCTAAAAAGTTTCTTTTCTATGTCCTTCCCCTGGGTCTTCTATATTTTATTCTTGCCAATTTCTCGCTTGGTAAATACTGAAATGTTACTTTGTATTTTCGCCGTGAATTCTTCTGTAGACTTTCACCCGCATCACCTTTGTTGTATGACAACATTGATTTTTGATCTTTGTAAAAATGCTTTTGTATGCGAATTCTGCTACAGATTTAGTCTATTCTAAAAATGTTACAGTTGCATTTCATTTGAATATGAGTGAATTAATCTCGGCTCAGTCTTTTTCTGTTATTAAATAATCTCGTTAATTTCCCATATATCTAAAGTTTCTTCATTATCCTTTTGATGGAACCCCTTTCCCTGCTTCTTTGAGTCAATTAATCGGACAAACATGAAAAAATAAAAAATAAAAAAAATCTCAGACTTTTAAAATAAACCATTTAAAATTGACTTTTGGTTGTTTTCCAATCACTAATATTCAACCCAATCACGACAAGCACAGCTATATGGACGATTATGAAAAAGATATACGTAGACAAAAAAAAAATACATATATATATATATATATATATATATATATATATATGTATATATATATATGAACACTGATTGTTAGAAAGTTACAAAATGGCAGGAACAGGGGTATAGAAGTGTTAAAGATACAAACCAAACGAATGAATGAATTGTTTTTTTTTTCACTTTTTATCAATCTTTTGTAGGATATTTAAAAGCAAAAAACTATTTTTAGATTGTAAGATTATTTTGGGAATAATAATGATGTACATATACAAGTCATACTCCGTAGATGATGGGGAGGGTGTATTAGCGGATTTATATTTTTTCAAGACTATTTTCACGTAAAGTGAATATAGAGAACACTATCGTAATTGGAACTCGGCACACCGATTTCTAATTCCGAGGCATTATCCATTACACTATCCGTACACCCAAAATTACAGAACCTGTCATTCCCAAGTGATCTTCATACTGATCAGATTCGTCGTTACTTCGGTGGTTGTACATGAACACGTGTTTCAACGTGATACGGCTATAGATATATAGAGAGGGTGGACATTGTATAAAGAGAATATATATATATATATATATATATATATATATATATATATATATATATATATATATATATATATATATATATATATATATATATATATATATATTCAACGGATGAGGGTGAAGCAACTCTTAGGAGCCGACTGTCAGACACCTGCACATAATTTTGTGCAGAACCAACCCCACATTTAAAGAGCCAAATAGAGAGATCTAGTGCACCACGTGCCACAGGGTCCCCAGAGTTTTCCTTCTACTATACCAGTTTCCATCCAAGGCTATAGAACCCAGTCTGTCCTGCTATTTATCCATAGCTGGGGAAGAAGAAGAGGATTCATACCTTTCCTAAGAGTATTAGCACGAAAGTGAATGTAATGGATTCGACTAGAATTCGAACTCGGCTCTCCGAATCCTCAATTCGAGTCGTTACATTACTCCACCGTTACATTACTCCACACATCTCTCTCTCTCTCTTTCTCTCTCTCTCTCTCTCTCTCTCTATATATATATATATATATATATATATATATATATATATATATATATATATATATATATATATATATCTATATATATATATATATATATATGGAAGAAGTTTAGATGAAGAAAGGCGTAGCTAGAGAGAAAGAGAGAGGGAGAGAGAGAAAGATGGCGATGACAAAATGTTAGGGAAAGAGAGCTATGAGCTCATAAAATGTTTATTAAGACTGGCGTTTCGTGAGTCAAAGTCAACAGCTGCGGTTGTCGTGATCTATTTGATATTGGTAGAACACCGTGTGCTGGGAGTAGGCGATATTTAGTGTACATCTCATTCACAACGCATGCGATTATATCAAACGAGATGGATACTGTTCAAGGTAATCATTAAGGCGAGTTGAATACAGCACAAAGGCAAATGTGCGCAAAAGTGCAAGGTGTGATAGTCTTTCAGCTAGGTAGTGATGGGGCTCCATATATATTTACTTGTACTGTCTCTATTGATATTGTAATTAAAAGACAAGAGGCATGAAAGCTCATTAGAACATATTTAGATCCAGTTCCTGCACTTTCCCACCATTAAGAGGAACCCCCCTTTGATTGATCATGTCTTTAGGTTTTAGCATTTCGCACCCGACTTGGCCAATTGCTGGGTGATGAGGCTATTTCACAGAGTTCTGCTGCATCGGTTGTCAACCAAGCCATTAAAGCCAGTCAGTTCTGCTATGTTTCTTAACATTCCTTCATAATTAGTTCTGTTTAATCTTAACATTCCGTCATACTTAACCACGTTTCTTTTTAACATTCCTTCATACTTAGCCATATTTCTTCAAACATTCCTTCGTACTTAGCCATGATTCTTCTTAGCATTCCTTGATACTTACCTATGTTTCTTCTTAACATTCCTTCATAATTAGATATGTTTAATCTTAACATTCCTTCATACTTAGCCATGTTTCTTCTTAACATTCCTTCATACTTACCTATGTTTCTTCTTAACATTCCTTCATAATTAGATATGTTTAATCTTATCATTCCTTCATATTTAGCCATATTTCTTTTCAACATATCCTTGAAAATATAAACATATAATTAGACATGTTTCTTCTTAACATTCCTTCATAGCTAGCAATGTTTCTTCTTAACATGTCTTCATACTTAGCCATGTTTCTTCTTAACATTCCTATATAATTAGATATGTTTCTTCTTAACATTCCTTGATACTTACCTATGTTTCTTCTTAACATTCCTTCATAATTAGATATGCTTAATCTTAACATTCCTTCATACTTAGCCATGTTTCTTTTTAACATTCCTTCATACTTAGCCATGTTTCTTCTTAACATTCCTTCATAATTAGATATGTTTAATCTTAACATTCCTTCATACTTAGCCATGTTTCTTCTTAACATTCCTTCATAATTAGATATGTTTAATCTTAACATTCCTTCATACTTAGCGATGTTTCTTCGTAACATTCCTTTATAATAAGATATCTTTCTTCTTAACATTCCTTCATACTTTCCCACGTTTCTTCTTAACATTCCTTCATAATTATATATGTTTCATCTTAACATTCTTTTATACTAAGCCATGTTTCTTCTTAACATTCCTTTATAATTAGATATGTTTATTCTTAACATTCCTTCATACTTAGCCATGTTTAATATTAACATTGCTTCATACTTAGCCATGTTTCTTCTTAACATTCTGTCATACTTAGACATGTTTCTTCTTAACATTTCTTCATAATTAGATATGTTTAATCTTAACATTCCTTCATACTTAGCCATGTTTCTTCTTAACATTCCTTTATAATTAGATATGTTTAATCTTATCATTCCTTCATATTTAGCCATGTTTCTTTTTAACATATCCTTCAGACTTAGCCATGTTTCTTCTTAACATTCCTTCATACCTAACCATGTTTCTTCTTAACATTCCTATATAATTAGATATGTTTCTTCTTAACATTCCTTGATACTTGCCTATGTTTCTTCTTAACATTCCTTCATAATTAGATATATTCAATCTTAACATTCCTTCATACTTAGCCATGTTTCTTCTCAACATTCCTTTATAATTGGATATGTTTCTTCTTAACATTTCTTCATACTTTCCCACGTTTCTTCTTAACATTCCTTCATAATTAGATATGTTTAATCTTAACATTCCTTCATACTTAGCCATGTTTCTTTAACATTCCTTCATTCTTACCTATGTTTCTTTTTAACATTCCTTCATACTTAGCTATGTCTAATCTTAACATTCCTACATATTTACCTATGGTTCTTCTTAACATTCCTACCTATATTCTTTTATACTTAGCTATTTTTCTTCTTCTATGCATCGCGTCTCTTTCATGGCTCTCCACACTTTCGTGTTCTTTGTAGCTCTTTTTGCCTTTTTCTTATCTAGGTAGCTTATACAATATTTTCCTCAGATTTTATTGCTTTCAATCAGTCTTATGAGTGTCACATTCTCCAAGCTTTCTATGTCATAGAAATTTCATGTTAAGTATAAGTGTCCATTTTGTTTTCATTTTCTTTTAGACATCGTCGTTGCTCACATGTTCAGTCCATGGTATTCTCAGCATCATTATGTATGACCACATTTCTGTCTTCACGTCTCTTCTTCATCTGCGAGGAAATAGAGGAGGACTGTTATTACATAACAGTTCAGTACTCTTTTCTTTGTTTTTTTTAATTTTTTTATTTCATCATACTTTGGTTAGTTTTTGAAAAGTATCTTTTCACTATCCCAATGCACCTTCAGATTTAAGTTTTCTTAAACAACTCCACAGATATTTGAATTGTACATTTTTGATTTTGGTATCTCCAATTAATGTTCAGTTGAGTGATTTCATTTAGCGGCATATAAACACGTCAATGTATTATTTAATTCCGAAAATCTAAATATCTTCAAGGCAACTATATGCCTTCAATCACAGATAAAATAAATTGTTGATTATATTGCTATAAAATGCGTTGTTTGTAATTCTCCTATAAATTTGTATTGTTGGTAATTTTATATAAAAATGTATTGCTGGTATTTTTACCATAAAAAATGTATTTTTATACCTTCATAACGCTTTTTGCTTTTCCCACGTAGTTGGGACCCTAGCAGGTACTAACGCCCTGGGTCAGGGTGCACCTTGGAACAACAGCAATCAAGAGGTCGTTCGAGGCTTTTCAAAACTTCCAAACTCCGATTAGAGGCCTTGCTGCCAGATGTAGTTTATCATCATACCCAGAACTTTTATGCTGACAACCAGGTATTCTGCCTTCGGTCATTTGATGTTTAGTCCTTTCTTCTCGCTTTCCTTCACCTTTTGTAGGAATATTGTAGTTTCTTTTCTGTGTTGAGTCAGCATTTAAAGACATATTTTATTCCAAGATTCAAATCTTTGTTACTAATTGTTTATAAGCAGATATCTCAATTATTGGATAGCTATCTAATAACAAATTATAATCTTAGCTTTGTATAGCATACATTCAAATAGAATAAGCATATATCTCATTTATTGGATAGCTATCTAATAACAATTTATAATCTTAGCTTTGTATAGCATACATTCAAATAGAATAAGCAGATATCTCATTTATTGGATAGCTATCTAATAACAATTTATAATATTAGCATTGTATAGCATATGTTCAAATAGAATAAGCAGATATCTCATTTATTGGATAGCTATCTAATTTATAATCTTAGCTTTGTATAGCATACATTCAAATAGAATAAGCAGAAATCTCATTTATTGGGTAGCTATCTAATAGCAATTTATAATCTTAACTTTGTATAGCATACGTTCAAATAGAATAAGCAGATATCTCATTTATTGCGTAGCTATCTAATAACAATTTATAATATTTGCATTGTATAGCATACGTTGAAACAGAAAAAATGGAAATCGAGGAAGGACAATATTATTAAACCAATCTTTCGTAAGTTTCATTATCTGCTTCCTTCTCTTTAAAATCAGTATTCCTAGATTTCATTTTGTTTTAACAAAGACCTTTAATTCTCTAGCTAGCATGCCCATCCTTGCTTTTTATTCCTTCGATGTTTTCTGCAAGTATTATATTCGCCAAGTCTTCTATTTTTCATTATGTGTATCTGATTGTAAGCCACAATTTCTCTTCATTTCTTATTTTCCTTTCATTTTTTCTCGTTTTCCATATTTTCTGTCCGCAGCATTTTCACTATTCTTCGTAGAATCTTGGATGCTTCAGATATCTTTTTATTTGTAAAGATAACAGTCAAGTATTCAGTGCTATATAAGAAGATAAAAGATAACACGCCAGTGCTCTTTAACAGGGATATGCTGATTGTGTAGTGGCTATCGATGCGCATAGTGAAATAGGTGTGCTGGGTTCAATTCCCGCTCGATTCTGTTTCATTCACTTCGCGCTAATGTTTTTAGAAAAAATATGAATCCTCCAGGTATGGATTAAAGAGCAAATCAGACTGGTCTCTTATATTGATATGGTAAACAGGCTAGGAGAAAGCAAACATTGAATTTATAAGCAACCGGAATAGGAATGGGTTCCGTCAGGCTGAACACACTACTCCTGCTATAGCTGCAGTACATGTGTTGATCCATGAGCTAAAAAGGTTATGTGAGTCCTTCATCGATTTTCTTTTTCGATCTCTAATATTGCTGGCAAATGTGAAACTCCTTTAAGAGTAATACTGACTTCTATAGAGTAATAGGTTAAGCTTAGATTAATCGGGTATCAGGCCTCACTACTATGGCATTCAGCGATGATCGAGGTCAATAAACTTTGCCACCTCTCTTGAAACATTTCCCATATATTTATGATTGTTTGATCCCTTTTTCACGGTTTATCAACCTTTTTCAGGTTATTTAAAGCCAGAAAATATTTTAGAATGTAAAAATTTAATTTATTTATTTTGGATATAATAGTGATTTTGTGACTTACTAACTGACCCATAGCTGGGGGAGATGAGGTAGATTCATACCTTTCCCAAGGGTATTTGCGCGTAATATAACGAACGAGACTGGAATTAGAACACTGCATTCCATTTAACAATTTCGAGCCATTATCCATTACAACATATACGCAGCCAAGCTTTTGGCGGTCCTAGCCAGGCTTGACGTTGCTTAACTTTAGTGATCAATGTGATATGGCAGTAAGCCCCGATATATTTAAATTATGTTACTGGTTTTATTTGGTATCTCCAATTTGTAATTTGCATATTGAGCTGTTCCTTTTTTTGACAACCGTGCATTTTAATTTCTTACAATTGATGTTTAGTCCTTTTTCTTTCCTGGTGTTTCATTGCTGTGTGTGTTATCAACTCAGAATCATCTGCATATCTAATGTTGTTGCTGCCAATAATGTATGCTGTTCTGGCTTTTAATTATCCCAGGATTACTTCACCGTAATTTTTAAATAAGTCTGGTGAGACGACACATCCTTGTCTTACGCCGAATTTGTAAGGAATACAATAGCGAATCAGGCGAAATCAGGACAGGAGCAAATTATCAAGAAAAATTAAATTTATCCAAAACAAAATATCTACATAGGTTAAAAATAAAAGGTAAAAATGTCTAATTAGGAAATTGGAATTTTTAATTCTCTTCAATAATTATAATCACAATTTATTGAACGTCGTAATTTATTTTTAAAGAAAATATTCAGTAATTTTAGTTATGTCTTTCTGGCAAAACTAAAAAAAGAGTTAAATGTATTAAAATAGTTATAGACGTTTTAAAAAGCAAATATCACGAAAAGCTATTAAATGAGAGTTCCTTGACTGACATCGTTCCGTGCTGCACTGCGAATTCTTCAGCATGAAATGTCATATAAAGAATGATATATACTCATATATATGATCCAAAGCTCAAGAGCATGTACACAGAACGTTGCAGAGTGGCTAGAACGTTCGTTTTCTGATAAGACTCGTGTTCGAATATCACCATCGTCAATTTGTCAAGAAAGTAACTTCTGGGAAGGTGATCGCAGCGTGCAGCAACTTTGGAAAGCACCTGAAAACTATACCACGAATTGACTCAAGCCTTGTGAGTTAAACTGTATATACATAACTATTTTGTTTCTGCTAGTCATCGTGACCGAGGGTTTGATCATACTGGTATTCGTTTGGACCGCTGATTACACTAAACGATGCGCTCTCCTAGAAACTGTAACTAAGGTCCGCTCAGAATGGTTGCAGTATAAACCACAGGTGGGATCTGTGGGTGTTAAAGACCCACAAATCTGCCTGAGCAAGCATCTGCAACAGGGATTGGCTAACCACTCTGTTAGACAGGGATGGGTAAATGGTCAGATCCTTTAACCTTCCAGATCATATGTGACGCTTTCACTCATGCTGTATCTTTACAAGTGTCAGAGCAGACCAAAAATGGAGTATTGCTGCCATATTTAGGTTGGAAATACCTACATTCAAAAGCTTTTACGAGTCCTTGTCAGAGATTATTTATTTTCCGCCCTACAAACCTTTTGGTGGACAGATAGTTGCGTGCCTGAACATTTGCGTGTCGAATCCTTGCGTACCAGACAATTGCGTCCCTGAACATTTGCAACCCTATGCAAATGCGTCCCTCGATATTTTTTGGAAGCTATCAATTTTTAAAAAGTTTTTTAATATACACATTTGCACACCAATACCTTTAATTACTGTAAACAAGCAGAAAGGTACCGTAAATAAAAAAGAGAGAAATATTTCGTTTGCCAAACAGGACAAAATAAAGCTAGCAGTTTCAGTTCACTCCAGTTGTGCGTACCATAAACATCTAATAAATTCTGGATTTTATAGATCATACTTTTATTTGGAACCCATGGTTAAGTTTCGAAAATCAAATACTGGTGGTAAAATATTTGTGAACTAAGTAAAGTACAGCTAGTACTATCAGAAGAAAAACGTCGATGAAACAAAAACATACTGGCGATGTGTAGAGAGATGTTGCAATACAGTTAATCTGTCACTGCATTTGAAACAAAAATAACATTTTAATTTTTTTATTTTATTCCTTTAAAAAAAATTATGATTAGTACTTATGCTTTTTTTCAAAATTTATGGTAATTGACTTTAAAATCTTGAAAAAAATTATCAAAGGTAAGTAATTATCTAGGAACGCATTTGTTTGGGGTCGCAAGTATTCAGGGACGCAATTGTCTGATACGCAATTGTCGGGAGCGCAAATATCCTGTACACAACTGTCCTGGAACGAACATTTTTCCACACGAAACGTTTCTGGCTACGCTATCGCTAGTTGGAGAGAACATTTTCTGATGAGCTACATTCCTTATTTCGACCAGTTCAAATCTACATAGCTAAGATGCACCATGCCATGTGTACATGGTGAAATCAACCTCATTCCCTTCGCATGAAATTGGTAAGAAGGAAGTTCCAATCAGAGAGCTTTTTACCCTTCAACCTATAATCCTCTGAAGCCGAGTGTGCTATAAACTTAACTACTTTAAATGTACATTAATGTACGTTCAACAACTTCAACCAGTAACACTCTACCTTGAGTGGTTCTTGGGTCTTGTTTTCAATGAAAGAAAAGTAAACATTATGACAAATTTCAGAAAATAGAATTGGCGAATAACGACTGTGGTATCGACTGTTTTAAATCTACCTTCTCACCCCCTGATCATACGATCAATAACCAATCATATATAGAAAGATCATATTACGAGTATGTGGGAGGTGATTTAAAGAGACGTTAGTGAAATGTGACTCTAATACACAAGAACAACATATATGTTGATAAATAAATGTAAAATGGAACCAACAGAAGACAAGGCAGAGAGTTAATCTAATTCACAACAGTATTAATGTTTAATAAAACTATAACTTACTAAATATCGCGCTTCGATGTGGCGTCATAAATATTTGCGAAATTAATTCTAATAAGACAAATATATGGACCTCATTACAATATCAATGGCTAATAAGTTTACAAGCCCAGAGATTACACGTTAACATTTAGTTTTAAATATTCACTGATAATATCTAAGTATGCTAAAATGTTACAAATTCATCTATATTATTAAAATACGAGCCGAATTACTGCCTTGTCACACATTTTTTGTAAGAAAATATAGATTGATTTTAAATCATTGTTATAATTTGTGGAGAACAATAATGCATTTGAATATTAACAATGATTTTGCCGATGTGACCTCCATCTTCTGGCTTTCTTCTTCTATATTTTGGATAGGAGTCATTCCCTTGTTCAAATTTAAATTTAATTTAAATCAGAGGAAAAAATAGTGGGAGTGGGGTTGTGCAAAAACAGGTTGATCTGATCCCTTTGATATTGATTTGATCCAATACTTGATTGAATGAATTGATGAGCAGATTTCAACATTGATATGAAAATTGAATTGTTGTAACAAATAAATATTGTAAGGCACTATTGGTGATTTCTTGCACAACTTGACATCCATATTGTCTCATTTTGATCTTGCCGATGTGAGCTAAATCTTCTGGATTTCTCCTATATTTTGGATAGGAGTTATTTCCTTGTTCAAATTTGAAACTAATTTTAAATCAAAGAGAAAAAAAATTCAGTGTGGGGTTTGTGCACCCCAAGTTCGCTTTTGATCAAAATGTTCTTGCCGTTGTGACATCCATTTTCTGGCATTCCCCTTCAATATTTTGGATAGGAGCCATTCCCTTGTTCAAATTTAAATTTAATTCAAATCAAAGGGAAAAATATTTTGAATGGGGGGTTGCGTCCCCGGGGACCCCCTTTTATCAAAATGAAATATACAAGTGGACTCGGAGTCATTCCATTGTTCAAATGTAAATTTAATTTATATCAAAGGGAAAAATACAGTAAAAATATACTTAAACAAGTACCCCGGGTAATGTAGCTTCAGAATATATGTTGTTATGGAGGTCTATCTCCATAACCCTAGGAGTAGTTCGGTAACAAACAGACAGAAAGAGGCTACAATATATATATATATATATATATATATATATATATATATATATATATACTAGCAGCATGGTCCAATGTTGCCCGTGCTTGATTAAAAAATCGTACGACTCATACAGCAATCGCTATCACATGACTTAAAATATTTTTGCCCTTCCTTGCCTTTAAAGGAGTACCCTTTGCCGTGCTGATGTTGCTACATGCCTTACCTCTTGTCTATCTCACACTGCGAATTTTTTGTAATCTCTATACTAAACATTAAATCTGTTATGAAAAAAGAACTAAACAAAATGAGCACAAAACGATCAGCTTTAAAAAAAGGACTCGTAACCGGAAAAACCGAATGAAAAAGAATGTTAACAACAAATACTTTTTCACACCCAACCCAGTTCTGCAGAACCAGAATCAACGTTGAGATTAAGCAAGCGAATGGGCCAATTGGACTAAAGTGCCATGCAGATTTAAATTTTCCCACTTGTGACGAATGCAGCTATCGATATTTTTTGCATGCTAGCATGACATTTCGTATCAGTCAGCTGTTGGCTCTCACGTTGGCCAATAGAATCTTCCTGCCTATTCGTGGCAGCCAGCTATAAGGTCTCACTCTGGCCAGTAGAAAATGGCTGCAAACTATATGAAAACTGCCGTAGAAGCATGAAAAAATGTATTATTTCCACTATCGATGGGAGTTGGGAAATGCAAAGTCTGTCTTGGCCTTCTCGCTAACTTGGAGCATGTGCATGTAAATTTTGGTGCAAATCCGTCGAAAATTGCGACCGTGCATTCCCTACGCGCGCGCGCGAACACACACACATCCTGTCTCATATATATATATATATATATATAAATATATATATATATATATATATATCTCATTGGACAATAAAACTTGTCAAACACTGCTTTGACGTGACATTTTAAATATTTTCTAGACATAATAAATATTTGAATTAGGTAGATGTCAGTTCTTTTGTAATAGTTTCTTTTCTCGTACTTCTCGCCTGCGTAACTCTCTTTCGTTTCTCGCTTCCCTGTCACCTACAATCCTCAAAAATTTATATGCAACGTCAATCACAATCTTCTGCGTTTCTGAAAACTGTTCTTTTATTGTTCTTTTTTCTCACTAAAAACTTCTCATTCTCTTTCACGACCAGTAACCTACTGCGTCTTAGTCGCATTATCACCTTGCGTGGGGTGAAATGATTAAAAAAGAAAAAATACAAGAGAATGTTAAAAATGCATACAAATCATTGCACTATCAATAATTTAAAATACTTGCAATTTCAGTCTGGGGTGTCATCGTATTTAAAAATATTGCGTAGCATGACAGAAGATTAAAAATTTATCTAAAAACACTTTCCAATAAGAATAACTTGCTAAGTATTGGAACTTGAAATAGAAACATTAGATTTACTAAACGTAGCATACGAAGACAAGATTACAAATGTATGTAACTCATAGTATCAATGATCATTAAAATGAACGCGCGAAATGGTGTTCCCCGAAATGGCGTCTTAATTATTTACTAAACGCTGCATCGTACCACGCAAGATTACTAACGCATCTCAGTGTAGATTTTATGGTCAGTAAGATTGATTATCTGTTGCTCTTCCATATGACCTCTGAAATATTTGCTAAATTTTGCTTAGTACGGCACAAGGTGGTTACTTGGTAACTATTATTTACTAATCATGCATGGCGTCCAGCAAATTCAGGAATTAAAAATATTATATAAAACCGTTTCCTTAGACCAATGATTGCAAATAGCTTTACCTGAATGACTTCTCAAAGTCTTAAAAAAGACAATACTTCATCAGAATGGCACTACCAAATTTCAAAGAGCTTTACCAATTAAATAACAATCAAAAACCACATTACTTGAAAACTTCCAACAACGGCAACAATTAAAATGTATAGCACATGTCTTTACAATAAAAAATAATGATATCATGATGTAGACTTTTCACACTATATTATATAAAAAGTCTAGGAGCAAACTTCCATTGATTATAGAAAGTGCGATGAATTGGAAAGATTATATTAAATCAATTGCTAAGTCTGCTGCTAGGAAATTCAGTTCATTATGTTATGCTAGACAATTTCTATCATCAGAATCTATCTTGCACATTTATAAGTTTATTATTTGTTCATATACTCAATATTGTTGCGTCATCTGGTCTAGTGGTTCTGTTTTATAATCAAGAGATTCTTGACAAAATCCAAAGAAGAATCTGCTACATTATCTGTTATGAGCTGGCATTACACTTCACATCAAAGATTGCAAATGCATTCCCGTGAATGAATCCTTCACGTCATAAAGAAGACAATACTTTATTAGAATGGCGCTACAAAATAAAAAAAAAACTTTACCAAATAAAAACCCCATCACTTGGTTAAGGAAGAAATATTTATTCTCTAATATATTTCCATCGTACATGGACATTTTTATATTCGTGACTTAATGACACCATACTTCACAGACGGAATGGAATGATTGAAAGGAAAAGGAGTAACAAACATGATTTTATGCAACTAAGATAGACACAAAAACTATATCTACATATATACACATGTGTCCCACGCAGAGAGAAATATATCATATATCTACACAGCAAAGCTGAGTTTAAGGAGAAAAAAAAGGAAAGACCTGACCTATAATATGGAGATACACTTGTGTCTGGAGAAGCCCTTTTTAGTACCCCTGTTTCAAACGGGTCGGATCCATCTATATTCCAATCGATCACATATCCAGGATTAAGAAACGTCGAGTATTGTTTTCCGAAATTCAGGACTGCAAGTTGGATTATTTTTGTGTATGTGGGAAAGATATATTCACAAAGGGAAAGGGCACTATGGATTTGTAACATGTGGGGGGAAATTTAGCCACTGACCAGGCCAGGGTAGAGTCGAACTACTGTAAACAAACTTAAATTTGACTGCTGCTAACTTCACTGTAGCAAGTGACGTCAGTAAGCGACTGTCATATAACCCATTTGACTTATCTCCAACAAAGGGAGATAATCGTCTTTTGTATCCTTACACCTTGAAAACGTTCAACAGCAACAACAATGAAAATGGGTAGCATATTTAACTAGAAGAAAGAAATAATATACTCATGTTGACTTTCCACACTACCTTAAACAAAAGGTTAGGAAAGAAACTCTCATAAATATAAGAAAGAGCGATAACATCGAACAGTGAAAAAAGGCTTTGGGTAAAAGATTTTATATATTGCTTACGGCTACATAGCGTTGAAACACCGTTTACTGTACGATTACCGAAGTTAAATAACAACGAACCTTGTCAGTATTTAGATGGCTTACATCTTAGGAATACTAGGAATTGTAAGCTTGGATGTGCGGGTGGTGTAATAATGACTCGGAATTGTTAATCGGAGAGCCGAGATCCAATTCCCGTGGAATATACGCGCAAATACTGATGGGAAAGGAAGGAATTCACTTCTTCTCCCCCATCTCTGGGTTAATTAGTAAGACCTGTATTACTAAATCATTATTATTTAAGGAAATTTTACAATCTAGATATATTTTTTGCATTAAATAACCCTCAAATCAATCAATTTATATTCATAATATATTTGCTCAAATTCATATTCCGACATAAGATCACAAGTACTTCTCACTTGAGCATTATTAATCCTTAAGACTAAATTTGTAACTATTTCTTCTCGACGTAGTGTCTAATCTATATTAGTTAATCATAGCATAGGTGGATACACGGTGAACTCACTACATTATGAAGGATCAATAAAACTTTTCTAATCGTCTCCCGTCAGTGAATCTTGGTAGATATTTTCGAAGTTTAATTTCTATTATAAGTATGTAAAAACCAGTGAATATAGCAACGCTATAGATATATATATATCAAAAACGTATGAATTTCTTTTCATTTTTCATTTCAACCTTTGGAAGTAAAGTCTGATGATCCAGAGCCCTGTTAAAGGGGTTGTGGTGAAATAACTTATTACATGGAACCTTAAAGTGGTCTATTTTTTATTCAAACATATCTGCTCTGAATTTTATATTGAGCTCTCCGGATATCATCCTCCTTGGGTCTACCCATGCGGATTACCTAGTTTTACATAAACTAAATATATATATATATATATATATATATATATATATATATATATATATATATATGGGGTCCTCGATTTACGTCGCAGATCCGTCTTTACGGCCCGACGTAACCTTATTTTCGACGTAGGTCGAATCTCACCCACATAAGCACTCAAGAGTCTGCTTTATGCTTGGTAGCCCTAATGGAGGACAAACGCCCCCCACCCCCGCAAAAAAGTACACAAACATGGGATAGCGAATGTATCCCAATACAATATGGGCTACCGCCGGTGAGGAAATAACGTCGGCTTTCTCATATATCTAAAATATGAAAAATAATTATAATCTGAAAATATTTTGTGGCTTTAAGTAACCTGTAAAGAATTGATAAACTGTAAAAAACGAATCAATCAATTATTCTTATTTGCTTTATGCTAATAGTTTATAGCTAAGTTTATAGCATCCATTAGAACATTTTCGGTAACAAATGGGTATAAATCGTTGATATCAAACAGGATGAACTCACACTCATTCTTTCTTTTGATTTTCTTAAACAGACTATGGCGTCTCTTGTATTTCCACCTCTCTCTATCTCTTGCAGCTCTCAGCAAGTTCCTTCCCTCTGCTTCCTCCCTCAGATAACGTTCTGTCATCCACGTGCTTAAGCTCGTCAGATATGGCTCGTGATGCTTTCCTTTGTCTCTCTTTCCCTCTATTCAACCCATGAGTATCAGATTCTCTAGGCCCTCCTTCCTCATTATGTTTCCTATAAACTTCAGCTGCTTCTTCCTGATGTTAAGTGTAAGCCACCTCCTTGTTTTCATCTTCTCTAAGGCCTCATCGTTGCTCACACTATCGGTCCATGATATCCTAAGTATCCTTCTGTAGAACCACATCTCCGTCGCCTCGAGTCACTTCTTCATCACTGAGAATATCGTCCCACATTTGCTACCGTAAAAAAGAATAGATGTCACGTAACAGTATTCTTTTCGTATTATGCCACTGATTACCAATAAATTTCCTGTCCGTTCACAAGCTTTTTCCAGAAGGATTTAACTAATTTTTCCTATATTATTTTTGGTAGGCTTTTGTAATGGTTATTCTAGAAATTTGGTTTGTGGTCCTTAATAGCAATATCAGTTTTTTGCCTATAAAAATTTGTTCAGTAATTAATCTTTAAATCAGCAGCTATTTCTCTGGCTTCATTTCCCAAATATTAGACCATTTTTAATTAAAGTTTGTGACTTCGTTATGAAGCGTTCTATAATCCCCATCCAGTCGGTTTTGTAAATGCTACCAGTTTTTATCGACTTTAATTAGTATTTTATCGTTATTTTTTTTTTAAATCTAAAACTTTTTTCTTCATGTTTTCATTTCACGCCGCCAGAAAATTTAGTGAATTTGATTTCATTTATTATCGAGAATAAATCCAAGACCTGGCCGTCTGGTGGTGCCGGCTTACTTGATCTGAATCCATTATATGCAAAGTTCTTCCATCTCATGCCTTTGATGACGTTCTCAGTCTTTTGTAAGAGTGTTAGACGGTAATATATTTCATAAGGAACCACAATATTTTTAGTAGAACAGTGAAAGTTCATCGGTTCATAATAAAGTTCAAACATTCATAACATCAATTTAAAAAAAAGCTTGTGAACGGACAGGAAATTTATTGATAATCAGTGGTATAATACGAAAAGAATACTGATCTGTTACGTGACATCTATTCTTCTTTACGGTAGCGAATGTGGGACGATATTCTCAGTGATGAAGAAGTGACTCGAGGCGACGGAGATGTCGTTCTACAGAAGGATACTTAGGATAGCATGGACCGAGCGTGTGAGCAACGATGAGGCCTTAGAGAAGATGAAAACAAGGAGGTGGCTTACACTTAACATCAGGAAGAAGCAGCTGAAGTTTCTAGGAAACATAATGAGGAAGGAGGGCCTGGAGAATCTGATACTCATGGGTTGAATAGAGGGAAAGAGAGACAACGGAAATACGAGTGTAGAGCAATAAATATTTATTAAAAATTGTTACATTAGAAGAAGGTCGATAAGGGAAGCTATCTATTGCATTTGTGGTAAGATTGTTGCTAAAATTTCACATTGGTGATCATTGCGGTATTTTGATTTTATCTTTGATAAGATTGTTTTATTATTCACATTGGACAGCATTTGCACCTCCTCTTTTATTCTTTTTTATTCTTCCTACTCTCCCTCTCTCTCTGTCTCTCTTCCCTTCTCTTTCTTTCGTTCCTTTCATGTAATGTTGTTTGTTTGTTTGTTTGTTTCTTTCTTTCTTCTCATCAGATTCTCTTTTTCTTTTTCCTCATATCTTCTTAAATTTCCTCTTTCATAATTATTCTTTTGCTTTTTTTTCTATTAGGTTGGTGCAAAAATAATGACGTAATAACGTCAAAAAACGACATTATTACGTCATTATTTTTGCACCAACCTAATATTTTCCTATCATTCTCTCTTTTTTTTAATTGCTTTGACTTTTTGCCTTTCTACGTGCTACTTTCATTCTTTTCATCCTTTTTCATATCTGCTTGACTTCCTTAATTCCTTCCTTTTATTTCCTGGTTCCCTCTCAGTTTCCATTTACATAATTTCTTATCATTTCTTTCTTTCTTTCTACTTATATTTCCTATCTGGGGACCAATTATTTACGATGATATACCTGTCGTATCTGAAAACATATACGTTCGTCGATGTGGATGGAATTCTGTTGACATGAAAGGCAAGAACGAATGGAAGACGTCATCACTGGGATTTTATAACGTCACCGAACAGTTGCTGTATACAGGTGACTGTAGCAACTGGTTGTGCAGTTGTTGGCATATCTAAT
>OZ010578.1:23160826-23168326 GCA_963932145.1 Acanthosepion lycidas | reverse complement strand
ATCATAAAAATGTGGAATGAATTAATTCCAAAAACTTCATATAATCTTGTGAGTGGATCAATTATAACAAACTTAGTAGAGAAAATAGGAAATTGAAAACAGGCTAATTTGCACTCGAGGTACAACATCGTAAAATGGTACAAAACCCAAATATTAACCTGAAAAATTGTGTCATGTTTTTAAATAACCTCATCATATATACATTCTAGTATAATAAGAATAATGGTAATATGAGTTGTTTCCTTAGAAGGAAAAAATGGTATCCATTGGCCAAGCAACCAGTAGCGCTTTTAGTTGAAATTTATAAAATCTTGAAACAATTTTTCAGGAAAATAGATTTTTCAAGCCCACTAGCTGTTATCACTCTTTCCAGTATTGATAGCGGTTTCCTTCCTAACCTTTTATTTGGAGTAGTGTGTAATGTCATTATCTTGATTATGTCATTATTTTCTCTTCAAGTTACATGTGATATGCATTTTTACTGTTACAAATCCTCAGGTGACGTGCCTTCTGTTATTTGGTATAGGTCCTTCTTTGTGATTCTGTACCGTCAGTCAACATGGCTTACTGTGAAAGGGATAATTGAATGATTATTTCAGCTAAGCAGTTTTCCATACATATCGTAATTATCCATGTTGTAGCAGCTAAAAACTCTTTTGCCAATAGAAAATTCTGGCATAGAACAATTAAAGCAACATTTCTTTCTTCTTTCCTTCTCATTCCTTTTATTTGGGTTATTTTATCTTTTTTTGGTTCCTTTTCCTCATGGGAAATGTTTACATTTTATTTATCCTAGTTTTTAAATCATTTTGTTTATGTTTTACTTTATTTTTCATTTGAATTCATTTGTTTTTTTCTTTATGCTTTTCCTTCTCCGCCTTCTCCAATTCTTCGCTTATTACCCATTTTCTTCCTTTTTTATTCCGCAGCATTTCTTTTTCCTTCTTTCTTTCTTTCTTTCTTATCGTTTTTCTTTCACTCTTTTCTAGACGCTATTTTGTTCCTACCTTTCTTTTTTCTTTATTCTCTTCTTTCATTTCTTTGTTTTTTTTATCTCTTCTGCTTCTTTCTTTCTTTGTATTTCTCTTTCTTTCTTTCTTTCTTTCTTTCTTTCTTTCTTTCTCACCTTCTTTTTTTTCAGTTCTTTCTCTTTTCTTTATCTTTCATCTATTTCTTTCTTTACCTGGTTTTCGTTTTCGTTGTATTTGTCTCCCCTCATTTCTTTCTTTCTTTCTTTCTTTCTTTCTTTCTTTCTTTCTTTCTTTCTTTCTTTCTTTTCCAACTTCTATTTTGTTCATTTCTTTCTTTTTCTATACTTTATCTTTCATTTCTTTTTTGCTTGTTCTTGTTTCACTGTGTTTGTTTCCCATTCTTTCTTTCTTTCTTTCTTTATTTCTTTCTTTCTTTCTTTCTTTCTTCCTTTTCTCGTTTCTATTTTGTTCATGTTTTCTTTTTTATTTTATTTTCTTCTTCTTTCATCACTTTCTTTTTACCTGCTCTTTTTCTTTATTTGCATTTTTCTCTCTATCTTTAGTTTCCACCATCCTGTTTCTTTTCTTCTGTTTTTTCTCTTTCTTTCATTTCTTTCTTTCTGATGTATTTTCTTTTGTTTTCTCCTCACTCCATCCTTCCTTTACCCTCCATCTCTTATTTATTTCCTTTCAATGTCGTCTGTCGTATTCTGATGTATACCTATCAGCCACAGGTCTTTGTTATCGCATACATTCTGAACCTTTTCTCCTGACCGACAAGCAAGCAACGGCGACTATATTTGCTTGTGTCGACGACAGGCATTTTATCACAAACATAAAAGCAAATCAGAACGTTTGATGTCGACAAGTTAAAACCGTCTTTTCATATTTATTTTTATTTTTACATCCTTTCAAATCCCTCTCCCTATTCTCTCTCTCTCTTTCTCTCTCTCTGTCTTATGCAATTTCCTCTTTCTTTTCCTATCTTTTAATTTTGTTCTCTCTCTCTGTTCGGAACTTGTTGTTGCCTTGCCTCTCGCCCTCTTCCTTATTTCTCCATTTTCGCAAACGATATTTTCTACCAATTTCTACCCCAAACAAGAAAGCTTCCTTTAATGCCCTTCGATTCTACGGAGAACAAAGCAGAATATTTCGATACGTTTTTTTTTTTTACCATTTATCTGAACAGGAATTATTTAGTGTCATTCCAGACTGACTTTCGTGTCGCTTAGTAACGATACCATTAGATACTATAGATTGTCACACATTTTCGATATTAAAATACAAAACATAGTAAAAAATATAGGAATCTTTGATAATATTATTTAAAAAACAAGGCCTAAGAGCCATTCAAGGTAGAATCTTTCTAAATGATGATTTTTTTCAAGGAAGTTCATACTACAGGGATATGTCGGATAGATAAAGACTGACACAAGAATTAACGCGGTTAAGATCGGAGAATAATTTCCAACATTTTTAAGCTTACTAAGTACTTAAAAAGTATCTAAAAAAGGCACTCACGTCATTTTCTTAAATTATATTTTACTGATAAAGTCTCCATAGAACAGCAATCAATATGTTATCACATCGCTAAACATGTAAATATAGCAACTGTCAGTTAACTACGCAACTACTGTTTGCTTAAAAAAATAATTTCTGTGATATTTTAGACTTAAATAATATTTATTTTAATTCAGATTAATTATACTATATATCAACTAATATTTCTCAAATAAAATTTTTACTTTTGGAAGATTATTTTTAATAAATAGAATTACACTTCGACAAAAGACGACTAAAAATGGCCACTAATTAGTTATTTTAGTAAAAAAAATAAAAAAAATAAATGAAAATCGAATCCAATCAATATAATTTCTCTTTGAAATTACTTCTGAGTATTTTGTTTACTGGAAATAGTAAATTTAGTCTTTCAGCTTTTAAATAAAGCAACAATGAAAGCTTCAAGTAATACTTTTCATTTAAAAAAAAAAAAAAATTAAACCTTAATCATCGAAATTTTAGTAGTAGTTTCTTAAAAAATGGAATTTGGAACTTCAGAACATTTGCCATGAAAACAGCGATGGAGTAGCGATAAACGAGCAACGTTTCGTCTATGAAAAAGCGGAAGTATGACGGAAAAGACCGCATGGGCGCTTTTGAACTTTTTCAAGGCAGGATAATGAGGATGAGGAAACTCCAGCCCAGGTAAGGGAGCAATGCCCTACTTTTGGTCTCGTCTGATTCTTGCAAAGATACGGCATAGCAGTGATAATGAATGTCATTTAACATACCTTTAATATATTTCAAACTTTATCGACCGAATATTTATTCCAAGTAACAGGAGAATTATCTCCGTGTGGTACCATCGATGGGTTGAAAATTAAATAATTTCTTAACATTTATAGAATACACTGACGTAAAATAAAATTGTCACACTCTGACGTAAGATGCTGATTTAGACCCGGGTACAATATGCACGATAGTCTCGATTAGTCTGGCTAGATAACCCCTGGCATATTTTATTTCTTCACGGCCTACACGAGGGTAGCAACAACTTTAAGTGTCTATTTGAGACAGACACAAGTGCAGAGTGTACACCGCGGGTCTGAGGAGTGCCATAAGTTAAAATTCACGTTTTGGTGTTTGTGGAAGGAACATTGAATAGAAAGATGACTGTTCGACGATACCTGCAATAGGAAGGCGATGTGTTACTCCAGCACGATAGTACTTGCCATGATGACCATATTACTCTGTTAGACGTTCGCCAACTAGCTAGTACAATCGCCATCTCTATTCCCAATTAAACCTGCATGAGACATGATGGAAATATTAAAGAACAGGAAAATTTCATAAGAAACTAAAAAAAAAAAGCGCTGGATTGCTATGTTGTATCAATTCTCCTGTACGACTAGGCGTTTTCCATCCATAGAAGGATAAGACTTGATGTAACAGAGATCTTACACTATAGAAGGTCGCTGAAAATATCATGAACGGAATATGTGAAAAACAAGGTTAATTCAAGGTAAATAGGATGAAAAAGAACAACTGGACTTAGAATAAGAGACAATTGAAATTCTGGAGATACATAATGAGTTTAGAGAATTTTGCACTCACAGGATATATTGAAAGTAGGAAACAACGTGTGTCCTACTCAACGAGCTTGTTTAAATGGATGACAGAATAGCAATTAGAAGGATAACAATGGGACAAAGAACAAGAAACTGTAGGGAGGCTTGAACGATCGCATCTTGAAGGGGCATTGTGAATAAATGAATTGGCATTCAGTGACGATTCCTGACTCTTCCTTTTGTACGTCTGAAGCTATTGCGCCCAGAGGTAAAAATGCGTGAAATAATGCGCCATATAACAGTATTCGCCACCTTCTTCGGGTGTTTGGAATGTCGAAATTGAGGACACATGGCACAGTGGATAAAGGCGTTGGTTAGATCCAGTGACAGGACCCAAAGAGTGTGAGTTCAATACCCGGTTAAGGCATTAGAGAACTTTCAGAGGGAAATTAACAGGAGATAACTGATAAATGACATCCATTAAACATGGCACGTGGATCTAGAAAAGTCTACGCAAGTGAGCGAAATAAAGGGTTAAGTCCGACATTCCAACCACCTGAAGAAGGTCGGAGCGTACAACAGCCGAAACGTTATAACAAATAGGGCGACAAAGATGAGGACAATAGTCCAAATAATGTAATATATATATATATATATATATATATATATATATATATATATATATATATATATACCTGTGAAAGAAAGACCCGTGTTGTAATCCTAGTTTTGATTTCAAGTCGTCTGAAGATCGCATGAGCGTGAAACTAGTGTTACGGCAAGGGCCACCCTTTCATCGGATTTAAGGTTATCTAAGGTTTGAGCATTTTATTTTACTGTGGAAGTAGGTTTACCTTTTAGGCACTTTTTCTTTTTCTTTTTTCAGTATTGTCGTTCTTGTTCGAGACTTTATCTGGTTTTAGATCTATTGCCATGTTGTAAGTAGGTTCCATGTGTGTGTGTGTGCGTGTGTGTTAAAAAAGCCAAAGACACTTGACAACGTTGATTCCGATTAAAAGATGGCCCTTGCCATAACCCGAGTTTCACGTCCATGCGGTCTTCAGACGATTTGAATGAAAACAAAAATTACGACACGGGCATCCTTTCATAGGTATATATATATATATATATATATATATATATATATATATATATATATATATATATATGTGTGTGTGTGTGTGTGTGTGTGTATTGTATATAACAATATATATATATTGTTATATACAATTTATTTTGTATGTATTAACAATTTGTGCATTTTCTTTCCATCCTGGCACAAAGCCATAATGTTATAAGGTAGAAAACGACGTTGTCATACGATAACCTCCATCAATCCCCAACCCATCATAACAGCAATGTGTGGAACCAATGCCACGCATTGATCTGTAAACTAACTTACCGTAAACAAACTCCATGTACGTTTAATCTTCAGTAAATTGAAACCTATATACAAGATGTTCTAATTTAATTTTCCGTTAGTGTCATACTATATCCTCTGTACTATTATCTTCTATTCGAATGTTTTTATAATTTTTCAGATTATAGGATTTCTGATCAAGAACTGAGACAGTAAATCTTGTCTTCATTCAAACATTGAGTTATGCAGGGAAATGACATATCACCCATGCCAGCCTTTTGCTGCCTGCTTATCTGTCATTTACCCCGCATAACATCTTACTGACAAAGAGGGAAAAGAAGAGAATCGATTGGATTGAAGAGGAGTTTTCGTTTTGGGACGTCTCTTTTTCCATTGTGGATGTCCTTCCATAACAATCTGTCTTTAGCCGTTTCATGGTCTGTAGGGAGGATAATGATTATGGTGATAATATCTCCGTTTGATTGCTCTGTCGTGATGATGATTATTCTTTGGCTCCAAATTAGTCAAAGTAAGGGATCAAATGTTTTTGTTCGTTGTTTTATTGAAACTATTGAATGCAGAAAGTTCGACTGTTAAGGAAGGTGTATCAATCGAAGAGAGAAAATAATATATATATATATATATATATATATATATATATATATATATATATATATATGTATGTATGTATGTATGTATGTATGTATAAAATAAAAAGTAAGACCAGTTAGATTTTTAACCCAGAGTTCTTTAGCATTTATTTTAAAAAAAAAACATTGCTCGATACACAGTAGAGAATAATATAATTTTTTTTAAATGTATCCGTTGTAGCTATGGATTTATATTTAAAAACAAGCGTCGCAGTATAAGGGAGATGGACGGAAATTAGTAGAAATGTAAAATGGCATTAAATGCTTGTCATATGCAACTGAACACGTTGCTGCTACATTAGGAATACAATTTGTTGAGAGTTGGCTGGCTGTTTATGATATAGAGGGCCTGCCATGAGGAATTTCATCTTAACATCTAGAAACTGGTCAGAGAACAGGATCATTATAAAACGTGTGTTAATTGCTGGCAGTATTGCTATAAATATGTTTTCAGGATATTTTATCTTTAAAGCGTTGTGTTCTATTTTAATAAGTATGGCATTTGTGAAATTAAAGTTATGTCCTTCGTCGTAAGACGAGATATTTTGAATATATATATATATATGTATATATATATATATATATATATATATATATATATATATACATATTAGGTTGGTGCAAAAATGATGTCGTTTTCTCACATATGTGAGAAAACGACATTAATTTTGCACCAACCTAATATATATATATATATATATATATATATATATATATATATATATAGTGTGTGTGTGTGTCTGTTTTTGTTATGCTAGCATGGCCGATGCATAGATACATAGTCCTAAATAAACCTTCTAACTGTTGAAAACCCTATTTTAGACTTTTTCAAGTCACTGGGGAGTTACAGATTTTTTTTTTCTGTAACACTTTCGCAAAGAAATTTTTGTTGCTTCTGAAAATTCTAGTGAGCAATGCATATAAAAGAATTCTTTGAGCAATTGAGGATACGTAAAATTATCAATTTTGTTTTTTATTACAAAATCTTTGACATGACGTGTTTCTTTTCTTTTTCTTTTTTTTTTTTTGCATAAATAAAATTTTCCGTCTGTATTTTTTGTTTTATTAAGTTGAGTCGGTGGGTGGTTGCTTGTCTCTGTAATTTACAAGATCCGTGCTTTTTAGGTACCCTTAAGCCAAAACATTAAATAATTTATTTTGGTCGACGAGAGTGCACAATTTACACGATGTTATGAAAAATCTCATGAAGTGGAAATTTTCTGGGCTTTGCTGTCATTTCTCGAACTGAATTATTTTTTTTTTTCATTTTGTCGTCGTAAAAGTGATCGTCTAAATCTGCGAAAAGATTCGCTTGTTCCCTGCTTACGAACTAACGACTTTAATTCAATTTAGTAATTTTAACGTTTGATATTTGCTTACAATTAAGTGTAAAAATAATCTAATATTTCTTTATGAAAATAAAACTGACATTTTTCATTATTAAGGAAAAA
>OZ010578.1:23070826-23155826 GCA_963932145.1 Acanthosepion lycidas | reverse complement strand
CAATCAGATGGTAGGGACTACCAACCATCAACAGGAACAACAAAATACGCCAATACGCCATACATAGACACACACATACATAAGCACATACATACATAGGCTCCCGGTTCACATACCTTCCTCATCTTTTTATCAGGAGCAGAGATTTATCATTTGTTTCCTTCGCCTAAGTACTTCTATTTCTCTTTTACTCCCAGTAACCTACTTGCGTTGTAGTAGCATTATCTCCTTGGTATGTGTAATGACTAAAAAATATTGCATAAATATCATTCAGTCACTTATCTGCCATGCGTGATACACTCTTAGGCTATCATGTATCTTTCGATTCATGACTGACGAAGCAGATATTTTTCCCCGCAGTAGGTTACCACTTCTTTCTGTCGTAGACCAGTTGACATACAAGGCTCGGTCAGTCCTGATATTTAACCATAGCTGGGGGAAGAAAAGAAGCGGATTCGCTTTCCCTTCGATTACTCAATCCAAGCCGCTATCCATTACCCCAACATGCCTCCTTGCATAAATATAGAAAGAGTAAAACAGACATATTGATAGCGAGATAAAGATAAACACGCCCGCACACCACACACAAAAGCATATATGGAAACTGATATATTAGGTTGGTGCAAAAATAATATCGTTTTTGACGTATTTCTTAACGTCAAAAAACGATATTATTTTTGCACCAACCTAATATCAGACAGAGACAGGTGTTTAATAAGGTGTAGCCGTTTCCTTTGCTTGAATCGCAGTGTCCACGCGACGTTGATTAAAATCTACGAAGGACTGGAGTCATAGCGCGGGTTTATCTATCCAGCCAGTATCAGACGTGTTCAAAGATAAATTATATTTGTTGGGTGTGCTTATTGAGAATTTAGTGAAGAATGCAGTGTGTTTCATTGAAGTTCATTGGGGATTAAAATTAGCGTGTACTGCGATAGTCTGTCCGAATCAGATGACAACGCGACTGGTTTGATAAGGTGACACATCGTTGCTCTACGGCTGCACAGTGAGATACAGTAACAGATGTTACGGTGTCAATACTGATATCCATATTAGCCAACATCTACGAAACCTCGTTGAAAGCAGTAAACAGCATTCGGCTTCGATGTAATTTGATGTAATGCTTCATTTCGTGGAGAAGGTTACCATCATTGGGAGTTGTCGGAAATCATGGACGCAAGAGTCAATAGTTCCTATGTGCCTCTTATAACTGTTCAAAATCCATATATATTCTTGATATATCTTTGATATAAAATCCTAAACGAAAGATTATAACCAATTTTCAAGATTCGAAAACAAATTCATAATACGCTACGGATAACCGCATCATGGTCAAAATGACAAAATATAATCTCATTACCTAAATCTAATAAAATATATTCCATATACCAAAAGATAGGGCAAAAGAAAATATACTAAATAAATAATTAAAGAAATATATAAATGGAGAATATATATACATATATATATAACACTCAATTGTATATATCTGTATTACTGTCTTCTGTCTCCTCTCTCTTTTCCATTTTTCCTTTTCTTTTCACACCACTACCCTCCTATTTCTATATATCATTTCCGTTAAGTTAACCAACTAAATAGGTCAAGGTCCCGTCACTCCTCCTACCCCAATATAACGCACGCTTAAGAGAGATATGAAATTAACCCCTCCCTATACTCTACCTTGTCTCTTTAAATACAACCCTCAACCCCCCCTGTTAAATTACAAATATTACACTACCCATCAATTTTTAATCTCATTTTTCCTTTCATTTCTATGTTGGAAGTGTTACCTGATGATCCGGAGTCCTTTAAAAGGATTTTGTTGAAATAAATTATTGTAATGGTACTTTAAAGTGGTCTGTTTTTCATTAAATATATATATATATATATATATATATATATATATATATATATATATTAAGCTTTTCACCCGAAGCAAGGCGTGGGTGCCACTACCACGCAAGGGGTTACAGAGAGTGGGAGCAACACTAAAGAGGGATGAAAGAGGAAAGAATGATCAAAAATACGGGGAATAGATTAAGGAATCTGGAGATGTCGATTGACATTGCATTTGAATAGTTGAAGATTATGCCTATCAGAGAAGTAAGTAATAGGAAGGGAGTTCTACAGAGAGGAAGTGTAAGGCATGAAGCTACTGGAGCTACGTTTAAGTTCATGCAGTTTGAGACTAGCGAAAGAAGCTCATCAGAGTAGTTACCATGAAAGTATTTGTAGAAAAGACAGAGAAAAGCGACAGCATATCTGTGAGAGAGCCACTGTAAGCGAGATGCCAGTTGAGGGCCAATCATATTGCATATCCGTCTCTGGATTTTGTCGAACACTTTAACAGGTATTCCATGCAAGGGCGAATGGTTGATTTATAGATTTGAAGAATGCCTCTTCCGGATGTATCAATTATTTCTCTTTAACTCACTCTCCAAGCCTAGTATTGAACTCAGAACTCTTTGGGTCTAGTCACTGGATCATCTTTATCCTCAAGGACACATGGCCCAGTAGATAACGACGTTGGGTTGATCCAGTGACAAGACCCAGAGAGTTGTGAGTTCAATACCAGGATTCAGTAGTGGTGAATTAAAAAAAAAACTAACTTGGAGAGTTGAGTTAGTGGAAAATAAGTGAGACATCCGGAAGACGCATAGCACGTTGAACTAGAACAATCTACCCCGGTCGACGAAATAAAGGGTTCGATCCAAAATTCCCATCACCTGTCGAAGGCCAGAGCGTACAATGGCCGAAACGTTGTGAATGTGCCACTGAAAATGAGGATAACAGTCCGAATAATGTAAATAATGTTAATAATAATAATAATACCTAATGTCAGAAAGATAGAAAAAAGTATGTTTATAGTTAGAATCGGAAAGAGGCGTTTCTAGGACACATAAAAAATGATACTCAAGTATTGCTACTTTCCAGCGATTTAAAGTTTCATGTCGACTATCAGTTTTTAGATGGCAATCTCACATTTCTTATACTGACATTGTTTATATACTTTTTATATAGAGAGTACTGTTATTATAGCAGCCATATTTGTTTTATTAATATATATATATATATATATATATATATATATATATATATATATATATATATATATATATACTACGTAATTGGTTGAGTACTCTTGTGTGACACTTAATATTTTAAAGTATACTCCATGTATAAGCAGTAATAGATGTGTACTTTTTATTTTATATATATTTATTATACTGGCTCAGTTTATACACATTTCCCATCGAGCACCGCTCTTATAAAATTATTGGTTGTTTTATTATACAACACACAATGGGTTGAGACAGAGGGATTACAAAGAAGACAGATATATATGTTGGATTGGACATGTAAGCGAAGAAAATAACCATATAATCATATTTAGAGATCTCTTAACAGATTGATGTCATGTCATGTATAAAATGGAGTCACAAACTATATGCAAAATATATTAATATTCAGCTATTAGATGACAATTGGTAATTTTTAAAGCTAAATTATGATGTCGTCAGTTTTGTATATCAGCAAGAATATTAATAGAAAGAAGCGTTCAGTTTTTGCTGACACGGCTTTTAAAATGACATTGCAGACCTGCAAGTCGGCAAGACAAAAGTGTTATATAAATTCTTTTAAGAGAACTGACCAAAAGCGATTAAAAAGTACCACGAAAACAGGGTTCCGAGAAGCCCAATTCCACTTGAATAAGAGGGGACAGATGAACCACAAGAAAATTAAATTTTAAGGAAGACGAAGCAAACATTTATTCAATTTGCCAAGAACTGTAAATGTGTCAAAAGCACTCATGTGTTCCAAATGAACGGTGGTGAGAAGATTGTCTCAACAGTGTTTTCCATTTAAATGTTGTATAAAAGAAATTTAGAGCAGCCAGATTGACAAGGAAGCGGTATCACTTTGTTTAGTGGGGCAAGAATAGGGTTTCGGAAGTGATGTTTCGTAAGGAAATCAAGTTCGATTTGCTTAGCAATACTTCTGAATGTTGTTTTCCTTTCTTGAAGATAGGGTGAAAGTTTGTCATTATAGAATGAAGGATTTCGCAGAAACATTTTCACGATTATTGCGCAGGATAACTTCCATAATTTATATTAATTATCATTAACGACATCGTACTCTCATAATGTTCCATTAGCTAGACCCTTGTGTAAATTAATCGAAACAATCCCTTTAGCTTCTTTTCTTTCACTATACAATCAGTTTTAGACTCACTGAAGTGAGAGGGTGCTATCAAGTTCTATTTTTTCCCCCAGAATGTGTCATTTGTAGTCGTGTGCAGTTATGTAAATCTATTTTCGGGATGTACGATGACATTTTTGGGCCTTGATTGCATAAAATTTTTATCACACCTAGACACTACTGTCTCGACTGACGATTACTTGTCCTACCGCCATTATCTGCGATGGACGTTACTCCAAAGAAATGTATAAAAATTGTAACGCTGCACGAACACACAGGCAAGGCTTATCAGAGACCAAATCAAAGTACTATAGACTGGCTTGGAAACTCTCCTGATTTAAATCCAATCGAGAATCTGTGTTCATTTGCAAGGAACGACTCTGTAGAATGGACATACGAAGTACTAACACGTGCACTGGGTGTTGTTTCATTGGAAAAGTACGAAAAAAAGTAAAAATAAAAAAATAACGGCTTATTATGTTTCAATTAATTTGCACAAGGGTCTATGTTCTTGTTTGTGGTTGTGAGTTGTTGCGTAAATATTAACGACATCAAACTCTCATAATGTTCCAATAGTTATATTAATTTTACCAGAGCTTCCAATTTTCAAGTGATTAACCAGAATATTAAAATCCAAAGTCTCATTATTTTGGATTCAGAAATTATAATTACCAAAAGAAAATATAAACTGGAAAAAAGTTTCATTGCAAATATAAAACCGGAATTAATTTTTATGGAAGAACTTTTTAAAGTAAGGCATTCGTGAAGATTTTCAACAGCTGTAAATCATAGAATATAAAACAGACTACATAGCTTCCAGAATAGCATTCCAAATTTCATAACTTTACACTAGCTAGTGAGATCTAAATCTTCAAAATACCCGAAAAATTTTCAGTTGATTTAAGGACAGACAAACAAGTACATTTGAAACGTATTTTATTCAAATATTAATTAGTTTTCTAATTAATATGAACGATATTTCAAATATTATGAATAAATTATCATATACTATATACTAATCTTCTGATGTGGCAGACGTTTTAAAAATTTCATTGGATTTTCCGAGATTAACATAGTCCTGAGTATGACGAAAAACTACGTCAGGCAGCAAGGCCTTGAATTGGGAGATTGGAGATTTTGATCACCGTGGAACTACCCCTTAATTGCTGTTGTTGCCAGGTTCCCCCTTTCTCGGGGTGGTAGCACCCATTAGGGTCCTATCTATTGAAAAATAGTGAACCTCCAAACCAAAACAAGACACTACGAAAATATAAAAATACGTTATTATAATAAAAATACCAGGAATACATTTTTATATAAAAAGAAATTACCAACAGTACATATTTATTTTAGAATTACCAACATTTCATTTTATACTAAAATGACCAACGATACGTTTTATCTGCAGTTGAAGGCATAGAATTGCGTTCAAAATATCTTTAGTTGATTATATTTAGATTTCCGCATCAGATAAACCAGAGATGTTGATATGCCACTAAACAAAATCAACCAAGTGGTACAAAGTTACTGGAAACTGTTCGCGCCATGTTCCAAATCTAGTTTTAGATGTCGTTTACATTCCGTTGTTTAAAATGAAACAGGCTGAATGACATTCAGTAAATCTGTTTAAAGGTTTGTCTTTGCTGTCAAATTGACGTACGCCGATGTAAATATTTCTTATCCGAATGTTCCACATCAACAGTAGCATGACATTTGTTGGCGAAAGGAACAATGGAAAAACCGCATTTTAACTATTCTGTTTCGCATTTCATTCGATTTCCCTTATGGATATTTTTCAATCAGGTTCCTAATTCCCAGTCTCATATGATTAGCCACTTTCTTTAAAACCAGATTTTTTCTGCTATTCGATACATCCCTGATGTTTCCTTCTTCCGTGTGTCGTGTTCATTCAAGATATTGGCAATCATGACGCTTCACAATCTTCTATTCTTTCTCGCTCTTATTAAAGTTTATCTTTTCGCTATCTTTCCACAAAAGCATTTTAGATCACACGCTGCTTTTTTTCTGTCTCTCTTGCCTTCAACATATCCAGTGAGTGATATGTTCTCGATGACCCATTTTCCTTATTATATGTCCAAGAAATTTTGAATCTTTCTTTCTAATTATAAGTTTAAATTTCCATCTCTGTTCCCTCAAGCATCTTCATCCGAGATTAAATTATCCAGCATTCATAGGCAAATAAGAGAACCGATATCAATGTCCCTTTGGCTTTCAGTGTTGCATTTTACGTTCTCTGTTTAAACATTTAAATATATATAGTTACTTGATTTGGTATTTCCAATTCGTAGTTGGATTGCCCCTGTTGCTAAACTTCGCATTCGCTAGTGTTACGAGACAGTAGGTGTTCTTCCTGTAACATGTTAATAATCATAATATTTATTTGCTTTATTTACTGAGAAATACGACGGACTCTTCGAAAATAATGCTTAAACTATTTTTATATTGGACCCCAAGTTTTATGGAGATCAAACTCTAGACGCATGCACAGTAATGGTTTTCAACTGTGGCGACACCTATGTGTGGGACGAAGCATTTTTGTGCAACGAGTCGCAAATATTCATGCACGAAGATAGATTCAGAAATTCAGATCAATAATAGCGGAATAATACAGTGGAATAATAATGTTTTTTAGCTATTTTTTTTTATTCGGTGATTCGTTTTCGACTGTTTATCCACCATTTGGAGGTTATTTAAAACCAGAGAATACTCTTAAGAAGTTGGTGATAATAGGTGTTCAATGGGAGGCAGAATTTGTGATCATGTTATCCATAGAAGTTATCATTTGGAGGGTGTCGCTAATGACGTGACGAAAAGAAAAATCACCTAAAATTCCACCCATTACCTTTACAATATATCTGGTTTAATCACTCACAAACTACAAGACATATGAACAAGAAATGGTCAGTATAAGCTGTACCCTACAACGTAACAACCACCCTGGGTGCATAACAGCAGCTCCAACAAACTGAGAAGGGTAAAAGAGGATAACAACACTCAAAAAACAGCTTCGGTCTGTTTACCCTATGGAAGGGAATATCGGAGAAAAATACGAAAGATCTATGGTCCATATAATATCAGGACAATTTTCAAATATGTTTCAACATTTCGCAGACACCTCTTCTGATTACGACCCTCCCCTAGAGGAGAACATGACAAAGGACTGCGTGTACGCAATCCCGTGCAGCTGTGGTAAGAAATATAAATAGGCCGCCTCCTTATGGTAAGACTGCAAGAACATCGTAAAGCGGTAACACGAGGGGAAATAGAAAAATCAGGCGTAGCTGACCCCATATGGAGAGGAAATTGAGATCACCGCACCCTGTGGGATGAGTTTGCAATAATAGAGAGAACATCCCTGGAAAATACGGAAAATTAAAAAAATGAGCACATATACTAGGCTACAAAAATCTCATGAGCCGACCAAGCAGACAAATGAATACAATATGGGAACCAGTAATAAGGAGTGGTAGAGTGAAGAAATGAATTACAACACAAAAAATAACAATATAAGCTCTGGTAAAAATATGTAATTATAATAACGCAAAAATTGCAATATGAACACTGGTAAAATACAGTTTCTGAGATATTAGGTTTATGAATCCCAGAAATACATACACTAATGTCCTCAAGAACACATGGCCCATTGGATAAAGACGGTGAACGAAAAAAACAAAAACTTGAAAAGTGTTGAGTTAAAGGGGATTAACTGAGATCCAGGAAGAGGCATGGAACGTGGAACTAGAACAATCTACCCCAGTGGACAAAATAAAGGGTTTGATTGGAAATTCCAAACACCTGAAGAAGGCCGAATAATGTAAATAATGTAAATGTTTAATCTTGACGATGTAAGTTCTTGAAGATCTGAGTAGTATGGGCATGATGTGAGCGGGCATCATACTGCTGGACCAGTAGACCGTTTTCCTATTGCAGAAATGGTTGAATATAGGTCTGGACAAAAATCCTTCTATTTAACACGCCTTCCTCAAGCACCAAAGAGACATTTGTAACTTATGACACTCCTCACCAAAATGCTAGTAGATGGACCTATGTGATCGATGAATACACTCCAGTTTTAGCCGTAAGGCAAACTACTGTTATTCATAGAAAGACAGAAGTATTTGTATGGACGTAGAAGTAGGTGTAGATTATGAGTATATATAGGATCAGTAAAGGTTGGCCCTAGATTTAAAAGGGTGTCGTATTCGAGAAAGTATTCCCTCGAGAGTCTGTTACACGAAGTAAAGAAGCTGTCCAAATAAAACCTTTCATACCAATGGGATACGAAGGGATTAATTATGGATCTTCCCTGTGTACATAGCATGCAAGTCTTCGCTGTAAATGTCTGAAATGGTGGAACTAGTGACTGTAGATTGCTTGGAGACTTTCTAATAATGAAAAGAATAAGGCTGTTCGATAAAGCCTATGCTGTATCATAATGGATGTTTGTGGACAAAACGAAACAATACGAATTCAGCATGTGAGATAGTAGGCATATTCCTAATGTGTCGACTGGAATATTTGTTTGATATCAATAATACAGGACTTTAATGAGATGACGGTGTAAATTTACCACATAAAAAAGTACTGATAAAATTCTTAAAAGTTTATAACCTAAAAAGTACTAAAATGTAAAACTCATCAAATTTCTTGACGTGGACTTTGGGTTTAAATACTATAAATATATTTGTAATTTCAGTCACTCATGTGCTAATATCAATGAGAAAGGTATGAATCCTCTTCTTCTCTTCCCAGCTATGGGTAAATAGTAGGGTAGCCCGGGTTCTATAGCCTTGGATTGCAAGTGGTCTGTCGCAGAAAGAAATGGCAAACTATTGCGGGAAAATCTGCCTCGTCAATCATACATGATCGCCTAAGCATGTACCTCGGATGGCACATGACTGACTGACAGATATATATATGCCGTATATAAAAGCGAATCAAATCATTTTCCTATTATACTTAAGCATTTATATAAATAAGTACAATAGATATTAACAACTAATTCCAGTAATAAGACACTATTTGATTAAGATAAAGTTAAATATATAAAATGCCTAGTAGAAAGTAAACATAAATTAAATAGAAAATTACACGGAAGGTAAAAATGCAAAAAGACACCTCAATGCGTAATTGTTTAAGCCTCCCCCCTTCTAGCCGTAATTTAAAAACGAATGTCCACAGAATGTTTCTCAAGTTAATAGATAAATATTTATAAAATTCAACAGCATTAAAGATGATTTTTGTTATATCCCAGGTTGTTGGTATGTACAAAAACGAATGAAAATAAAAGACAACTGCATTTTAACACAATAAAATAACTTTTATTCATTTATTGCCTCAGAATATCAAGGATTAGTTTGGATCTAAACCATGAATTGTTATATGCGTGTCAGACTGTCACAGTGTTAAATTCAGCAGTGGACAAGGGAAGTGTATTTTGAGTTATTGTCCTTTATAGGGGGCGGATGTAAATCAACTTTACCTAGCATAAATATCAGATACAGCTGCGTTAGAAGTATCCGATAAAAAATAAATTTTTGATTGGTTCAAATGAAACGCATTGGAAAAATCCATTTTATAATCATAAACTAAGTTTAAGAAACGATAAATATAAAACTAATACGACTCTCTCTAAATATTATTGGCAAATAAAAAATGGTAGTACTGTACCAATAATTACATGGGGAAATAATGGCGAGAACTTACAATGATAAAAACGAAAGCTGTAATCTTTGCCTTCTAGAAAAATTGACTGTTTTAAAAAATTAAGTAAACCTAATTTACTAAACTAAGAAAGGAATTAATAGTCACATGTAGATATAAAAAAGTGAAATATGTTGAAACATATTGATTTCAATTCAAGCCATATATCTTTTTTATTTTGATTCATTTATTTTATCTTTACGCTCAGAATTAGATGTACATTAGTATATTTCGATTAGTATATTTCTGTTTGCATTAGTATATTTTATTTCCTTGTATGTATATTCTTTTACTAATATCACATTAAATGAAAACTATATTAAATATGTATTAGTAATATGTACTTTATATAGTTTGTCATTTATTTTATATAGGATGAATGTCTATATTGAAATGTATGTCTTTATGATTATGTGAATCATAGGCGTGTGAATACATATATATATATATATGTGATGTTATGTTTCTTGCATTATTGTGAGACCGGAAACTACGTACACAATAGACTCTTCCAGGCCTATATTAAGTAGACGACATAGCACTATAGAGGAGAGTGATAGAGAGTGACAGTGAGAGTCTCGTACGACTACCAGTGTTGGACACTAACTTATAGTAAGCTCTGCTTACACTATCTCTGTAACCTGTTGTTAATATATCTCTCTTACATCTTATCCGTGTTCCGTGTTTTACTTCTGTGGGCCCAACGTTGGCACCAACATCATGCATATAATTTATAGTTTAGATATATGCTTTGTACATATTGGAAGTTAAATATTCACATGGATATATATATATATATATATATATATATATATATATATATATATATATATATATATGTGTGTGTGTGTGTGTGTGTGTGTGTTTTATGCACGTGTACATTTATAAGTATATGCATGTTTAGATATCTATCTGCGTGCATACATTTTTGTATGAAGACAACAGCGAGCATTGTAGTTGAAGGTATATAAGTGTGTGTATACATGTTTTTGTATTTGATTATGTATTTTTTATATTATTTTATTTTTATTCACTGATTTAATTATTTTTTCTTAGCTGTAAATAAAATGTACTGTTCTCTGTATAGTGCGTTATAAATATTAATGTTTCTATTAGGCAAATGTCAGTTTTCAATCAACACCTGACACCTGTGTATGAAGCATGCAACATTGTGTTGTGTGTGTGTCTGTGTGTACGTAGTTTGAAGAGCGCATTGAAACATTAAATTTATTATCATTATACAGTGTTGATTCCTATGTCAATATGATATATATATATATATATATATATATATATATATATATATATATATATATATATATATATATATATATATATATATATATTAGGTAAAGCACTATAAGTCTCATAAGTTACCAACCATCTGACAGGAACTAACGTTCGAAATCAAGGTAGTGCGGCAGGACACAGGATTTTACACTATTTTTTAAATATTGGCTTCTTTTTTCCCAAGCAACTGCATTGAGCCCTTTTTTATATGTCCGTTTATGTTGGCACGATAATTTTCCGGCCTTTTCACAATTTTTCATTAATGCATGTTTCATTAAATAATATAGACAAGTTTTGTCTATTTATTTTAAGAAATTTCCTTTCATCTTATCTGATAAGCTTAATAACATTATCATTGAAAGACGAAAGGAAATCACCATATTGATACATGTTTAAATCCAATCTAAGCTTTCGGCTTACATAAGCCATTATCAAAGATGACATTTACTCTTCAATATATCAACCAATACACGAACGAAACAATAATGATAGTCTGTTTTTGTTACATGAAAAATTTCAAAGCAACGACTAACACGTGTATACGAGACGCGGAAACGAAAATCGCGTTGCAGCTCGTGACGTCACATATAACCACGCAAGAATGTTTAATGAATCATGCATTAATATATATATATATATATAAGCCCGTATTTATGCGCCATCTTAGCTACTCATTGTTACGTCAAAGTTATTATCATTGTTATTGTCATTATTGACGAATTATTTTAGACATTGTTTCCATGTTTTTTAGTGTGGTTTAATATATAGATATAATAAATATATAAAATATCTCACTTCGCTGATTGATGTTATATTCAGCACCCCGACTCCAGAGTTTAGATGACGAACCTCTTTGTAATTGTTCGGTCTACTCGTCAGGCGGTTTCTGCAAATTGTAATGATCTATCTATCTATCTATCTATCTATCTATCTATCTATCTATCTATCTATCCTTCGAAGTTTATTCATATCTATCTATTCATGTCTAAATCTCTCCCACACACTCTCTGTCAATCGATCTCAGTAAAAAAAAGTGCTGACGGTTGAATAGAAATGTAAGAGAGGTTATTCAATTTGTTTTATTCTCATTTGCATCACGTCAAAGTACAAACTAATGCGCGGAGGCACATTTGGTCTCAAATGTACGCGCTTCAATTAATATCTAATATATTTTGTCTCAACAAAGACAGAAACTCTTAAATAGATTTGTTAGTAAATTGATTTCTTTTGAAAATTTCAATTATTCCTCGCCTCATTCAATAATCTAATTAAATATTCTCTCTCACTCACACACCTATAAATATATACACGTGTTTATATGTTGTAGCAAACGATGTGGAACAAATGTTGTGTTGTCTTTTTCTCGGCTATTAATATATACGGGTCAGTGGTGCATTGTGGGTAGTCTGTTTTGGCGGTTATTTTACCGGAAGTCGTTTAATTGCTTATTTATTTATTTGGGTTAAATAATTTTGCTTGTTTTTATTTATTTTTATTTTTTATTGACCCGTATATATAAATAGCCGAGAAATAAACAACGCTCGTGGCCTGACGATTGCATCTAGCGTGAAACAGCCTGTCGCCTCTAAGTATTGATTTCAATGTTCATTTATATATATATATATTGTGCAAAGTCAGCTCCTAGCGCTACTGGTACTATGCAACCCATTACTAACTGTTTCATAGTTGGATTATCGCTGACTAAACCGGTACCCCAACCAAATTTTGTCCGTGAGGAAGGTGGCTAGTCACTCTGCAGGATTAAAAACAATACAAAAGGGCGTAAGAAAATTTTTTCCCAATGGCCATCTAGCACGATTTCCTTGAAGTTCTTGGACCCTTGCATTGACTAAGATAGGACCCTCTGTAAAACCTACAACCCACGGACTTCACTGTTATCGCCCTAGCTTTATAGGACATGGCAGATCGAATCCTGGCTCTAAAGGGTGGGGTCAGTTCAACGCACACAGCACTTCTCCTAAAAACTCCACTGTGCATGTCTGAGGGAAACATTCGTACCCATCAACCATTTCCATGTCCTGTAGCGATGTGAAAGGGGTGGATACGGCAGGTGGAAGATGAAATTGGAAGTCGCAGTCCCAATACCGTTGACCTGGGGACTACAATATCGTTCAGCAGAGTCCTGATTGATCAAGCAGTCTTCTTTAAGGGCAGCACTGCTTGCTCCATATGGAGAAAGGCCTAAACAAAGGTCTAAACAAAGCTCGTCTCCTGTATTACCCAGTTGGCTAACCGCGGTCAACGGACTTCTTCCCATGCGGTCGAACATCATTAAACAGTAGGTTTAAACCCACCTGTAATGCTATCAAAGGACTACATGTAGTATCCTGGAAATTCACAATGAAGTTCGTTTCAAGATCACGACGCCGGGAATACCCTCTACTGGTCAGGCATTTCAGTAGTGGAGAGTCGTCTTCGGGCGTAGGTTTGATGATCAGGGATTTCATTGCTTCTAAGTATGATAACCTGCTAACAGATTATTCTTACCCCATTATCTCTGTCCCCCCACCACTGAGTAATCTTCAATATGCCACACTTATTAGTGTGTACTACCCAACATTACAAGCAGATCCTGTGGAAAAAGATAACTTTTAATCAGATCTGTGCAGCCTACTACGAGAAACATCTACAGGTAATAATGCTATAATCTTTGGCGATTTCAACGCCAGAGTAGGCCAAGATTTTGCGGCCTGAAAGGGAAGACATGGTGTTGGTAACTGTAACGACAACGGGCGCTAGCTACTAGAGTTCTGCGCAGCTTATCAGCTCGTTATCACGAACAACATCTTCCATCAGAAAAAAAACAGATTGAAACAACCTGGATTTATCCTCAGTCTAAATATTGGAATCTCATTGATTATGCGATAGTGCGCCAGTGTGACCTGAAAGAAATTATGCTTACCAAAGTGAAGGCCAGTGCAGAATGTCATATCGCCTTGTTCGCTCTACTTTAAACTCAAACTAAGAAAAGGAAGGCCCCTCTGTAAAAAGTTCAAAGTTGGCAGTTTTAAATCAGATGAAGTGAAAGCTAACTTCCAAGCAGCACTTGAGTCACGGCTTGAAGCATCCCCTCTCCTCTCCTGAAATAATTTGGGAAAAACTCAAAACTAGCATTCTGCAAACATATATAGGAAGATCAAGGACTGGTTTGATGATAGCAATATAGAAATCCAGAACTGTTGCCGAGAAAGAGATCAACTCATCAACTTTTGTCCTGTAAATAAAGCTGTATTCCCTTTTGGATGCCGTCACCTCAAGGGCAAGTTTCTAGAGAAATTTATTAAAATTTTGTATAGAACCAAGTTACGTATTTGACGGTGTATAAAACGCACTTGCTCCCTACAAAATGGCAGAAAAAACGCCCCGTCTTTTTTATGGGAAGAATAAATGTTCCGTATGCAAATTCTATCACTGACGCTTTTTAAATTAAATTATAATTTTAATTCACATGGTCACTGTTGCCTATATTATTATTATTGTTATTATTATTGTATACTCATTTACGACCAGGCCACAACACGAGACCTAATATCAGAAATCGTATCAAAAACATACACATTTTACATAGATAAAATCCTTCGTAATTTGTGAAGTGTACTTCCGAGGACAGTCTTTTGTATTTCTTTAAGGCATGGGATACCAAAGATCGTTCCATTGACTATCATCACCGTTTCCCAATCAAACTCTAAGGGCCCAAACGGCAATTTGAATTATTCATGTCTTCATGCACCTCATCTTTTAGATTTGAACAATGGCGATCCTTGTATTTTGATAGATTTTTTTAAAATATCTTCAAAGACACATAACCGTCTGCAGGAAATTGCATGTCAATAAGAAAGTAAATTTGTTTTTGTGGTCTTTGCTCACCATGTATAGGATGTTAACTTTAATTGTCCTGTCTGAGTGTATTGTAATTGTTCTGTCTGGGTTTATTGTATTAGGTTGGTGCAAAAATAATAACGTAATAATGTCGTTTTTTGAGGTTAAAAAATACGTCAAAAACGACATTATTACGTCACTAATTTTTCACCAACCTAATAATTGTCCCGTCTGGGTATATTGTAATTGTCCTGTCTGAGTGTATTGTAATTTTCCTGTCTGAGTGTATTGTAATTGTTTTGTCTGTTATTATTATGTTTTCCTTTGATTTCTGGTGTATACTGATTTCTTACCGGCCCTAACCAGAGACCTAAGGACAGAAATGGCTTCATGGACATTTCCATTTTTTTTTTAAAAAGAATCACAGATATTTTGCATAGATAAAGACTTTCGTAAGGTATGGGCTGTACTTGTGAGAACAATGTTTTGTATTTCGTTAATGCTTGGGCTGCCAGGAATCCCTTCAATGAGTCTAACGGATCCATTTCCAATCAGTCCGAGAGATCCATCAATAATTGGAATTGTTTATTTACTCACGTGCCACATTTTTGAAATTTTTATTTAAAGGCCCTTGTATTTTGATAGACACTTGAAGATATTCACAGATAGATTACACTCTGCAGGGACTGACCATGTCAATAAGAAATCACATTTTGTTTTTATGGTCTCTGATCACGATGTCTGGGCGATTAACTTTGATTGTTCTGTCTGTGTGTATTGTAAAATCCATAAAATTATTACAGAACCTATCTCTGTAACCGGGTCTGGGTGGTGTTCATACCAATTTATTGCCGTTTTCTTTACGTAAAAGTTTCAGATTTTCCAGTTCAGATATTGGGCAACTCCATCATGCCGGGTTTTATATTCAGTTGGTGCCAATAACGTGCAATCTGATACAAGATGGTCAATTGTTTCTAGATATCACAGAATCTGCATTTTGGGCTAACATAATTTTTCAGTGCGTTTTGTAATTTCAAGTTACCAAGCATTGGTACTGTGTAGCAAGAATAAAACATTCAGCTTCATCTTTTAACCCAGCAAACTACGTAGCCACTGATTGGTACGGCGTGTGGTACGGGTAGAAAATTGACCATGAAGCGGTTCACGTTGCCATCGTTTCTGCATGTTTCCATTCAGTTTGATGCTGCAGTAGATGTATTATGTTTTACTTGCACATCTTCACCCACTTGAAATTCCCCTTTGAACTTGTTCATTTCTTTTATTAGTAAATACAGTTGTCTTTGGCACAGATCATCATCCAGTCTTCTGTAGTTTCCTTTACTATTATTATTGTCATCACCATCTCCCGCTTTTCTGATTTGATACCAAATGAATTGTGTTTTGAAGCTCCCAGAGTGAATTAATTATATAGCAATGTCTTAAGAGATTAGAAATAAAGGCAGGCGTTCCGTTTGGTTTATGCAAACCATAATCGTAGTCTATTTCATATGAACAAACGCAAAAGAAATTTTTTTCTTCTCAAAGATAATTTTAATATTTTTTTATTATTATTAAGTGTATCTTCAGCATATCTTATAGGCAAATCTCAAAGCCGTGCTTTGGTAAGTATCATCGTTCGTATTAATCTATGATTGTATCGGGACTGTCCGCAATAGCGTGCTAAAATCTACAATGAACACACACTTGACACTCATTAATATTAACACAGGCTATTGTCATTTGAAGATGATTAGTAAAACCGTGCGACCTTTTGGGTCAAATACTGCGATTAATTCGGGAAAACGGCGCAATATTTTCTCGTGGGTAATGATTGAAACGATTGTCTGAAGCAGGAAGCATGGCACGAAATCAGTGCAAATTCAAATTATGAATAGCGCACCTCTCAGTGTTGCCGACTTTTATTAATATCTCGTCTTGAGGCTTCTTAAGAGATGACAAAGTGTCCCACAATGAATATTGCATGAAGAATATAAAAACTGTGTGATTAGGTATTTTCATTTTGGGACGTGATATTTGATGCTGCTTATCAAAGCGAAATTAAAATTACTGTGTTTGCGAGACTGGCACAGTGATGAAAAACAAGAAACCCAAAGACGAGAGGCCATATTTAAGGAAAGTATTAGACACTTGAAAATGTCCATAAAAGTGCAAAACTAATTATATTAGGGCTTTGGAAAGCACAAAAGAAGCAGAAAAGATTAATAGATGTTGAATCAATCTGAATATTATTTATCGAAAATACAATCAATTCATTTTTAATGTTTGCAGTACGACAGAAATGCAGATATGTTCGATTCTGCATTTAAGGAAATTAGAAGTTTTTTTTTCAGAAAAATAGTTTAAAAGACTACTTGTAACGTCTAATTTGTTTCTGAATGTCATGCTGTTAAATAAAATAATATATGAAATATAAATATAAGATAAATATAAAATTAATATAAAATTAAAAATATAATAATATATAGAATATACAATAAAATAATACAATATATAATATAAAATATAAAATATAAATATAAAATAAATATATAATTAATATAAAATTTAAAATACAATAATATATAAAATATACTATACTATAATATAATATATAATATAAAACATAAAATAAATATAAAATAGATATAAAATAAATATAAAATAAAATAAAATGTAAAAAATCTGTAAGCTTTACAACTGGTAAGCATGTTGGACGTAGAAGATCATCCCATAGTAACGTCCGTATCGTTTATAGTCTTACGGCCATATAACGTTGAAACGATCAGCGAAGTTAAGGAACGTCAAGTCTGGTCTGTACCTAAATCGGTGACCGCTTGGTCATACCAACTACTGTAAGAATGGATGTGCAGATGGTGCAATGGATAATGACTCGGAATTGTTAATTGGAAAGCCAAGTTTCTATTCACGTTGCGTTCCTTATATTCACTTAAGCGGAAATACCCTTTGGGAAGGTATGAATCCGCCTTTTCTTCCACAGATTTTGGATTAATTAGTAAGACTTGTATTTTCTGGCCTTAAATAAACGGCAATAAGTCATAGGAAACAATTCAATCAGTCAAAAACTAGCCTGCAAATTCTGAAGAAATACACGCTTCATTCACTTGAAATCATAGTGTAGGTGATAATAAGTTTTTGTTCTTCCATCCTGGACCTTATATATATATATATATATATATATATATATATATATATATATATATATATATAGTCTATTTTTCTGGCTTTAAATAACCTAAAACGTATTGATAAGCGGTAGAAAACGAATCAGTCAATAATTGTTCGTGAATTGTTTTTCAGACTGTACTCATGCATTCACATGCTGAGAGATGACTTCATTTCTGTTTAATTTTGGTATAGTTCGTTTACATGATCGATATAGTTCCTGGGTATGAGGATAAAGTACAACCGGCAGCAAGGAGTCTGATCTGGAAATTGGAGGTTTTTGAGGAGCGTGGAACCACCGCTTAATTGTTGCTGTTCGTAGGTCAACACTTATTTGGGGTCATCTATTAGGGTTTCAGTTATGGCCAAATAGTGAATTTTCTAACAAACACCCCCCCCACAAAAAAAAAGAAAAGAAAACTATGCGAGTATAAAAATACATTTTTTACAGTAAAAATACGATAAAATATTTTTATATAAAAAAGAATTGCCAACAATATATATTTATAGTAAATATATATACAGAACGCCAATTAAGCCTGCAGAACGCACATTCTCTACAAAATTTGTCGGACATTCAGGCCGGTAAATGTAATTACTACTTTTAATTAAAGAAGAGATCATTTACTTAAATAAATGTGGCGATAAAAAATAACATATAAAAATCCATTTCCTATGATATATTATCATTGATTGCAGTAAACAGAACAGATATGATAGATCGAGAAAGATATGCGGAGCTCCGTGTTTCAAAGCATTATATATATATATAATAGCGGACAGTCCCGATACAATCATAGATTAATATGAACGCTGATATATATATATATATATATATATATATATATATATATATATATATATATATATATATATATATATATATATATATATGTATATATATATATATATATGTATTCCACTCTCTATGCCTGACAAGAAGAAGATTTTTTCTGAGTTCGAGGTTTTCTATGCTCAGTTGGCAAGACTGTCACCTACTTCTGTTGACGCGGTGAGCAATTTGAAAGCCCAGTTGAATAATTTCGCACACACTTTTTCCTGTTCCTCTGTTGCAACTGCTGAATCCAAATGGAAAGCAGAATATCAGCGAGTTGTTAATTCTCTGAGGAATAATTATGACTTGATAATTTCCAGACCAGAAAAAGGTGCTGGAGTAGTTATTTTAGATCGAACTGACTATATAACCAAAATGTCTTCGATCTTAGAAGATACTTCAAAATTCACTAAACTTGGATCTGCTGATGCCTGTGAATCAAAATGAAGCATGATTACGAAGCAAAATTTAAAAAATCACTTCTGAAGTGGGTAAAGTCTGGGCTACTTCGAAAAGAAATTGCTAACGAAATCCGTCCTTCTGGTTCGATTCGTCCTCGTTTGTATGGTCCCCCGAAAATCCATATATATATATGGATATAGACATACATATATATATATATATATATATATATATATATATATATATATATATATATATATATATATATATATTAGTGTTTAATACTTTTTATTATATCCTTACTCTGTCCCGGATAATGAGTTCTACCTGGATTCTATCCAATTGCAATCAATCTATCTATCTATCTATCTATCTATCTATCTATCTATCTATCTATCTATCTATCTATCTATCTATCTATCTATCTCTCTCTCTCTCTATATATATATATATATATATATATATATATATATATATACATGTGAATTATAAAAAGACAGCGCCACTATCTTAAGAGTAAGTTATAAATATCTCATATTGTAATTTTACAACAGTTACTTTTCAATCCGCTTCTGATGGGCGAATCGAGGGTGAAACTCAGAGTTTTGTTAACGGCGATAAAAATGTATATTGTTTATTAGTATATATATATATATATATATATATATATATATATATATATATATATATATGCATGTATTTCTAAACATATGCGCACTTTGTAGTTAATATGGAAGCACTGTCTTTTATTTTACTACGTTGAGCCACGATGTTACGATCACAAATTTCAAATTTCAAATTTCTCTTCAATAACCTGTAAATCGCATTTTCACACGGAGCTGCTGAGTGGCTGTCTGGAAAATTGACGTCTAGCATGTAAGAATGTACGAAGTCGATGCGTGTCATTGATTTCAAATGACATTGTTCTATTTTACACTTTCCGACGATTGCCGAAGCCTAACAGAGAACCAGAAATACGGACAATCTTTGTTCCGGTCATCACTATACAGTTGAAGAGTTCATGTTCATTGGAGTCGAAAGACCCATAGATTATAGAGGATTGCTAAAGGAACATGTGTTATATGAATAGAAAAGAAGGTATTAGGTCGGTGCAAAAATAATGTCGTTTTCTCACATACGTTACTATGTGAGAAAACGACATTATTTTTGCACCAACCTAATAGAAACCGTGAAGATTATAAAGATAAGGAGGATAGATTATCTTGTGGTCTTAAAGTGATTAAGCTTGTTCAGGGAATCGTCCGCGCGGGAGTTTTTTTTTCAACAGAGTAACAGTTCTTGGGAAAAATTTGTCTTTACAACTCGAATTTGGAGAACATGCGTGGATTATTTTCTTTATGCATTTCGAAAAGTGGCCTTTGACAATAAAGCAAGACACGTTAGAATTTTTGAGCTTCAGAATTTTGAGCTTCAGAATTTTGAGACAACATCTATATGTGATTGATGGTCAATTAAAACATTTGAAACGTTCTTCTGATCTAAGCGGAAGACACGACTGTACAAATCTCGGTAGAGAGACGAAAGGAACTCGTCTCAGCTGGATAAATGTAATCAGTGATGGAACCATGGCATTTCCAGCCTGGGGGCCAAGATTAAAAGCGAACTGTGAATGAATTGACGCATACATGATTTGGGGTTGGAATGGAGAGGTCTGTTTCTGCTAGGAAATGATGTCTGTTTGCTTGGTAGCATTTGAATGAAAACATTGAGAGAAGTGGACTGCACTCAATCCTGTATTTGATCATGAACAGACAAAGTGACACGTGTGTTAGCATAAAAGTTTTATTCATTAAGCCATGAATAAATACGTCGTTTCCTGAGCTCTTCATAGCTAATTTGTATATATGTGTGTGTTTGCGTTTATTTAAGATAAGGATAGAGAAATTTTAGTTCTTGAAGTGAATTTAAAGGGTCAGTCAGATTACGAACAAAAAACGTCTCGGCTATCTTGTGGATGATGGATTATTTTAAAATCTACAGCACCCCTATAGAAGATACGTCGTAAGTCAATCTCTATTTCGGTGGCAAATGTTTAGTGCCATCAGTTTAGACATATACAAGGCCACCATGCTATGTATACAGGGTTGACTTATCTACATGTCATTACTATTCCACTTGTAAGGAGGAACCTTCACTTAGACTGCTTGCTGAATGCTTACTGCCCAGATCACTACAAACATAAGGTCAAGCGTTATATATCCTACATATCCTCATCCTTGTTCATCTACATTCCATCTTACATCCATACAACCTCATTTAGTAAATTTCCTCCTTGAGCAGTTCTTGCATTGGGGAGGGAACATTTAGTAAAAAAAATAAATAAAGTAAAATGTTTTTATCACGGAGTTTTAGTTTTTATATATCTCGATAACTTTCATATTTTTTTTACAAGCGTTCACTTTATAAAAGGCTCAAGATCCACTCAAGGTAGAGGGTGACTGAAGGAGTATGTTGTACGTGTGGAAAGACTACGAACTGAGAGTTTATGATGATATGTGGGAAAGATAAAGGTTTACCTTTGATTTAAACAGGTTAAGATTGTAGTGATAACGGAAAGCATCCTCTTGGAACTCAGTTACACACAAAAAAGCGGTTCATGGAAAGAAGGCCTTTGAGTGCATCTCTAATAGAATACAACGTGAATGAGAATCGTTGGAAAAGCTTCACAATCAAGGAAAGGTAAATAGAGCGTGGCTTGATAGGGAAGCTCTTCGTAGCCTCCTGGTTAAAGCACGCCGGATTAGAAGCAGTTTTCTCCTCCAAAGGGGGACGCAAGTTCGAATTCACCTTTTCGATGGTAATTTTTAAAAAAGAAAATGGATCGTCTGTTTAAATATTTTAAGACTAATACCTTCTACCCTCCCCAGACCAATGTCTTGTGCCTTTAATCTGGCTGAAGCATTGAAATGGATAAATTCTGTATGAGTTTTTCGACGTTTTTTTGTTTGTTTTGTAGCTGTTACTAAGTTTCTAATTCCGACACGAACTCAGCCTATACCGGGGGTTGAATAAGACTGATGAATTTTTCGCCGGTTGAAATAAGTCTATTCACCATTTGAGGTAATTTGGAACTTTATTGTGTACTAATTATTTGCTCTGTAATAATAAATACATTAAGCTCTTTTTGTGGATCAATTTTATATTTCATATTACTAGGATCCACATGGATTATATACCAACGAATCTGATACATTTAATCCCTCTCTCTCTCTGTATATATATATATATATATATATATATATATATATATACACACTAAAGTTTAAAAGTTTGAAGCCACCACTTGAATTTTTTTAAATTGGTTCCAAAAATAGTTGTTTTGTATTTTAAACAAGAGAAAATTATTGTATATGTTTAAAAATAATATGAGGCATGATTTTTATTACAAAATTTTTTATGACAAAAAGAAAAAGCATTTATGAATAAATTTTGCTCTCGTCACAATGTCCTCATTTAGACTTGATTACCGCAGCACAAATATTTGGCATTCACCGCAGAGGTTTCTCACAGTGTAAGTTTGATAATTGATTGGATTATTTTTTCCAATGAATCTAAGATATCTTTTTCATTTTGTAGATGGAAAGGTTTCACTCTTCTGTCAAGTTCATCCCATTCTAATTCTGAAGGCGGCTTCAAAAATTTGAACTGTAGTATATATATATATATATATATATATATATATATATATATATATATATATATATAAATATAAAGTGAACATTGAAGTCAACACTTAGAGGAAACAGGCTGGTTCATGCTAGACGCAATCATCAGGCCACGGGTTTTGACTTCAATGTTCACTTTTATATTTACACACGCTCTATCTCTGATGTTGAGCACTTTATCCCATAAATATAGCACACCTTATGACTATATTTCTTCATATATATATATATATATATATATATATATGCATACATACATATATATATATATATATATATATATATATATATATATATATATATATATAGATAGATAGATAGATAGATATCCTAATGAAATGAGAACGAATCAAATATAAATTCAAACTTTCATAAGATTAATTTAAAAACAGGGCTCAATACAATAGTAGAGCAATCTTTTTTATTATATGATATTACATAAGTGTAAAACCGTTACATAAATGAACTCCTGTATCCATACATCTCCTTGCATTTCATCAAGGTGTAGTAAATGAGGATTATTACTATTTTTAATTTTTACTTACAAACTCTTTTCTCGCGCAAAAAGAAGAAAATAAGAGCAAGCAAGCAAGAAAGACTCAAGATATAGTCTCTTTTACAGAGAAAAAGAAGAAGAAAAAAATAATAATAAAATATAAGGAAAATATATAATGTAAAGTATCCAGATATATTATGTTGATAATAAGTACAATGAATCAAAATAGTCTATGTTAAATAAGATGTCATGAAACAGAAATTTAAAATTGCAAGGGATATATATGCTACAATGTTGACGACGAATGACTGTCACCTTCACTGAGGAAGGAACGTAATTTAGCCAAGAAATGTTTAGAGTATGTAAATAATATGTTTCTTTAAGAAATAAAAGAAGTAAAAGTAAGAAAAATATTTAACAAAATAAAGAAAACAGAGAAGGAAAAACAAAATATTTAGATAAATGACGAAAGAACTCTTTTAAGTATGTAGATCATATATGATAATGAAATAATAAATATATAAATTATACTCAATGAAATGCAAGTGTTAACTAAAGACTTTTATGTGGGTATTAATAAAACAAAACAACAGATAATGATAATCATAATACACTAGCCAAACGTATAAAACTCTAGATAAAATATTACCTGTATTTACATTATGCGGACCATTGTCCTCATCTTTGTCGCACAACGTTTCGGCCGTTGTACGCTCCGGCCTTCTTCAGGTGGTTGGAATTTCGAACTCAACCCTTTATTTCGATCCCTGGGGTAGACTGTTCTAGTTCCACGTGCCATGTTTGATGGATGTAAGTTATCAGTTATCTCCTGCTAATTTTCCCTCTGAAAGAATGTGAGTTCAATACCCGGTTAAGGCAGCTCCACTGCCTTAACCGGGTATTGAACTCACATTCTTTGGGTTTGTCACTGGATCTAACGCCTTTATCCACTGTGCCATGTATCCTTGAGGCATGAATTTCTGGGTATTATAAACCTAATGTTTTCAGCAACGATTTTTACCAGTGCTCATATTGCAATTTTGCTGTTATCATTACATGTTTTTACCAGAGCTCATATTGCAACTATGTTATCATTGCTTTTCTCTGGCACTCCTTATTACTGGTTCCCATATTGTATTTATTTCTATGCTTGGTCGGATCAGGAGATTTTTGTAGCCTAGCATATGTGCTGATTCCTTAAGTTTACGAATTTTCCAATGGTGTTCCCTATCTATGATCTCAACATGATCCCACAGGGGGCGGTGATCTCCCTTCTCTCTCCATATGTGGTCAGCCACGCCTGATTTTTCTACTTCCCCTCGCGTTACAGCTTTCTGGTGTTCTTGAAGCCTTACCTTGTGGGGCGGCCTGTCTCTCCTTTATATTCCTTTCCGCAGCTGCACTGGATAGCGTACACAAAGTCTTTAGTCATGTTCTCCTGTATGGGGGGTCTCACTCGAGAGAGATATCTGCGTAGTGTTGTCAAGCTCTTGAAGGTTGTCCTGATGTTATATGGACCGCAGATCCTTTGTATTTTCTCTAATAACCCCTTCACATAAGGCAGGCAGACTGTTTTCTGAGTGTTGTTGTCCTCCTCCTCCTCTTGTAGCCGCCTATCCCAGTTTTGGGGAGCTGCTGCCATGTACCCAGGGTAGTTGTTACGTTGTAGGGTACTACAGGGTAACTGACATCCATCAAACATGGCACGTGGAACTAGAACAGTCTACCCCAGGGATCGAAATAAAGGGTTCAGTTCGAAATTCCAACCACCTGAAGAAGGCCGGAGCGTAGAACGGCCGAAACGTTGTGACAAATATGGCGACAAAGATGGGGACAATGGTCCGCATAATGTAAATACTGTACATAATACCTCATCTCAGAAATATAGACAGACCCAAAATATTACCTGTAATGTAAGAGAAATAACGTAACGAAAAATTACAACTTACTAAGGATAAGTTTAAAATGTTTAAAACAAGGTTATTCAACATAAAAAAAACACATTAAAAGTGATTGTCAAATTTTAATGTTTAACAAGATAGCAGGGTCAAAGGTGAAATATATTTGCAATTGACAGTTCAAATCTTTGATTTAATAAATTGTCCTTATTTAAAAATTTGATTATCTGCATTTTCTCCTGTAAACACAGAAAAGTTCTACAAGACCTAGCCAATTTTAAAATTTTCCACTTAAACTTAGGGGTTTTATTTTCTTCTTTCAACTTACCAAAATATTTTGAAAGTGAAGTACTATTTCTCTAATAAAAGAGGGTAGGTGCTTATACCAACGATCTTTGAAAGTGTTCTTGGTGATTTAATATAAAACTTTTTAACCATCGGATTTTCTATTGAGGAGATAGAACACAGATACACAAGGGATTCCATTAAGCATTTGTTAGACAATGGGCATTGGTTAGGATTCTTACAATTACATTGGTTGCTGTCCTTAACAATATTTGCATTAGTACTCGCATTATGGATAAAATTATTAAATTGGATAAGTGTTCTATTGTTGTGAAACTTTATTTTCTCAAGATTATTAGTACAACTATAGCTAAGTTTTCATGTATTCCTATTAAAAAATTTTGCTTTTCGGAAAATATTTTTCAATTAATTTTAGAAACTTATGGGCTAACTTTTTCTCGAGGTTATCAGTACAGCTGTAGCTTAACTACAATGTGTTTTTATTGAAGATTTTATGAAATGGATTATTACTGGGGAAATGTTTATTAATTAAGTCGAGAAACTTCTGCCCTAGCCTATTTTTTAGCATTTGGTTGAAGGGGTGTAAACCAAATGATTTTTCCGTTACTTTTTTTCCTTACTCTGGTCGCTACTGTTGAGGTTGCTATACTGAATATCGGTGCCTTTGTTACCACTATTTTTTTTTATCAGTATTATAATAACAGCTATGTTTATAGATAACATCTTTGTTAGAAGAATTGTTTATATATATATATATATATATATAAATATATAAATATATATATATGAGTGAAAACTGAGGTCCTCACCAAGTGGCAACAGTCTGTTTCCATTTAAAAATAAATAGCTGTAAACAAATTTGAGATTTATCCATTGGAAATATATATTGAAATAAAATGTAAATTTGCTGATTTGATATTGGGAAAAATAACTAACTAACGTATTTATATAAGGAAAAAGAAATGATTAATATCTATAATTAAAAATATAATTAATGTAGGTGTTAAAGCAAAGCATAGACTTTAATGAAATTGTATAATTAAAATCTTATTAATATCTTTATGTATTATATATTGTGATATCATTTTCTCCATATCTAAGCTGGAAAGGTGATCAGTCATAAGAGAATACTTTAATTAACTGAATAGAATCGTGGTATCTTTTTTGCTCTTATTGATTTTCAGCTATTTTGAGTGTGTTCGTACACAGCGAAATGTTAACAAAGAAATAAATGATTTCACGAATTCCGTTTTACACGCTATAAAAAAAAAACGATAAAAACATACGAACCTTTAAACTTGTAATGAAGCTTTATTCACTGCCCATATGTGAGGTCCATACATTACTTTTATACTATATTAGTTCGAAGGAGAGGCAACTATGGTTATCTTCACAACATATAACATTTTCAGATATTTAATATCAATCATTTAGCAAATTAATGCGCATAAAACATTCTATAGGACACAATATTACTCTCTCGTTAAATAAAGGACGAGTGAGAGAGACCCTCATCCTAGGTTCAAGTACAGATCTCTACGTAAATAACCAAGTCATTTTGACGGGTAGTATGATATATATATATATATATATATATATATATATATATATATATATATATATATATATATATATATATATATATATATATATATATATATCGAGTTCTTTTATCTAAAAATAAATACGTTCAAATTTACCTTAGCTATTGCATAGGAGTGTAGTCTGCGAGTGATAACAAATCAGTCGGGTTTCGATCCCGGCTTGAGGCAATCGGATGTCTAGCTAAACTGATGAGCTGTGAAACAGCGAAACTGTCTTATGTGTATGACAATATGTACATGTTCCCGAAAATAATTATTTCGGATGAGCTCTCGGGGAGAAAAATGAATTGGTAAATAGTGACTATTACTGCTGCTGAGGCAAGACTCTTCCTTAAGACGAATCGAGTTCTCCAGTCCCTGGCGTTTTTATCTATCTATCTATCTATCTATCTATCTATGTAAGCATTGAGTTCTATATATATGAAGTATATATTGACTGTATTATCGATATAATATATATATCGATTATATATTGATTTCAGTTTATATGAATATTCAGTTCAATATTAACTTAATTTAATATATATATATATATGTATATATATCTATTCTTGTGTTTTGGGCATGGCGTAAAATATATACCCAACAATAGAGTCACGAGCTGCTGACAGAATGAGGGGAACCTCGAGCAGCCGGTGGCAAATTGTTGATCTTTTGCATTTGTTTGCTACCTCAATAGAGTTACAGTTTTTCTCGCGTTGGGATTGTGATGGGTTATTTTTTCTTTTTTTTTTTGAGGTCTTTCAAAGTAATAGTTTTATTCAGGGAGTGAAAGGAAAATCGTTACTCACCACTTCAAAACGGGAGAATCGTTATATTTGCAAAGAAAAATGGCCACTGAATTTGCTTCGTTTTTATGGATGACAAAAAAATGATCAATCGGAAGTAGCTCGTGATTGAGTCATAATGGCCTGAGGAGTCGTAGTAGGTTAGGAGAGCCTTGCATTATGAGAAGAGTGGTAGCTGACGGCTGGCACACAAATCACGATCAGTATCCATTGGTTGCCGTGGAGATATTTTAAAATCCGAAACTCTTAATTATGCTTGGATAAAAACATCACTGATGATTTTTTTGTGCAAAGAAACAAACAGAAATATTTCACGAAATATCTATCTATCTATCTATCTATCTATCTATCTATCTATCTATCTATCTATCTATCTATATATACATATATATATATATATATTAAAAAGAAGAGAGATATCGCAAACGTTTTTGATTGTAATGTGGATTTAAAAAAAAAATATTATGCTTTATTTTCCATAATTTTATTACACGTGTTTCTGGTATCGCGACTGTCATCAGGCAAAGGGTGGACAGTTCCACATATTATTAAAAATAATAATTTTTTTCTCCTTTATCTTTTTCGATGTTAAATATTCTCGATATGAGACATTCTCTATTTATGTGTTACTAATCCGAATTTCTTAAGAAAAATTATGGAAAATAAATCATAATATTTAAAAAAAAATCCACATTACAACCAAAAACGTTTGCGGTATCTCTCTTCTTTTTAATATACACACTTTTCTCTCGTTGGAACTACTATAACTACGTCCTTATATATATATATATATATATATATATATATATATATATATATATATATATATATATATATATACACTGCGTGCCAAATTATTATTGAGATAACTTTTTTCCTAATATTTCAAAAACCCTCCAATTAATTCACACAAAATTTTCAGACAATGTTGGCAACCTAGACCTGCGCAATCACTGAAATCTTTGTACTGATCTGCGCAATGTAAACAAACTAGTGCCGTATTTGTTATCAGCACGGTGATTTGAGAGTGCCAAATTATTAGAAAAATGTAAGAATTTAGTGAAAAGATGGGTCGTAAAAGCAGTTTAAGTAATGCTGAAAAGAAAACTATCACCTCAGAACTCTCAAAAGGTAAATCTACACTAGAAATTTCTAAAATGATAGGGAGGTTTCATTAAAAAAAAGTTCACCGCCGACCCTTCACAAGTACGCAAAAGGGCAGATAAAGGCAAACCGAAGGTTATTTCACGTCGTCTCGTGTCACGACTTAAACGAGAGGCCACGAAGGACCCTGGACTTACCAGTCAAGAGCTTTTCAGTCGCATTGGGGATCCTACTGTGTCTAAAAGTACTCGGTGTTGGTATCTGAGGGAAATAGCAACAACAGTCAAACCTGTATCGAAGCCTCCGTTGACGAGAAATCACATTCAAAATTGATTGAAATGGGCCGAGGACAATATGAAGATTGACTTCTCTAAAGTTTTGTCCACAGACGAAACTCGAGCAACACTTGATGGGCCAGATAAATGGTGCAAAGGCTGGGTAATGAACAGACAGAATCGCCATAAGCATAATGATCTGGGGTGGTATTATTGAAAAAACAGTGGGCCCATGGAGAGTACCAGACGGCGTCAAAATGACTGCTGATGCATACATCGCATTTATGAAGGAGCATCTTGAACCGTGTATGAAAAGGCAAAGACTATATATATATATATGCGTGTATTGTCATCTCTTCGTCACCGAGGTCCGTTGGTACAGTTGGTATGTCGCCCGCGTCTTAATCGTAACTGAACAGATTCAATGCGCACTGCTGATGAGTCCCAAATAGGACGAAACGGTCATACAGTTCTTTTTGCATTCTTTTGAAGATTCTTCTAGACACTAAGAATTCATCGAATATATATATATATATATATATATATTGCGTTTGACATGTTTATTATTTTCCACGCGAGTCCTTAGAAAAGGTTTCGAAAGAAAACCCTCATCTATAATGGAAAATTAATAAATGGAATATTGTATCCGAGAAGCCTATTCTTTTGAAGACTAGTTTAATAAAATAATAAATTTCAGCTGAAAGTAGCACTGGCTGCTGTATCAATGAATATCAGATCATTACTTATAAGGAAACAGCTAATATTACCATTACATGCAAATTGTACAACAACATAAATATAATTGTGCAGGGTTTGTTTATCTGGTTGCTGTACATAGTATCTTTATATATAGTCCTCATAGTTGATATCAATGCTGGTGTTGCACAAGGTTTTCTTCTGGGCCTTAACCTGTTTCTGATTTATATCAACAATTTTCCCAAGAACACTCGCTGGTTCTTTATCAGTATATATTCTTGGTAGTTTTCTACGTCTTATTCCCACTTTGTAGGGTATTTATAATCATACAATGCATCCAGAAATTAACTCCTTATTTATAGCCAGAAAATATTTTTAGCAAGAACTTGTTGAGGAAAATATAATAGTCTAACGATACATGTATTACTAATTAATCCATAGCTTAGGGAGAAGAGGTGGATTGATACCATTCCCAATATTATTTGCTCGTAAGTGAATATAACGAACCCAACTGGAATTGTAACTTTTCTCTCCCATTAATAATTTCGTGCCATTATCCATGACCCCCACCGGCACATAAACGTTTGGAGCACCTGGTATTCCCACCCATCAAGGCTCAACGTTGTTTAATTTCTTTGATGTTTCTGGGACCACGGCTTCAACGTGATGTGATGTAAGCCCATAAATATCCGTAAGTTTGGATGCACCACGGAATATCTGGATGACCAGTGCCTGTTAGGAGGTCTCTAGTCTGACCTAATTGTCAGAGAACAATGGTAAAAATACTGACTGATATTATTCAATACATTCAGAAATGAACTCGTAACATTTAATCATCACCAAACAGACATTAAAACTATACCAATCCTGATGAGTGATCATATCCTCCAAGAAGTTCCTTGCCTCCTGGGGGCAGTTGGATGTTGCAATCAATCCGATACACAATTTTTCGCTTGATATTTGATATTTTAAAGACAACTGCCATTGTTATAAATTAGTATAACAGCAATTGAAGATAAACGAAGAGGATGTGTCAGAAAGAGAAGGCTTGGATTCGTGTTTTCTTGTTCAAGGTCGGTAATGTTTAAGCAACACGAACAAAATACCAGCTAATCAGGGAATTCATTTGTTACTTGGTAGCAAACAGTAAGGAGAATTCAGACTGTGATGAAGATCACAATTTGAATGAAAGTGTTGGAGAATAAGTGGAATATTCCCAGGGAAAATATTTTTATATGAAGGAGAGACTATCAATAAAACATGAAGAAAAAAAAAATGAAACACAATCGAAAATTCGTACTTTCTGTGAATACAATTGTAAATAGATAAAGAAAATTACAGGCATGAGATATGGAATGCAAGTAAAGAAAAGAAAACCGAAGACTCAAGGTGAGAAAATAAGATATGTCAGTGCGGTTAGGGAACAAAAAGAAAAAAAGAATATGAAAAAGATAGCTAGCTAGCTAGATAACAGGACAGAGGGAGAGAGAGAGAGAAAGAGAGAAAGTGTAGATATGTCAGAAGTGTAATAGAACATAGAATGATTTTACAAGGGATATGAGATAGATAGATAGAAAGAGACAGGCAGAGAGAGAGAGAGAGAGAGGAGAATGTCAGAGAGGACAATGTCAGAAATATTGTAGAGCATACAAGTAAAATGATTCTGAAAAGGAATATATATATATATAGAGAGAGAGAGAGAGAGACAGAGGGAGAGATAGAGAGAGTGACAGACAGAGAGACACACAGAAAGAGGAAGAGAATTTCAGAAATGAGCATACAAGAAAAAAGATTGTGAAAAGGAATATGATATAGATAGAGGGAGATAGCGAAAGAGAGTAAAGCAGAGAGAAACGGTGAGGAGAAATGTCAGAAATATTATAGAATATATAAGAAAAAATGACTGCAAAAGTGAATATGAGATAGATAGATAGATAGATATGGGTGGAGAGAGAAAGAATAGATAGAGAGAGTGTGACTAAGTGGGCGGAATCAAGACTGGCAAAGAAGAGAAAAAGAAAAGAGACCAGGAGAAAGATTGGGTGACGTGAGAGTAGCCACTGGATGGAGAATGAAAATAGAGAAATAAAAATAAAGAAAGAGTAGAAGAACACACACACACACACACACACACACACACAGAGGAGAGAATGAGCGACTTTAGAGAAAGGAAGATTAAATAATAACAAATTATATAAATTGCATAATAGATAGATCAGAACAGTTACACAACGAAGAATAGAAAAAGAAAATAGAGAGTAGAGGTAGAAGCGGCACTACATGAAAGAATAGTGTGTAAATATATATATATATATATATATATATATATAAAGAAATATGGAATATTTGACGCTACAATGGGAAGCTTTGACGGTGCTTACATTATCATACGTATTTACTTACTACATGGACTTAGCAAAAGAAAGAATGAAAATGACACAGCAATCTACAGGGACGACCATCTCATAAGCTTAAGAAACTGTAACAAACAAAACAGAAACAAAACTAGAAAAGCAATAATAAAGATTTTCAAAAATAACGGATTCGACATAGATATAAAATCTAACCTAAACGAAGTAGATTTTCTAGATGTTACCTTCAACCTAAGAAAAGGCACATATAAACCATACAGAAACCCAATGATAAACCACTCTATATACACACATCTTCTAACCACCCTCCTTCTATAATCAAACAGATACCAAAATCGATTAACCACAGGCTTTCCGACAATTCCTCGATTGAATCCTTATTTAACAAAGCTAAGAATGACTACGAAATAGCCCTAAAAGACAGCGGATTCCCAGCAACACTCACATACTCACCACAGAACACAAAAAGACATACTAACCACAGAACACAAAAAAGGCCAACAGGAAAAGAAATATATGGTTCAACCCACCGTACAGCAAAATCGTAAAAACAAACGTAGGAAAAATATTGTTCAAACTATTACACAGACACTTCCCGGAATCAAGCACCCTACACAAATTATTCAACAAAAACACAGCAAAAATCAGCTACAGTTGCACCGAGAACATGGCACAAATAATAAAAAAAATCACAACTGAAAAACTATCAAAAAACTACACGAACAAATTAAATCCACGTGCAACTTCAGAATAAAGAACGAATGCCCCTTAAACGTTAATTGTTTACAAAACAACGTAATATGCTGAGGCACAATAAAATCATCAGATAATGAAGTAAAAGTATACATAGGAATAACTGAAGGGCCCTGGAAACAAAGAATTTATGCACACAAAATATCTTTCTCAGATAGTAAATATGCGAACAGCCCAATGATTTCTAAGTATATTTGGGAAATTAAAAACAGAACACACATTACACCAAAAATATATTGGAAAATGACAATAAAATAAGCAAAATAAATTAACCCAAACAAATTACCAAATCATCCCGTTAGAATAGATGAAATAGAATAAATAAATAAAAAATCAAAATCAAAATCAATGAACCCAATTAAATAAACTAAATAATAAAAAAATTAACAAACCATTATTCCCAAAATATTAGTTAGACTAAAAATCTAACCTAAAATCGGACGAAAGAATAGCTATAACTGTTAAATAACGATAAAAGAAAAATAAATACTACGTTACTTAAAAATCGAAAACAGAAAAGTGTAAATAAAAATATACAGTATAATAAATAAATAATAAAAAACAAGTAAAATAAATTAATCTAAATTCATCCAAATAATAAAATAAACTAACAAACCAATCCCGATAATATAATCGTTAGAAAAAAACAAATAAAGATAATCAATCAAATAAATAAATAAAAAACAAATAAAGATAATCAATCAAATAAATAAATAAAAAACAAATAAAGATAATCAATCAAATAAACAAATTAAAATCTGCTCCTGCCAAACTAATAGTTAGAATAAACTACAGCAAACAACCCCAAAATTGAATAAATAGCTTTATCTTCTCTAACTAAAATAAAACTATTAAAGTGATATAAACAAATTTTTACTATGTTAATAAAAACATCGACTAATAAAAATAATAAAAAAAAATATAAAAGATAAGAAATAAAAAATAAAAAAACAAGTAAAAATAATTTAACACAAATATCTAAATAAATTAATAAACGACTTCCGGTAAAATAACCGCGAAAATAGACTACCCACAATGCACCACTGACCCATATACATAAATAGCCGAGAAAAATAACAGCCCTCGTGGCCTGTCGATTGGATCGAGCATGAAACAGACTGTCGCCTTTAAGTGTTGACTCCTATGTTCACTTTTATATTTACACACGCTCTATCTCTGATATTGAGCACTTTATCCCATAAATATACCACGTCTTAAAACTATATTTCTTCATACATATATATATATATATATATATATATATATATATATATATATATATATATATATATATATGTATATATAGGGCGACTATTGAAAACAAATTTATACATTTATAACACCGGAACTATTTGGATATTCCTACAATGTTTTGGGCATGTATTCTTGAAGGTTATTATAGCATGTTGCAAATGCTCAATTTATACAACCTGACCCGACGTTCTCATCCTGGGCATCAGATATGAATAAACTCTCAGGGTTTTCACTCTTGTTTAATTTTCTGCAGAAACAATGCATTGTCGAGTTGATAATCCTTGTCCATGTTTTATCATGCAGTTGACAACAATAAAAAACGAGGTTTCCACGTACTGATCAGCCGTTAAATTTGATGAAAAAGAAACATGTAATGGTTAAGTTAGTGTGGTAACTGCCATCATTTTCTCATTGGGCGAAATCATTTTTTAGAAATATTTTGCTTCTGGATGATTAGTTTCTATATTTTTCTCTTTTCAGGTAAAAGTAAGTAACGGAACTTATAAGTTTCAAATTATGTTTCAAATTGATATATATATATATATATATATATATATATATATATATATATATATATATATATATATATATATATAATTGTCCATCCCACAAAATATTTAATATCTAAAAAAACACCAAATTATTGAGATTCTTTTTTTTCAGATTTTCAGACAAGGTATTTAGCCATCTTGACATCATTTTTCCTGAGAATCACTGAAAAACCCTTTCACCTATTCAGCTTAAGTGTCAGCCCCACCGTCTTCCCAAATGAGCAATGGTGAAAGGAAAAAAGATCATTCAGGCCTTCAGTAATGATATGAATATTCATACTCTGGCTTCCATCTTCAAAGTTCATTCAAGAACCATCAAAAGAACGGTAAATAAGTTTTAAAAAGATGTAACAGTATAGAGGTATACTGGATCAGGAGATCACAACAGAAAATGCCAAAATATGGCATTAATAATCATCTTTGCAGCCTTTGGCTAAAATAATTGCCTGAATTCGATGTGGTATTCGGTAGGACAAATTCCATATTTTGTCATTGCTATACTTATGGCAGTAATGACGAAGGTGTTGGAGCTTGCATAGTTATCGTTGGAACACTTATTTCTTCATTTCCCAACACAATGGTTCAATTATATTGAAATCAGGACTTAGTTCTTGCCAGACTTTCAAAAGTTGAACATCTTCATTTACAAGATATTTTTCTGTTGCACGTGATGTGTGGCAAGGAGAAGTACCGTCATGCTTGAAAATATCCCATCTTCGAAGTCTGGCAGATGATTAGGCCGTAGTAAACTAATATAATTTTTGCTGTTTAGTTTTCCATTAACTTTTACCAATTTTCTTCTGGCTTCGTTTTTATACAAGCCCACGTCAAATTCTACTGTCTTTGTAGTTTATCTTGCATTGTTTTCTACTTCTACTGGACTTCTTACATATTCTCTTGCATTAGAATTTAACTATTTTGCATTCAGCACTAAAGATTTTGTTTGTTAGTTTCCCTTCTTTTATGTTCTGACCAATATCCTATTACGAATGATGTTTTATTCCTGCTATACGTCAATTCAATATCTGTCTATATTTCAAGTTATTTTCTTAATACTCCGCCTACAGTATCAATTGTTAAGACTGCATACACTTCATACTTGTCTGGTTTTCATCTGTCTTGTCTAATTTTTGTGGCCTTTCAGTTTTCTTTGCTCGTAAAAAACTTCCAGTAATAGTAAATATCTTTTAGGTAGTTTGAACGCTGTTTTTGGAAATTCGCAAACATCTGGATATCTATCGTTGTGTCAACTTCCACTTCAAAGCTACAGGCTTCATTTTGTTTCAGCAGAAAATTTAGCCATTATTTTAGTGTAAAAACAAGCTAATGTTCAACAACAATAACTTGCCAAGTCACCTTACATGGATGTTAATAACATGGAAGAATTCTTACAGATTTGCATATTATCATGACTTTATCATCTCAGATTTTTCATTCGCCCAATTGTTCATTCATGGCATTTTTTAGCTTCAGGCGGTTTAACCTCTGTTATACGTCAACATAATATTCAAGGTCCACAGGCACGACCGATAAATGTACAATGCTAAACAATCTTCGAATAATGTGATGATTTTATGTAGATGACCAAAAAGCTTTGCATGACGGGGACCGGGGTGTACACACACACACACACACACACACATATATATATATATATATATATATGTATACACATCGAGAGTGAGAGAAAGAGACAGTTTAATACTTTTATATCGTCTTTTTTCAACTTCAAGTCGCTTAAATCGATGTATCTTCACTTTACATGGCACCTATATATTTTTGTTATGGTTTTTGTAGAAGTATAATGTGAGATATTTAACTTGTTCTTAGGTGGGAATGAAAAAAAGGTATTAATAAATTTGAAGGGTTATATCACATTTGAGAGTAGCCTATGATTTGAATTAGTCGAGTGCAAACAAAGTCGATTAACAGCTGAAAAGGTAAGATCTGTTTGACAACTTTGGGTAGCAGCTTAATTTTGAAAATTATGAGTAAAAGCAACTTGGAAAGCTTAATTTAAAGATTAGCATCACACGAGTATTCATTGCGGATCATTAATTATAATTATAAATTATTTATCTTAATTTTCTGCAAGAGATTAACTAGGAAATGTTAGATTGGCTAGTGAAAAACCATTACGTAAAAACTGACCAATCAAAGAAAAAAGAATAAGACTTTCTTCACCATGAAAAAATGCCGATTGAAGGAACTGGGGGAAAGAGGCGGAAACACTGAAGTCACCGCAGAAGCGTGTGTGTGTGTCACTGCTGGGAGTATGGGGTATCGCAGCCCTGTCAAACATGAACCAATCCCGTGAAACAATTCTTTCACTGATGAGATTCATTACTTGCCATCCAAATTTCTATTTCTCAGTTCGGAATATATTATTTTATTTTTAAATCGCCAACAATACTGACCTAAGTCTATTGCTATCTATCTATCTATCTATCTATCTATCTATCTATCTATCTATCTATCTATCTATCTATCTCAGTCTGTTCATAACTATCTATCTACCCCAGTCTATCTATCTATCTATCTATCTATCTATCTATCTATCTATCTATCTATCTATCTACCCCAGTCTATCTATCTATCTATCTATCTATCTATCTATCTATCTATCTATCTCAGTCTGTTCATAACTATCTATCTACTCCAGTCTATCTATCTATCTATCTATCTATCTATCTATCTATCTATCTATCTATCTCAGTCTGTTCATAACTATCTATCTACTCCAGTCTATCTATCTATCTATCTATCTATCTATCTATCTATCTATCTATCTCAGTCTGTTCATAACTATCTATCTACTCCAGTCTATCTATCTATCTATCTATCTATCTATCTATCTATCTATCTATCTATCTATCTCATCCAGTCTATTTTTATATACATATTACTCTTATCTATAACAACACAGGCATGAGGATAGCATTGAAATTTTAAGGTCAACAGGAAGTAAAACGAAAATTCTGTTAACTATAAGAAGTAGATATTTGAAATCTCTGTGGTAGATAATGAGAAAGATAACGTAAATTGGAACAGTAGCAAGACTTACACAAGACAATAAAATTAAGAGGAAGAGCGAGTAAACTACTTAAACAATTTGTGTGCTGAATGAATGATAGAAAACAGATAAAGTGAAATATTTAAAAATGAACCTTTGCATATCTTGTATCAACGTCTTGTATAACAATTAGCAGATCGAAACATTTCTGTAATTGCTTTATTTTTGTCCACAATTCGACCCTCGCATCTTGGATGATTTTTCTTGCTAACAACCACATATCCGACCGTCTTAAAATTAACACCTACAGATCCGGCCTTCTCACAATTAACAACCACAAATCCGACCATCTTACAATGGACAAAGACGTATCCGGTCTTCTTAGAATTAAAAATCACATATACTGCCTTTAACAAACAAATTAACAAATACTTTTCTTGCATTTAAGTATCTTCTCTTGATTTCTTACAATTAACAGCAGCATATACATCCTTTAAAAATTAACAAAAGCAAATTCGGCCTTCTTACAATTAACACTTACTGTGTCTTCTTACAATTAACAACCACATATTTGGTCTTTTTACCTTCAACTACCGCATATCATGTCAGCTTATAATTAACAACCACATATCCGGCCTTCTTACAATGAATAAGCACATGTTCGGTCTTTTTACCTTTAATAACAGCATATCCTCTCTTTTTACAATTGACAACCATAAATTCGGCCATCTTACAATAAACAACCACATAGAATTAACAAACACATATCCGGTCCTTTTACATTCTACAATTGTATATCCTGTCTTCATACAATTAACAACCACATATCTGGTCTTTTTAACTTTAACAACCGCATATCCTGTCTACTTAAATTTAACAACCCCATATCCAGTTTTTACCTTCAATAAAGGCATATCCTGTTTTCTTGCAATTAACAACCACATATCCGGTCTTTTACCTTCAACAACCGTATATCATGGTTAATTAGAATTAAAAAACACACATTCGGTCTTCTTATAGTTAACAACCACAAATCCGACCATCCCACAATTAACAACCAGAAATCCAGCATTCATACAATTAACAACCACATATCTGGCCTTCTTAAAATTAACATCCACATATTCGGTCTTCTTACAATTAACAACAACAAATCCGGCTATCTTACAATTGAGACCCCATATCCGACTTTCTTATAATTAAGAACCACATATCCGGAAAATCTTAGAATTAACAACCACATATGCGGCAATCCTACACTTAACAACCACATATTTTATTTTCAATACCGCATATTCAGTTTTCTTACAAATAACAAATATATACTCGGTCTTCTTATAGTTAACAACCACAAATCCGGCTATCTTGAATTAAAAAACACATATCCGACCTTCTTAGAATTAACAACCCCATGTCCGGTATTTTACCTTCAACAACCGCATTGCCTGTCTTCTTAAAATTAACAGTAACATATCCGGTCTTTTTAACTTTAACAACCGCCCATCCTGTCCTCTTACAATTACCAATCACATATTCGGTCTTCTTACAAGTAACAACCACAAATCCGGTCATCTTACAATTAACAAACATAAATCCGGCCATCATACAATTAACAACTACATATCCAATCTTCTTACAATTAACAAGTAATATTAGGTCTTCTTACAATTAACAACCAAAAATCCCGCCATATTGCAATTAACAACCACATATCCTGTCTTCTTACAATTAAATACCGGATATCGGGCATTCTTAGAATTAACAACTACATATCGGGAATTTTTACATTAAAAAACCGGATATCATCTCTTCTTATAATTAACAAACACAACTCTTGTTTTTTTTTACCTTCAGACCGCATATCCTGACTTCTTACAAATAATAAAGGCATATTCTGTCTTCCTTAGAAGTAAAAACCAAGTATCCGGCCTTTTTTTAATTAACATCCACATATCCGGTCTTTTTACATTCAACAACCACATATCCAACCTTCTTACAATATCAAGCACATAATCGGTCTTCTTACAATTAGCGACCACAAATCCGGTCATCTTATAATTAGAAACCACATATCCGGCCTTCTTTTAATTAACAACCACATATCCTGTCTTTTTACATTCAACAACAGCATATCTTGCCTTCTTACAGTCAACAAACACATATCCAGCCTTCTTATAATTAACAACCACATAACCGGCCTTGTTACAATTAAGAAACACAAATCCTGTCTTCTTAGAATTAATAACCACATTTTCGGTCACTTTAATTGTAATAATCGGATATCCTCTCTTCTTACAATTAACTACCACAAATCCGGCCATCTTACAATTAACAACCACATATCACGCCTTCTTACAATTAACAGCCACATATCCGTTCTTTTTAAGTTCAATAACCGCATATCCATTCTTCTTACAAGTAACAACCACATATCCGGTCTTTTTAATTTTAACAACCACATATCCTGTCTTGTAACAATTAACAACCACACATTCGCTCTTCTTTCAATTAACAACCACAAATCCGGCCTTCAAACAATTAACAACCATATATCCTGCCTTCTTACAATTTACTAACCGCAAATTCGGATATAGTACAACTAACAACCATATAACAGTCTTTCTTACAATTACGAACCACATATTCGGCTACCTTAAAATTAATAACCACATATGCGGTCTTTTACCTTCAACAACCGCATATCCTGGTTTCTTACAATTAAAAGCCACATATTCGATCTTCTTACAAATCCGGCCATCATAAAAGTAACAACCACAAATCCGGCTATCGTACAACTAACAACCACATAACCGCCCATCTTATAATTAACAGCCACATATCCGGCATTCTTAGAATTAAATACCGGATATCCGATCTTTTACCTTCAATACCGCATATCCTGTTTTCTTACAATTAACAACTACATATTCGGTCATCTTACAATTAACAACCACAAATCCGGAATTTTACCTTCAACAAACTCATATCCTGTCTTCTTACAATTAAAAAACAACATATCCGGTCTTTTTAACTTTAACAACCGCCCATCCAGTCTTATTACAATTAAAAACCACAAATCCGGCCATCTTACAATTAAAAACCACATATCTGGCCTTCTTATAAATAATAACCCCATATCCGTTTTTTTTTAACATAACCCGCATATCCGTCTTCTTACAATCAAGAACCACATATTCAGTCTTCTTTCAATTAACAAACTCAATGCCATCCATCTTATACGTAACAACCACATATCCGGTCTTTTTACCTTTAACAACCGCATATCATCTCTTACAATTAGGAACGACAAATTCGGCCATCATGCAATTAACAACCACATATTCGGTCTTCTTTCAATTAACAACCACAAAGCCGGCCATCTTACAACTAACCGCCTCATATCCGGCCATCTCAGCATTTACAACCACATATCCGTTCTTTATAGCTTCAACAACCACATATTCATTCTTCTTACAATTAACAACCACATATCCTGTCTTTTTAATTTTAACAACGTCATATACTGTTTTCTTACAATTAACAACCACATGTGCGGTCTTTTTACTTTCAACAAACGCATATCCTGTCTTCTTACAATTAACAACCACATATTCGGTCTTTTTAGCTTAATCAACCGCATATTCGTCTTCTTAAAAACAACAACCTTATATTCGGTCTTCTTACAATTAACAACCACAAATCCAGCCATCTTACAATCGACAACCTCAAATCCAGCCATAATACAATTAACAACCACATATCCGGCCTTCTTACAATTAACAACCACATATCCATTCTTTTTACCTTCAACAACCACATATCTTGTCTTCTTACATTTAATAAACACATATTCAATCTTCTTACAATTAACCAAGCATAAAGTTCGCAATTTTACAATAAGCAAACACATATCAATATTTCTTACAATTAACAACCATATTTCCGGCCTTCTTACAATTAAGAACCACATATCCGGTCTTTTTACCTTCAATAACCCATATATCGTCTTCTTACAATTATGAACCACGTATCCGGTCTTTTTCTTTAACAACCGCATATGCTGTCTTCTTACAATAAACAAGCACATATTCTGTCTTACAACTAGCAAGCACAAATCTGGCAATATTCAATTACCAACCACATATCCGGACTTCTTAAATTTACGACCACATATCAGGTTTTGTTACAATTAACTACCATATATCCTGTCTGGCAATTAACAACCACATATTTGACCTTCTTACTATGATGAATAACTACTTTCTCTCTCTTTTTTATCACTACTTTGTTTCAACAGCTTTTTGGTATCTGCCAGCAATATGGTTTCGTCTGCGTATGTTATATTGACAGGACTATATCTGTTAATAATAAATCCTTCTTAATATCAACATGATATAAACGGTAAATAAATCCGATGAAAAGTTTTATTAATACTTTGGTACCCAGCTCAGTGCATTATTATTGAGATCACATTCTAATATTGTGAGAGAATTCCATATTTATTAAAGTCTAATTACATTTTTTTAAAGTTCCAAAATATATGAGCATATTTGGTAACGCAATACAAAAACATTTTGTATTTCCTTCGAACAAAATATTGACATTCTCTTTGCCAGTGTATTTACTAAAAATAGTTTGTTGTTTTACAATGCGTACAAATTATTGATCTATCGATTATCGATATCCATGTTTGCCATTGTATCGTCTTTCGGGTCATTCTGTGTTGTCAATGGTACACTAATAGCTTACAAACGCTTACATCTGGATTTATTTAGATACTTACGCATGTAGCAGTTTTAAAAAATATCTATAAATAATCAATATTTGGTCGATAAAAAGAGAAAAATGTGATAATTTCGTTAACATGATCAAAAATCTGCAACGAAAGAGGAACAGTGACGATTTTCTGCTATTGGATTTTAAACTGGAAGATTAAGGTAGCTATTTGTCAGCACTACAATGCAATTATAGCGAGAATTAGAGAGAGAGAGAGAGAAGTTTGTAGCTTTATAGAATGAGGAGACACAAGAATCATATGTTCAAACATACAATTGCTTCGTCTAATTCTTTTAATCCGCTAATTTCAATGCGAAATACAACATTAATTACAAACGTGTTGTTTGTGGACCATTTTCTTTAACTATTTTTGTTTCTATGTTAGATTTGATATAGTATTGTTAGGAAAATCCATACAACTGGGGTGGGGAGTTGAAAGTGTAATTTTGAATTGAGAATCGGGTTTGTTCTTAATAAGGCGGAATATTTTCAAAAGATTCAAGCCGACCATTTTTAAACTGGAAGAACAAAGTAAATTTTCCAATTTTTTTCTGAACCGAAGTTTGGTTATCAGGAACGAAGACGGAATAGTGAGATAGATCTTTCCAGATTCTTCTATTTTGCGCCTACAGGTAGTTGCCGATCAATGCTCTCCACAATTTCCCATCTTTTTAGCTCTTAATAAATTTTATCTTTTTGTTATATTTCCTAAACCCTATTCTGCCATCCATTTACAAATGATCACTTGGTAGTTTATACGTTGCTTTCCTCTGTTGCCTTCAATCCTTTCTGTGGGTATCAAATTTTCCAGTCTCTCTTTCCTCGTCATGTACCCTAGAAATTTCAATAGTCTCTTTCTGATGTAAATTTTTTTATATTAAATATAAGTTTCCTTTTTGTCTCCATTTTTTAAAGAGTTAAAATATACCCTTTCAAATTATATAAAATCGAAAAGGTTTTCCACAGGCGAGAAGTGCGAGTAAAGAACCTATTAAAAAGAACGTGCAGTTGACTCTAGTTAGTTCAACAATAAAATGTTGACACCAATCTAGTAGTGAGGTTAAACGCACGCAGAAGGAAAGCTCATCAGAAGAATTGACACTAAAAAAATTGTAGAAAAGAGAGAGGGAAGCCGCGTCACAATGATGGGGGAAGTAATTGAACTTGAAATGTCGGGTCAGGATCGATTACATTACAGACCCTTTTTTTTTGATCAATGAAATTAAAACAGGTTTCAAATGTGACAATCTAAATAAAGTGGATGATATTTTTCTTTTACATTTCGGACCAGGATTGAACAGAACATATATCGATATTGATGTTAGAAATGAAATGACATGATCAAAATAATAGAAAATGAAAACTATGTAGAAATAAAAAAAAATACGAAAATTTCTGAAGTTCAACTCTTTAGGTGAACATTTTGAATAGTTTATTTATATGAGTCAATCAGTTGGACATTGATAAAATAACTAGCAAAAACCGAGATGGTACGTACGCTAGATGACTGAGATCAGTGCTAAATATCAGCTGGAAGCAATGTATGCCAAAGGAAAAAAAAAACTAACAAGAATTACGGACAAATTCTGTGAATAGCGGATGAAGGTTGGTGGTCATTACTGGAGAATTAAACAAGAAGTGGTGCATCATACGATGAGGAAGCAAATTATTACAAAAGATCACGCATAAGGCCTGCAAGAACCTTCATTAATCAACTCATATATGGTACCAGATTCAGAAGAAAACGAATTGACTAGATCTACGCGTGCAATAAATGTTTGTGGACGATCCCTGGTCACATCAGGCATGAACATCCAGAATGGACATTTTGTTCAGCAAACATCGCCGGGCCTTTATATTAGGTTGGTGCAAAAATAATGACGTAATAATGTCGTTTTTTGACGTTAAAAATACGTCAAAAAACGACATTATTACGTTATTACTTTTGCACCAACCTAATACATACATACATACATACATATACGGGAGGCTAGGATTGAGGAATAGGAGAGCCGAGTTCGAATTCCACTACATTCACTTACTTTTGAATCCCTTTCTTTTCCCATCAGCTATGGGTAAATAGCACGATAAACCAGGTTCTATAGCCCTGGATGGCAACTGGTCTACCGCAGAAAGAATTGTCAACCTAGAAGAAAAATTGTGCCTCGTCAGTCATGACACATAACACTGACTGACATATACACATACATACATACATGCACACACACACACCCACCCACACCCACATACATACACACACACACACACACATATATATATATATATAAGCTGCATACCACCATGGGCAATAAGACACAAGGGTTTAGAGGGTGTGTAAGAATTAGGGACATAAACAATAATAATGAACGGGAAGAGTTAAGAGTAATCAGAAGGATAGCAGATAGCGATTGACATTGTATTTGAACTTTTGTCGATAAAAGTTGACTAGAAAGCCTGGAACCGGAAGGGAGATCCATAAACGAGAAGTGCGAGAAATGAAACAAGTCTAGCAAGCTTAACTGTAAATTTAAGAGATCTCGAAGCCAATCTAGTAATGTGCTTAAATTCATGAAGTCTAGGTACCCTAGCGAAGAGCTCATCCAAACAATTTATAGAAAAGACATAGAGAGTCCTAATTACGGCCGAGGGAAGTGACTGAAGCCGAGCCGCCAGATCAGGACCAATAATATTGCTGATTCTTCTTTGGATTTTATCAAGCCACTCAAGCTAAATAGCATTGATAGTTGATCATATATGGCAGCAATATTCTAAGCATAGACGAATGGTAGACTTATAAATATGCAAGATCGATTCTTAGCGGCCGACGTAGCAATGGATTCAATATATATATATATATATATATATATATATATATATATATATATATATTAATAAAATAATTAAGAAAGAAACAACCTTAACGTTCCATGACTATAATTTATTTCCCCAGAAAATATATTTTCCTGGTTCATCAGGTCACATCTTTAGTTACAAAAGGATGAGGTTTCTATTATTTTTAATACAATTTTTGAGGTATAGTTTTAGATTAGTATCAGATGACAGAGGTGGTGGGAGGACTATGGGAAGGTCTGTCTTGGAAATGTAAGTACGGATAAGGTTGTTTTTAGACGATCTTTAATAATTTACTTAGGTCCAAGTGTACTCAGCTAAGAGGTCAGACATTTTAAATTATTTTTAGACAAGAAGAGAAAAGAAGAAAAAAGGAAGACAAATTGTAAAGCAGGTAACGGTGGGGGGGGAAGGAGGAAGAAGAAAGAAAGAGGGCGGGGAGAGGAAAAAGGAAGAGTGAGTTACCATATATGGGCCTATCAATATAATTTACAGTTAATACATAAAATATTAAAGATTACCAGCAAAGTAGGAATGAAAAAATGAGATATATTAATAATATTATTAATAATATTATCAATTCTGATTAATACATTTGTAATCAATATAGGATAATATATTAAAAATTATTAAAAAATGTTTTAAAATGTTAAAATGAACAGTATGAAAATTAATAATATTATTAATAACAAAAATGATAAAGGTTAAAATAATTTTAAATTTGCAATTTAAAATTTAAAATTTAAAAAGTAAAATCAAATTATATAAATGGTAAATAAAAATATATTAATATTAATTATATATTAGATGTTTAATATTAATTTAATATTAATAAGTAAATTACTTACTACTAATAATAAAAATAATATTACTAATCATAATAATAAACAAAAAGAATTATAAGAATTAGATAAAAATCAAGAGTAAATCTAAAAAATAATATTTAAAAATAAAAAATAAAATATAAAAGTAATAATATTGCCTGGTAAATTTGCTTAGTAACCTTATTTTGATGGGAAATTCATCAAAGTAAATGAAAAACCTAATGATATACAGACATATTCATAAATATATCTATTCTTATACATATATCTACATACATATAATGATATCAAACAAAACATACAATTATATAAAGGCCAATACATAAAATAATCACATATACATCTTTAATATGTACGTATATATATATATATACATATACACAAATATATACACAAATTCACATATCTACACCTAAGTACATATGTATATATCTACATATATACATACATACATATATATATATATATATATATATATATATATATATATATAAATAAAAACACACACAACACAAAAAAGATTAATAATAACACGCATCTACAGATTTATACATATACATATATATATATACATATATATATATATATATATATATATATATATATATATGAACATAAACACACACCTATATATATACACAGATACATATGTACATACACATATAAACGTACACATGTGCATACACATATACATAGTTATACATACCCATATACACCCATACACATATATACACACACATATATATATATATATATATATATATATATATATATATATATATATGTATATATGTATGCACAAACAAATATACATCCATACACACATAAACATATATATATATATACACACACAAATATACATATATATATATATACACATAAAAATTGTATACATATGAAAACATTACACATTTTGTTTAACCTAAGCCCTTAATCTGACATATAAAAATTATATTATTCGGTATCTTGATGATTTAAAATCGGATAGTTTCTATGGGCAAGTTTATCAAAAATTTTGTTAGGTATAGTTTGTTATTTTGAACCTGTTTTTATGTCTGCATTTGAAGATGATTTCATTATGGTGATTCAGTAATTCATCAGGTTTATTGTATTTGATTACTAATATTTTTTATTTAATGCCGAGGTCACATCTTTCTCTAAAATTTTTAGGAGTCCTAGACCTGGAAATAATTTTCCATTTCAGCTGTGGAGTGAAGCCATTTTCTTTCATATCCCAATAATATTTAGATAGCACTGTTTGATTCTTGAGAGATTTGTTTTTGAAGGAGTGGCGATGGTTATAAAAACGTTATTTCCAATCCCCTGCTGGTATTCCAATATAAACCTTCTTCTGTGTTATATTTTCTATGGGGAAAATTGTGACATCATTGTGACCTGCATTTTCAGTCAAACAAAATCCTCTTACTGGGCATTCAGTTTTAACTCGGAAATTACAGGTATAAATATTCTTTTGTATTTGATTCATATAAAATTCTTTAATTAGATTATTATTGCGGGAATTTATAATTTGTTCCATATTGTTTACACATGAGTAACTAACTTTCAAGTTCATTTTATTAAAGATTTTATGCAATGTCTTGTTATTACTAAAGTGTTTCTCTATTAATTTTCAGAAGAATTTTCCTATGTTAATGCTAGATAATTTGCTGAATGTGGGGTTGGACTATATAATTTTTCTTTTTCTATTTTTGGATTTGTTTGGTGATTTTTCAGTCGGATTTTCTTGATAATTTACTGTTTGCTTGAATTTGCTCTTTTTGAGGGCTTGATTGTATTTAAGGTTGTTTTCATTGAATATTTTCAAGAGAGAAGACAGATTCCATCTTACATCCGAAAAGATATTCATATTACTGCACATCACTGCAAATGACCTAAACTGAGGAAAAAATAGAAATTGATACATCTTGTCAATCCAGTGGCTCTAAAACTGACCGTATGGTGAAAGAACGGAAACTAAAGCGGTTGTTTCAATTAATTTGCACAAGGGTATACATATTATAGTTAAAAAATATTTAGAAAAGGATGTTCGGTTGCGGTAGACATTGTTGTTGAAAGAAGATATATGTTGATAGCAACTCAGTTTAAAGGGATTTTGTACTGCCAATATAAAATTTCTTAACTGTTGGATTTTCACTAGATGAAAGGGTATATTATTAAACAATAGGTTCAGTAAGACACCTATTCTATAATGGACACTCATTAGGATTTCTACAATTACACATTTATTATTATTATTATTTTTCTGCCTTGGTACAACGATTGTTATATATATATATATATATATATATATATATAAGAACAGTGAGGTTATAAAAATCAACAGTGCATGGTGACTGTCAGTTTCAGTATATCTTAAGTGATCGTCAGATCATATATATATATATATATATATATATATATATGTATGTGTGTGTGTGTGTGTGTGTGTGTGTGTGTGTGTTTATGAATCGCTTCCATTCTCTCTCACCGGATTATGAGGAAATGAAGTAAATATGTAATATTCCATCAATATCGTTAGTATTATGTTATTCTTTTTGTTCTCCCTCACACCCCAGGAAAGTTACCCCCCCATACAATTCGCTAATATCACCTGTGCATTACAAAGTTTCAACGACGTTATAAAAATATTTTGCAATCTTGCAGTTGTATTTAATTTCCCTTTAAAATACTAATTCCGTATCCCTTTCCGTTATAAAACCCCATTTAATTTTTGTTTATATTTGTCTTATTATCTTTACAAATGTATATATTTATTAACTTTGAGATAAGCAGGCGTCTGTAATAGGGATTTTCAACCACCCTGGCAGATGGGTGTGGTCATAAACGAATAGTAACCGGCCATCATTATGATGGGCTTAACAGATTCATCAGCGTTTAAGTGTTATTGAGAACATCTGTGCATGCATTTCTAGGACAGATTACTTTGGTGTATTTTTAAATAAATCCCGGTGAGAAGTCTTGTTCTGCGCCCCTTGCTATTTTTCTGTAATCACTCAATTCACGTTCTATCCAGATACAGGCCGTTTGCTCCCAGTATATAGTTTAGAAAAGTCGATAAGAATCCGGGAAGATTGAACACATTTTGAGAATTTTCGAAGGAGTAACGAGATATTGTGAAAAATGTGAATAAATGAGATCCTAATTTGGGAAATTGCAATAAACTTTAACAGAGATAATATAAAAAAGATACTGAAACCATTGACAATAAGAAATACTGGTTTTAAGAAAGTAAAAGAAAGACATTTGGGAGAAATATAAAGGGTAATAAACTAATGATTATATTTACATGGGTTTAATAAAAAACCTAATTTAGATTTCGCTATCAAATATCTATCGCTTTTATTTGATTTTCTGTATAATTATATCACGTAAGTTGACTCACGGGGAAATAGAGACTGGTCTGATTGCAAACAACTTAATCGAATCTGTACAAATTTTTCGACATACCAAACTTTTCTTTCTAGTTCTATCCGTTGCGTCTAATACTTACCACCATCAGACACTATATGAAGTAACTGCCATAAAGAAATGCTTAGCAATCTAGTGTGATATGTTCAGCAATGTGTCGTGACCTCGTAGGTTATACGTCAATGTAAAGCGTGATCGAATGAGGGCAGAGCCCAAAGCGAAGTCAAATGATTACGTGTCTCTGATCATAAAAATGTATAAAAAGCTAGTTACAGAAACAGAAAAAGAGGAAAGAATAAGAAGGCGGTACAGATTTCTCTTCTGTCAGACGAAATAGGTTCCTTTATAATTAAAAAAGAAATATCGTCCCCAGATCGAGATCTCATTCACTCCAAAATCAACAATTCGAATAGAGCAAGAACTCAGACAAAGTTAAGATGACAGAATTGTATTTCAACAGTCCACCCACGAAGCCAGGAGATTTCCGGTCTAAGATCAATGAAGAATTTTATTATATTACTGTGCTGTCAAATCAAAATTATTACAGTCGACATTTCGTAAGTTGAAATTATTACCCTAATCTCTTCAGACTATTGTGGGACTGAAAATCAATGCGTGCACAACTATTTGTGGTCCTAGGCATTGCGAACGCATACTGAGTAAATATTTACGTAAGAACTAGTCGACTGCAAGAATACGATGTGTGATTCTCAGTAGGCGCCTTAAGTTTGCTTCACTATCCAAAGCAAAGCTGAGGTAAAGTAAATATCGAAAAGTATATATATATATATGTATATATATATATATATATATATATATATATATATATATATATATATATATATATATATATATTGATGCATGTTTCATTAAATAATATAGACAAGTTTTGTCTATTTATTTTATGTAAACCCTTTTCATATCGGCTGATAAGCTTAATAACATTATCATTAAAAGAAGGAAGAAAATCGCAATATTGATACATATTTTTAATCCTATCTAAGCTTTCGGCTTACATAAGCCATTATCAAAAATGACAATTACATTACAATATATTCAACAATACACGGACAAAACAATAGTGATAGTTTGTGTTTACATCGAAGATTTCCAAGCAAGGACAAACTCGTGCATATGAGACGCTGGAAACGAAAATCGCACAGCAGCTCATCACGTCACACATGACCACGCGAGAAACGAGAAATATTAAATTTGGGAAGCCATTGGTATAAACCAGTGGCTTCTGTTATCAATTATAGACATTAAAGAATATTTGTGGAGATTTCATAGTTTATTTTGTTCAAGTTAGGTTTCAACTGTTTTATGTATATAGCTTCAAGTATTTTTAGCCTTTGTTTATTGTTTTCATGTTTAAGTATAGTTGTGTTTTCAACGAGGATTTTCCGGAATTCTGTATGCGGCCAGACATGTTTTAAATGTCTAAAAATGTTAGTTATTAAAATGTAGTGGCAACCGTCGTGAAATTTGTGGCCAATCTGTCTACAACGTTTAACTGAGAAGTGTACTGTTTAACAATGGTCGGATATTTGTATCGTAAGCAGGCAGATATGATTTTTAAATACGGTCGCACGAATGGTAATGGAAGCGTGGCTGCACGACTGTATCAGTTTGCGTTTCCAGACCGAAGGCAGCCGCGTCATCGAAACATTGCTACTGTTTATTGTTGCGTTGCTGAAATAGGATCAGCAACACCACAAACTAAGGATCCAGAAAGACCGACATCCGTTCGTACACCTGTCTACAAAGAACATATTCTACAGGCTGTCGAAGACGACCCAGATATCAGCACACAAGTGGTCCCAGCATTTCGTACACCTCACACTATCGCATCGGGGGTTCTTCAAGAGCAACTCCTGTATACGTATCATTTGAAATTTTTACAGGATTTTCGCCCTCTGATCACTCACCACAGGAGAACTTTTGGCGATGGTTTATTGCCCCAAATGCCGATCCATTGTTTGTCTCTTCACTCTTGCTTACGGATGAGTCAACATTTGGAAGAAATTTAATAAAAAAATGACAAGCAAAATTTGTAGGCAGATCGGAATCCCCATGGTACAATACAGGTTAGATATCAGCATAAGTTTACGGTCAATGTGTCGGCTGGAATTGCAGGTGACTATCTGGTAAGTCCATATGTTTCCCCAGCACGTTTTGCAGGAGCAGTCTATAGGGACGTTATTTGGAACACACTTCCAAACCTGCCAGAATATAGACCCCTGAGAATATGAAGATGAATGTCGTTCATGTATGATGCGGCTGCAGATCAATTTAGTCACATTGTTCGCCTCACCCTGTCTGACATCTACCATGAAAGATGGATAGGTAGGGGAAGATCATTGTTCTTTGGCCTGCACGTTCTCCCGACCTTAATCCTTTGGATTTTTATCTGATGGGCCACGTAAAACAATGGGTATACTCAGAAGATCTTAATAACTCAGAGATGCTTCATCAACGTGTTATGGGGGCCTACAAAATCATTCGACACCGTTTGCGAGTATTTAAAAGGGTCCTGCAGTCAATGATCCGACGGGTGCATGCATGTGTAGAAGCAAGCGGAGGACGTTTTGATCATTGGTTATACGTTGCTCTGTTGAGGTATAACGATGGCCTTTTGGACATATGTTTATTTGGACATTTTACTTACTTGATGTCAGGAATGCACCTGAAAATTTTGAAAAACTATTTTTGATACACTCTACACACACGCACACACAGACACACATATGCATATATATATATATATATATATATTTGATGAAATATTTTAAGGTATAATATATTTATGGGTTAGTGCGATCAGTATCAGGGATAGAGCCTATGTAAGCATAAAAGTTGTCATTAAATTCAGCATCCAGAGGCGACAGTCTGTTTTATGCTTAAGCGCGATCTTAGGTCTGACTATTGCGCTTAAACATGCAACAGATTATTGTTCTACACACACACACACACACGCTTACACATATATATATTTGTATAGGATAAAGATATAGTTTTAAAATATGCTATATTTCTGGGTAAAGTGTTCAATATCTGGAATAGAGCGTATGTAATTGTAAAGTGAACATTGATGTTAACACCGACTGGGGACAGTCTGTTTCATGCATGAACGGTTTGAATATTGTGTTTCCAGCATGAAACAAACTGATATGTCCCGGACAGGGATATATTTAAACGAAGTAACTAAGTGGTTTTGGCTTCTATAACCAAGTAGAATACGGTAGCAGTAATCGAATGGTACGCGTCGTAGTCGCAGGTAAGAAGTGTAGATCAATGGTGTAGTCCAGTGAGCGTCGTTATAGACTTAGCTCTCAGACTAAGGCTTTTTACTCACCTACACGTCCATCGGTATTTATGACGGACACCACCCAATGATATTCCAGTGAGGGGGGACACATGTGTACGCATATTCCATTATATCACAGACTTACCGCCCACTTTTATATATATATTAATTTTCGATATTGTCTTATTTTTAGCACACACACACACACACATACATACATACATACATACATATATATATATATATATATATATATATATATATATATATATATATATATATATATATAAGTGTGCGTGCGTATGTGTGTGTGCAATGGTTACTGGTTTTGAAAGAGAAATAGCTGAAGAAGAGAGCCGTTTTCGAATTAGGGTCGAGTATGATACTTTCACTTTCGCCTAAATCCACTAAGGAAAGCTATATATCTATCCTTCTCTCTCCAAATATTGGTTAAATAACAACACAAATTAGGTTATTATTTACAGTATATACATTTTTCGGGCTGCTGTCTCCATCTTTATTGCCATATTCACGATGTTTCGGCGGCTGTATGCTGAGGTTTTCTTCTGGTGATTGGAATTACGAACTGAAGTATTTATTTCGTCCACCAGAAAGATTGTTATAGTTCCACGTACCCAGCCTCTTCTGGATGTCTTAGTTATCTCTCTTTAACTCAACTCTCCAAGTTTTTCTTCATTACTGCCTTAGCCAGGTATTGAAATCACAACTCTTTGGGTCAAATCACTGGATCCAACCAACGATTTTATATACTGTTCTTGAGAAAATAATGTTAATAATTGCAATACCTCTACTCAGAAATATTGATAGAAATGGAGTTATGATGCTACCTAGTCTAGGAGAACGAAAACTCTGAATTTAAACCTGAGGAGGGATGTTTGGTGACTTCCTAGTACACTCTGCACCTTTTCGCGATTATCCATTTTCATAGGCCTAAAGATCGACGGGAGACTTCATTCTAAATCATTTTCTTTGTCTCCCTATCACTGTTTATGTTTTATATAAATATTATTATGGACGTTGACGTTTTCCTAATAAAACTGGTATTATCCTAATGGACGCTTGGCTGAATGCTTAGAACTTTTGTTTTCTGGACATGAAACTTAGGTTCAAATTTCACCATGCTCGATTTTTCAGGGAAGTGATCCCAGCGCCACACCATGAGCCGTGAATGAAATTGGTTAGACGAAACCGTCCGAAAATTGTCAAGTACTAGCATGAAGTCACATGTCATCATAATCGAGGGTTGGCCTTGTTAAAAAAATTGCTCGCGCCAAATTATGTGCTCTCTTTCAGCAACTATGAACTGCTTAGCTTAGTTTCAGTATAGAATTGACTTCCTGGATTGAGCAGACATCTGGATTAGAGATTAGTTCGCTACCCCGGCAGTGCTCAGGAAGTTTGTAGCCGACTATTCTTATCCGAATGATCTTGAAAGAACTATCCTGATCTATTAGGTTGGTGCAAAAATAATGTCGTTTTCTCACATATGTTAATATGTGAGAAAACGATATTATTTTTGCACCAAGCTAATACTTATATTTATGCAATAAATATAGCAAGTGACTTTCAACTTTTAATAGCAATTTTTAGAAATATTTGTCATGATCTAAATGCTGATGCGAGATTTTATGTAATTCGATAGATGTCCATTACATTGTAAACAAACGTATAGAATATAGTTATTGATAATTGTGTTCAGATTTAAAATTTTAAAATGTTTATGGCTTTCGCAAAAGATATAACAGAAAAAATGGACAATATTTTGCGAATAATTAGTGAGAGATGAGATTATGAATTGCAAAAAGTCTAGAAAAGAAAAGAAAATTGAAATTATTGACAAAAATAAAAACTTGGTTTTAAGAAAATTGCAAAAAAGTAGATTAGAGAACAAATCTAAAGTGTAATAAACCAGAAAAGAGAATTGAACAGAAATAAAATTCTACATAATATACAGAATATCAAGAAAATTAATTAAAGGCATGAAACCGAATACCCTTACCTGTTTTAAGTAAATAGCACGAAATGAAACGTTTATGTATAATAGTACTTTTGTAGGAGGCTGGGAGCTGTATGCCAGTCGGAACTCTCATAGCAACCAATGTCCGTCGCTGATAGCATCATCACTTGGCAAACGAGTGTCGCAGTTGAATCTTGAGTTAATTTAAGAAGATACTTTCGTCCGACGTTTCTCACTTTCCTCCTAAATAATGTGGATGTCAGGGCACGTGTTCGTCGTTATTCCGATGTAACAATGACACATTGGGAAAACAAGTATCCAATGAAAGCAATGTGATAGTTTTGGCAACATCCTACTGGGAAACATGGGTCTTAGCATTCATGTGGAAGGTAGTTATTCGCGGTCCACTTACCTTAACATCTTTCAAGAACAGATACACAGCTTAATAGCAGCAATTTTCTCCGATGAAGTTGGCATCTTTCAGCAGGTCAATGTGACCTGATTCACTGCAAGAGTTGTACGGGAATGGTTTCTGGAAAATGAAGAAGACATCATTGTGTTGCTCTGCTGACCAAAATTTACAGCTTCTCTGTAAATAGAAATTGCTTCACACGGTGTTCTGATGTTTCTTGTATATTTCCGCCATGTTGAATTGGATATTAGAATTCTTTTAATCATAACATCAAAATTTTATCAACAATATTAAGAATAATTATCTATCATATATAACATCTGACATTTACTTCCATTGGATCGACTTTTTTAATTCCTGTTGTTCTTCCTTACAAATGGAATAGTGACGGCTTCTATATAATGCAAATGCATAATATATGGATCGAAACAGAATTTTCATAAAATTTTGTAACCCAGGGTTATTTAATAATTAATAATAATAATAATAATAATAATAATAATAATAAAAATAATATGTCACAAAATTTAGGGAACTGGAACAAGAAAAAGCCTGTAAATACCTGGTCATTTTCTCCCTAAGCCCTAAGATCGCACACGTTTTACATAGATAAAGCTCTTCGTAAAGTGTGAGCTGTAATTGTGAGTACAATTTTTGTATTTCTTTAAGGCATGGGCTACCAGGAATCTCTTCATTGCATCTATCAAAAGCTCATGCAGTCAATCAGAGGGCTCCAACTACAACTGGAATTATTAATTTCCTCATGTGTCATTTCAAAGTCATTGTATTTTGATAGTTTGTTTTTAAGATCTTCAAAGACATATTACAATCTACAAGGACTGCCTTGTCAATAAGAAAGTACATTCTTTTCTTTGATCAAGATGCCTGGGCGTATTATTATTATTATTATTATTATTATTATTTCCTTTGATTTCTGATATATATATATATATATATATATATATATATATATATATATATATATATATATATATATATATATATCCTTTTAGTTGAATTGATCCTGTGCCGCCTTCACATCTGGACATATACAGACGATCAACATCAGCCTGAGGATGTTGCATGCGATGTCAACTGAGAAGCTTTCTCATATTGGGAGAAGGGAACGCCTACAGAAGAGATACGATCAGGTAACTTTATCGCCAACGTTACAACTTCAAAGTGTTATTCCTGGTTTCAAGTTTCAAGTTTCAAGTCAGTAACACATGTGCCGCTCAGCACCATAAAAATTCCATCCAAGAACATTTTGTCTCTCCTGCACTGATACGTTAAGGCGTGTCACATCTGTGAAGAATCCTCTGAAATTTTCAGTCACGAATTAAACTAAAAGCTTGTACCGCCATATTAGCTCTACAGAACGTCCATCGCCAATCTTTCAGCGATTAAAGAAACAGCACTTCTTTTATGCAGGGTGTCACTTCAGGACATTGCCGAACATGGACCTTCACAATTCCCTGTCCTTAGTATCTCTTAATAAGTCATTTTGTTATATCTCCTAAACCCTGGTCTGCCATCCATTTACACAAGATCGCTAGGTTGGTTATGCGTTGTTTTCCTCCTGCCATGAATCTTTTCTGCGAGAATAAAATTTTCTAAACCCTATTTCCTTTTTATGTACCCTGGACATTTCCACAGTCTCTTTCTGATGTTATTTTTATATTAATTATAAATATCCTTTTTGTTTCCATTTTCTCTATAATTTCGTCCTTGTTTACATGCTCAGCCCATGGTATTCTCAACGTGGTTCAAGTCTCTTTTACATTTACATTCTTTTGCTTCAAGTCTTTTTTACATCTACATTCAGCATTCACTGCTATATAGGAAAATTAATATTACATAAGTTCACAACAGTTACATAACAGTTTTTTTCTAACGAAACTTTCTGTTTCTTAGTATTTTGCTTAGCTTTTGGAAGGGATCTTTCTCTATGTTCGGTAAAACATCTTAGGACCTGTGAATCTTTTTCTGTGATCTATTTCAGATCACAGAAAAAGATTTACAGGTCCTAAGATGTTTTACTTGTAAATGTAGCGGTACTTGTTAAGAAAAATAAATTGACTTATGAGTGGATATATATAAATGTGATGCCACCCCGGCCTCTCTGCCCCCGTTCTATCCTGTGACGACCAATGTAACTTGGTATTGGTTGCGGCGCCAAATGTGACGTGATCCTGTTGTCACGGCACCAAATGTGACGTTCTAACCCTTGGCTGATTCGGATGAGAATCTGGTTAGATACGGTATCAGCTTTGTCGTTCCCAGTTCGCCTCCAACGTCTGGTTACCTAAGTAACTGATTTGATTTCTAGTCTAACCTACCGACGTTGTGATTTGATCTTAGGTAGACGAAATCAATCAGTAGCCGGGCCGTAATGCAAGCCAAATTCGAGCAAAGGTGACATCGCACAAGTATATGTAAAAGAAGATAAAGTAACAACTCGAAAAGTTAAAATGTTTTAAAAAAGAATAAGAAATATTTTTATATCTGGTTGCTGAATACAGGACTGCGTTTTTTCTCCCAAACCGCTAATATGACACGTGACACTTTGCGTTTGTTTGGCGAGTCTTAGTATCTTAAGTTGTTTTTCAATAAACTGGTTTTTGGTGTCTTCAGGTTATATTCGTAAAACTTTCGTTCTTCAAAAATAAATTGTTCTTGGTTAGAAGTTTAAGTCGGAATGCGTGGATCTTCAGTCAGCTTCCTGCGAGGCTGGTCTCAGAGCTCACAGCTCAACTCTGTCTGCGTCTGCATCTCCTCGGAACTCTGCAACTCTCCAACTGCGTCTGCCATCTACACGCTGCGACTCTGTTTATATGGACGCCGACCAAAACCGGGTGTGGGCCTGTCGTGGTTTGGGGGTCCTCGATAATTCTAAATCCACAACAAGGATTTTCTTTGTTTTCGGACAGGAAAATTTATCACTTTCCATTTTTGGAAGTCCATTACTTTTTGCTTTAGAGAGTTCTTAAGGAAATCGTCCTCCCAAATTCTTCCTTTCTCATATTGGTATCTCACACCAATCCCCTCAGAGGGCGTCAACAGGTTTTCCTTCTTTCTCATAGTGGTATCTCACACCATTACCCTCAGGGGCGTCAGCGGGCCTCCCCTCCTTCTCATATGTTTACCTTCGCCCACCGCTCACGCCACCACTCAGCCAATGACGCACGGCAGCGTGGGTGTGGCTAGTCTGTCCTCAGTTTAAAAATTATCGCTCAAAGGAAAAAAAAATAATCTTCCCTTATTTTTTCTTTTCTTTCTTTTCCTCCGCCTGGGCCCCTACGACACGTAGTGTGGTCCTTAATCTCTATCTTAACCGAATGTCATCTGGGATTTTTCAACGAGATTTTCGCCAAGCGTCAAATGCGTCGTCAACTGGACGTCTTCGCACCCTGTCGCCAATTATCTGTCCCGGTAACAAACTTTTATCATGTCCAGGGTCTGAACATAAAACAGGTGTCTTTTCAAAACCAAATGATATCTCCGAAAGATAGTTAATGGTTTATTATTTCCCTTTCTCTCTGGGGTGGCCTCAGCTGATGCTTTTCTCGATTACTGCGTGACCTGATTACGATTATCTTCCAGCATTCTGTGTTGTAGGTCACTTGACCAATTTGAAATTTTCATTATTGCCATGGGAAGATTGCTATCTTTTATTCGCCGCGTCATAGCATAAATTAATTCCGACAGATCCGAGATCTTATGAATTTCCTATCTTCTGCGAAAAAAAACAACTTTTTCTTTTCGCAAATGAAAATAAAATCTTTACCACCTTCCTTTGTTAAAAAAAATAACATCGCTCAGTATGTATTTCGTGATAGCTTCTTCTCGCCTTAATTATTTCATGCTTTTAATTTTCACGCGAGCGCTAAATAGTGTCACACACACACACACACACACACACACACACACACACACACATATATATATATATGTACATACATTACTCCAACGTGACTTATAAGTGGATATATAGCCTAATAAATTATCAGAAATTATCGCAAAACTATGAAAATGAAATTGCACTTTTTAGATATCCATTTTTGCAGTTTTCTGAAGAGACATCTGAAAGTGTTCCCAATTTGAAATGGAAAAAGTAATCAAACAAATTAAAAAAAGTCATTTTTTTCTAATGAACCGAGAAAACAATCTACGCTTAAAAAGTCAACGTGTAATAATCGCTGCATTTCCCGCTTTTCAATCGACATCTTTGACATCGTCATTCCAAGCAAACACCTAAATTTCTTTGAAGAGAGAAAACACAGAAGTAAAATATATATATATATATATATATATAGAACTATTTTACGTCTTCGCTACACAATTACTGCGAATTGATTATCGGCAGCCGAGAGATAATTATTAGGTTTTGAATTGTCTATGTACGCACATTCGCATGTTCATATGGGGGGGGGGGAGGGAGTAAGAGAGAGTTGGAGAGGGAGGAGGGGGAGAATGAGACAAGCATAAAGGAAGGATTGTCTGTGGCCTAAAACGCCAACGCAAAAATCTATTGCGCACGCATATATCCAGGCTAGAAAAACGAAGTTTTCATCCAACAGAAAAGCTTATATTTGAGTATCCATTTGAATAAAGATCATATAGTTAAGGCCCTAATAGCAACAAAGAAAGAATCCAGTTCATTTTGCACATAAATTTTTTAAAAATTAAAAATAAAATATGAAATTAAAAAATAAAGCTGTTTGAAGTAAAAGATTTTATAAATTTCAAAACGCAGTAACGTTAACAGTTCGATCAAAGAATGTCAAACGTTTCCTGTGCTGAAACGACCAATATTTTTATAATATAGAATAAAACATTGACATCACAAAAATAAATAAAATAAATCTGAGTATTAAAAACTAAAGATCCTTCAATTATATTATGTATTGTCTGTAACATTAAAACTAGCATGAAGTGTTTGACACACACGCTAGAACTCTTACTTAAGTGCATCCAGCCATTGTATACTAACCATCATTTTTGTGTTCCCCGTCTTGTAGAATGATTGCAGATGGCAGTCTTTTCTCTATCTACACGATGTCAGTTTATCATACCAATTCTTGCTTCAGTCTTGGCTTGTCCATATATTCAGGTTGCTTTCTAAGTTGGCAGTCTTTACTGACTCAATATTTCTACTCTCTAATAGCAAAAAAGTCCCTGTGGCTAATTGAAGATACACAACTGTGTTCTAATATATTGATTTTCACACATCGTTAATATATACATCGTGCATACCTTTCCCTAAGTATTGATTCTTAAAATTTTTTTATTCATTTTCTTATAGCTATTATGTCTTTGAATTTCTTTCACATTTTCTGTGATTATGATCATTGAAAAATCGAATTTAGTAAACGTCTTGTCTTTATTTCTCTGAATAATTCAAAACTTTCAAATTGCTGAAGACGGTCTACTGTTCGAAGTTTGGAAATTGAAAGTCTTAAGACGATCCTAATGGTTGTTTGAAGATCAACCAAATGTAGACCGGATGTTTCCGATAACCTTTTATATAACTAGTATATTTTATTAACCCGTTTTATTTGAAAAACAACAAAAGAGTAGAGAGGGTGCGTTTTCTGATTATTGGCTTTTTTATGATTAAATTCTCGAAACTTTTGGATAGCGATGTATGTATATGTGGCAGGATTGAATTTTTAATATGAAATGTTATTAAAATATATTTAATGAATATTTAATCTGTAAGTTTGCATTCAAAGAATTCTTTTTTTTTTATTAACAATGTGGCATTTCAGGAAGTAATGACCGCCCTTAACTTCATATCATTTTATTTCTAAGCAACGTTTATATTTTACTTACCCACCTACTCTCTGTTCACCTATGTATTTACACAAGCTAGCACGATGTTTCTCTCTATAGATCCTGCCGTCAATATGTCATGTGACTGTTAAAAGTCCATTGTCTTCATCGTGTTCCCGCAATTTTCAACTGTACCTTTTTGATTTTTAGTATAAGTGTTCATTTTGTTTCCATTTTCTTAAAAATATCTTGTCTGTCAGATTTTCTGTCCGTGAAATTCTCAGTATCGTCCTCTAGAACTATATCTGTCTCCTCAATTCTCTGTGAAGAAAATTGACTAGAATTCAGTGTCATTTATAAAGATCGATATTACATAGCAATTTAGCACTTCTCTTTGATTTTAACAAAAATTTCCTGTTTTTTAATACTTAATTATTAATTTAATCATTAATTATCCAATCTGCTTTTGGGTTTCAGTGTCCCATTTTCAGTACACTTCCCCTTTTGCTAACAACCATATATTCTGTCTTACAGTTAGTGGTTAGTCCTTTACATCAACTTCCCTTTAATAATTTGTTTAGGGTTTCCTGCAGGTTACCTTCTGTATCTTCCATCAACACATTGCCACCTGAGTATCATTAGTCTTAAGACTGTGCTAACCAATAATAAATCTTAATAAGGTTTCCTTTTTTCTTGAGATTTTCTCGCTGTATAGATTAAAAATATCCAATGCGAAGATGCAGACTTGTCTTGCACTTTTTCTATTTTTGTTTGCACAATCAATTCATTTTCTCTCCATCTGCACGCAGTTTACTTTTTCTAATATTCTCCAACGACTCTTGAATATTTTATATATATTATTTATTAATTTCTTCTCCCAAATTTCGCTTGTTTTCACTGCATTCAGTAGTCATTGATATTTATAAAAGGATTTCATATTGAGTATTTTAAACAATCCTGATTAAGTAAGCTATAGCTGTTTCTTACTCGTTCCTGAGCAAACCCGTCTGCCAGGGAAGCTATCAAATCCCTATTACAGACGGCTCAATCCGCAGTATTCACTTGTGGCTTATAGTGCAATTAAGCTGAGCGAACATTAGCTACAGTTTCAGGGAGGGGGCACATAACCTGACGTGATCGATGATTAAGTACATTTATTATTATTGGATTGTCTTTTTTTATAGAAATGTTTAGATAAAATTCTGGCCATTAACGTAATCAGAGGAAAGCAAAAATAAAGATGCTGTAACTAGATCTACTTGGAGGTTCTTCTATTTCGAGATCTCGATAATCATCGATGAAACTTTAACTAAATAAGATGAAGCCAAGGATTTGTCTTGAAATCCATCTCTTGTCCTACCATATTTCTTTTGCATTAGCTGCGAAGGCACGGAATGAAAAAAAAAAAACTCGAACATGCATCAATTTTTTAAACACTCGTCTTTATAGCCTCTCAGGTTGTGAGGAGATTGTCCAGCATTCATTAACAAGCTCTCCTGTGATTATCAAATTTTCCAAGCCCTCTTTCCTCATTATTTGCACTCGAAATGTCAATCACTTGTTGCTATTTTATCTAAAACGTTGTCGTTGTTTACGTGTTTGATCCATGGTATTCTAAGCATCATTCTGTAGAACCACATTTCTGTTGCTTCAAGTCTCTTCTTCATTCGTGAGGAGATTGCCTAGCATTCATTGCCCTATAAGAAGACCGATATTGCATAATAGTTTAACATTAATTTTCTTTCTCCTAACGAAATGTTTGTTTCCTATTACTTTGCTTGACTTTTGGAAGACACTTTTTGTTATTCCAATGTGATTTAAGCGCATCACTTTCCGTCCGCTGTTAAAGCACTCCCCAGATATCTAAATCAACGTACTTTTTGTTATCTCCAATTTGAAATTTTTATGTTGGGCTGTTCCGTTTGCTGACAACCAAATATACTGTCTTCTTAAAATGTATGTTTAGTCCTTCCATCTCGCTTTTCTTTACTAACTTCTGTAAGAATTCATGAAGTTTTCGTCTCTCCATTTGCTATCAACATTGTGTAATATGCATATCTATTGTTGTTAAGATTGTGGTTGTCAGTTATGAATCCTGTTGGAACTTTTAATTATGCAAGGATTTTTCATTGTAAACTTTGAATAAATCTGGTGAGACGACACACCCTTGTCTTACCCGGCTTTCCATTTTATGTATTTGCAGAATTCATTTTCGATGCTTGGTATTAAATAAAAGAAGTTTGTAAGAAAATGAATATAAAAAGGTACTGACAGAAATTTTAGAAAAGCGTGAATGAACAAAAAAAAAAAAAGAAAGGAAAGAAGAAAATATGGAAGACGAAAGAAACAAGGTATTAAAAACAGTGAAAAAGAAGAAGGAAAAATAAATAAACCAATTTAAGGAGGAAAAAAGTACAAATGAGAAATATCAAGGTAAAGGGTGGGGAGAGAAGAAATAAAGAAGGAAGGGCGGGAAAAGATAAAAGTGAAAAAACAGGCCTTTACTTGATTGTAAGAAAAATACTTTGCGTCGGAAATGCTATTAAACATATTCTTATTAAGGGCATAAACACATTCAGCACACACACGCGCGCACACACACACACACACACACACACACACACACATATATATATATATATATATATATATATATATATATATATACTTACGATTTTTATCACTACTGAAATTTTGGTAAAAGTGGAGTCGGGCCGTCTATTTCGATTATGGCCGCTCGTTATAAGGACTGAAAAGCAGCTGTTGATTGAATTAATTTTAATAGCCATTCGTTCAGATCTATTAAAGTATTGAATGTATTAATCAGTTGTTTATTGATTTCAGCCTCTTGGGCGTTTCTTCCCACGAAGGAAGCAAGGGGAAGACAAAACAAAAAAAAAGAAGCATAACGACAGAGAAGTGGAAATTATATATATATATATATATATATATATATATATATATATATATATAAGGTATTCAACTATTTCTTTCTCTATTTCAGTCAATATCTTTCAATATCTTTCTTATCCTGGTCACATCTATCTATCTATCTATCTATCTATCTATCTATCTATCTATCTATCTATCTATCTATTCCAGTCTGTACATCTATCTATCTATCTATCTATCTATCTATCTATCTATCTATCTATCTATCTATCTATCTATCTATCTAATTCACTCTATATATCTCAGCTCCATCAAATATCAACCAATCCCTCCCAATTTCTATTTCTCATTTCGGAATATTTTATTTTATTTTAAAACCAGAAACACAACAATCCCAGTTGTCTTTGCTCTTTTTTTCCCAATGATCTGTTCACATTTGGCTCTGATAATACTTGAATCTGTTAATCTGTCTCTCTTCGTTTTAGTCTGTTCATATCTAACGCAGTCTGTTCGTCCCACTGTCTTTAGCTATCCAAAATCTGCTCGTATTTTTTTTTACTCTCTCTCTCATTCAGTTCATGGAATTCTATTCGAAGATAACAAAGTAATAATAAATGAACACAAAGGAAAGAAAAGAAAGAAAACTTGAACCAAAAAATAAGAAATAACACATGAATTGAAAAACAGATAAAGTTAAGAACCAAAGAAATTGGCAGTTTTATGGCGCGTACATCTTTGGAACACACACATATGTTGCAGAAAGATAATATTTTTAAGGATTCCAATAAACCGAATGCATCGTGAAAAATATTCGAAAGCTGTTGACAGTCTAAATCAGATGAAAATATGCACAAACCTGTTAGCTTTTTTCATAGGTCATCAGAATATTGAATCAAAGAAGCAGTTGGGATGCTTGCATTAAGTTTTATAGACAATTATCCCCATCTTTGTTGATTTCTTTTTTAGAATTTTTCAATTTTTTCTTCTAGACATTTTCAGAACATTGAATATTGCTGCCACATCTGATCACGCGCTTCTGCTATGTATTTAGAGATTCTTGACAAAACCCGAAGAAGAATATGCAATATCGTCGATCCTAAGCATTCACTTTCTCACCGTCCTAACATCGTCGCCTTCCGTTGCTTTTTCTATAATTTCATGGTAATTGATCTGATGAACTTTCTACTTTGGTACTTCGATTTTACGAATTGAAGTGCAGTACTAAATTGGCAGTTAGGTTTCATAATTTTACAGATGGCTATATGTAATCTTATGTTCTATGATAATAGCTTCTTCCCTCATATTTTCGCTTGTGTCTTGCTTTCCAGTCAACTTTGATCTGGGGACATGCATACCTCTTTTTAGAAGAAACTAACGTTTGAACCGGTGTACAGACAAGTTTGAACCTTACTGGCGAGCAATTATTTCGCAAAATGTTTTGAGTATGATGTCCATTAGACGTAATTCACACTGTATAAAACTAAAAAAAAAAAGACGTCAAATTCAAAAAAAGTTATCTACTGGAAATAAAACTTGATTTAATAGAACTAATATCTAATCTAAGAAATACAGTTAACATTGGTGTAAAAGTAAGAAAAATAATACGAAAGAAATATTAGTCAAAATTTAGTAATTATGCATCATGGTAAGAAGTTAAAAAAAATTAATGACATTTATTAGGTTGGTGCAAAAATATTGTCGTTTTCTCACATATGTTACTTTTATATATGATTTCTGAATTAATTCATTGATATATATATATATAGCCATGTTATATATAATTTTGAAGCGCGTTTTTCGCTCAAACGAATCGTGTTATTCGTTACCGTTCTCAATTTCTTCATTCATTTTTTTGCAGGCTTTTCGACAGCATGTACAAAATTAAAATCCACACGATTTTCTTGTTCCAGTTCAAATTAGGCCGAAAAGCTGCCGAGACAGCTCGTGATATCAATGATGCGTTTGGCCCAGGAACCACTAACGAACGTGTGGCACAACGGTGGTTCAAGAAATTTCGCAATGGTGACGAGAGCCTCGAAGATGAAGACGGTCGCGGCCAGCCGACTGCGGTTGATAACGAACATTTGAAAGCCTTAATTGAAGCCGATCCTCGCAAAACTACATGAAAAGTTGCTGTTGAACTCGAGGTCGACGACTCAACAGTCGTTCGCCATTTAAAGCAAATAGGGAAGTAAAAAAAGTTGGATGCCGCATGAATTGAACGATAATCAAAAAATCGTCGTTTTGAGGTGTCGTCTACGCTCCTTCTTCGCAACAAAAACGACCCATTTCTCGAGCGGATTGTGACGTGTGATGAGAAGTGGATCCTCTACGACAACCGGCGACGTTCGTCACAGTGGTTGGATGCCGGAGAAGCTCCACAACACTTCCCGAAGCCGAAATTGCACCAAAAAAGGTTATAGTGACTGTTTGGTGGTCTGCGACCGGTCTCATCCATCACAGCTTCTTGAATCCGGGCGAAACGATTACGGCGAAGTACTGCCGACAAATTGACGAAATGCACCAGAAGCTCCAACGTATGTGCCCGAGATTGGTCAATATGAAGGGGCCAATTCTCCTCCATGACATCGCTCGACCGCATGTTGCTCAACTGACCCTGCAGAAGCTGAACGAATTGGGCTACGAGACTCTGCTTCATCCGCCATATTCACCGGACCTCGCGCCCACCGATTATCACCTTTTCAAGCATCTCGACAACTTCCTGCGCGAAAAATGCTTCAAAAGCCGAGATGATGCCGAATCGGCCTGCAATGACTTCATCGCTTCCAGAACTCCGGATTTCTATGCTAATGGGATAAATAAACTTGTTTCTCGTTGGCAAAAATGTGTCGATTCTAATGGTTCTTATTTCGATTAATAAAGTTTATTATGAAAGGAGTTATGATCTTTTGAATTTGAACGTCAAAAAACGACATTATTTTTGCACCAACCTAATACTACTACATGTAAAAGCAAAGAAAATAAGATTAAATAAATACTAGTCAAAAGGTAATTGAATTATACTTCTTCTAAGAAATGTTGACAGCTGAAGGCAATTACTGTTACATGTAAAATCAAGAAAAATAAGATGAAATAAATATGAGTGAAAATTAAAGAAACATACTGAGAAAAATTACAACTATTATGTTGGTGCAAAAATAATGTCGTTTTCTCACGTAGTAACATATGTGAGAAAACGACATTATTTTTGCACCAACCTAATAATAAATAATGTACACTATTTACATTATTTGGACTATTGTTCTCATCTTTGTCGCCATTTTTATCACAACGTTTCGGCTTCAGGTGGTTGGAATTTCGAACTGAACTTTTTATTTCGCTCACTGGGGTAGACTGTTCTAGTTCTACTAATGTAAATAATGTACATAATACCTCATCTCAGAAATATAGAAAGACTCTGAAGGATCGGTACGGACCCGATATACCAAAAATATGGAGACAAATTGAAAAATCCTACCAGAAACTGGCACGAATATCGAAACATCTGACATTCCTTCACCGATGCAGAGACCTACAACTGATCCCTTCAGGCTTGGCACCAAGACTTCCCGTCAATTAAAGGAGAGCTCGTCGGGTCGCAGAGAAAGCGGGACACGCCCTTGTCCGAGAGAGAATCCAGTACAATCGTTGGATAAAACATCGGCTACAAGCTCATATCTATAAGACGCTCGAGGATTTCTTCAATAGAATTACTAATGAAGAAGACCAGAGAAGGATCCAAAATGACCTGGATAAATCCTTCAGATATGAATTTGATGTAGTCAAGGCTCGCCAAGTGCAAAAATTAAATAGATTGAAAGATCAGAAGGTGATGCACAAGGTCCATCACCCACCAGTGAAAGCAGTAGTCAACACCAGCCACTATCAGCTGAGTGCCTCTGAGTATTCAGTATTGAATAAAGGTCTCAACTTCGCCACGATCATCAGGCGACTGCCATACGTATACATCATTGCCAGAGTCGAAGAAATGGCCTTGAACATCCCTCAGGCTCAGGCAGATGAACTGAGATGGAAAGTAAGACAGACCTTGGAGAGAGCCAAGCTGCCCAGGTCTAATATAACAAAAATGGAGAGACTGGCGATTAGATCCCTACAGAGGAACGAAAACATCATCATCCTACCGGCTGACAAAGGTAATGCGACTGTAGTGATGGACAAATCAGATTATACAAGAAAACTGGAAGACCTCATTAGCAATGGTAGCTACAGCAAAGTGAAAAAGGATCCTACTATGAAAACAGAAGGCAAACTGTCACAGATCCTAATCAAGAACAAGGATCACTTCGCACCTAAGACGTATAGGCAGTTATCGCAGTGTTACACCAAGCTACCTCACATATACGGTCTCCCTATGATTCACAAAGCCGGTATTCCGCTCAGGCCGATTGTTAGTTGCCAAGGCTCTGTGTGCCACCCCCAGAGTCGCTTCCTTGATGATATAATTGACCCATTGATCGGAAAGTCTCCTTCATATGTCCGAAACTCCGCCCACTTCGTGGAAATAATCAAAGATGCTCCCATACTATCCAACCAGATGGTGAGCTTGGACATGGTGAGTTTGTTCACCAAGGTACCCACGGAGGAGGCACTCTCAGTAGTCAGAGACAGACTGACCTCCGACTCTTCCCTAGAAGAACGGACCAGTATTCCAATAGATAATCTGATGGAGATGTTGACTTTCTGTACACAAACAACGCACTTCGGAATGGGATCACACATATATCGACAGGGCTTAGCAATGGGATCGCCATTATCACCAGCAATGGCGAATATATACATGGAATATTTTGAGGAAATGCCAACTATATCGTTAAGGTACGTAGATGACAGCTTCATACTCTGGTCACACCAGGAAGATGTTCAAGTTCTACTGGACCATGTGAACTCAATAAGACCTTCGATACAGTTCACAATGGAGAAAGAGAGTAACAACACACTCCCATTCCTGGATGTACTAATATCTCGAACAGAGCATGGGTTTAAAACATCCGTATACCGTAAACCAACATTCACCGGACAGTACCTCAATTTCTACTCCCACCATCCATACAGCGTAAAGAAAGGGATCGTCCGTTGCTTACAACACCGAGTAACAGTCATAAGTGGCGACCCAGAGACGTTAGATAAAGAATTAGTCAGTATAAGTAGTACCCTACACCGTAACAACTACTCTGGGTACATGTCAGCAGCCCCCCAAAACTGGGATAGGCGGGTACAAGAGGAGGAGGACAACAACACTTAGAAAACATTCTGCCTGTCTTATGTGAAGGGGTTATCAGAGAAAATACAAAGGATCTGCGGTCCATATAACATCAGAACAACCTTCAAAAGCTTGACGACACTTCGCAGATATCTCTCTCGAGTGAGGCCCCACCCCATAAAGCAGAACGTGACTAAAGACTGTGTGTACGCTATCCCGTGAAGCTGCGGAAAGGAATATAAAGGAGAGACAGGCCGCCCCCTCAAGGTAAGAACATCAGAAAGCTGTAACGCAAGAGGAAGTAGAAAAATTAGGCGTGGCTGACCACATATGGAGAGAGAAGGGAGATCACCGCCCTCTGTGGGATCATGTTGAGATCATAGACAAGGAACACCATTGGAAAATTCGTAAACTTAAGAAATCAGCACATATGCAGGGTCACAAAAATCTCCTGAGCCGACCAAACATAGAAATAAATAACATATGGGAACCAGTAATAAGGAGTGCCAGAGAAAAGCAATGATAACAAAGTTGCAATATGAGCTCTGGTAAAAACATACAATGATAACAGCAAAATTGCAATATGAGCACTGGTAAAAATGGTTGCTGAAAACATTAGGTTTATAATACCCAGAAATTCATACCCGGATGTCCTCAAGGACACATGTCACAGTGGATAAAGGCTTTGGTTTAATTCCAGTGACAGGACCCAAAGAGTGTGAGTTCAATACCCGGTTAAGGCAGTGGAGAACTTTCAGAGGGAAAATTAGCAGGAGATAACTGATAACTGACATCCATCAAACATTTCACGTGGAACTAGAACAGTCTACCCCAGTGAGAGAAGTTCCAACGACCTGAAGAAGGCCGGAGCGTACAACGGCCGAAACGTTGTGATAAATATGGCGACAAAGATGAGGACACGAGTCCGAATAATGTAAATAATGTACATAATACCTCATCTCAAAAATATAGACAGACTCTAATAAATAATGCTTCATCTTAGAAATTTAAACAACTTAAGATTATTGCTATAAGGTATAAAAGCAATGGGAATATAAGAAAGCACATACTAAGAATAATTATTACTAATAAATAAGGCTTCATTTTAGAATTTTAAGCAACATAATACTATTTCTACTACGTGTAAAAGCGAGCCGCTAAAAGAAACAACATACAAAGAAAAAATATAATTCTTCAACTTAGAAATTTAAACAACTTCAGACTCTTGCTACTAGGAGTAATAGTTAAAGAAAAAAGATGAAAGAATAAGTACTAAAAATTAATAATAAGTGATTATGTTTCATCTAAGAAATGGTGCCAACTTTAGATTATTTTTACTGTATGTAAATATAAGAGATATAATTGAATGATTTTCCAAAGCAGACAGTTATTTCCACGTCTGTTTCTTGTGTTTCATTTATGTGGACTGGGAATCTCAGAAATCGTGCATTCTTTCGGCAGGTAAGCTCCAAATAATTTTGCATGATTTTCTTTTAAAGAAATAACTAGAGCTGTGTTTTCGTAGATTTCCAATCGGTAAATATTCCAGAAATAAGCCGTTATAAAAAAGTATTTACCGATTTTCATGGCTAACTTAACCTTTTTCCCTATATTTGATTATATGGAATTGTGAAGTCAAGCAAATGAGAATAAGAAGAAGAAGAAGGATATTTTAGATGATAATTTAAAAAGCATAAAGCAATCCTATAGAGAAATAATTTTTTCATAAACCACGCTTTCGAAATAAACTGTGAAAATAAAAGCGTCCATTTTACGCTCGCGTCTTTCCGAGCAGACTGTTTAATCGCCCTAAAATCTTAATTACTCATCCCTAACTACCCAATCTTAATTAGCCAACTTACAAATTAATTACTTTATGTTTTGGAATGCAACCTGCTCGGATATTACAAAAGGGAAGATGGCAGATATGATAAGTTCGATGTGTGAAATGGTAAAAACTTTAAAACAGTTGAATGGCAGCTGACTAAATTTTAATTTGCATAATAGAATAAAGTAGAAATGTTTCTATTACTGAACTCTAGACATTCGTTTCAAAATACGTTAATGAGAATTGTGAAAATAGCCATTTCAGCCAGTATTCATTGACCGACCAGTTAGCGTTACTCTCAGTAGAAATTTAGAAAAGATTTTACTTCAAATAAATAATATATATATATATATATATATATATATATATATATATATATATATATATATATATAACGAAATGGACTAAGTCCGACAATTTACTGCTTTTAAACTGTAAATCGATATTGCTAACAAGAGGCTCCCTGGTATAGCACGCCAGGTTATATGATGATTCAGTGTAGGATACAGGGAGGACGAATATTTTCTATGAAATTTCGCGAAAGTGCAGGCCGGTAGGTGTTGTTAATACTGTTTTTTATATACAGAGCATTTACTTAAATATCATATATATATATATATATATATATATATATATATATATATATAACTTATAACAATAACATTTATTAAGTTATATATACATACATATATACATAAACACAAACATATATATATATATATATATATATATATATATATATATATATATATATATGTATATATAAGTCTCTATAATTGAAGAAATATACTCTTAAGGTGTGCTGTATTTATGGGATAAAGTGCTCAATATTAGAGATAGAGCGTGTGTAAATATAAAAGTAAACATTGAAGTCAACACTTAGAGGCGACAGGCTTTTTCTTGCTAGATTGCGTCTAGCATGAAACAGCCTCTAAGAGTTGACTTCCATATTTCCTTTTATATTTAAATCACTATATATATATATATATATATATATATATATATATATATATATATATATATATATATATATATAAGCATATGCACATTTATTTGTCTGTAGCTTATTTATGACACCATGGTATCCGGGTTAGAAACTTAGAAATGAAGCCATAAAACTCATGAGACGTTATTGGCCTAGGGAGGGGATCCCTGTGCTTGACATCGTTAGAAAGTGCCCGAAGAATCACACAACGGGTTGAACCACGTCAAAGCCATCGATGGTCATTCTAACACGAAGTTACAAGTCATCGTGACCGAGATTTTGAATGTATAGGTGCTGTTTAAATGTGCCTGAGCAGGCCCATGAAACTGAATCAACCTTTTGTTATTGCACGTAATTCTCTGGTTAATATCAATCATATACATAGTGCGATGGGTAAATGGTCACCATTATATAGTTTTAATTTCGTGCATACACATTGCTTGTTTTGATTTTGTTGACTGACTGCACAATATAGTAGGGTCAGTTGGGAACCGTCTGTGAGAAAAAGAGCACTCAATTCACTCTGTCAGAAATTTGGAAACCTCATGCTGTACCGCTTGACATTGGTGCCAGAAACTCCAAGACGAACATTTCAGAGGTTTTGGGTATCAATATAAGAACAGTGCAGATGATTCTGAAAGAGTTGGTTGAGTCTAATGGCGATTACGAACGTATGGCAGCTTGAAAATTGAATTTATTGGTCAGCGACTCAGACTCAACAGAGCGTCATACATAAAGTGCCTTGAGGATGTAGTGCTATTCTGGGTCACGAGGGTGGCTGCTGGAAGACCGTATGTCTGTCTCTTGCTAGTATAGCATGATATATCATGCCACACTAGCAGGAGAACCCAGGCTATTAGACAATTTTCGCGACCACATCACCCTCTTACCTAACTCCCCAGACTTAACCCCCTGATTATTATTTGTAGGGAGCAATTGAGTGAGAGACCAAGAAAACTATGTGTAATAACAAAGATGAACTGAAGGACGGTAGCATTTACCAATTTAAACAAGGAGATCGTCCAGAAGAGTTGCAGGAGATTCCAAAGTCGTGTGGAGGCTGTTGTTGAAGCCAATGGCAATTTTATTGAAAAAATTTACTCTTTAGTATTTCAAGATATTTTGTACCATTTTGGTAAATATACATGTTCAAATCAGATTATTTTCATTTTTGTGTAATTTAGATGACAATTCATTTATCGTACTCTGAATATCGAACATTGGACAATAAAAAATTCTGATCAACATTCAATTCATATTAAGCTATGAACTTATCGATTCAGCGAAGTATTCATTAAAGAAAAAATAATGGTTGAATATTAATTTGAGAACTTTTCCACTGCGAATTTATATGGTAGGAATCTTTCTTTTATACATGTTAGATTGAATGTGATAGAGAAGACATATTTTTACGTTTTTATTGGATTTTCCTCATGTTTTAGAAGGGGCGCGGAGAAATGGATAGCGGCTCGGATTGTGGAATCGAAGAGCTGAGTTCGAATTCCAGTCAAATCCATTATATTCACTTACGTGCTAATACCCTTGGGAATGGCGTGAATCCTCTTCTCCCTCCAGCTATAGAAAAATAGCAGGACAGACCGGGTTCTATAGCCTTGGATGGCATCTGGTCTATCGCAGAAAGAAATGGGAAAAAAATCTATCTGGTCAGTCCTGTGTCGAAAGATACATGATCTCCTAAGCCTGTATCATACATGGCACATAACTGACTGCCTGAAGCAGGTTTATATGTATCCTCGAACATAAGACTGTCATTCTAAAACATCTTAGTTAATAACCCGTTAAAGATAATGAAATCACTTTTTATAAAGTATTTTATGACAACGCTTAATAGTTTTTTCTGTCAAACGAGCTGGAACCTTTATCGGGTGACTTAAAGTATACTATCATAGAATTGAGATCTATTTAACAGAGATTAAAATCAATACTACTTTGAGATAAACTAACTTAGAATATAAATATAAAAATATACTAACAACGAATACCTTGATTGGATCATTGGTTTTCGATGGAATATCAACGTTTTGCAGGCTTAAAGCCAGAAATTTTTAGATTATAAGAATTTGAGAGATAATAATGATTTACTGATACAAGTCCTACTAATTACAAGTCCTACTAATTAACACTTAGCTGATAGGGAGAGGTAAATTCATAGCTTTCTCAAAGGGTATTTGCACATAAGTGATAATAACGAACCTCACTGGAATTGAAATTCTGAACCCGTTATCCATTACACTAACGGCACAGCCAAGCTTATTATTCGTATTCCCAAGCGGCCACACCCTTCTAGGTACTGACCAGGCACGACCTTGCTTGACTTTAGTGATCGTATGAGAACTGGTCTTTCAACGTAATATAGCGCCGCAAACCACGAGCGCATTGAAAACAGTGTATTATAAAAACTGTAAGGATCCTGAGAAAATACTGAATGAAAATTTATAATTTTTTACGTGTCCATCTATGAAAGAATCAAATACACACACAAACCCACACAAACTCATACACACACAAACTCACACACACGCAGACAAACACACACACACAGATATATATATATATATATATATATATATATATATATATATATATATATATATATATATATATATATATATATATATATATATATATATATATATATACCATAGTGGTCATAGAAATGTTGGCTGAGGTATAAAGATAAACTGATAGGCAACCTTTCTTGCGTCAACATTCCATTCAAGAACTTTGAAGAGGTAGCTATGAAGAGATCAGAGTATCGTTTTAGCTGCCATTCAGGAACAATGCACCATCAAGAAGTAAGCATCAGTCGACTACGTGAAACACGAAAGAATAATAAGACAGCTAACAGTGTCCCTACTGCACTTGGATACAATAGATTCTCCTGTAGTGTTTGTGATCTTTTGTGCAATACTCGAGCCGCACACAAAAGTCATGCCCGTCATAGGCATGCACATATTTAGTTCGTGGTCGTCAGAACCTCATACGTTGAACTCAACGGGACAGTTCATCACAATAGAATTAATACAAGTACAAGTAAAAGTTTTGCCACATAGCTGATTGATGTTATCTTCAGTATCCAGACTCCAGATTTTCGTCGACGGACACTCCTGGAATGAGTGTCCATTTGTCTGGCATTATCAACAATGGACTTTATTCTACGGACCATTGAATAGAAATAATTGTCATTATAGCGTCGTTTGTTAATCATTTTTACTTCATTGTTTATTGTTGATTACATTCAATTGTGTTTATGCTAACAATTTTTTATTATTTACTTAATATTAGGTTGGTAGAAAAATAATGACGTAATAATGTCGTTTTTGACGTATTTTTAAAGTCAAAAAACGACATTATTACGTCATTATTTTTCCACCAACCTAATAGTATACTTATTTATTGCTTATGATTTTTTTCTTTATTTTATTTTAATTATTTGTTTATTTATTTTATTTATTATACATTTATAGATTTAATTTTTTAATTATCGTAATAATAATTGATTTTAATGTTTGCGTTCTGACGGATTATATATTGATTTGTGTTGGTCTGGGAAGGTAATAATAGATGCTTTGTGCTTCAGATAAAGTTTACACATTTTGATTTTATTGTTGCAGGCTGATGCTGTTTTCCTTATTTTCCATCATATTTTTAGTGTGATATTTGTTTTTTCTTGTTAATATATCTGTAGTCGAATCAAAACACAACACACATGGCCTGAAGATTACGTTTAAACATGAGAATGTCCTCAATGTCCACTTTTATATTTATATTTACATAAGGTGTATTAAAAATATTAAATATTTTTATCGCACACACACACACACACACACAATCACATATATATATATATATTAATAAATATATATATTATCCTACATCACTAATACTACTCGGAGTTTCATGCCAAACGCAATCTCCAGTATATTTATTGAGTTCGATATTTTAGACTTCTATCCGTCCATTTCCAAATCACTATAATGGCGGCTATAAATTATTGCTCTATTAGCGATCATGATATAAATAACATAAAGCATACACAAACACCGGTACTTTTCCACAATGATTGTATGTGGACTAAGAGAAACAACCCAGAGTTTAATATTGCTATGGGTGCGTATGATACTGTAGAAACATGTAATATTGTTCGAGTTTTTTTTTTCGATATTCCGGTGTCCGTACACCGGAATATATCGAGATGACGGTGTTTTTCGCCTACGGAAAACTAGCCCACGCAACACAGACCGACTGAGAAAAGGACTTATTTAAGGACTATGATCTAAACCTTACCACCACAACCGATATTGATGTGATTAATTTTCTAGATGTAACATTAGACCTGGATAATGGTTATGTATGGTAACCATACACAAAAGAACTACAAAACCATAGATACGTTGTAATAAATATTCTAACCATCATCAAAAAATTCTAGATAATTTGTATTAGTACAACTTAGATTATCCAGCAACTTCCGCAACAAAGAAATATTTAATAATGTTAAAGATGAATATATTTAGGCCTTTGAAGTTAAAAAAAAAACACGAGATAAACTTTTCGAACTTCTCGAAGGGACACGGCATATAGAAGATGAAGATAGCGTTAAATTAACTCATGCACAAGGAACAGACCTGGAATTGTTATCGTTTGTTCTTTCCCATTTAAGCTGATAGCGTCGCGTAAATAAATATATTTATTCAATTTGTAGTAAAATATTTGAGAACACATGAAAGTAGTTCTGAAATAAATAAGTAAGTTTACGTTTCTGTTTTCCTGGAGTAGCCACTCTTACCAATATAACCTAAGATATCTGACTGATGTCAAATCAGTAATCAGACGTGTAGCCACACTGAGGAGCTGTGATACAGCGAAAGAGTCTGTGAATGAATATATATATATATAATATATATATATAAAAGCTCCCAGAAATCCAGTTAAACTCTGTAGAGAAAGGAGGTTTTAAAAACAGCGGCGCCTACTGCTATTAAGCATTACTTTTCAAGTATCAATTGAGTTCTCAGATCCGCTGGCTATTTCATATAGAGAAAAACGTTAAAAAAATTCCCTTCCTTTCTAGAGGTAAGATATCTGACTGATGTTAAATCAGTCGTGTTTTGACCCCCGCTTGAAGCAATTGGACGTCTAGCCACACTGAAGAGCTGTGATACATTGGAACAGTCTGTCTGTGGATGACTATATATATATATATATATATATATATATATATATATATATATATATATATATATATCAAAACAATGAGTTTGGTATTCATTCTGAAAATGTCAAATGTCTACTTTGTGAAACAGGAATTGGCATTTCAAGACGTGTAAAAGTAAACTTGACTGCACTCCTTATCTTTTTGGGAGGACAAGCCTAGAAAGTAACAAAATTATTTTCTCCAAGATGAAGTAAAATAACCAAATTTATTACTTCGAAAATTGTTTTCTTTCTCCCGTTACTAACACAAAGTCTCGGCCGATATATACTTTGGTCTGTCATGAGAATTACCTTCGTAGTTTCGTTCATTGTTTAATCTCATCTCCTCAAGCTGCCTAGAAAAGTCAAACAGAAATCATGAGTGTTAAGGGCTCGTGTTAATAGAAAAGGGTTTAGGGATCCCAGTGTTAGAAGTTGAATATTTATTTAATAATGATGTTTAAAATGCCCTTATGTTGATGTCTTCTATGTCGAAATATATGTTAAGTGTATTTTTTGAAAACTAGTATCCAAATTCGGTAAAAACATTTAGCTTGCTGGTTCTTTTAATTTGTCTCTAAATATATAGAAGACGAAGCAGGTCATATGTGACAGCAATATTCGAATATAGGAATGGTAGACTTATAAATATGTAAGATAGATTCTAGCAAGAAAATTGTCTATCACGAAACAGTGAACCAACTTTCCTAGCAGCAGACATTGCAATGGATTCAATTTAATATTTTCTAAATGTTAGTCCGAATCACTCTACTAGAAGTTAGCATCAGCCATACTGATGGAAAGAAAATGATCGCTCTCAGACAATTAATAGTTTCGTTGTGGAGGCATTAAAATTAGCTAAATATCCCTGGCTTGCTTTAACATCAGATTGTAGGTGATAATTTAGATCAGCTGCTAATTTGACCTTATCAAATCAATCTTACTATAAAGACAAGAGCAAATAGTTGTATCATTAGCATAGTAAATCGAGTTGAGAAGTGATAAAATAAGAAATGTCATTGAGGAAAGTTATGCAAAAAGATCTAGAAGAGTGGCCATTCAAGATCACTTTCATTTCGCGATTTGATAAAAAAAGACATTCAAGTATTTCCATCATGCTTTCGAACAGGAAAATAATCCGAAAATAGACGAAAATATATCGTTTGCTTATTCTATATGGCCACCCCATTCAGCAAGGTTTAATCAAGTCTTAGATAAATCCATTCTACTAAGCATTCTGAAATATAAACTATTTTATATTGTATTCTTCGGGTCTCGAAGAGCAATCAATTTGAAAATTTTACAAGTCAGATTAGTTCAAAAAAGGACGATTCCTGTCATATCTAGATTGTATCATCTCCTTGATAGACACCGAAATGGTACAAGCAGTGTTATGGGGATGACATTTATCAATTTATAGCCTATTTCCTACAGACTCAAGGTTGCAAGTATGTAAATATCATTATTTCCATGGACACTGTTCAAATGATCTCCATTTTGAAATTCTGCTACTTCAGACCTTTGTCAGTAGAAAACATCACACTACTTCGAAGGATTCTAATCAGCCTCATTTCCACCGTGTTCCAAATGCATGGACGAAATTCCACTCTTTTTTAAGCTTCTTCCCATGAACTGCCACTTTCTGGAAACGACTCCACACAGCTGCTTTCATACAATTTTAACCTCTTTAATCCAAGTGTTAATCCTTATCAATCGTCCTTTTTCATTTATATCCCACAGCTCATTCATCAGAACAATCCAAATAACAGTAAATTTCTAACTTCAGTGACTCTTTTGCCTTGTATTGAATGAATTTTAGTGTAAAAATAAATATTATCGTTGATCCCCAAGGGTTGATATTAACCACATTCTAAATCTTGGATTTAATTTGTAGAAATGATTGCATATGGAGTTAATATATTTATTGTGTTGCTCCAGGTTTCAAGGTGAACAGAACCTGGGAAATCATCTTGAGAATTCTATCATTGATGTGGCAATTATTCCCTCTTTCAAAAAAGCCATATTAATTTTGGGTATTATCTGTACATAGAGTCGATATTTTGATTTTTTGTTCGAATTTTACTTCTGCTTTGTTTAATTTGCCTTGGGGTATATTTCGTCTTCGATGCCAGCGTCAAGACATTACTTGGGAATCTTAACACGAAGACAGCGTCCAAATCGAGACAGAATTAATGGAATGAGTGAAAGAAAAGAAGGAAAAATCTTATATTGTAATCTGGTTTTAGATTTTCCATTGCAAATCTGTTATATAATCTTTAAGAGTCTGATTCGATTTGGAAAAGAGATTCTTTTAATTTTGGTGTTTCAAATTGTTTATTTTTGCTTTGCTTCTCATTAACCCACTTTTATAGAAATACCGGGGAGACTGACTTGAATGGAAGTAAATCATTAAAATACTATTGCCTTCAAAATTATTACAGATGTGAAAGGTTGATGTCAAGTTATTCTATAAGTTCTATTGGTACAATGTAACTGTCGAATGATCGAATCACTGGCGACTAAGTTTGCCTCCCACCAACAGTTTTCTTCTGGCATGATGAAAAATAAGACCGGATAAACCTTCTTGTAGGTGTCAACAGCCATAAGACACAGGGGAATAGACTCGGGTCCACAGGTATGTATCCAGTTACTAACGTGATGACACGACATCTTGTTGAAGAAAATACTTTTAGCAAGTTGACCTTCATTCGTACACTGCTTCTCTTTATTACTTTCAAATCAACTAAAATCGTCAACCTGCTCCGAATTTTGATAAATTTTGGGGGTTATCGACAATAGAAGTTCGGAGTCATTACGTTACGACACGGCGTTGCTGATTAGATTTTGCTTGGAAGATTACACAGTTAACAGGATTTTTACTGCTCTTACTTGTCTTTATTACTGCGCAACTGAAGACTCATTGCTCAAACAAGTGAATGTTAAATCCGCAGCAAATATATGCAAATAACGCCAGTAATGGCTACCGCGACGCGAATGAGTCCGAACTTCTATTGTCGATAACTCCAAAACGGTATCAAAATTTCTTTTTTATTTTCGAATTAAGCATGTACATTTACACCTACACACAACAATTCGGGAAATTTTTATTGCATAATTAGCGCGGGGCTTAAAAAGCAAATTACCCCTACGAGAAGAACAACTCTCAATTGCAAACCCATCTGAAGCTGTACAAAGATAGACATGAAGACATTATGTATTTAATCTAAAACTTCGTGAGATTTCCACAAATGTCCAACTTCTGACTAGAGAACTATTAGACAGTGTTTCTAATGGATATATACTCCGATTTATTCTAGCTAGAGTTCTAGACTACTGTAGGAGTTATTAGACAAAACGTTTCGGACAATTAACATTTGACCATCAGCAGATATCAATCATCTTGACTGATTATGATTTAAAGGTCATTTTAAATGGTTCGTTTTCAGATCCTTTCACACGGACACGGGTATCAGAAAAGGTTCTTTCTTGGGTCTTACGCTATTTCTGATCTTCATTAATAATCTGCTGATGCCATCAGTTCCCAACTATGTATCTATGCAGATGATACTACTATTTATTTCTGTCTCAATAGAAAATCCGTCAAATCTGGCAAAATAAACCTAGCAGCTGTTCTTGAAAAGGGTCTCCAATCAGTGGTTAACTGGATCAAAAAATGGCTTGTAAATTTTAACGCCCCTAAAACAAAACTGCTTTCATTTAATCACCATAGAGAATATTTTTAGCCTTTAACCAACATGCTAACCTCCAGATGATCAACTTAATCTTCTTTCCCGGGTTCACGTTTGCTAACGAATTAATGGAGTGATTATATTGAATCAATTGCTTTTTCTAGTTGTTTCTCTGTCGAGCCAGACGATATTCTCGTCAGAATCCATCTTGCACATTTATAAATCTACCATTCGTCCGTTCTTTGAATACTACTGCTCCCATATCTGGTTTGGTGCTTCTGCTATATATCGCGAGATTCTTAACAAAATACAAAGAAGAGTCTGCAATGTTATTGGTTCTGACCTGGCATCTCGACCATAGTCAGTTTCCAACGTGCGGGACGTGGTTTTTCTCCATCTTTTCAATAAATTTCCTATCAATTGTTCTGAGTTCTCCTCTTTGTTACCTCGACCGCATGAATTTAATCGTACTACTAGCGTGGCAATTAGGTCCCACCGTTTAACCCTTTACGTGTCAGTGGCATTATCGCCATCATTGTCGTGAAATGCTTTTAAAAGCCCTTCTACTCGGTCTGAACAATCCTTTCTGATCAATAATTTGCGTAAATCTGCAGATAAGAAAAAAGTTTTTTTGTTGATCTTTATAAAAATTTTATTGGAATTTTCCAATATCATTTGATAATAAATAGAAATATCTTACGTTCCACAGCATGTAAAAATTACATTGTTTGGTTTCATAACAATTACTACTTCGATTCCTGGACAAAGGAGTAACAAACCTCACACTATATGGAAACAGGAGTAACTATAACTAAGCAATACAAAATAAGAACTAAACTGCATATCTCCAGTAGTTTAAATAAAGAGTACAGTTCCAAATTCACTGAAGGTTATCCTGATCGACAGATATCTGAAGAAGACCGGAGTGCACAACGGCTAAAACGATCGTATAATAACATCAACGATTCGGACATTAGTTCAACTGTAAATATGTAAATAATGACTTATGGATAAATTTTATTTTCAGTGGGGAATAACAATGATTCTGATTTCATCAAAACGTAAGAATGTATGACTTAAACTCCAAGTGAATTTTCAGAGCAAGTAGAACATGTACAGACATATATTTTAAATGCATTTCTGTTGTTGCTCTAAGTAACTTTGGACTATCATCATTCACATACATGGTAAGTATGTTATATGCCTTACCAAATGCTTCCATTGTCTTAAGTATGTCATATTCGCGTTAAACTCTCCACGTCCTCTTTACTGATCACGTGTATTAGAAATTTCAGCTGGCTCAATTTAGTTTTAGCTAAAGATTTAATCGTTGTTCATTTACTTCAAGCAAGACAGTAAAGTCACTGAGACACAAGGATTTACTGAGTTTGAAAGAAAAAGAAAACAGAAACATAACTAATGAGCAAGAACAAATACATGAGTAATCAGGAGGACAGTAGATTGTGCGACTGACATTGCAATTAAATTAAAGATTAAAGTTGACAGGAAAACATGGAACCGGAAGAAATTTCCACAAATGAGAAGTACGAGAAAAGAGAACTGTTATCATAGAAATTACGGCTATATCTCGCCAACTCAAATGTAAAGATGTGAGTCCACGATGCCTGCCAAAGTCAAGGTACCATGGCGAAGAACTCATCCCATCACTTGCCCTAAAAGTATTTCTACAAAAGGCATAAACTACATACTAGTATAATTTAATAAATCAATATAGTTTATTAATTTTTTGAATGCCACTTAGTAATTAAAGACTGCATAAGAAGGATCCTATACATCGAGATCTTTATTTCGATTCTAAATGTTTATAAATAATATTTTCTTAAAAATACGAAAATAGAAATCCAATCCCCTTAGAATAGAAGAAATAGCACATGGAATTTAGAGAGGCGCAAACATGGAAAATTATAGGCAGTTGGCAGTTAGACTTCAGTCCCCACTCTCAGAATATGATTAACTAGCAGGATGACCCAGCGTTGCCCGTGCTTGATTCAAAAATCGTAAGACTCATACAGCAATCGCTATCACTTGACTTAAAATATTCTTGCCTTTCCTTGTCTTTAAAGGAGTGCCTTTTGCCGTGCTGATGTTGCTACATGCCTTACTATTTTTTTTCACACTGAGAATTTTTTAGAAGCTCTATACTAAACATTAAATCTGTTACGAAAAAGAACTAAACAAAATGAACACAAAACGATCAGCTTTAAAAAAGGACTCGTAACTGGAAAAACCGAATGAAAAAAGAATTTTAACAACAAACACACCAACCCAGTTCACACCAAGCTAGTTCTGCGGAATCAAAATCAACGTTGAGTTTAAGCAAGCGAATGAGCCAATTGGAGTAAAGTGCCATGCAGATTTAAATTTTTCCCACTTGTGACGAATGAAGCTATCGATTTTTTTTTGCATGCTAGTTAACATTCGTGTCAGTCAGCTGTTGGCTCTCACGCTGGCCAATAGAATCTTCCTGCCTATTCGTGGCAGCCAGCTATAGGCTTTCACTCTGGCCAGTAGAAAATGGCCGCCAACTACATGAAAACTGCCGTAGAAGCATGAAAAAATCGATTATTTTTACTATCGATGGAAGTTGGGAAATGCAAAGTCAGTCTTGGCCTTCCCACTAACTTGGAGCATGTGCATGTAAATTTTGTGCAAATTCGTTGAAAATTGCGTCCGTGCATTCGTTACACACACACACACACACACACACACACACACACGCATGCTGCCTTTTATAGATAGAGATTCTATGATTTTCTGGCACATAAGTTCTTATATAATCGTAATCTGCTGCGCACAATGCCAGACTTTAAAAAGATTGGCATGACATTTAATGTTATCTGAACTTTTAAAAATCTTTTCATGTTTTTTTTAAGAGAACAAATTTCAATTTTTCAAAGCACCTGAAATAAAATATAGGTTTATCTTAAATATTCTTTAATTGAAATCAAATGGTTATTTTTAAAAATTATTGATTTATTTTCCATTTAAAGGTTATCTTAAATGTTGAATTTTTATCACTGCCATACACACAACAGCATCTGGAAGAAATAAAGTTAAATCAATATCCCTACTTAGTCGTCTATACAAATGGATTTGTCGCCGGTGGTCAATGTTCGATTCTCGATAAAAGCATAGATTCAGAACATATACATTGTTTATGGTATTCTCGAGTTAACACATAATTTGATTATAATAGTGCAAGCTTGTCTAGAATTCGCCACACCATTCGGAAGAACTGTTAACAGAGAAATGTTGCGTAAAATCAAGTGCCGAAACCTCCTCATTGACCTCGATATATAGCAAAGGACTTTAGCGTAGATTTGACTTTCAATTGGTTAATCGAGACATACCCACAAGTATATTTTTAGTCATGAACTTATGCCTCTACCATTAAACTTTCCGAAAAGAAATAAAGATTTGTAGCGATTTAATATGTTTTTCTTATAATCGTATACTTATATCTATCTATCTATCTATCTATCTATCTATCTATCTATCTAAACATCGGGCAACTCGAGGCGGTGTA
>OZ010578.1:22900826-23065826 GCA_963932145.1 Acanthosepion lycidas | reverse complement strand
ATCATTTTTGGACCAACCTAATACCTATCACATAAGATGCAATCAAGCAAGTTTAATTTGTTTCTGTAGTTTTTCTTTTTACCAAATCAGTTAAAAGAGTATTTTGCTGGTTAAAGTTTTTCTTTAAATTTTCAAAATAAGCAATGGGTTTCTTCACTTTGTCAGGGCGATTTCTTTTGACGCTTTCTTCGCTTCATTAGAAAATGAGCCGTTGCAAAAAAGGCACATAGGTTGCCTTTTGAACAAACAGGTTTCTAGAAAGCCATAAGCCAAATACTCCTCTATATACTCTCTACATTTCTTTTTGGTACTCATGATTAATGAAAAAAAGGTCTAAAATATAGGCACCTGGACGAACTAGCACCGGGACGATTCCCCGTCAGGAAAACTTAATTTTTTTTAATTTTACTATAATTATAAATAAAATGATTATAATTATTTTTTTAATTTTTAAAATCAGTATAAATATAATGATTCAATTTTTTTTTTAAAACTTATACAAATAAACTGATTAAATTTAACGACTATTGTCAGGGATAGAGATAAAAAAGAGATCGAGAAGAGAAGTGTGTCCGTCAGGGTTTCTGGAGAAATGTTTGTGGAAATCAACCATTTGCGTGCGAGATTGAGTTACTGATAATTTTAGAGTTTGGATGCCAGCGAGGTCACCGACAGAGTTTTTAATCATTAACCTCATGGAAAACGAATATGTTTGCAAAAGTATGTAGGAAGATGACCTTGTCCCTATCATCGAACATACTATCTGCACGCAACACTTTTGAGAGGAAGGTGAATTGTAGCGAAAGAAGAGATAGTTGACTGAGTTAAACAGAGAGAGACAGGGACGCACGTACAAATGGTCTGGAGATTCAAGAGAGAGTTCTCTGGCTAGCGGGAAATGTTCGCAAACATTAACTCTGGCTCAGTAGCAAGTCCGTCAAATCTGTCAAAGTTAGCCTGTCACTGATTGACTGGGGCAGAAAATGGCTTTTAAATTCCAAAACCAAACTGCTTTCATTTAATCACCACAGAGAAACTTACCTGCCCGCCATCAGAATTGAGAGAGCGTGTAACTGTACCTTCTTGGCCTCACGTTTTCAACTGACTTCAAGTGGAACAACTACATTGAATCAATAGCTGCACCTACAGAAAGGTAAATTGGTTCATTGTGTTGTGCCTGAAAGTTTTTCTCGTTAGAGTCCATCTCGCACATTTATGAATATACTATTCGTCCGTGGATTGAATACTGTGGCATTATCTGGTTGGTGTTCCTGCCATTCGTCTCGAGTCTCCTGACAAAATCCAAAGATGTATATGCAATTAATTGATCCTGATTTGGTGACTTGACTTCCTCACAAACGTGATGTGGCTTCCCTCTGTCTTTTCTATAAATATTTTCATGGCAAGTGGTGCTTGGACTACGTGCGTATACATGTGCTACTAGATTGGCATCTAGGTCCCACAGTTTTACTGTTGAAATAGTTAATTGTAACCGTCACTTCTACTTCTTTCTTCGCACTTCCCGACAGTGGAATTCGCTTCCGCTTCGTTGCTTCCCAGATAACAATCTTCAAAAATTTAAATGCAACATCAATCGCCATCTTCTGTTTTCTTGAACCCGTTCATTTTTTATTCTTTCTTCAATCCCGCATATACCCAATCTTTTCTCTCCCTTTCACTCTCAGTAACCCCCTGCGTAATTGTAGCACACCCTTCTTGCTTGGGGGGAAGTTAAAATAAATTTTCGTCCTTAAAGGGTTAAAGACTTAATTTCGTAAAAAGATGTGAAGGAATAAATTTAGAAATGTCTATTAAAACATAACTTTGTAATTCTTATTTTCGAATGTTTCCACTTACTATGAAAGAAAAAAAACTAAGAGAAACAATCCCCTCCTTTGTTGAGAATACCTGCTTTAATCTATCCCGGACAGTGGTAAATCATTTACATTTTCCAGTAATTATTCTTGAATAAGCACGTTGGAAATCCCCAAATGAGGCTTGATGCGCATTTTTACAGGTCATTCTTTTTACACCCCTCTTTCCTATGACTTCATCCATCAGAACACACTAGCCAAATCAATTTTAATTTCAATATCCCACAGTCACTGCTTCAATGCCAAATGAAGTCCTTTCATCACGGCATCCAATTCAGTTACGTTAATATGACTGGCATCGCTTTTTTCCTGAATTTCTCTGCTCCAACATCACCCACATTCAAATCAACGCCGGTCGCCACCCTACTGTCTTCGCACCTTACGCCCCCTTCGCTCAGTTGGAGCAAATGCCACTTTCTTCTCCTCGGCTCCGCCCGTTCCATCTCTTCATTCACCCAACTTATCCTCCCAGTTTATTCTTTCTGCTTTTCTCTCAATATAGTTGCATGAACTCTGGAGCCAACCAGCAATCTTCTGAACTCATCCTTCATTCGCGGAAACTCGTGGACCCCTCCATAACATCAATTTACTCAAATTGTCTTTTTTAGCTTGTGTCCTTACGTCGAATACAGTTCCAAAAGTATCTGGCATCTTAGCAGTTTACCCAAAGCTTTGAGGTGGTCTACAATATAGTTCTTTATAAATATTGTCGCCACAAAAAATATCGTTATTATAGGAGCTGATGGCTCCTTTTAACTCACCTAATATTGTCATGCATGATTAAACTTTATATTTTTCTTTTATAGCCGAACTGCAGATGTCGCCATCGTTCCTTGGGAATAAAGGTGCAAGTATGCTAACTTAAATAGGCTAAATTATATTCATCTAACGAGGACCATATTTAAGTAAAGAGATGACCTAGGCTATGTCACCTCCAAATCTTCTATTCTCACGAAAAGACAAGAGTGTTAATTTAAACAATTTGAGTAAAGCCGAGAAAGATGGGTTTTTTAAAATTAGTCAAGAGTCTTCAATTCAATGCGTTATGACAGCATGTGTCAATGATATTATAAACCTTGGCTGAAACCACCCCACCAGATTTTAGGCCCTGGTCTTTAAGGTACTTTTCGAAGTCACTTTCTCATTCATGTACACGCACTCATCCTCACACACTATGTACAAATTATTATTTGTATCGATCAAAGATGCATTTATTATTGGAAAATATCTTTGAAGTTCTAAACTTCATTAAGACTTTATTGAATTGAAGTCAATGATGTTTGTCAAACTGTTACTTACGGAACGTTGTTAGAAGGTAACAGAAAAATGAGTTCTATATATTATTAATTAATTTTCATATTGGAAACACTAAATAGGGCACAACATACACACGCACAGGGACACACACATCCGCACACACACACACACACACACACATATATATATATATATGTATATATATAATTCTTAAAGTCTTGAAGACATTAAAAGCAAAGAACAGAGCCCTCAAAGAAAAATACGAATACAGACATAAGAACCAGCTTAACAAAATTAAGGACCTACATTAACTTAATAAATTATAAAATTCTCAATAAGATAGAAATTTCCAGAAAACAAGTTAATCTAGAAAAGATCTGGAATTCATTCCCAAAGTATCACGTATACAAATGTTCACTGTCATATCTGATTACATGTTTCGCACCATGTGACCGTTTCTGAAGATAGCGTAGAACTCGAGAGCATGATGACAGGAATCTTTGAGATTTTTTAAGTTTATTATATATAAATAATATATTGAACAATTGCCCCTATAAATATAGCAGATCACACACACACATACACACATACACACACACAGACACAGACACATACACACACACATACACACACACATACACACACGCATATATATAAGCCGATATTGAAATCTTCTGTTGTCCCGGGGCTACTTTCCAAAATTTGAACAAATGTAGAAATGTCATAACACTTTGGGAAAGGCTTCTTGTTTGGGTCGAGCACTTTTCAGCAATCCTTGTGTGTCCACATTGCAACAAAGCACCTGCTTTGTGTATCTTAATTATTTACTACCTCATGTCTTATTGACATATAGAATAAAACATTCCTTGGAATAGCGGCTGATGGTGGTTTACTGAAACATCTATCTGCTCAGTTCGGTAAAAAAATTTTGCGTTATGCGCAGATGAAAACAAATATTTGTATGAGATATACAAAAATTCTATATCTCAAATAAATAGCCACGTTGCGTGTTTGAATCTCTAAAAAATAGAAGGCTGCCTTGGCAGATGAAGAAAAATGTTTAATAAATTCAGAAATTTCAAATGATACAAACGTCATTGGAATATGCAAAGAAAATCGGAATGTTCGTTGATTGTGAATGGTAAGTTGGGAGCTGATGGTATGTCTCCTATCTAGAGAAAAGTTAACGAAATCTTTATCTAGCTATGAAATATACTGGCTGTTATTCAGTCTGATTCATATGAAAAAAATACTGCAGTTCACAAAATCAACGAATAGATTGTACAACTACACTGCGTGCCAAATTATTATCGAGATAACTTTTTTTCTAATATTTCAAAAACCGTCCAATCAATTCACACAAAATTTTCACACAACGTTGGCAATGCTGACCTGCGCAATTACTGAATTTTTCGTACTGATCTGCGTAATGTAAACAAACTGGCGCCATAGTTGTTATCAGCACGGCGATTTGAGAGAGCCAAATTATTAGAAAGGTTTAGTAAAATTCCCAGAATTGAGCAAACAAAAGTTTATTAATGTTGCACGTGCATGTTTATGATAAAAAGAAGCTAATAAATAAGATAATCCAACAAATAATAACAGATACAAACAAAGGCACAGTTATAAACAAATTAATAGGGAATGTGCTTTCCCAGATTTGAAATTACTTCAAGAAGTCTACGATCCATAGAATTTGTTAATTGTAGAATATCATCTGCTGTAATGCCGCGAGGTATGTCAAGAATTGCTTCCACAACTCAGCGTTGCTCCTGAATTGTCGACCGTTGGCGTACAGTCTTCGCTTCATGATGCTCCAAAGGTTTTCGATTGGGTTCAAATCCGAGCAATTTGCTGGCCACTTCATTTTTCGAGGTCCATCGAAGCCTAACTGTTTCAAATAGTCAGTAGTCTTGTGAGCAGCATGTGAGGGAGCGTTATCTTGCATAAAAACAATTGCCCTTCTGAAGGCAAGTCTTTGCCTTTTCATCCACGGTTCAAGATGCTCCTTCATAAACGCTATGTATGCATCAGCAGTCATTTTGACGCCATCTGGTACTCTGTATGGGCCCACTAATGTTTTTCCAATAATACCACCCCAAATCATTATGCCTCCACCGCCTTGTTGGCATCTCAAACGCTGATGGCGATTCTATCCGTTCATTACCCAGCCTTTACACCATCTCTCTGGCCCATCAAGTGTTGCTCGAGTTTCGTCTGTGGACAGAACTTTAGAGAAGTCAATCTTCATATTGTCCTCGGCCCATTTCAATGGATTTTGAATGTGATTTCTCGTCAACAGAGGCTTCGATACAGGTTTGACCGTTGTTGCTATTTACCTCAGATACCGACACCGAGTACTTTTAGATACAGTAGGATCCCCAATGCGACTGAAAAGCTCTTGACTTTGGCCTCTCGTTTAAGTCGTGACATGAGACGACGTGAAATAACCTTCGGCTTGCCTTTATCTGCCCTTTTGCGTACTTGTGTAGGGTCGGCGGTGAACTTATTTCTTGATGACACCTCCCTATCATTTTAGAAATATCTAGGGTAGATTTACCTTTTGAGAGTTCTGAAGTGATAGTTTTCTTTTCAGCATCACTTAAACTGCTTTTACGGCCCATCTTTGCATTAAATTCTTACACTATTCTAATAATTTGGCACTCTCAAATCACCGTGCTGATAACAAATACGGCGCCAGTTTGTTTAGATTGCGCAGATCAGTACGAAAATTTCAGTGAATGCGCAGGTCTGTGTTGCCAACATTGTGTGGAAATTTTCTGTGAATTGATTGGAGGGTTTTTGAAATATTAGAAAAAAGTTATTTCGATAATAATTTGGCACGCAGTGCAGTTTCAGAAACTGGAGTATACATTTTACCAGAATGTTCTCTTTATAAAATTGTCGTCCTTAAAATTACAGTTTTCAAATATTTCTTCAAAAATTGAAGTTTTTTTTTTTTTTTTTTTTTAATGAGAACAAAATGCTTATTTCAGGTAAACTGTTAATGTTATGAAATTTGGAAATTTAGAAAAAAATCATCAAACTGCTCCTAGGGAATAACATAGAGTTTATTATAATGTATGCATTAGAGATGAAAAAAGACTTGAAGCAACAGAAATGTGGTTCTATACAAGGATGCTGAGGATAGCATGGATTGAATATATGAGCAGAGACGAACTTTTAGGGAAAAGGGAGAAAAAAAAACTTATGCTTAACATTAGAAAGAGGCAGCTAAAAATCATCGGACAGACAATGAGGGAAGAAGGCTTGGAAAATTTGTCACTCACATGATATGTTGAAGACAAGTGGGACATGGGAAAACAGAACAAGGTTTAGGAGAAATAGTAGAAAGACAAAATTTCCTAAGGGCTAGGAAGAATAGGAAATTGTGGAGAGTCATGATCGCCTACATTCAAAATGGACACAAAGCAGAAAAAGAAGGGAAACCTAGAATTAACTACATTTATTGATGGATACATTTCTTTATATTTGGCTGCATCAAAAATCGCAATCATTATTTATTATGGCGCCTATTACTCCGCCTATTGGTGCGAAATATTATGGCGTCTATTGGTCCGAAATATTATAGCGCCTATTGGTGCGAAATATTATGGCGTCTTTTGGTGCGAAATATTATGGCGCCTATTGGTACGAAATATTATGGCGTCTATTGGTCCGAAATATTATAGCGCCTATTGGTACGAAATATTATGGCGCCTTTTGGTTCGGAATATTATGCCCCTATTGGTACGAAATATTATGGCGTCTATTGGTCCGAAATATTATAGCGCCTATTGGTACGAAATATTATGGCGCCTATTGTTATGAAATACAGGCTCAACTTTACATGGAATGGAAATTTTCAACTTAAAAATGATATCATCAGGTAGGTTTTGACATTATTCTGCACAGTAAACCCAAAGCTACATAATCTCTAGCTTTCTGTTCGACACCCGATTGTTCAGCTCCCATGGCTTCGATTATGTCATGGTCAGTTTTCTCGACGGACCAATGTTGTAAAACCACAATGTATTCACCAGTCAAAAAGTTTATTGTGAAACGTGTTGAACGCCATCTTGCTAAGAAATGTTACTATATTTCACCTTCTGCTATATCCGGTAAGAGGACTTTAGAAATGTCTTTTATTTTACGTTCTTCAGTATCCCCCCACCCAAAAAAAAAAAATTCATCATCTTTTTACGATTACTTTTAATATCACACCATACCTTTAAACCTCAACCACCGAATTTTACTATCTTTGTAATATATTTTCGAATGTTTATTTTTGTACAAATTTGTCCTCAGTTTTGCATCTGAATGCAATTCTATTTTGCTTTTTTCATTGTACCGGGTGTCCCAGAAAATTTGACATCATTTCGCAGGCCAATAATTTTTTCAAATTCTTGTAGAAAAAAGTTCAAATTTTCACAGAATGTATAAAAAGAGATCAAACTTTTACATTTAGTGAAAGAGGACAGTACGGACTTATCTTAATGAGAATCTGCCAGAGATGGATCGGGCGTGGTGGAGATGAAGACAGGTTTCACCGGAGCCATCCCCGTGTCATTTCTTTTTATGGGATATGTGAAGGGAACATTGATGAAATCAAGCAGATAATCAATTACTACAGCGAGCAAGAGCCTAACTATCAACTTGAAGTGTGCCGTGTTACAAGCTGTGCACATATTGAACACTTATGAATTCGATCCCATAATAAACTTATGATGTTCAACACCAAAAACACTTACATTTCATTGAGCTTGACATTAGGTTTTCAAGATAATTATTTTTAAAATGATGTCAAATTTTTGGAGACACCTTGTATAACACATATCCTACTATTCATCAGAACTAAACAGATGTTTTTGCTCAGAGTTTTATCTCATTCGATGTTTTTGGTTAATGGATTTTAGCTTTCAATTTATCAATTTCGATGACGTTTCGTCTAACCATAATATTATGACGCTAATAATAACCTCACTACGTTACTATGGCGTCTCTTGTCTAATGGTTTCTATTTAGTTAATAGATTTTTGCGTTCAATTTATCAATTGAGATGACGTTTCGTCTTTCCGTATCTATTGGAACTTCAGCAGTGACACTTCTTTCTTTCATTACATGATGAATTGTTAATTTTACGAGAGGCTACTATTAACCCCACTAAGTCATGATGGGGTCTCTTGTCTAATGGATTCTTTTTGGTTAATAGATTTTTGCTTTCAATTCATCAATTTAGATTACGTTTCGTGTAACCTTATCTATTGGAACTTCAGCAGTGACACTTCGTTCTTTCATTACTTGACGAATTTTTAATTTTATCCACTGTTCCATGTGTTCTCGATGATTCTTTTTTGTTAATATATTTTTACTTTCAATTCATCAATTTTGATGACGTTTCGTCTTTCCGTATCTATTGGAACTTCAGCAGTGCCACTTCTTTCTTTCATTACATGATGAATTGTTAATTTTACGAGAGGCAACTAATAACCTCACTACGTTACGATGGCGTCTCTTGTCTAACGGATTCTTTTTGGTTAATAGATTTTTGCTTTACATTTATTAATTTAGGTGACGTTTCTTCTTACCGTATCTATTAGAACTTCAGCAGTGCAACTTCTTTCATTCATTACACGACGAATTGTAACTTTTACAAGTGGCGACTAATAACCTCACTACTTTAACATGACGTCTCTTGTCTAATGGATTCTTTTTGGTTAATAGATTTTTGTTTTCAGTTCATCAATTTCGATGACGTTTCGTCTTTCCTTATTTATTGGAACTTCAGCAGTGACACTTCTTTCTTTCATTATTTGACGAATTGTTAATTTTACGAGAGGCTACTATTAACCTCAATACGTTAACATGGCGTCTCTTGTCTAATGAATTATCTTTGGTTAATAGATTTTTGTTTTCAATCCATCAATTTAGATGACGCTTCGTGTAACCTTATCTATTGGAACTTCAGCAGTGACACTTCGTTCTTTCATTACTTGACGAATTTTTAATTTTATCCACTGTTCCATGTGTTCTCGAGGATAAAGTCGTTGGTTAGATCCTGTGACAGGATCCAAAGAGTGTGAGTTCAATACCCGGTTAAGGCAAATTAGTAGGAGATAACTGATAACTGACATGCATTAAACATGGCACGTGGAACTGAAACAGTCTACCCCAGTGAGCGAAATAAAGGTTTCAGTTCGACATTCCAACCACCTGAAGGAGGCCGGAGTGTACAACGGCCGAAACGTTGTAATAAATATGGCGACAAAGCTGAGGTCAATAGTCTGAACAATTCAAATAAAGTACATAATACCTCATCTCGGAAATATAGACAGATATCAAGGATTAAGAAGCTGATTTTTTCTTCATATTTCTTTTTTTTTTTTTGCCTTGCATTTCAGGTCTGGTCGTTTAAACCTCCTGAGTTTAGACCGCAGCTGGAAATACAAAGATTTAAATCGCCTTTGTCTTTATTTTTTCCTATTTTAACTTGAATAATTTAGTCGTTTTGACAAGCAGTATTGTTTACTATTAATAATTACAATGTTTGTGATAATTCACATCACTGTGTTTTTTTTTTAATCTTCTTTAATTGTTTAAACGCAAGCTAGGTGATAATGCCACTAAGACGCAAGTGGTTATAGATGAAACAATATACTGGAATAAATGTCAACAGGAGAGTATTAATAGGGAAGAAACTAAAATAGAATTTACGGTTACATCTTGCTATTTCAACAGCAAAACTGTAAGACCTGGTTGCCAATCTAGAAATTCGTGTAAAGTCATACGTTGAAAATATTTATAGAAAGACAAAGGAAAGCCACGTCACGGTGGCGGTTCACTGGCTGAAACTGAAATGCCAGGTCAGAACCGATAACATTACAGACCCTTCTTTGGTATTTGTCGAGAATCTCGAGATATATAGGTGTACGTAGAGAAGTAGGAAATTGCGGTAGTAGGAAAGAAACTATTAGAATAGATCTTGCGGTTATATCTACTTAATTCAGCAGTATAACGGTTAGACCTATTGCCAATCTAAAAGTATTATTAAATTCATGCGGAGTAGTGAGTTCGATCCTCACTGGGTACCCCATACTTTCGGCCTTGTGCTACATCTAAGCTACGCTTGGAAAATCGCTATTAAATTGATGCGGTCGAGGTAACAAAGAGGAGAACTCAGAACAATTGATAGGAAAGTATCTAAAGAAAAGACGCAGGGAAGCTACGTTATGCGCGTTGGAAACTGAGATGCCAGGTCAGGACCGATAACATTACAGACTCTTCTTTCTATTTTGTTAAGAATCTCTCGATATATAGCAGATGCACCAGACCAGATATGGGAGCAGAAATATTCAATACACCGACGAATGGTAGATTCATAAATGTACAAAATGGATTCAGACGAGAAGCAACTAGATCTAGCAACTGATTCAATATAATCCCTCCACTAATTCGGCTATGTTGTTAAAAGGCTAAAAAGATTTTCTTTGGTAATTAAATGAAAGCAGATTTGTTTTGGAGGCGTTAAAATTTGTGTGCTATTTCTTGCCCCAACTAACCACTGATTGGAGGTAATTTTCAAGAGCATTTGCCGAATTTACTTTGTCGGACTTATTGGATGTACTACTAAGACAGGAGTAAATAGTTTTGTCATTACCATGAATATCTAGTTGGGAACTGATGACATCGCGAATGCCGTTGATGAAGATAAGAAGAACATAGAGAAGTGAGCACTAGAAAAGAAACTATTAGAATAGAACTTCCGTTTATATCTGCTTAATTCAACAGTATAACGGTTAGACCTAATTGCCAAGCTAGTCGTACGATTAAATTCCTGTGATCGGGGTACCAAGGAGGAAAACTTATTAGAACAATTGAGAGGAAAATATTTATAGAAATGACACAGAGAGGCCACGTCATGGTAGTAGGAAAGTGACTGAAGTAATTATGCCAGGTCAGGACCGATAACATTACAGACCCTTCTTTGGATTTAGTCAGAGTGGTTACTAATTATAGAAGGTTACTGTTAGAATAAAAATCATAAATCAGGGGTAATATTAGCGGAAGAAAGGGGATCGAGAATAGGGTTTATGCAGATAATGGTTATAGGTATTGATAGACACGCTTGAATTAAAAACTTCTGGGGTAATAGTCAAGCGGAACCCTGTTCTACAAAGTGAAAGTTATTGGCAAAAAAGCTCTTTCGAGCGGTACTATCTCCTTATATTTAGAACACGGAGGAAATAAGAATAATTTGACTCCGTCGAGGTAGCATCGTGTGTCTATGCAGGCTGAAGACACTGGAGAAAAGTGCTCATCTGATCCTTTACCATAGGAAAGAGATTATAAAACTGAAAATAAGCAATTGCGCAAATGACCTCTGAAAAGGTCATTTAGCAGCGTTAGAAAGTAAAGAATAAACAGTTCAAACTCAGATAGAACAGTAATGCTTCACTTTTGGTTTTCCCTAAGATTTGTAAAGATAGGACCTGGCAAAAGAAATAAGCTACTTCATGGATCGATATTGTGAATCGGCCATTTTTCGACCTTCACAAGTAAACAGTGCCATAGATGATACACGATTGGGAGATCAAACCGTTTTCGATTCAAGAAGAAAATTTTCTCGGAATATATTCTCTTTTCTTTCTACGGTAGTCTGATTGCCAACCAAAGCTATAGGACCCAGTCTATCCTGCTATTCAAGACATAGCGGAGGAGGGGGAGGAGACATAGATTTCTACTCTTCCCAAGTATGTTTAGATTGTAAGTGAATGTAATTGAATAATTATTCGATTGGAATTCGAACTCGGCTTTCATGAACGTAGTCATATTCTGAGAGATGGTATAGATAATAGGAAACTCTAATTTTTCCATTTAGTTAATATTAAAAGGAGGCTTAAATATGAGGTAAAATATGGATAACTTCATTTTTGTGCAGAATTTCATAGAAATATGCGCAGGACCATTTTCATGATGGACTATCTACTTATCAGGCCAGAGTCTTTTTCACCGAATATATTTTCATAAATAAGTCTGCACTTCCAAATAAACATTTGTATGTTTGTTTTTGGTGTGTGTGTGTGTGTGTGGGGGGGGGTCTTTTTGGCAATTCACTTGATGTCCAATTCTACATGTCTTCTTTCTCTTTCCTAAATTTCTTCTTTCTTTCTTCAAAGTGTGTTTACTATGATGCATTTTAAATATGGTCAGCGTTTCACTTTCATTTTTGCCATTCTTGATATTAATGCGCTGTTTCAGAATTTTTTTTACAATCTTTCAACCAGGAACAACGAATAGCTTATCTTGTTTGCATTTCAAGAATGTGGAACTTGGACGTGGACGTGTGATAATATTTAACTGCATAAGGAAAATATTTGTACTCGATCATTCCGGAAAATGTCACAACTCGAAAAATAAACAGCTGAAAAAAGTTCAAATACAATTCTAAGATTTCACTATTACCGTGTTGAAGATGACATTGGAAACTTTATCGTCAATCCAATGTATTTAGGTACACGCAAGCACGTGTATGAGTTTTTTTTTATCTTACGTAATGATCTTCATACAATCACCAGCTAATAAAAGCCGGCGAGAAATGTATCGTTTCTATTTGATAAGCTGCTGTAGCTTCTCGTGATCAAGACATGAGTTATGGAGACTTACAGATGTAATTAAAGAAAGCTATTGTCGTACCACTTTCCGCTCGGGGGAGCTACGTGTCACTGCATTTTCGATGTTTCTCATTTCCTCATTATTACTTTCTGCTACAAATGGATGTAAAGTATCGGAACTAGCTTTCGGTTTTTCAGACAAAATCATAAACGGAATTAACACTTTCTTCCATGAAACATTTAATGAACATCATAATTAAGAATCCCCTTAAAATCATTTTCATATAGTTTTCATGGATAATCATGTTAGCCTTTTAAAACATCTCTTTTTATACCATGTTTTTTTCCGTTTGGAGATGCGATCGTGGCTCTCCACAGTTTCATTAATCAGGGAAAGTTTTGACATCTGTATCGACAGAAAAGATCATGCCGAAAAATAAATATTTGTTGTACAAAGTCTATTTGCTACCATTCTGTTACGTACTTAATAGAAAATCTTCATATATATATATATATATATATATATATATATATATATATATATATATATATATAGTTAGTTTATGAAAACTAGGTAATCCGTATGGGTAAACCTAAGGAGGATAAAATCCAGAGAGCTCAATGTAAAATCCAGAGCAAATAATTTAAATAAAACAGACCACTTTAATGTTCCATGTAATAAATTATTTCACCACAGCCCTTTTAAAAGGACTGCAGATCATCAGACTTTACTTCCAAACAAAAAATGAAAAGAAAATTTACACATTTTTGACTGGCCGTATTAAACATATGTAAATTAACGAAGTGAGGAAGTGAGGGGGGAAAGAGAAGACATGAGTGAGGGGTGAGAGAGAAGACATGAGTGAGGGGGGAGAGAGAAGACATAAGTGAGGGGTGAGAGAGAAGACATGAGTGAGTTAGCAGATATTGAAACATTTTACTTCCTCACTTCGTTAATTTACATATGTTTAATACGACCCGTCAAAAATGTGTAAATTTTCTTTTCATTTTTTGTTTGGAAGTAAAGTCTGATGATCCGCAGTCATTTTAAAAGTACTGTGGTGAAATAATTTATTACATGGAACCTTAAAGTGGTCTGTTTTTATTTAAATAAAAATATATATATATATATATATATATATATATATATATATATATATCCAGGTAAGATGCGAACGAATAGAGTACAATTCCAACGTTTGTAACATTTAATTTAAAAGAGGCCTCAATACAAAGGAGAGAAATATTCTTTATTTCAGGATATTACATCGAAAACATGTCTAAATAGCTACACAACTGAAGTCGTGTTTCGATGCGTATCACCGGATCTCATCAGGCGATTGTAAATTACTGGCGAGTGAGGGATTTATTCGCATTTAAAAACAAAATACACCATCTTTTTACGAAAAAAGGAAAAGGGGATCATTATAAGGTTTGTGGAATTTACTCAGATCAACCAATCAAATATGACCTACGTTAAATTTAAACTAAATGAAAAGCATAATTAAGAAATTATTTTTCATAAATGGGTCATGACCCTTAGATTTGCATTCGATGGCAGCAACAGACGCTAAACAGAAGCGGACGTAAATGGATACATATCGTAGATTAGACAATATCATTTCCTAAGAAAAATTAAGTGGTAATCTAACAAATTGCTAGCCAAGTTATATGTTCATTTTTTTTTTAGTAAAAAGAGGTATTTTGCTTTTAAATCTGAATAAATCGTTCACTCGTCAGTAACTTACAATCACCCGATGAGATGCGTTAATATACATCAAAATGTGACTGCAATTTCTGTCTATATTTCTGAAATGAGGTATTATGTACACTATTTACATTATTCGGACTATTGCCTTCATCTTTGTTGCCATATTTATTACAACGTTTCGGCCTTTCAGTATCTGTCTATATTTCTGAGATGAGGTATTATGTACATTATTTACATTATTCCGACTATTGTCCTCATCTTTTTCCCCATATTTATTACAACGTTTTGGCCGTTATGAATTTCTAGATATTATAAACCTAACGTCCTCAGCAATCATTTTTTTTACCAGTGCTCATATTGCAATTTTTGTTGTTATCATTACTCCCGAGTAAAACTTCCCACAGAGAAGAACATAACTAAAGACTGTGTGTACGCTATCCCGTGCAGCTGCGGAAAGAAATATAAAGGGGAGACAGGCCGCTCCCTTAAGGTAAGGCTTCAAGAAAACCAGAGAGCTGTAACACGAGTTGAAATGGAAAAATCAGACGTGACTGACCACATATGGAGAGAAAAGGGAGATCACTGCCCTCTGTGGGATCAGGTTGAGATCATAGACAAAGAATACCATTGGAAAATTCGTAAATTTAAGGAATCAGCACATATAATAGGCCACAAAAATCTCCTGAGCTGACCAAGCATAGAAATGAATACAATATGGGAACCAGTAATAAGGAGTGCCAGAGAAAAGCGATAATACCAAAAAAATTGCAATATGATTAAAAAACATGCAATGATAACAGCAAAAATTGCAATTAGAGCTCTGATAAAGAAAAAGAAGTTTGTTGAAGACATTAGTTTTATAATACACAGAAATTCATACACAGGATGGCACAATGGATAAAGTCGTTAATTCTATCCAGTGACAGGACCTAAAGAGTGTGAGTTCAATACCCGGTTAAGGTAGTGGAGAACTTAGAGAGGGGAACTAACAGGAGATAACTAATAACTGACATCCATTAAACATGGCACGTGGAACTAGAACAGTCTAACCAAGTGAACGAAATAAAGTGTACAGTTCGACATTCCACCACAAGAAGGTAGGAGCGTACAACCGCCGAAACGTTGTAATAAATATGGTGACAAATATGAGGTCAATAGTCCGAATAATGTAAATAATGTCGACTGCAATTGTGTAGAGATTTTGACATGTTGTCACTACGACGGTGGTGTTCATAGCTTGTTATTACTACGTGTGCATTGGCTGACATTAGTACATGTGCATTTGTTGTTATTACTACAGTTGCATTGGCTGTTATTACTATATTACTATTGGTTGATATTACTACATGTGCCCTAGCTGCTATTGATACAGGTGCGTGGGTTGCTATTATTATGTGTGCATTATTTATTATGGCTACGTGTGTTTCTCGACATTACTAAATGCGAGTTAGTTTTTATTACTGCATATGCGATGGTTGTTATTACTACATGTGCGTAGATTGATATTACTACATGTGCGTTGGTTGCTATTTCTACATGTGCGTTAGTATTACTGTTGCGTTTGTTTTGACTACTACATGTTACTTGGTTGTTATTACTACTTGTACGTTGGTTGTTATTACTACAGCTGCGTTCTTTTTTATTGCTACGTGTACGTCGGTTGCTATTACTATAGCTGTATTGGTTGTTATTACCACGTGTGCATTATTCATTATCACTACGTATGCATTGTTTATTATTAACACGTGTGCGTTCGTTTTTATTACTACAGGTGCATTGGTTGTTATTACTCAGATCTTTACTGAAAGCTGTTATTAATGACGGGTTACATTTTGTCACCGAAAACGCAAGGTATTTAACCTAATCAAGAAAATTAGCTCTGTCTGTGGCAACTTCCTGTTTTTGAGTAAAAAACCGATAATAGACTGGACACTAATTTCGTCTGGCACATGGGGAATTCTCTTAATCAAATATATGTTCCTATTATCTATATTATCTTTAGAGTTATTAATAAGTAAGAAAATGCAATTTTTATCAATGTTGTTAATAAAGAAAAAAGAAAAACATACATAATATATATATATATATATTTATATTATTTTTATTATTACTATATATGCCATATCTACAATACCTTCATTAATATATTAACATAATATTACTTATGTAATATATATATATATATATATATATATATATATATATATATATATATATTAGTAATACATACAAGGTATTTTTATTTTGTAACCATTTTACTCTAAATAAGGCAATGAAGCCATTAAGACGCAAGAGTTTACTGAGGATGAAAACCAATAGAATGAAGGAAACTAAGAAAACGTTACTGAAGAGTAAGGACAATAAAAAGAACAGGATTAAAGGAGACAGAAGATAACGATTGATATTGGATTTAAATTTTGTGGCGTCTAGATGACATGGAAGCAAGAAGTTGCCAAAGATTAGCACAAGGAAACTATTAGCATAGAACTTACGACTCGCATATAATAATTCCAATTTTATTAACCTTAAATATATTATAGATATAAAAATTAGATCTACCCGGTAATCTAGTATTACTATAAATATAAAGATATTAATACTAATAAAGATAACCTAATACAAATATTATTAACGATAATTTAATTATACATAATATAAAAATATTATATATATATTACATAAGTAATAATATGTTAATATATTAATGAAGATATTATAGATATGGCATATATGGGAATAATAAAATAATATATATATATATATATATATATATATATATATATATATATATATATATATATATAACACTTAGCGAACGTATAGAGCAATGCGGCGGACGGAATCTTCTAAAATTTAATATCTTCCCATTCTACAAATATGAGGAAAAATCTCTGAACAAAGGAGCATTAATAAAGAAATATTTTTATCAGCTAATTTAAACCAAGCCTCAGTTCCTGATATAAACCAGAGGCACGTTTTTCTGGGGATAGGGGTCAGGACGTGAGAATCTAATAAACATTTAAAATTTTTTTGAAAAGCTAAAAGCGAAACGGGTTAAAAAAGACGATTTTTTTCTGAAAACCCAAATGTAAGTAAAACAATTTTGATTTTAAGAATTCTGTGTAAACATACATGTGTCATAAGTAGTAAATATAAAGAAATAAAAAAAAAAATTAGGTTTTTTCCAAATTTTATTATTTTCCCTATACAACAAGTTTTTGTACAGACTTCTAACATTTACATCATATATATATATATATATATATATATATATATATATATATATATAATTATTTATTTAAAAATATGATTCCAACACGCTACATAAGAGTTCTCATGTTTCAAAACAAGATCCGAAAAGTTCAATATAATTATTTGAATTAAATTGAATTAAAGTAAGCTCTTCAATTTATCATATTTTTTAATTAATAATTATATTTATGCTCTACTTTTGTATCGAGCACTATTTTTTAAAAATAATAACAAAAATACTAAATAACTTTGGATTATTTACCTAACCAGTTCTTTCCTATTTTCACACACACACACACACACACATACATATATATATATATATATATATATATATATATATATATATATATATATATATATATATATACAAAGAGAAAAAGAGATAGAACAAGATATACATGTTTTCAAATCTTTTCGTCCACCTTGGTAAATTAATTTTTTTTTTAAACCTTTGCACGAGGTTTTTTAGTTGTACGCTTTTCTAAGTTCATTTCATGATCTTTGAGAACGAGAAAACAAATGACTACATTTTCGTTAATGCTGTCTTCTGTATGATACATCTCAAGCATAAATGATCCTGAAAAAAGACAATGAAAAAATGTTGGTCCACCAGCGAAAATTTCAACTCTTTTCTTAAAGCAGAAATGAATTTATTTACAAAAAGTGATCTTTCTTATTACCACAGAAATGAAAGAAAAATAAAACGTCAAAGTATAGCGTTAGGAATTACTGCTGCTGTTTTTAGCTCGAATAATGTCTGTTTTTAACGTGAGATTGAAACGCCTGTATTCGATGTGACATTGAATAGAACAAGGTCATGTAATTCTCACTGGAGCTCTCATTTCTTCAGTTACAACCACAATGTTTCAATAACATTCTGATACTTTCATCCAGACGTTCAAAAGCTGAACATCTTTATCGCCAAGAAAACCTTTTTCTGGTACGTCATATGTGGCAAGGAGCACCGCCATACTAAAAGAGATCTCTATCTTCGTGGTCTGGTAGAAGATTAGACAAACTAATATTGTAAACTAATTAGTAAAATAATATAGTTCTAGCTGATTAGGCTTCCAAGAAAACTTTTACTAATTTTCTTCTACGACCGTGTCTGCAGCAGCAGCAGCAGCAGCAACAACAACAACAACAACAACAACAACAACAACTAAATAAACGAAACATTACGTGTACATCATCAAATGTTAATATCTTGTGCATATAGTATTGTGTCTTTCTTGCAGTAGTCGTTCACATATTCTTGTATATTTTTATCCTGACTTTTACATTATATATTCTTACATTATACAGGGTCCAAATTGTCGTCTAAATGACACAGAAATGAAAATAACACTGGCATCATATTTTAACAGATATATTTACCAAAATTACACAAAAATATCGTGGAATACTAAGGAGGGAAATTATTCAATAAAATCGCTATTGGCTTCAATCAGGGCCTCCAGACGACTTTAGCATCTTCTGCAACTATTCTGCGCGGTACCCTTGTTTAAGCTGGTGAGTGCTGCCATAATCCTTGCCTTCAGTTCATCTTTAGTGTTACAAGGAGTTTTGTAGGTCTCTCCCTGAACTACACCCCACACATAATCATTAAAGGGGTTTCAATCTGGGGAGTTAGGTGAGCAGATGTAAGGGGTGATGTGGTCGCAGAAATTCTCTGACAGCAATGACAGGATTGTCTTAGTTATCTGTCATGTTTTAGAGTTCTGGTGCCAGATATAGGGTTTTCCAGCAGCCACTACCTCCTTATTACACTTTATGTGGGCCTCTGTTTTGAGGCTGAGGCACTGTGGGGAGAGGAATGAAGACATAACGTTGTCATGACTAGTAATCTCTCCAAACACCATGATGTTGACTGAATACATCATTCAATCCTTGCCGAATCTTCTTTCCTGGTATCAGATTGATAGTCAAACAAAATGAAATGTTCATATTAAAGCTTCCGGCCCAAATGCCAAGCAGTCCAGCATTTGGATATTGTAGATTTTATTTTGTCTCAAAAATTCTAGCAGAGTGATTTGCATCCGGGTGCTCTTTTTTCTCATAGACGGTGCCCAACTGACCCTACCATACTATACAGTCGATACAATCAAAAACAATTTTACCTATCGCAGCCCGTATATTCTTACATTATATACGCTTTTACATTTGATATATTCTTTTACCTTTTACATTATATTTTTATAGTAGAATATTAATCTATTTTGCATTCATCACTGAACATTATTATCACCACTTTCCAGAGTGCCACGTTTATTTATTTTTGGCAGCACCAACCTTCTATTCTAATGTTCTTTTTCCTGCTAAACGACTGAAACATCTCTGCAAAGAATGCATTTACTCCTCACTTGTCTGGTCGATAATTTTGGATTGGCTAACGAAATACTTTCTTTTAATTGATTTTGCCTAACTTTTGTGGCCTTCCAGTTTTCGTTGCTCATAAAACACTTTTAGGATTAGTAAACGTTTTTTGGATGATGTGAACACTGTTTCTGAGGCATAAGCATAGCTAACTCCCGTTGAGTCATCTTCTTCTTCAAAGTCACAACCTTTATCTTTGTTTCAGCAGAAAAAAACTTATTTTTACTTATTATTTTACTGTAAAAAAAGCACGCTAATGATAAACTACAATGACTTGCCGACGCACCTTACATGGATGTTAATAACATGAAAGAATTCTTATTAAGAATTTTGCATATTATCATGACATTATCATCTCAGATTTTTCACTGGCCCAATTGTTATGCATGGCATTTTTCTGCTTCAAGCGGTTTATCCTCTGTTATACGTCAACATAATACTCAAGGTCCGCAGACACGACCGATAAATGTACACTGCTGAACAATCTTCGAATAAATGTATGTGATGATTTTATGTAGATGCCCAAAAAGATTTGCACACCAAGGTATTTGTGTATATATATATATATATATATATATATATATATATATATATATATATATATATATATATATATATATATAAACACCTTGATGATTTTGTAATATAGACTCTGGAATAATCATCGGATTCTATTGAAGAGTACTCAAAATTTGTAACATTATTTGCACAAAGAGGAGAAATTTATTGAAAATAATTTTAAGCTCCTATAATAACGCGATTATTTCATATTGAACGCGAAACAAAAAATATATATAAAATGTATAGGTATGTGTGTGTGAACAGATTAGATATGTATAAACCAAGGTATTAGATATGGTCAGACTAAGATTACTTTCGTATTATGCGCATGCTATATTTATTTTTGGATATTATAGATTTTATTTTGGTACGCAGTTTTGTCTTGATAGCAATCATCACTACTCGAAGGTCGGCCCGGAACCATGAATAATGTATGGGGACATTTTTTAAGCAAAAACTGTGTGCACGAAAAAAAAAAAAAGAAGAAGCATTGCAGGAATGGTGCACAACACCTAAAATTGGTGTCAAATAACCAGAGTTTATTTATTCAGAGCTTACATTTATTATATGTTTGTCACATTCTATTTTTTCTGCTATGACCTTTTTTTAAATAGCAAGGGGCTTACATTTTTGGTAGAAACAAGAATACTCTTTAATAGTTATTTTGTCTTTTGAAAAAAATTCTATCAACTGTGATGTCGAAAACTAGCCCTACTGCTTCTGTGATAGTGATTAAGAAGACCTGGCGAAATTTCTAACAAAATGGAAGTTAAAGAATTTTTAGTTTAAATTCCGTTTGCTAAGTTAAAGAATTTAAAAATCTCCGTTGCATTTTGTGCTGAAACTTTTAATTCCATTCAGCTTTTAAATTTGCTGTATGGGGCATGTTCTTTCTCTGAATTGTTTCAATGCATTTATTTCATCTTCTTTTCTTTCTTTTCATTCATTCTTTTTTTCTTCTTTTTTTGTGATTCTTTTTTTCTATCTTTGAATCTTTCTATCGTTCTCTATTTTTCTTTGGATGATTCATATTTTTCTTTCTTTCTTTCACTAACTGATTGCTTCATTCTTTCTTTTTGCTTACTTTTTAGAGTTAATACATTCTTTCCTTCACTAAATTGTATTTAGAACTTTCTATTATCTCTCTTTGTTTTATTTTTCTTTCTTACTTTTTTCATTCACACTTTTTTCTTTCTTTGAATTATTTTTATCTTTTAGAACTATACTTTTTTCCTCTTTTGTTTTTACTTTTTAGAGCTATACTTTGTTTCATTCTTTTTACTTTTTTAAATCTATATTTTCTTAATTTCTTTCTTTCGTTCTTTCTTTCTTTGACTGAGATATAATTTCTTTTATTCAGTGAAGTTATCTTTCATATAGAACTTTCTTTTATCTCCCCTTATTTCTTTTTCCTTTCTTTCTTTATTTTTAAAATTAATTTTCCTTTTTAGAACTGTACTTTCTGTTTTTTCTTTTTAGAACTATTCTTTTATCGTTTCTTTCTTTCTTTCTTTCTTTCTTTGATTCTTTGATTCTTTCTTTCTTTCTTTCTTTCTTTCTTTCTTTCTTTCTTTCACTACATTACTTTTACATCGTTCATATTGTATTTTTAAACATCCTTTTTTCATTTTCCTTTTATATTGCTACAACGCTGTTTTTTTTTTAAAGAATGACTTCGTTTTTAGTTGATTCGAACAAAATTAAACCCTTCAATGTATTCACCCAAATTCATGCTTCCTGAATATTGAGCATCTTGTGTCCAAGACATAAAAATCCTCGTTCCTGAATGGAATAATTCATGAAGAAAATGTGTGAAGGTCGTGGGCTTTAATTGGAATAATTGAGAGCAATCCAATTTAAAAACGGGGAATTTTTTTTCAGAACAATCCACCCCCAAATCTCAAATAATGATAATGGGTGTCGTTTTATCTTTTTTCTCTCTCTTTTGCATACGTCCAATAGAAAGAAAAAAGTTAAAATATAATTTATTTGTTGTTATCTTTTTCCTTTGTCGTTTCCTTTTCTACTGCCTCCATTATTTCATTTATCTTATCTTTCTCTCTACTATGGTTTTCTTTTTCCTTTCTTTTCTCTCCATTTCTACAAAGCTTTATTTTCTTTCCTTCCATTTTTTCTTTTTGAGTTTCTTTCTTCATACTTGTGCTCCTTCTTATTTTCTTCTCTCAGAGTTTTCACAGAATATCTGCCTTTCTTTGTCACTTCCATCTTTCCTACCTTCCGCCTCTCTTCGGCTTATTATTACTTTTCTAAAGTGATTTCCTTCTGCTTTTTTCCTTTATATATTCGGTCGTTTCTTCGTTCTTTCGTTCTCTCTTCAGCTTATTCTTTTTCAAATTAATATTCCTTTCTCGTTTTTTACCATAATATGCTTGTTTCTTTCTTCCTTCCTTCTTTCTTTCCTTCCTTCCTTCCTTCCTTCCTTCCTTCCTTCCTTCCTTCCTTCCTTCCTTCCTTCCTTCCTATCTGTATTCAACGGGTTATTCTTTTCTTAATGCGACTTCCTTTCACGTTTTTTTTCACTCAATAGGTTCCTTCCTTCCTTCCTTTTGGTCTTCATCTTGATATCCGTTTTCTGACTGTTGGATCTCATCTTAACATTTACTACTGAATATTGTATTTAATCCTCATTGGGGGCCAATGTATTTTGCTTTGTCCTAAGCGTTAATTCAATAATTACCTGTTCGAATGTTTATTGTAACGAACTCATATATCTTGGTACTTAGGATGCACTGAAAGTGACATCATTTAGCAGTCTTTAACAATTAGTGTACGGCCGGATTCCATTAATATATCGCTCCTTGCTGAAATATTATTGTGAAAATGTTTATACTGTGATTAAATTCAGTGAAATATTACGATAAAGTAAAATGTATAGCAAATAATGAAAATATAATTATTTTCCAAATTGTCACATATTCCCCCCCCTATATATATATATATATATATATATATATTAAGAAAAGGATAAAGTCCGACAATTTGTATATTAAAGACATTTTTTTTTTATGTTTAACGTTCTTTTTATAGATACAAGTATTTAAGTAAATGCCCTGTTTATAATAAACTATTAAATAACATTTACCGGCCTGAATGTCCGAGAAATTTTCATAGAAAATATTCTTCCTTTGACAGGATTCGAACCTCCATCCTATACGGAATGTTAAACATAAAAAAAATGTCTTTAATAAATAAATTGTCGGACTTTGTCCATTTCTTAATGTATGACGTCATTTGTTTACATTAGATACGCCATGAGCAGTTATGAATGTACGAGATTCAGGGAAGATTGAAGTTTATAAGTAGTAAATTCGACCTTGCCAATCGAACGATCCTTTGTGGCCGAGCGGTTAGGCACGCCGGGCTAAAACGGCGGTTCCGTATGAATCCTGTCAAAGGACGAATATTTTCTATGAAAATTTCTCGAACATTCAGGCCGGTAAATGTTATTTAATACTGTTTATTATAAACAGAGCATTTACTTAAATACTTGTATCTATAAAAAGAACGTTAAACATAAAAAATGTCTTTAATATATATATATATATATGGAATGGTCAATTTTCAATCAGCAACTGAGGATTGTGTTTGGTATGAAAAAAAGTATATATAATATCAAAATATATATATGTTATTAATATATATGTATATGTAAATATATATATATATATTAATAACATATATATAAATATATATATGTACATACATATATATATGTGTGTGGGTATTATATATATATATATATATATATATATATATATTGCTTTTGTATGTGTAGTACTTTGTAAAAAGCGGTCAATATCAGTGATAAAACTAAAATATTCTCTGTATAGTTATCAGTTTGTGACCCTGGGTTTCACGCTTTTGCGATCATTGGACAAACTGGTTTATTTCTTTTACAATTGGACCTATTTATGCTTGTTTTACTATGATGGGTGGTGGAAGGCAGGATTTTCTTCCGTTCTTGCTCGGGATGAAACTATCATGAACACCGACACACTTACATAAAGGTGTACACATTATAAATATAAACGATATGAGGCCGGACCCAGATACACATACGTGTGTTCAGGCATGCATACATACTCAGTTATATATATATATATATATATATATATATATATATATATATATATATATATATATATATATATATATATATATGTTCCTGATGTGTGATAAAAATATTTTATAGTATGCTATATTTATAGGTAATGTGCTCAGTATCATAATAAAGCCATCTGCTCACACCCAGCTTAATAACATATATATATATATATATATATATATATATATTTATTAATATTACATATACATTTTTTCATACCAAACGCAATCCTCAGGTGATCAAGAATATCTAACATGTGACCTTTTCCCTCTTTTAATATAAATATAATGGGGTTCTAAATCTGATGCATTAACGATTTATCTAGGAAATGTTGAATTTTGTCTTTGTGAACAAAATATTAAACGTGGGGAGCCACTTGATTCAGTGATGCCATCGTTATTATCTCGACCGAATTGAGGACGGTCTCAAGCATGAGGTTGGGTTTTTAAATATCCTTTTCTCTGGCATTGTAAGCTGAAGATTTTTTTCTAAGAGAATTTTGTCAACAGAATCTATTTTCTTTTTTATATAAAAATTACATAACTCTGATATAACGTGAGCATTATCTATCTATCTATCTATCTATCTATCTATCTATCTATCTATCTATCTAATGTACTCTTTGAATTCTTACGCTTTGTGAAACTGGGTAGAGAAAATGAGTCGGAATCCATCAATGGATGTACTAGCATGAATCAAAATCTCAGGCCGTCGTCGTTGTTCGCGGAACTTGTTGCTGATTATTGGGGTGTGCATCTAAATTTCCTTCTGTTAAAATGAGTCCTGAAGACGCATCCGCAGCCATCGCATAGTACAGTGGCCTAACGAGGGTTGAAAAACAGAATGGTCGAAACGTGTTAATAACAGCATGTATACACTGAAGGGTTTCAATTGTCTAGACACACTTGTATATGTGAAGTACTTCTTCTACGATGTTATAGACAATTGTATTCGGCGTATTAATCTTAAAGTAGTGGACATTAATCGGAGCCATTTAAATTTACATTGGTTCCTTTTTCAACAATACCCCCACGAAAAGAAAATTTATTTTAATTTTGGGTGCTATTATCACCCAGTAGCTTATGGTCGGTTTAACTTATTGTTTATCTTCGTGATATCGTATAGCTTTCATGTAACTATAGTAGCCTAAGAAAAGTTTTTAACCAGGAGAAATAAACTAAATCAAATTTCAAGATTTAATTACGTAATTCCAACTCAATATAAATAAACAGTATTTGGAACTAGTATGAAGTAGGACCTCCATTTTCTAGTTTCAGTGCTTGTATTCTATATTTCATGGACTTAATGAAGTTATCAACAATCGTCTGAGCCATATTTTGCCACTCCTTTAGCAATGTTCCTGACGTAATTTTGGTTGCACGCTCTCGATGTTTTCGTTGAAGGTGCTCCCAAACATGCACTATTGGATTGATGTCAGGACTTTGAGGTACCCATGGCAGTGACTTGATTCCTGGCGATTCCTGCCAGGCCTTTGCTACTTTTCTTGTACGACATGACAGCCCACCAACTTGAAAAAGGTAGACATTCCTGTCACTCTGTTTGGTTTCAAATAGTGGACGTAGTCCTTTTCTCTAATATCTGACAATATTTTGGACCATTCAATCGCTTGTCAACAAGAATCTGCTCAGAGTTCCATCCTAACCAGACAGCGCCCCAAACCATTACTCCAATCCCTCCATGTTTCACGGTCCCCTGCAGACATTCAGTGATTTAGATTTCTCCAGACATAAGCCTGTCTCGAATTCGAATATTGGCAGAATTTACTATCATCAGAACAAATTAAAGACTGCCAAAATTCATAATCTTTGCTCTCGAATTCTTTCGCCCAGTCCATACGCCTGTTCCTGTTAACCTCTAAAATCAGAGGCTTCTTTCCTGCAACTCTTCTTTGATAGCCTAGCTCTTTCAGAATCTTTCTCACCACATATGGCGACATGTCCATATTGTTGGCGGCATCTTTGATGCTTGGTTTTCCTGAAGGATTTCCACAAGACAATGTCCTTCTTCATTAAATTTCTTGACAATATTATTAAACATTTGATGATTAACCTGGCCAAATCTAGCAATTTCTCTATTTGACTTGTCACAAGGATGCCATCCTATTACTTGCCCTCTTTGAAATTCACCAATTTCCTTACTTCCGCGAACGTCCATTTCAAAATATAAGTCAACTATTGTTTATAGATGAGAGTAGCTTGAAATTTATTCGGTATTGTCTGAAAAAAAAGAAGAGACGTTATTGCACAAGCAAAAATTGCTGTAAACAAGGTTGGCTAAAAACTTATCATAGTCCACTGTAGAATAGAATAGTTCATGGAGAGCTCTGACCTTTCTTTGGGATATCTTTGTCTCTTCTATTTGATTTTTGGTGATATCAAAGGATATTATTATGTTGTAGACTGTTCTTCTTTAATTGGTTCTTTCTGCACCTTCTGTCAACCAATAGACCAGATAGATTTCTGTCACTAGCTGGTCCTTGAATGGACGACGTGGGTCTCCACGAGTTCCCTTGCCAGATGGTGAGATCAGAGAAGAGGATTTGTTTACGTAGGCGGATGTCTGGCATTCGGTCAAGGTGTCTGGCCTATCAAAGTCAGTGGCGAACCATAACAGTTCCTATGCTCTCCACGTTCACAGATAATGAGAAAGATGGAAGCTCTTTAATCTTATTTAACAATCTATGTGTCGATAAAATCATCCATCCCTCGGTAGCCTGAGCAGTCACGAGGCTGTATTGACTTAGATTCTTCCGTGGACTGAAATTCTTTAAATTCTCAAATGTGTTCGTAATCTGCTGCAGACGGAGAGAGCTCAACTTTTATGTTCTCACAGAATCATTATAAAATAATTCGCTGTTAACTGGAGCACTCTATCTATCTATCTATCTATCTATCTATCTATCTAATGTACTCTATGAATTCTTACACTTGTCATACTTCTCGGCTTTCCCTGTATAGTGGGCGGGCGGGCGTCCGGTTGGTTTGAGTGTTAGCGCTAGAGCTACAAGACTGAGTCCTTTCTGTATGCAGCAGATTACGAACACACGTAACAATCTTCTCTTTTTTAAAAAGATACGGTCCTCGGGAGAATCTAAGCCGATACAGAATCGCAAGTAGCCATACTCTTGAGGGATAACTTTTTTTTTTATCGACACACAAGCTCTAAATAGATTGTTAAATAAGATTAAAGAGCATCCATTACTCATTACCTGGGAATATGGAGAGCCTAGAAACCATTCACTTGCCACCGATTTCGATGGGCCGAACACCTTGAGCGAATGTCAGACATTTACCTCCCTCAACAAGTTCCTTAAAAAGATTCTCACGTTTGTTCGTAAACTGCTGCAGACAGAAATAGCGCAACATAGATGTCTCTAGAGATTCTTTTTTCTGATTTAAAATTCTTTCAGACTCTTCCAAGTCAAAGGTAAAAATAATGATGGGCAGAATATTGACTTGTCTTCTTCAGAAGGAATTTTAGTTCTCGAGCAAATTATTTTTTGTCGTAATAATATTAAGGAAAATTCAGTAGAATGCAGCAATTCTATTTTAATAAAATATACAAATGTTAAACAATGAAAAAGAAAGAGGCGTGCGTTCTTTGTATTCAGTGACACAAAGCCTTGAATTTTGAAGTGTTTTTAAAATAACAGGACAATTATCACATAGAAAATGGCTACGTTGATGGCGCTAAGGAAGGACGGAAGATGGCATCATTAATGTCAAAAGAGATTTAAAATAAAATCAAAATGGCTTCTATTTGATTTCACTGGTTACTATTTTGATTTCAAGATTGAATAATACATTTGCTGTATTGATTTGATTCAGTTTCTCAACTGGCATTGAAATAATCAGCATAATGCTAAATGTTCATTCAATCTCAGGTTTATCGTTCAGTCAATAATATTTGTTTTGATTGATGGTGTTGTTTTTGTTGTTGCACGGTTGTTTTTCTAGGGACATATGAGACGTTCTCCAGTAGCAAGAAAAAAAGAAAAAAGAAAGAAGATTTCTAAAGATTAACATTTTATAGGACCATTTAACACAGGAACATCTCGAAAACCTATGACACATTTTGCTATTATCTTACAGTTGTTAAGTCAATATTTCTATAACGATTAAATATCATGAGAAAAAAGACTGTCTTTTGTAATAAGCTGATGATTTTACTCTATCGAAAAAACAATTACACAAAAACACAGTTTATAAGTTTTTCAAGACACTTTGTACAAAACATTTGTAACGCAAAGACATGATTAATGGATTTGAAAGTAAAAAAAAAATGAAATATGTATATATTTTAAGAGGAGACACTATATTGCAACACCCATCCACATACACAAAAACATAAAAAGACACACCCAATCATATACGTACGTGTCTCAACATAGATATATATATTTATAAGATCACTTTATATATATATATATATATATATATATATATATATATATATATATATATATACTACAGTTGTAAAGTTTGAAACCACTCTCAATGTTTGCATGGAATGAATTTGACATAGAAGTGAGACATTTCCATCTCAAAAATGAAAAAGAGCTCTTAGAGTCATTGAAAAAAGAATGGAATCAATTATCAAAATATACTTTGCGAAACTTTGGAAACGAATCCCCAAAGTTTGTGCTACAGTAATCAAGGCTAAAAAAGGTTATTTTGACGAGGGCAAAATTTATTCAAAAATGACTTTCTTATTTTTGCCATAATAAAATTTATGTCTCGCGTTTTTTTTAACCATGCATAATAATTCTTCTCTTATGTATTGTAAAAAACAACAAGTTTTTGGCATAATCTAAAAAATTACCACGAGTGGTCTCAAACTTTTCATCTGTAGTATATATATATATATATATATATATATATATATATATATATATATATATATGGTTGGATTGATGTGAGTTTGTGACCCTGGGTTTCACGCTTTTGCGATCGTCAGACAAACTGATTAATTTTAAAAATTTTGGGTTTATGTAGATTGCGTGTATTGGTGTTATTATGGGTGTGGGGGGAATCGTCGTCGTAATGTCATCGTGTTAACGCAAACATAGATGCATGTCTGTACACCCGATGAGTTACGCAGACATACATACACACTTCCTCGTCCGTCGGGACTCATACATATATTATAATCATATGTGGATAGTTTCGGATTTGACACATGTATATGGGTGGTGTTATGTCTATACATACGCATTTGGATGTTGAAATTCAAAGATTGGAAGTGTAGCGAAAGTTTCTCGTGAATGTCTCGTGAATGTATACATGTCAGCCATCAGAGCATTTTTCTATTTTTCCACTGAATAATATTTCCTCGCATGTATGTATATACGTGTGGTGGGGTCTGTGTAAAATTATGATAGATAGAAATTGCTATTATTTTTATTTTTAATTAAAAAAAAAGGGTTTATTTGTTATTATTTTAAAGCTGGTTATTTGCTTGTCTTTGATGGCTCTCTATATGTAACTGGTAGAAATTTCGGTTTGTAATCCTTATGCGTTATTTTTTATGGTGGCATTTAATATGCTGGGGGAGGGGGTAGTTTACGTTAATAATTATAGCGTGTCTATATGACAATAGTAGATGTGATGTGATAGTAATGTTGTAAGGGATTGGAGACTGATAATATAAGTAGCTAATAGTTATTGTAAATTCGTAGAAGTGATTAGTAATGGTAGTGGGAGAATAATAAAAACAATAAGTGTAATTATTGTGGTGGTAGCTTGAACTAAAAAGTGATTGTTGGGGTTGTATTTTATTTTGTTATATATATTAATTTATTTTGGTATAAATGCTGATAATAGGTATTCTCTGTAAAATTATGATCGTTGAAACTTGCTATAATTTTTATTTTCAGTTTAAAAAAATCTTATTATTTAAAGCTGGTTATTTGCTTTTTTTATGACTCTGTATATGTAACTGGTAGAAATTTCAGTTTGTAATCATTATTGGTTATTTTTATGGTGGTATTAATTATGCTGGGGGAGGGGGTAGTTTACGTTAATAATTATGACGGGTTTATATGATAATAGTAGGTGTGATGTGATAGTAATGTTGTAAGTGGGTTGGTGACAATGATAATATAAGTGGCTAATAGTTATTGTAAATTGGTAGTAGGGATTAGTAAAGGTGGTGGGAGAATAATAAAAAAACAATAAATGTAATTATTGTGGTGCTAGATTGAACTAAAGAGTGGTTGTTGGTGTTTTATTTTATTTTATTTTCTATATTTATTTATTTATTTTGGTATAAATCCTGGTAAGAGGTTTTTCTTATCCTAATGGCTATTAATTGTTGGTATTAAATATGCTGGGGGGCGTAATTTACGTAATTATGCCTACATTTGGAGATTATCTCTGATTTTTTGTTTAGTAAATTGTTTTGCGGGGTGTGGGATATTATTGCTACTTTTTCGTGTAGGCAAAGCAGGCATTTTTTTGTAATGTTGCTGTAGGCAGAAGCTTTTTTCAATACTTTCCAACTTATTGTTGGTGTGATATTTCTGTCTTTTTGCTGCCATATGTATGTGGGTAGTGTAGTGCTGTTCGAGTATTTCTTGTTGGTGAATGAAAGGTTGTGATTGTTATTCCTCTTCTTCAATGGACCTTCAGTGACACCGATGTAGTACATTATGTTGTTTGCATTTACCTTGGCCTTGTATATTGTGTTCAGAAGTTGGCAATTTCCCTGGAGTGGACATGTTGTTCTATTTCTGAAGTTGCATTTTGGATCCTTGGTTTCATCTTTGTAGGTTGTCATTTTTTTGTTGTGGCTTTTGATTATTTTTTTATACTTTTTGTGCAGCTGTAACTGATCTTTAAGTTATTTTTGTTGAATATTTTTGTTAATCGGCTTGTTTCAGTGAAGTGCTTTTCTATTAAATTTAGGAATATCTTGCCTATGTTCGTTTTAACGGTTTTGTTGTATGGTGGATTATACCAGATAATATTTCTTTTTCTGTTTTTGCGTTTTGGCTGTGGAGGTATATGTTGTAGTTGTTGTGTGTAACCACTTGCTTTTAGTGCTTTGTCGTATGGTGCTTTTTTGTTATTGAAAATGTGTATGTTAGATGAGTTCTCAGATAGTCTGCGGCTGATTGATATATATATATATATATATATATATATATATATATATATATATATATATATACATATATACTGCGTGCCAAATTATTATCGAGATAACTTTTTTCTAATATTTCAAAAACCGTCCAATCAATTCACACAAAATTTTCACACAACGTTGGCAATACTAACCTGCGCAATCACTGAATTTTTCGTACTTATCTGCGCAATGTAAAAAACTGGCGCCATATTTGTTATCAGCACGGTGATTTGAGAGTGCCAAATTATTATAAACGTTTAGTAAAATTCCCAGAATTGAGCAAAAGAAAAAAAAAAAACGTCTATTAATGTTGCACGTGAATGTTTATGATCAAAAGAAGCTAATAAATAAGATATAACATATACAAACAAAGGCACAGTTTTAAACAAACTAATAGGGAATGTGCTTTCCCTGTTTTGAAATTACTTGAAGAAGTCGACGATCCATAGAATTTGTTAATTGTAGGATGTCATCTGCTGTAATGCCGCGAGATATGTCCAAAATTGCTTCCCACACCCCAGCGTTGCTCCTGAATTGTCGTCCGTTGGTGTACAGTCTTCGCTTCATGATGCTCCAAAGGTTTTCGATTGGGTTCAAATCCGAGCAATTTGCTGGCCACTTCATTTTTCGATGTCCATCGAAGCCTGTTTCAAATATTCAGTAGTCTTGTGAGCAGCATGTGAGGGAGCATTATCTTGCATAAAATCAATGGCCCTTCTGAAGGCAACTCTTTGAATTTTCGTCCACAGCTCTAGATGCTCCTTCCTAAACGCTATGTATGTATCAGCAGTCATTTTGAGGCAATCTGGTACTCTCCATGGGCCCACTAATATTTTTTCAATAATACCACCCCAGATCATTATGCCTCCACCGCCTTGTTGACGTCTCAAACTCTGATGGCGATTCTGTCCGTTCATTACCCAGCCTTTGCACCATCTATCTGGCCCATCAAGTGTTGCTCCAGTTTCGTCTGTGAACAAAACTTTAAATAAGTCAATCTTCATATTGTCCTCGGCCCATTTCAATCGATTTTGAATGTGATTTCTCGTAAACGGAGGCTTCGATACAGGTTTGACTGTTGTTGCTATTTACCTCAGATACCGACACGAGTTCTTTTAGACACAGTAGGATCCCCAATGCGACTGAAAAGCTCTTGATTGGTAAGTCCAGGGTTCGTCGTGGCTTCTTGTTTAAGTCGTGACATGAGACGACGTGAAATAACCCTCGGCTTGACTGTATCCGCCTTATTGAGTACTTGTGTAGGGTCGGCGGTGAACTTTTTCACTGTTTGATGACACCTCCCTATCATTTTAGAAATTTCTAGGGAAGATTTATCTTTTGAGAGTTCTGAGGTTATCATTTTCTTTTCAGCATCACTTAAACTGCTTTTACGGCCCATCATTTCACTAAATTCTTACACTATTCTAATAATTTGGCACTCTCAAATCACCGTGATGATAACAAATACGGCGCCAGTTTGTTTACATTGGGCAGATCAGTACGAAAATTCCAGTGATTGCGCAGGTCTGTGTTGCCAACATTGTGTAAAAATTTTGTGTGAATTGATTGGAGGGTTTTTGAAATATTAGAAAAAAAGTTATCTCGTGTGTACACACACACACACATATATATATATATATATACATACATATATATAAAAGAATTTTTCTTAATGTATTTTTCGGTTTTCTGTCTTAAAAACATGAAGTGAAAGAGCTTGAATTTCAGTATGAGTAAGAACGGCTTAGATATTTTATTGCCCACAAGATGTATTGAGCAACGGCGGTAAACTAACCAAACTACGTAATGAGTTTGTGTGAATGGATGCCAGAGCACAGAAGGGAAATAAATATTTGATGAGAAAAAGTGAGTAAACATGAATGGAAAAAAAGAAAAAAGAGGATGAACTAAGAGATAGAGAAGATAAAAAGAAAGGAAGAAGAAAGGCAAAGAAATACAAAGCGTAGAATAAGAAAAAGACGAATGAAAGATTCCAAAAGAAAGGAAGAAAAAAGAAAGAAAACGATAAAGGGTGTATTTATATATATATATATATATATATATATATATATATATATATATATATATATATATATATATATATAAAGAAAAGTAAAGAAAAATAAATGGATGAAGAACAGAATTAAAAGAATAAAAGACAAACGAGGAAAACTAAACAAATGAATATAATTTCTCAAGAAATATAAAATAAGAGGGGGAAGAAAAGAGGGATTAAATTAAAAGAAATAATGATTTCAAAAATGAAAGAAAAAGCGGACACACGTTGAAAAAAGCGGACACACGTTGAAAATGATATGTGTAAACGTAGAAAAATGGAAAAAAAGAAAGTAAACTGAAAGAGGAAATGGAAAAAAGACATGCAAAGAAGAAAAGGAGAAAGATTAAGAAAATGAGAGAGATAGAGAGATAGAGATAGATAGATAGAGAGAGAGAGAGAGAGAGAGAGAGAGAGAGAGAGTAAATGTAAAAGAAAAAAAAGAATAATCAAGAAAGAAAAAAAACAAAACTACGAAAGAAACCAGGAAGTAAGTTATGCAAAAAGAAGAAACATAAAAGAGTGGAAGAGAGTAAAAGAGAAGAATAAAAAGAGGAGAAAAACACATAAAAAAGCACGCAAGGAAGAAGAGCAAGAGAAAAAGAAAAAGACGGAAATAATGCAAGATAGAAATCGAGCAAAGGAAAAAACAAAGGAAAAAGTGGTATAGAAAGAAAATCAAAAAATAGAAAAAAAAAAACACAAGAAATTAAGAAAATAAAAGTAAGAACAATAATTTAAGGAACTATCAAATGGATCCAAATTACCATTTTCGGATTTTAGCATTATCTCGGAAACAAAGGTTTTCATTAATAAATAGAGAAGCAACCATAACAGGTAATTATCACTGCATCAGGAAGAGACTACCCAGAAGCCCTGTTCACACATTAGCATGTTTGGCGTTATAAGATTTCCATAGGAATAACGTTGTTGATTGTCCATTTTGACTATATTTAAAGGCTTAAAGTCCTTCAGATTGACAGAGAAAAAGCCTCGGTAAGATAATGTACAGTCATTTCACTTAGAAAATGACCTAAAAAATCTGGCAGAATTTGGTTATCAGCACTTAAAACTAGTGATGGTTATGACTAAAATATTATTTAATCTTCGAAATATCAAATTTCTTTTTGCGATATAAAATTTACTCGTTAATGATGTTGAAAGACTGGAAGTAATTTGGATTCTGTTATTTGGTAAGATTAGGTAAGGGCTCTTTGTTGGTGATTTTTTTTATCGTTAGTCCATAAAGTTGAAAGAAGGGAGGTTCTCGATAACATTTACAGACAACGTTTGTTTGCAGAAATTTTAACAAATGATCTGAGAAATCGAAGGTATACAGGTGACAAATATTTTCGAACGGTTTCAGCACCATGCATGAAATCACTATAGAAGCCTCAATCTGACGAAGAAGATTTTAAGTGAAAACAACATACAAACTATGCAGAAACCCAATGGAATCCTTAATCTGAGGAAGAAGAATTTGAAGTGAAAAAAATTGAAACAATGAAGCATCCAGATGAAAGTTTCAATCTGACGAAGGAGAATTTGAAGTGAAAAGAACATGGAAACACTGCAGCAACCCTATGAAATCCTCAATCCGACGAAGAAAAATTTGAAATGAAACTAATATTGAAACAATGGAGCACCCCTATAAAAGCCTCAATCTGACCAAGAAGAATTTGAAGTGAAAACAACATTGAAACAATGCAGCATCCGTATGAATGCCACAATCTGACAAAGAAGAATTTGAAGTGAAAACAACATTGAAACAATGCAGCATCCCTATGAAAGCCAGAAGTTGACGAAAAAGAATTTGAAATGAAGCTAACATTGAAAGAATGCAGAATCCCTATGAAAGCCACAATCAAACAAAGAAGAATAAGAAGTGAAATCAACATTGAAAAGAAACAGCGTCCCTAAGAAAGCATCAATATGACGAAGAAAAATTTGAAATGAAAACAATATAAAAACAATGCAGCGTCCCTATGAAAGCCACAATCTGACGAAGAAGAATTTGAAAGGAAAACAACATTGAAAGAATGCAGAATACTTTTGAAAGTCTCATTCTGACAAAGAAGAATTTGAAGTGAATAGAGCATTGAAACAATGCCGCATCCCTATGAAAGCCTGAAGTTGACGAAGAAGCTATTTGAAATGAAACTAACATTGAAACAATGCAGCATCCCCATGAAAGCCTCAATCAAACAAAGAAAAATAAGAAGTGAAAACAACATTGAAATAATGCAGCATCCCTATGAAAGACTGAAGATGACGAAGAAGAATTTGAAAGGAAAACAACATTGAAACAATGCAGCATCCCTATGAAAACCACAATCTGTCGAAGAAGAAAAAGAAGTGAAAACAACATTTAAACAATGCAGCTTCCCTATAAAAGCCTGAAGTTGACAAAGAAGTATTTGAAATGAAAAGAGCATTGAAACAATGCTGCATCCCTATGAAAGCCTGAGGTTGACAAAGAAGTATTTGAAATGAAAAGAGCATTGAAACAATGCAGCATCGCTATGACTGCCACAAACAAAGAAGAATAAGAAGTGAAAACCACATTGAAACAATGCAGCAACCCTATGAAATCCTCAATCCGACGAAGACAAATTTGAAATAAAAACAACATTCAAACAATGCAGCATCACTATCAAAGCCTCAAACTGATGGAAAATTATTTGAAATGAAACTAATATTGAAACAATACAGCATCCCCATGAAAGCCACAATCAGACAAAGAAGAATAAAAAGTGAAAACAACATTGAACCGAAGCAGCATCCCTATGAAAGCATCAATATGACGAAGAAGAATTTAAAGTGAAAACATCATTGAAACAATGCAGCCATCCTATGAAAACCTCAATCTGACTAAGAATTTGAAGTAAAAACAATATTGAAACAGAGGCACCCCGAAACAGAGTCGCACTCTGTTTTGTGCTGCCTCTGACGCGACTGACTAACTCGCTCTGACTGACTGAAAGACTCCTGACGGACCTCACACCAGACTTCAGACCTCACTCCAGACTTCAGACGGAACTCTCTGTTTCCTCTTGAGGAGCAGTATTTATTTATGTATAGGCTTTTCTATTATGTTATTATGGGTAAGGTCCCATAACAGAAGGCAAGAGGGACAGAGGAAAGCAGAGCCTAAGCAACCTAATATGCTTGCTTATATCTTTGACAGAACAGGGATTAGAAAAGATAAAAAACAAGAATTTACAAAGAGCCCACGAATGAGAGGAAATTGTCGGGAGCCATGATTGCCTGCGTCCCAACATGTCACTTATAACAAGAAGAAGTTGGAAGAATATTTTCGTGCTGTTTTCAAATATGGAAAAACAGCAAATAGGAAACAGATAGAAAATTTTATATATATTTTTTATTTAATTGAATATTCGACTCAGTGATGACCGGCAGTGTTAGATATCAAGAAGATGAAAGTCTCTACATCTACAGCTATTACTTCAATATTTTTATAATGGTTTCTTATTTTGCATTTTAATAGCAGATTTACGTGGTGGTCATCGCTGGGATCGAGTGAAAATAAGGAGTTTCAGATGTCCTAGTTTCTAACTGATCATAACAATATCGCAGGACTCATGGTGGAAAGACTTCCTTGTATCCCCCATCCTCACCACCAGGGTCTTTCAGATAGTTACCGGTGCAGAAGGTTTAGTGATAAGGATCTACCTCCAGTAGTGGTACGTTTTACTATATAACAGAAAAGGAAAAAAATGATTTCTACATTACAAAAAACTAACAACAGTGAGCATCCGTTAAAGACACTGGGACAAGGATATTTAAGCTCAGAATGATACCAGAAAGAGCAATACAAATACAGAAGTATGTGTACCTGGATGTTATAGATTATAAGATAGAGATTCCTCATCACGCTGATCAAAGATGGTGAATAAACTTAAAGTCTTTGATGAAATACATCACAAAGAACTGTTGGAACTGCTTCGTAACGTTGACATATTTGGGAAGGATATTAGAAAAATCCAGAATCTAGACTGGAAGCAAACCACGAGCATCCGGATAGAAAATGAATTCCGTAAATACACCTTTATGCAAATTAATTGAAACAACCGCTTTAGTTTCCTTTCTTTCCCCTTATGGTCAATTTTTGACCCCCTGGAGTGACAGGTTGCAATTGATTTCTATTTTTTCCTCAGATTAGGTAATTTGAAGTGGTGTGCAGTTATATGAGTCTGTTATACAATGTGTTTGGCCTTGAAAAATATTGCGTCATCCGTGATTGCATCCGATTTTTATCACGCCCAGACACTATTGTCCCGACTGTCGATCAGTTGTCCTATGGCCATTGTCTGCGATGGATATTACTCCATGAAGGCGTACAAAAATTGTAACGCTGCACGAACACATCGCCAAGCCTTATCAGTGAGCAAATCAAAGTACTATCGGCTGGCTCGGAAACTCTCCTGATTTAAATCCAATCGTGAATCTGTGGTCAATCTGCAAGGAACGACTTCGTGGAATGGACATATGAAGTACTAACATGTGCACTGGATTATTTTTAATCGGAAAAATACGAAAAAAGGAAATAATAACAGAATTATTTGTTCTGTTTCATTTAATTTGCACAAGGGTGTATACAAAAATAGAAAGATCTCCTCCAACAAGTTTCAAAACAACCCCACTAGGTCGAGTCGCCAAAGATCTGACCCGTATTGTAGAAAACTAAATTATCTTCATTGTAATTATCATTTTGCAATGTTTCTAGTTTATACGTCCTGTAACAATAGATTGTGTTTCTTGAGTTCAATTTTGAAGTTTTATTTCATTTCAAACGTATGCATTATTTATTTGTAATTATAAGAGGCATAAAGAAGAAATATATTAAATCAAAACCAGTTTTCTTTATCATATCAACGTGAAACAACTATGCATCCAAAAACCAAATGATATGATGAGCAATTTTATCTCAAGTGTTTCTCAAGTGATCTGGCCTCTGAAATGAAGATTTCAGGGCCGCCATTCAATTTCTTGAAAGAAAAAAAAAATAAATAAGGGGAAACCTTTGTGGGCAATATATATTCAATCTGGTAGATCGAAATAAATATACGGTTTATTAAATAAACAGAGCGTCTACTCAAATATTGGTATCCATTAACATTTAAGCAATAAAATAAGATAATATATAAGGGAATCTTGCACCTCATCGTCCAAGTGCCGTGAGAAAAGGTATGGGGCCATAACGCATAAATAGTAGGACATGTATCTAGAAAATGATGTTTATTTAAAAATAAAATTTTTAATGCAATATACTCTCGTAAAAAATATGTGTCGGCGATAAATACGCCCCCAAAGGTCTGATAAGCCGTAAGAAAAATCAATCACTTAATTATTCTTGCGATAAAATGTACCAATTAACAGGAACTATAGTCTGTATTTCTGTAAAATGGTTATATGTAGAAGGTATATATATTTGATTAGGCACCACTGATTTTCTAAGGACTGAAGGTAATGTCTATCGGTCTAGGGAGCGGAAGTATCTAGAAAATCATGTTTATTTGAAAATAAAATGTTTAATGCAATATACTCTTGTAAAAAAATAATATGTTTCGGCGATAAGCCCCCAAAGGTCTGATAAGCCGTAAGAAAAAAATCAATCACTCAATTATTCTTGGGAGAAAGGGTTTCAGGTTCGAAGACATCCTTACGCCGATATATATATATATATATATATATATATATATATATATATATATATATATATATATATATATATATATATATATATATATAAACATATTATTAAATATAACGGGCGGTGAATGCCTGATGATGAGTCGTTCTAATGTTTGAATGTTTGGTTTAATTTCTGGTGGAAATAAAGACAAAAATTGTTCAACATTTGCTTACCTCTTGTTAAGTTGATCTTAAGCTTTTCGCTCACATGTGCCATTATCAGAGTAGCATATATATATATATATATATATATATATATATATATATATATATATATATATATATATATATATAAGTGAACATAGACACTTAGATGTGTTAACTTCTATGTTCACTTTTATATTTACACACACTCTATCTCTGATATTGAGCACGTTATCCCATAAATATAGCACATCTTAAGACTATATTTCTTTATATATATATATATATATATATATATATATATTAAAATAATGAGAATGAACAGTAAAACCTATATTTTTCCACATGTTCTAGAATAGGGTACATAATATATCCATTTCTCAGGAACAAAATCTCATTCCCTTCTTTTGCTGATTTTTCCCCCTTCAGTGAACCAGTGTGTTTTACATTTTGTTATATTTATGGGGGTAAGGCTCTGTAATATCGGTCTGAAAATTGCTTGAGGGATGAAACTTACAGTACCGTCACCTTACATTATTCATTTCTATGTTCTCATCCATATAAGCATGTCTATATTTCTGTAAAATGGTTAGATTTCGAAGGAATATATGTTTGACTAAGCATCCCTGATTTGTTTAGGATTGAAGTTAATGTCTATCGGTCTAGGGAGAGAAAGTCTTATGAAAAGAAAATGTACCTATTAACAGGAACTAAACGTTTATTCCATCTATACCTTGAAACAACCTTCAACCCAGGCGTACTTTTCACTCAATGTCGGGTTAAATATCTTCAGCACAATCTTCTAACGTAATCTCTTATCAATAGTAGCTAACAATGAAGAGAAAAAGTAAGTGTACTAAGTCATTAATAAGTAAGTATCTTTACATACCTATAGTAGCGGCTAAATTTATACTGATCGTTAAACGTGACGTGGTTCAATGATATTTTACTAGGATTTTATTTTTACTTTTGATTAAAACGTGATACATATTTGTTTTTGATGGTTCTTTTTATACGCTTTTAACACCAATCGTCCTTTTCTTTACAAAACGAGAGATAAAAAAAACAAAACAAAAAAAACAAAAAAACAAAAAAACAAAAACGAATCAACAGAAAAAAATGTCTGTTTTATTGCGGTTTCAAATTAGGTTTCCTAAAAACGATTGCAGGATAAGAACATTTCTTGTCTTTGGCTAAAATCTCAATTTAATTTCTTTCTCACTGAGTTTTATCAAGATTTAGCTTTCTCTCTCTCTCTCTCTCTCTCTCTCACACTCTCTCTCTCTCTCTCTATATATATATATATATAGTATATATATATATATATATATATATATATATATATATATATATATATATATATACATATTTCGTATATAGGTCTATATATTACATACATATATATATATGTGTGTGTTTGTGCGTGTGTGTGTAGTAGAATATTAAAATTTTTCCCCGTTGAATAAGGACAAAAATACGTCCGAAGATTCCAACAATAATAAGAATAATTTATTTTTCGAATTTCTTTCATCTGCCTACTATACATAAATATACACCATCTATATATTTTTTATATATTAGTATATTGGAGTAGTTTTCGAAAATTTGTACTTTCATGAAAGTTATTTCCAATTGTCATTTAATGCATAACTCTATCGTGATCATTTGCCCAAAATTCTTAACATATTATCGACATGGATAAAAAAGATATCTTTTATTTATTTTCTACCCATTCTGACGGATTTCTATCTTTCAATTCGAACGCTTAAAACAAAGAACATAAACTGTTAAAAAGAATTAAAAAAAAAATATCTGACTCACTTTCTTTCTTTCTTAGTCATGAGCAAAGCCAGATTGGGAGAAATATAGGTTCCCATTATTTTAAATAAACACACTTTTTCGTCTTCGATCGGATGAAGTCCAATATGGGCGAAATGTATCATACGACATTTTTTTGAAACATTATACTTTCATGAACGTTTTTTCAAATTGCCATTTAATTAGTGAAATGTGTCAATATCTGCTAACTCACTCATGTCTTCTCTCTCCCCCCTCACTTATGTCTTCTCTCTCCCCCCTCACTCATGTCTTCTCTCTCACCCCTCACTCATGTCTTCTCTCTCCCCCCTCACTTATGTCTTCTCTCTCCCCCCTCACTCATGTCTTCTCTCTCACCCCTCACTCATGTCTTCTCTTTCCCCCCTCACTTCCTCACTTCGTTAATTTACATATGTTTAATACGGCCAGTCAAAAATGTGTAAATTTTCTTTTCATTTTTTGTTTGGAAGTAAAGTCTGATGATCTGCAGTCCTTTTAAAAGGGCTGTGGTGAAATAATTTATTACATGGAACATTAAAGTGGTCTGTTTTATTTAAATTATTTGCTCTGGATTTTACATTGAGCTCTCTGGATTTTATCCTCCTTAGGTTTACCCATACGGATTACCTAGCTTTCATAAACTAACTAACTATATATATATATATATATATATATATATATATATATATATATATATATATATATATGAAGATTTTCTACTAAGTACGTAACGGAGTGGTAGCAAATAGACTTTGTACAACAAATATTTATTTTTCGGCATGTTCTTTTCTGTCGATACAGATGTCAAAACTTTCCCTGATTAATGAAACTGTGGAGAGCCACTTTCGCATCTCCAAACGGAAAAAAACATGGTATAAAAAGAGATGTTTTAAAAGGCTAACATGATTATCCATTAAATCTATATGAAAATGATTTTAAGGGGATTCTTAATTATGATGTTCATTAAATGTTTCATGGAAGAAAGTGTTAATTCCGTTTATTATTTTGTCTGAAAAACCGAAAGCTAGTTCCGATACTTTACATCCATTTGTAGCAGAAAGTAATAATGAGGAAATGAGAAACATCGAAAATGCAGTGACACGTAGCTTCCCCGAGCCGAAAGTGGTACGACAATAGCTTTCTTTAATTGTCATTTAATATATATATATATATATATATATATATATATATATATATATATATATATATATATATATATATATATATATATTGGGGGTGAGAGAGTGAGAGATGTATTTTTATGTCTTGTATATGTTACATCATATCCTATAGATATTGTTTAATATGACATAATTGAAACATTTAGATTATGTTTCTAAGTTCTTTATAATTTAGAAGATGAAAGTTGTACTTTTTCCATTTTCTAGTTTTTTTAATAAACCGTATGGACCAGAAAACATGTCAGATATTTTATCAATGGTTCAACTGTCAGGGTTATTTTGCTTGTTCAAGTTAAATATATTTTTTAAAGATGAGAGAAGGAGACTTTGTTTTTGATAATAGGTTTATATCATATCGTTTAATATCCGGATATTGTTTTTATTATATAATTGAGGCATTCTGATAATTTTTCTCATATCTTTTGGGCTTCATCAGATCGAAGATGAAAAAGTAAATTGCAGGAGGATGTCACAAGCAACGCCAGCTTGGGCAAAAATATATGATCTCATTAGTTTAAATAAACACGTGAATAATTAAACACGCAATTCACTTTTTCATCTTGGATCCCATGAAACCCAAAATGAGCGAAATACGTTCTCGGATATTTTTTTAAACATCATACTTTCATAAACGTTTTTCCAACTGTCATTTAACACACACACACACACACACATATATATATATATATACATATATAATGACATCCACAGTATCACAGCTCATCAGTGCGGCTAGACATCCGGTTGAATCTAGCTAGGATCGAAACCCGACTGACCAGGCGGATATTCTATCACTAAGCTGTCGGCGCACGGATGAAGGTGGATTTTTAGCGTATTTATTTTTGGAAACACGCCCAGTGACCGACAGTGACTCAATTCGGCTTGCGAAGAGTCTCGCTATATAGCTATAATAGTCACTGTTTACAAACCCATACCTCAGCCCTAGAGTGCTCAACTGGAATTAAATTTAATTCAGGAGCTAATATATATATATATATATATATATATTACCTTCTATTAATATATATATATATATATATATATATATATATATATATATATATATATATATATATATATATATATATATATATATATATATATATATTGCCTTCTATTAAAAATATATGGGTATGCATGTATGTGTTCGTTTGTATGTGTGTATGTTTGAATATGAGGGAAAATATTATTGAAAATGCAATTGCCAAATGTATTTCTATTTATATAAGGGGGAATTGGAACTTTTTTATTGTCGAAATTCAAAGGTAAAACAGTAACAGAAATTATTGTGGAAACAGCCTTATTAACATAAAATACGCCGGTTGCTACAACAATAACATAAAAAAAAAGGAAAACTACAGTCTGTGCAATGAATTACGATTCGAACATCAAATTAAGCTTAAGTACTAATAATTATCTCTTTAGGAAGAAACGAATGTTCGAAATTTTTTAAATAAAATTTTACCCAGTAAAAGGTTCAAGAGACACTCAATGTAGAGCGTTACTAAATGAGAGTGTTGTCTGTACATAAGAGGAAGCGGAAACTTTCTTCTCCTTCCTTGGGGTGAAATAACAAATTGAGAGATTGGTCAAAAGGCTTTAAATGCATAAACAATATGGTAAGGAAATAAAATAGGGACCAATAAACGAACAATAATCTTTCAAACTTTCGTTTCACTAACCAAAGTCGTGCTCCCCTCATTGAGCCAAACAGAAAGAGCATAACCAGGGTGGTTTCTTTTAAAAACGTGTGATACTTTTGTGGCGGGGTGGTGTTGATGTCGTCAGTTCAGAGCAAGTTCCAGGTCCTCTCAAAGATACATCTGAAACAGACATTGATTTTTTAAAGCGTGCTTGGTTTAAGAAGAAGCGAATGGCTTTCAAAGAATAATTTTTATGCAAGACATCACATTGAGCGAAGAAATCTTATGAATTCCTGAATACCAAAAACCATTTGTTTGATGAAGTGGCAGGCTTGTTTGCCTGACTCGATAGAAAACTTCTCGAGCATTCCGAATTCGAAGTTTTACATTAGCGGTTGGAAATATACCAGCGGAGATAAAGTTTGCAAGGCTATTCGGGATGCCGTCAAATCTGTTTCATAGAAAAAATACAACAGTCTATAAAATCAGTGAATGAACATCTTTTAAATTTCTTTCGTATCATAAGAATATATTTCAGGCTAATGTTATCTTTATAACTTTGTCATCCTACTAAAACAACGTTTCAAAATTTTGCTTACAAACAACTTTGTAAACTTTGTTCAACTTCTGCGATTATAGAGTTCAATTCTAACAATATTTCACTAATGGATGGCGTGAAAGTTCAAAATTCCAGTAAAATTCAGAACGCTATTGCCAAAACTTAAGTGATATTTTTTCAAGGATAAGTTACACATATTGTCTGAAATATCCAGCACAATAATATTCCATAGAAATTCTGCGAATCCTTTGTATAAAAATTATCAAACATTAAATGTAACTCACGACACGAGACAAAGAATATCATAAAAAAATTTAAGTATAGAGAAGAATAAAAGAACATGTATTAAGAAGACAGAAGATAATTGCTGACATTGCATTTATATTTTCGAAGATCTAAGTTGACTGGAAAGCAAGAAGCCGGAAGAGAGTTCCACAATTAAGAAATGTAAGAGGGAAAATGTTAACATAGAACTTACGGTTCAATCTAGCCATTTCAAGTGTATGAGATCTTGCCGCCAATCTAGTACTCTGCTTAAATTCGTAATGGCCAGAAACCGAAGAATAAAACAGTTCAGAGCAATTGCCTTGAAACTATTTATAGAAAAGATACAGAGAAGCAGTGCGCAAGTGACTAACTTCAGTCAGTAACATGGTTACAGAACAGGAATGGTTGTAGCAAGATTGTGCTGTAAATATCTACCATTTAAGGAGATGCTTGCTTATTAAGTCATTGCTTGGGGTCAAATGATTAAAAAACCTGTAAATATATATAAATCTTTGATTAGACTTTGCCAAATATTCTACATCACGATTAAATATAAAATATATGAAAATAATATTTTTATATTCGGTCGATTTAGCTGGGACATTCATGAGTCTATTACAGCAACGATCACGGCCCTGCGTGAAGGTCGGTAGGTCGTTAGGGTGTCTTTCTACGCCATAACATAGTTGGTCGTCTTGTGCCATGGGTATATATCAAGATCAGTAAGGATTAGCTTCAGATATATGGTCGGCTTCTTACACAGTTCTGGTAAATATCTGACTACTCCAGTTATCTTTTCGGGTGTCAGATCAGAGGAAAAAAAGACCACCAGTGCCATATACGAACTGGAGTTACCTAGTGCAATCTTTGCAATCTTGACGGAGTTTAAAATCATTTACTCAGCCTCGTTGCTGATTAATTAATTCTCACCTTGCAATTACTCTCTCACAGACGGATCGCTGCAAGCCTATCGCTACCCTATTGCTAGTTCCGTTGAAAATGTTTTGATGAACTACATTCTCTAGTTCCACCGATTTCAGACCTTTACAACTAAGACATGCCATTCCATATACACACCGGTGAAAAAATCTCATTTATTTCCTATTTCTTTGGTAAGAACAATGTCTCTTCAGTCAGCTTTTTCCAAGAACTGCTACTTCATGTATCAGAATATCAAGAGCGTTCTTATCCCAAAAATTTAACCATAATCTTTTCAATCTAGGGCCAGCACTAACCCTACCGTATGTAACCTCATAATCTGCCCATGGTTCCGATTCGTTTATGTTTGCGCAGAATGAATCGGTTTTCATATTTACTACGCAAATAGTTGTTGTACATTCAACTAATACAACGTTCGATATCAATAATTATTTACTTTGTTTATAAATAAAACATGAAATGGTTAATATTATGAGCCGCAATGGCTACCTAGTACAGCTATGTATGATTATTTGTAAGTAAGAGATTTCAATAGTCAAAGATGGTGTGTTTATGAGTAATAATAAATGAAGGTTTTGCCGCTGACAGTACTGTGTTCTTCCGGTTTCAAAGAAATGTAATATACTTTTGTTTCTATTAGACAACGGAAGTGAAGGTAAGTATATTATCAGGTTGAGAATAAAACGGATAAATATGAATAGGAAATATTGCTTCCTTCTAAAGTAAATAATTTTATTAAGATATAGAATTTGTAGCCTACATTTTGATACGAAAATGATCCTATTCAAAAACACATACAATATTGCTTTAAAGTGTTGTCATGTGTTAATGAAATAGAGCATTTATCGTGAAGATAATTTAAACTTACATATGTTCATCGGACGGTATATATATATCTTCTCACCTATTTACTCAATATCTATCTATCTATCTATCTATCTATCTATCTATCTATCTATCTATCTATCTATCTATCTATCTATTCCAGTTGTTTCATTATCTATCTATCTATCTATCTATCTATCTATCTATCTATCTGTCGTTTCTAGTCCCCTCAGATCTATCTATCTATCTATCTATCTATCTATCTATCTATCTATCTATCTATCTGTCGTTTCTAGTCCCCTCAGATCTATCTATCTATCTATCTATCTATCTATCTATCTATCTGCCAAAATGGTCACAATTGAAAGAAATGAAGAAAAAGAGAGAAAAGGTTAAGAAGTGAAGGTAAAGTGAAAAAAATACCTACGAAAAGGACAAATGACCACGACATTTTACACGCCCACATATGCACATGTGCATGTGTACGCAAACATACATTATAAGCACACTTTCATCAATGAAAACTGCATAAAAAAAAGAAAAATAGGGAAGTATAAGCAGTCAATTGCTGATACATCTGACGAGTGTACAGAATGACCCCTGGAGGGTCCGTCTACGAAGCTCCGGAGTCGGGATGGTGATCGTAACATCAATCGGCTAAATGACAAATCTTTTGTATTAACTCTCTCTCTCTCTCTTTCTATATATATATATATATATATATATATATATATATATATATATATATATATATATATATATATATATGTGTATAAATTATTTTACGTTATTCAACGTAATGTAATAAATCACAAAGATGCAAGGGTGTTCCTCAGTATTAGAGGATATGAGAAAAAAACTCTTAAGGAGACAGAACAGTAAAAGAGTGAAATAATAGGAACGAAAATTATTAAGGAGTAAGAATAAAACAACAGTAATTAAGAAGACAAGGTAATGATTGATTTTACATTCAAATTTCTGAAGCCGAGATGCCAGGTCAGAACAAATAACATTATATTATGTTCTTTGGATATCAAGAATCTCTAAATATCTAGCAAACGCAGTAGACCGAATGAGGCGCCAGTATTCAAAGCAAAGAACAATGATTAATTTATAAATATATAAGATAGATTCTGGCGAGAAAACATACGTATATATCGACACACACATATTTACACCTAAACACACATGTCCAGATTTCCTTCGATAAACACATAGATGCATAAGAAAGTATATTTGGGAAAAGTTGTGCTAATATTCAAAATAAAAAGGCTAACGCCTGAGTATTTTATCTGAGCCGTTATATCGATAAATAGCATCAATGGAAAATACACAAGTATCTAACCCATTGGGCAGAGTAAAGCAGACATATATATCCGTTTATTTTGACTTTTTTTTCTAGAATTTACTTCAAAATGAATAAATCTTCAGAAAGACTACAAGAATTTGATAACTATTTAAAGTTAGTAAGTTGAATTGAAACATCAAAAATAGTTTTAAACCCCATATGTTATCAAACAAATATTTTTGGAGTATTGGTTTCATCATGATTCACAAATATATAAATCGTACACTGGTTATACAACAACCATATTATCCTGTAGAATAATCTGTCACGTGTCAAGCAATGGCAAGTAGGTACTGATGTTTGCTTACGAGTATATACTAAATCTTTGTCAGTAACATTTGCATATTATTTCATGTTACTTGAAGTTGAAGATCTTTAATCACGGTATTCGAATGTTGAATGTTTTTAACATTTTTTATTAAATAATTTTACTTTCCCTATACCTTGTGTATTATGTATAAATACTATGAGTTTATTATACAGTGTCACATGAAGTTGTAAGATATCGTGTCTCTCCCGTGAGATGTTTACTTTATTATCCTTGAAATGCCATTATTTCTTGTCTTCTCTCCAATCCAATTTCACTTTCTCCCATTGAGTTACCCGCACATCTCAAAAAATTAAGATTAATAATAAAATGGTAAATCCAGCTGTCTTCAGCGCATAAACTTCTAACAATTCAGCTCCGCGAATTGAACAATCACACTACTTGCCCATTTGATTTAATTGTAAGAAAAGATATTTTTCGGGAGAACAGGTGCGCATAGTGCGCCATGAGTTCTGTAAGAAGACCTGGTTAGGCTTTGAATTAAGCACTGTTCTTACTGTTTCCAACTAAGGGTAAAGTGACCAGTTTATCCTATTATTTAACCCATAGCTGGGGAGAATGATGGATTTAAAGTGAATGTATTGAACTGGACTTGAATTTGATCTCGGTTCTTCGATTTCTCATCCTGCGAATATTACGAATATGATATTATAATATTCCAACACACCACCCGCAACTCCATGAATAATAATAATAATAATAATAATAATAATAATAATAATAATAATAATAATAATAATAAGTAAGTGACATATTAGGCACTAGGAGATGAAATATATCCACCAACTTTCTCACTTGGCTCATAGCTCAGAATATGCGGTCATCCTCTAGGGTGGCTTACTATTAGGTTGGTGCAAAAATAATGTCGTAATAATGTCGTTTTTTGACGTATTTTTTTAACGTCAAAAAACGACATTATTACGTCATTATTTTTGCACCAACCTAATAGTACGAGATGGCAGATTTCCCGGATTGTCAAAATTGTAACAGAGGTGAAATAAAAATGGCTATTAACACCTTCTTTCATTGCGACAGATTGGCAAGCAATCGAATCTCATATGGGTTGAGCAAAGAACGATTTAAAATTGGGATAGAAACTGCGAGTGGCATTATATGGCGTTCCTTTCTTATGAGCAATATTTATATGAAAATGAATTGCAGTATTTATAATGACGGCATTTACATTCAACTATTTAGGGCTTCGATTATGAAAATTTGCTGAAAGATCTCGGTTTTATAGATTGTATTCACTGTTTACCTGATAAACAGACAATAAGGATTATTGCGATACTTTATTAATGGGGGTCTTTAATTAAACCTGATACATCCTTTACAATCACCACTTCAAGCAACGGGCTATTTAGTCCTCTCAAGATCGCATGCTTGTTATCGCGCCAATCAGATTGCTGGGGATTTGATTCTGAGCCAAAGAAGCATTCAGTAAACCTCTACTTTGAGTATCTCTTGGGCCTTGTCTTTATATATTGTAAAAGTGCAAAAAAAAAAGATCACTAATTCACATTATATTGAAATAATTCGTCTCAAGTTATTTTCACTTCATATTTTATCGATATAGTGCCTACTCGTATTAATTACAAGTCTTTGTTCGCTGGCAGGGTGAGGTATCGTACCGGCTGCGTAACAGTGTGTTAAAGAAATGTGGGTCCTCAACCCTCCTCCCTTCACTCTATTTGAAGCAATCATCTGCGGAGAAGAGAAACTACCTTACTTGTAAATTATCTTTCATTTGAAATCTTGACTTATCAAGAGTTCATTTGCCTGACTTTCTACTTAGAACTAAATAGATGTTATATATATATATATATATATATATATATATATATATATATATATATGTGTGTGTGTGTGTGTGTGTATTCGATGGCATCACTGCAATTGCGCTTGATAAATTTGCCCCTGAAGTGGTGTATTTTCCCTTTCTTTGCGGCAGATACCTTGTTTTTTTTCTCTCCAACTTTTTGGAAAGCCTATTCTGGAATTCCTGTGTTTAAGAGCTCTGGCGAACCGTCTGATACTTTGAACTATATTCTAGCTCTTAATGGCAAACCCCTAGATGCTCTAAACAATTTCAAATTGGTTAAAACTCTCACCTTACAGGGTCTACTTTAATACAAACCATGTTACATTTGCCACTTTAGGATAATCACTTATTATTACTGGAAAATTTGACGAAGCTTATGCTGTTGCTCTAGTTATATCGAAGACGTTTGACAAAGTTTCGTTTGCTGGTCTTCTAGAGAAGTTGAAAGGTTTTGGTATTTTTTGCCGAAACTTTGGTTTGGCTCAATTTTTTTTTATCGAATCAGGTAATTAAATTTTTCTGAGCAGCCATTTATTTTTTACCCTTATTTTCATCAACAACCTTACATATGGCATCGATTGCAGATTCAGCATCAATACTGATGATAAAACTGTTTACTCCAATCCCAATAGACGAATAGGCTCGACAAAAACAAATTTGTAGCTATTCTCGAAAATGACCTTCAATTTGTTGCTAGCTGGATAAAGTAAGGGCTTGTTAATATTACTGCTTCTAAAACCTAACTATATTTTTTTTACCCATCCTCAAGAATCGTTTTTGCTTTCCGTAAGTAGGGCTGATATTAGCTTCCGGGAGAACAATTAATTCCTCATTCTCTGTCTCATGTCTTCCACAGACATGATGTAGTTCGATTATATTGAATCAATTGATTGATCTGCTTCTCAGAAGATCGGTTTGTTACGACATGCTAGACAATTTCTCTCGCAAGAATATATCTTGCACGTTTATAAGTTTAACATCCGTCCGTGTAACGAATACTGCGGCCACATCTGGTCTGTTGCTCGGCTTATATATCTAGAGATTCTTAGCAAACCAAAAAAAAAAAATCCTTAACGTCCGACTGGGATATTGACATCTTGTCACAAACCTGACGTAGTTTCACTGTAACTTTTGTATAAATATTTTCCCGGTAGTTGTTCTGATGATCTCTTTAGCACTTCGATATCACGAATTTAAACGTAATACTAGATTGGCTGTTAGGTTTCATAATTTCATTGTTGAAATTGCTAGTTAAAACTATAAGTTATATGCTAATAGTTTGTTCTCTTGCTTATAGATCAGTCTTTTTGCTTTACTGTCAACTATGATCATAATAAATCAATTTTAATCGTCAAATTCTGTCTACCTGAATCCTGATATTTTATTGCACCCCCTCTCTGTTTCTTTCTCTCTCGGTAGCACCTTGCATCGTAATGTCTTTTATCGTCTTGCTTAACTGAAAAGATTATATATATATATATATATATATATATATATATATATATATATATATATGTATGTGTGTATATGTATATATATATATATATATATATATATATATATATGTATATATAATAATTTTATAAATATAAGTGTTTTGATTTGTAAATGAACAAACGAATACCCTAGGAAAACAAGGAATAAAAAAGAAAGAACTGAGAACATGTAATTCAGGCAAAAATAATCGCCAGAATCCTAGCTCAGAGTCCAAAGAAAAAAACCCCTTCGACACGAGTAAAGAAAAAATAACCTAGCAAAGTGCGTAAGTAGAGCAAATATAACTATGAACTTAAAGAGCCAGACAAACCTACCTAGGTTTCACCTACGCGGATAGTCAGGGTACGCTCGCCAAAGAGAAACATTAGAACAGAATATAAATTGCCTGCAACATAAAACCATGACCATGGGACTAAAAAAAAAAAATAACACAGAGAGAGAGAGAGAGAGAGAGAGAGAGAGAGGGGGAGAGAGAGGGAGAGAGAGAGAGAGGAAGAGAGAGAGACGTGGGGGGGACCTATACTAGTAATCAGTGTTTCCTATGTCTACACTGACTGAAGATTTCTGATTTTAGATTAAGCAAATTGCTGGGTTCTTTATACAAAGCGATTGCTAACTTTTTCCCAATACATAGAGGACAAAATTTATTACCTGCTTTATACTTATGGCATTTCTTTAATATTTCCCTATTTCAAAATGGGGTCTTTGTAATAGTCATGTTTAGTTTTCCATACGTAAGTGGATGACGTGGTGTTATGTTTGTGTCTTTCGTTTTATATCCTGTTCTAATGTTTATCTTTGGGCAGAGTAACCTGACGATCACCGTAGGTGAAACCCAGGTAGATTTGCCTGGCTCTTTAGGTTCATAGTTATATATATATATATATATATATATATATATATATAAAAGGCAGGATGTGTGTGTGTGTGTGACGAATGCACGGCCGCAATTTTCGACGGATTTGCACCAAAATTTACCAGCACATGCTCCAAGTTAGCAGAAAGGCCAAGACCGACGTTGCATTTCACAACTCCCATCGATAGTGAAAATAATCGATTTTTTCATGCTTCTACGGCAGTTTTCATGTAGTTTGCGGCCATTTTCTACTGGCCAGAGTGAGAGCCTATAGCTGGCTGCCACGAATAGGCAAGAAGATTCTACTGGCCAGCGTGAGAGTCAACAGCTGACTGCCACGAATGTTAACTAGCATGTACTGTGAGATAGGCAAAAAGTAAGGCATGTAGCAACATCAGCACGGAAAAGGGAACTCCTTTAAAGGCAAGGAAGGGCAAAAATATTTTAAGTCAATTGATAGCGATTGCTGTATGAGTCGTACGATTTTTGAATCAAGCACGGGCAACGCCAGGCCATGCTGCTAGTTATATATATATATATATATATATATATATATATATATATATATATATATATATATTATCCTACATTGCTAACACGATCCAGAGTTTCATGCACAACGCAATCTTCAGGTGCTGAGTATGGTCTAACCATTACACAATTTAAATTTTAATATATCTTTTATCACGATGTTGGCGGTGTTTTATGCTATGCTTGCATTACAGATTTTTAATAAAAAAAATATTTGGCGATTAAAATAAGCGTGGTTTATAAATATGTAAGAAAATATAAATAAATTTAAAAAATATTTTTCCGTTGTGAATATTCATTTTTTTAATTTTTTAATTAAAGGGAGATTACTTGTTCTTATTAAAAAATGAAAATATATTAATGTATTAGGTTGGTGCAAAAATAATGACGTAATAATGTCGTTTTTGGACGTATTTTTTAACGTCAAAAAACGACATTATTACGTCATTATTTGTGCACCAACCGAATAACACATTAAATGCATTAGTTTCGCAATGTTTCACCATCTTAGCAGATCTTCTATTATCACATTGTAGGATATTTGATAACAAAAGCGATAAGAACATAAACAGAAAGAAAACGGGAACTAGATGGAATCGGTTAGATTATAGCTTTAAAATTTAAAATTCGTTTGTACGTCAGTTTACTCACATCAACGTGAATAAAATGCACCACAAGAAAAGCTTATCTCTCCCCTTTTGTGGTTAATATATATATATATATATATATATATATATATATATATATATATATATATATATATATACATACAATTAAAAAAGAAATATAGTCTATTAGTAATTAAGAGCAAAATATTTTAAAATTGTAGTTAAATATAACGTATTCTAACCCAAACACTATTTTGGGGAAAGAATCTTTAAGTATGCAAGTACGAAGAAATGTCGAAAAAATTTTTGTCGTTAATAATAAAAAAAAACTGACGACATGTGTTTAACGGCTGTCAGAATTCGTTGAAAAATACACCCCTACCCTTCCTAAACTTAACCTCTATTTCGAAGGTAACTCATAATTGATGCAACAATTGTTAATAAAAAGGAACACGCTACTGCCCCTGTCTGAATGATTGGATTTCTCTGTAATCTTGGAAACAGGAAATTATTTTTATGTGTGTTTAAAACTCAGTAAATTTAAAAATAAGTCATTCCAAAATTCGATTGAAGAGAAAACAGAACTAATGCTTTTTATTTAATTATATAATTAAATTTGAAGTTTTTAGCTTCAGGTTTTGAAACATGGTTATTACTGTGTAGCGAATAAACCATATTTTAAATCAGTTAATTTATAATATTTATTCTCTGTAAATTTACATTGAGCATTGTTTTGTAAAAATAAAGACTATCAATAAGAACACCGTATTATATATCTTACTCTTCTTTCTTTCTTTCTTTATATATATATATATATATATATATATATATATAGCTAATATTAGTGGTAAATATACACATACATATGCAAAATATATAAATATATATACATAGGTGCATAAACATACATATAAATTTTTGAATAAAAAAATTCCAAAAGGATAGAATCCAGGTAGAACTCAATGTCCAGGACAGAGTAAGGATATAATAAAAAGGCTTAAACACTAAGCCTTGTTATTATATAATCTTCGAAGAGGATAGAATCCAGGTAGAACTCAATGTCCAGGACAGAGTAAGAATATAATATGAAAAAGGTCAAAAACTAATATTCCATGGTTATAATTTATTACATTGGAATCGTAATCACGATCCAATTCATGAGACCCAAAATTAAAAATTTTCTATCGCTCGGAAGGTTAAAATGAGAAGCAGTGGTTTGGTTTTTATTCTTGTTGGACAGAAGTAATAGTAGGAAAGTGGAAGTAAATCAGAGAATTTAAAGTAATGAGGAGAATAAACTACGACCTTTCACTTAAGCACTTTAAAAATTTGATTGGTTACAAAGTCAGTTATGTCATCCCTTAGAAGTGGGCTGTTAGAGAACCGAGAATGAAGGAGAAAGAGGCAGAATTTAGCCCCACATGTGTGGGGAGGTGGTGCGAGATGTGAAGTGAGGTAGGTTGGAATATAGAGAGGAGCTATCCATGTGATTACTCCCAAAGAAGGCCGATAATTTCCCAAATTTGGAGAGTAGAAACATGGAACAAAAACGATTGGGCTTAATGTGAACATTGGTAGATCCCCGGAACCATCCAGTTCCACGCCAGTTTTGGGCCGAAGTACATATATGCAGATTATTATGGAAACTAAGAGACTTGGGCTGAAAACCCATATGAAGTGCCTCTGGAATTCACGTCAGCTGCCACCAGATTTCTTGATTCCAAGAACTTTGACCTCAAGTCCTCCAGAAGTTTACAAAAGACCCAGTATCACTATAGAGATTGATGCCAGAACGGTTAATATTTTTTGTACTAAGAGCTATATAAATCATTTGATGATTAATCCTATGAATCTCTTGCTTTATTTTTCGTCCTGAATATATTTTTCTTCCTTAATATTGCACTCGCCATGGCTTGAACCAGCGCTTCGATACTACGATCTTCTATCTACCATTGTTTTGAGATTTAGAACACACCGTGAATAGAGTTTATTTGGATTGAAGCGGCCAGTGACCAACAACCATCTTGGATCAGCTTCAGCCTTGATCAGCGCAGAGTTACTCTTGTCTTCCTAACACCCTGAGGACCATGTCCCTAAACGAGGTTACACCAACGGCTGTAGGAGGCGGGGAAAGGCGTTATAGTAATACATACTGTTTGAAAAAAAAAAAAGGAGCGTCTATTTCAAACACAAGAATCCACCAAAAATAACATTTAAAGTAATAAAAATAACGGATTAAAAATAAATCCATGAATTCTTTTGAAATGTCCCACATCATATCTCGCAGCTTCGTGGTTTAGATGCCACGTCATTAATTGAATTTTTTAATCAATGTTAAATATTTTTTTTTATATATTCAGGGACTTATACGTATACTCTGATTAAAAGCAACATTGTTATAAACGAAATAATATCATTTAAAAAAATGGTTCAAGAAAAGAAATGTATTCTATGTAAGGATAATATGAAATGTCTTTATTAATGATCACAAATATTACAAATTCGATAGATTCCGAATTTTGTCATTTTTTACTTTAAGCCTTACTTAAAAGTAAAAAAAAAAGCTGGTATCAGTTTCCGGGTGCTTTCATTTTATTTATGAGAATTACATCCATGATAAAAATAAATTTAAATAATATATAAAGGTTAATTTTTGTAAATTGTTATCATTAAAAGGAACAAATTATAAACTTTCGTTTTCAAGCATTGCTTAGAAGCAAAAATCCAAATGCACGTTTTCTTTTAACTTATGAGATTGACACACTATAAAAAAACAATTTAAATAATATATATAAAATATAAATATATAAAAGTTAATTTTCGTAAAATTCCTACCATTAGACAGAACTGGGAATTAAAAATATTCTGAAAAAAAAAAAAAACAAACTTTAATGCCGTAGAGGGAAAAGATTTAACAATGAAAATCCATTAGAAAATGAATTTCCTGATCCACCCGCAATATCCTGCCCTACAAATTTCAAATAATTATTTAATTTTAATAAAACCATTTGCACTTATTTGCATAATGTTTGAACAGAGTTAATATTAGCTTTAATGAAAATTCACTGCTTGGACGAAATCTCTATAAGATGTTGTTTCTGAATATGTTTACAGATATTCAAGGTCAAGTCGAAATGGAATGAAAATAATTCCATGGGATAAAAAAATGAAAAAGAAAAAGAAAAAAAAACATTTTACGGAATAAACAAAACTCATTGAAATTGGGACCAGAACTTTTGACCCAAACAGGAAAGGTTATATTAGGTTGGTGCAAAAGTAATGTCGGTTTTTGACGTATTTTTTAACGTCAAAAACCTACAATATTTTTTGCATAAACCTAATATCTAAAAAGTACCGAAATGTTTTTGAGTAACATTTGTTATTATATTATTACTTGTATTATTTACATTATTCGGACTGTTATCCTCATCATCATTGCCATATTCGAAACGTTTCCGCCGTTGTACGCTCCGGCCATCTTCAGGTGACTGGAATTTCGAATGAACCCTGTAGTTAGTCCACTGGGGTAGATTGTTCTACTTCGGGATATCTCAGTGATTTCCCTTTAACTCAACTCTCCAAGTTTTGTTTCACCGCTGCTGTGGCCTAGTATTGAACTCACAACACTTTGGGTGTAGCTTATTCACTAGACCATATGTACTGGGGAAGACCGTAGTCTACAACAGCCGAAACATTGTGAGTATGGCAATGAAGATGAGGACAACAGTCCGAATAATGTAATTAATAGAAGTAATCATAATACCTCTTATTATATTATATTGTGAAGATATCTATTGGATTGCAACAAAATTTCGTAGCGTTTTTCAATAGGTGATGTCTAAACAAGGCATCTCGTTGCATACGCCACTGAAATTTATTACGTAGATACATATTCATTCAGGTGACATTTGGATTCGCTTTTCTAGACGATTCTAGATGTCAAATGGAGGAAATGGAGGAAAATGGAATGCATTTACATCATTTCATGCTCTTTTAATGCCGGATATATGACAACGGCTGTTACAAACAGCAAAAAGGTGTGTCGTTTATGGCAATGGTGCCATAGCTTGGAATACTCTTCTTAAGAGGGTCAATAGGTTTTGAAGTGCAAATTATAAACTCATATATCGAAAACATTCCGATCGGTCTATAGTTTATGATGACGACGGAACCGAAAAGCTGATTAGCAATAATCCAGGTAACACGTCCGTGTGCATTGCTGGGATAGTTGATACATCCAATATGAGCGTTGTAATGACTTGGGTACGGGAATATCTACGAATTTTATGGGCCTCACCATTTAATGGAAAATAAAAAATCGCACTTCCAATTGCATTTTTTTTCAAAGTTAATGTGCCCATTTTTAGAAGAACAATCACATGCGATGAACAATAGATTGTTTAGAACAATGTGAAGCGAAAGGCGTCATGACGAAAATGAATAGAAACACCATTAAGCACCCCAGAAGACTTTCGGCATCCAAAGAAAGTGTTGTTGGTTATCTGGTCGAATTGGAAAAGCATTATCTGAAACTGGAATGAAAGAAACGACGGAACAAACCCTGAATACAACATGAATATCCAGCATGTGAAAGTAGTAAAACCTAAACATTTCAAATTTGATTATGGATCAGTTGTACCAAATTTAGAAAAAGAGATAAAGCCATTGAATATAGGATTGCTTGGACCAGTTCCGCAAGCTGCTACACAACTAAAACTACATGGATGTTTACTCTATTTACATTTTTCGGACTGTTAGCCTCATCTTTATTTTCATATTAACGTTGTACGATCCGGCCTTCTTCAGGTGAAATACGCTGGAATTTCGAACTGAACGTTTTATTTAGTCTACGGGGGAAGATTGTTCCAGTTCCAGGTGCCATACCATCATATTCTCTGTTAATTCTCTTTAGTAACTCAACTCTCCAAGTGTTGGTTCACCTCTGCCGTGACAGAGTATTGAACTCACGACTCTTTGTCTATCACTTTTTGGATTACTTAGACAAACGCCTTTATTCCCTAGGCCATGTATGGGGGCATCATTGAATTAATTTTGGGGAGTTATAAACCTAATGTCCTTGAATCATTTTTACCGAAGCTCATATTTCAATTTTTGTTATTGTTGTTTTTCTCTAGCTCTTTGTATTACTGGTTCTCATATTGTATTCATGTCTATGATTGGCCGGCTTAGGAAGTCGTTGTGGCCTTGCATATGTGTGGATTCCTTAGGGAGTCTTGCTTGAATAATCCAAAGAGTGACATGACTCAAAGTGTCGGGAGTTCAATATCTGAAACGTCATGAATATGAAAAATAAAGATGAGGAAAACAGTTCGAATAATGTAAATACTGTAAATAGTTAAAACAGCTAATCTCAGAAATATAGACAGTTGTTAGAGTGACAGATCGAGACAGCCATAACGAAATAACAGAATGCCAAACAAACAAGAGAAAATAATGGCATAATCAAGATGTTTACACACTGCTTAAAACAAAAAATTAGGAAGGAACATTTTATCAATACTGGAAAGATCTATAAAAGTTAATGGTATTGAGAAACCTATTTTTCTGAAAAATTGTTTTAATAGAAATATTCTATAAACATCAAGCGACCGTAACGCATCTCGCCAATAAATGCCTAATATGCAAAAATATGGAAACAGCTATTATTATCAATACAATTGTGTATTATGAAGTTATAAAGCCACTGTACATTACATACTTCAAGAATTATCATACTATTAAAATATTCAATTCAGGAAACTAACTTTTTTGTTATTTGTATTTTCTAGGACAATTAAACTTTTGTTTTTAATATTTTTGCTTTTAAATAAAGTGAAAGTCGACACAAACAACTATTAGGTTGGTGCAAAAATAATGTCGCTTTTTGACTTTAAAAAATACGTCAAAAACGACATTATTTTTGCACCAACCTAATACATTTAAAAAAAAAAATGAATTTTATCGTTTGCATTCCTGCAATCTCTTCCCGCTTTTCAAGCGGTAAATATTTTTTTATGAAGTGTATTTTTATTTATGACGTCTTTAAAATGTCTTCGCCATATGCAGAAGAAAGATGGTGGATATTATCCGCATTCTGTTATGATCATTTTAATAAAAAGGAAACAAAATGTCCGTAGTTTGATGGACATTTGTTTTAACTTTGAGAAGAATAGCAAATATTTTTTGTTTTAACGTTTCAAGAGTTCACTTTGACATATATATTGATTGATTTTCACGTTAAAATTAGAGAAAAATAATGAATTTCCAGTAAACTAAAGACATATAAAATCTAATCTATAAGCATCACTCAAGATAAACGTTGATGGTTAGGAACTTCAAGTAATTTGTCAATTCTTAGTATCTCGGTTCGATTATCAGCCAATAAGGCATCAGAATCGAAATTATTTCAAGAGCAGCAATAACAATGGCAGCTGTCACAGAATTTAGAACCATGTGGAATGACAAGAACGCCGGCCTTAAAGAGTAGAATTTTGCGTACATTGACCGTCACGATCTTTCTGTATGCCTACGAATCTTGCACATTAACAGAAGAATTACAGCTAAGAATCTAAGCATTACAAACGTGATGCTTCAGAACAATCTTAGGTGTCTCTAAGATAGACCGTATGAAAAGTGAGTCAAAGCGAGACACCATCCCACAAGAAACAATCTCTTTTGAAAGCCTCATCAAGAAGAGAAAGTTAAAATTGTATGGACACGACATAAGAACCACTAGTCATTCCGCTATCATCATACAAGGTTGAACTGTAAACAGGCAGAAGGAAAAGTGAGCTGACAAAGTTTTTGAATGAATTGGGAAATCATTCATGGAGAATCAGACATTAGAACGCACCAGATACATATGGAGGGAGCTGGTCAGGTGCTCAGCCGCGTAGTAACCTACGACTACATCTGTTCATGTAGTGAAAGATGAAGATGATGATATGCCTCACATTAATTCAACATGAAAAGAGTAAGGACCATATTATTTACAAAACGCTATTTGCATGAAAAAGGGATAGTAAGATTGCATCACAATACTCTTCCAAGTGAGGAAAGCTTGATATCGAATCTATTAATATGAATAACTGTAAAATAATTATTAACATTCGAACTACTCAACTCAACTTTCTTGTTGGTAATTCGGCCGTTGTGTCTCCGGTCTTCCTACAGGGGATTCTGAACTGTCCCACTGCATGCAGTAACTTGCCTACTGATTAGGTTGCAACTGCTGAAGGTTCCATTTTTGCTACAGTGGATAAAAGCATTTGTTTGTGAAATTGATGACATAATGGATGTGAGTTCAGTCCTTGGGTCGGGCAGTGTGTACTTGCACTCAGTGGAAACGGGCGAGAAATAACTGAACTGTGCTAAATAAAAATTAAAAAAATAGACAATATCCCTTGACAAAATCAGTGAAATAGGAACAGTATGTCACTGTAGATTAAATAAAGTGTTCAGTTCAGAATTTAGGTTCCACATATAGAAATAAAGCAGTTGAAGACTGGAGGGCTCAACGGCTGAAACGTGATGATAACTACAACAAAGATGAGGATAATAGTCGAAATATAAACATTGGAAATACTGACAACACCTATTCCAAGAAATTCACACAGAAACTGTAAAATAAAGCGATTTAAGTCACAGGACAATGGGAGGTAATGGTGGCAATATTCCCTTTTGAAGCGATAATATCGATGTCTGACACATCAGCAACTATCTTGATTGCAAAAAAGCAATATTACGTTTAGTTTATTCTGAGATAAAATTATAGTTTGCGACAAGAGATTACAAATCATTGTACTACAGTAGGCGTTCCAAGATTCATATATAACTTTATATTTTGATAGAGATAAACGGGTTCGAATGGGGACAGAACGAATGTTAATCCTTCTCTCTGGAGGAAAGTGAAGTCAAAAAGAATTTATTTTAAAAAACGTTCGACGTACCACGTTTGTTTTTGTCTTCTGCTGTTGGAGTAAATGTAAACGATCGATGCGTAACACGCACACACACAGAAGCATATATAAACACACACACTCATACACAGACACACACACATATATATATTTAAACATACACACACATACATGGTGCGATGTATGAATTGCCGTTTAAATTACGCAAAAGTGAAATTGATACTGACATCATATTTTGATAGATATATTTACCAAAATTACACAAAAATATCTTGAAATAAGGAGTAAATTTATTTAATAAAATCGACATTGTCGTCAGCCACGGCCTCCAAACGACTTTGGAATCACCTGCAACTCTTCTGGTCAGTCTCCTTGTTTAACTTGGCGAATGCTGCCATAAACTTGACTTCAGTTCATCTTTGGTTTTACAAGGAGTTTTTTTCGTCTCCCGCTCAATCCCCCCTCCCCACATAATAATCAAGGGGTTTCAGTTTAGGGAGTTAGTTGGTCAGTTGTAAGGGGCGATGTGGTCACAAAAATCGTATGGCAGCCATGACTCGGTTCTCCTGTTTGTGTGGCATGATGCAGTGTGCCGTTGCCAGACATGGTGTTTTCCTGCAGCTATCCCCTTAACCCAGGGCACCTCCTCCGGGTAACTGATGTAGGCCTCCATGTTAAGACTGAACCCCTGTGAGAAAAATGAATGGAGCCATAATCTCGCCATCACTAGTGATTACTCCAAACCCCTTCGTAATCATCATTAGACTCATCCAACTCTTTCCGAATCCTCTGCACTGTCCTCAGATTGACACCCAAAACACTGAAATGTTTGTATTGGAGCTTCCGGTGCGAATGCAAAGTTTATGTTCGATTGAGAACATTTATGCATCTCCTCATGTGTAACCATCTCAGGCAGTTTATATTTTTGATATATTAGGTTGGTACAAAAATAATTACATAATAATATTACATAATAATTACATACATAATAATGTCGTTTTTTTGACGTTAAAAATACGTCAAAAACGACATTATTACGTCATTATTTTTGCACCAACCTAATATATCAAAAAACGAAATAACTACGTGAATGATAAGAAAAATACATTTTTCAGCAGCAACAGAAAATTTATTAACAAAATCGTAATAAAAGCAATTATCAAAAATAGCACAATCACTTCATTATTTCTTGTAAAATCACTTCATTATTTCTCGTACAACATATTTAAAATTTAATTTGAGATTATAAAAGTTAATCTGTCCTATCTTAAGGTATTTTTGACTGTGCTTAATAAGTTTCAAAGAACCGAAAATCTGCAGCTTGTAAAATCTGAGATATTCCCTCCAAAAAGGAATATTAATGAGTATTTATCATAACGAAATCAAGTGCATTGTGGGAAGCGAATGTACGAACATAAATTTGGTTGTCTCTTGTATAATTATCGTCTTTTCTTTGCCTGACGCACAATAGTCGGCCTATTTCGCCGGTGGGACATTTTTCTGTCAATGTAAATGCAAATGAAAACCTTTTTTGTATTTATTTATGCATTTAGATATTTATTTATTCAGTATTTTTGACGGGTAAATAAGAATTGCAGCCGTTTTGTGGTTCTGTCGATCAATTATAAGAAGAGACATTTATTCGATGCGTGTATCGTCAATCCATGTTAACTGCGGAATCAGATGAAAATATCTCGGAATTCATTTTGTTGACAGACAATCCGAACGCGACAAAGGAGTGGGTAAAAAAAAAACAAAAAAACATTCTGTACACTCGTACACACGCATCCACAAAATACATATACAAAACACATACACATCTTTTTAAAAACATGTAAAAGTATGTATGTATTGAATATAAGACGAGTCTCTTTATTGTTGTTGTTAAAAGAGTTTGAATAATAAATGATAGGGCCACAAAAGAAAACATTAATCAACTGGAGAAAGCATTTCAGTGATGAAGAAGTATTTGAGATAAGAAACAATTCTGAATATAGGTTTGTGGTCATCTTGCTCGCATAAGCGACAACAGGATTCCAAAGCAGTTTTGCATGGAAAACTGAAGTCAACCAACCTATAAGCCAAAGAAACGTCATATATATATATATATATATATATATGGCATTCGCAGACTGGACTGTTTCGCTGTATCACAGGTCCTCAGTACGACTAGACATCCGAATGCCTTAAGCCAGGATCGAAACCCAACTGATTTGTTGCCATTCAGAGCTTCTATCACAAATATCTTCACTCCGTAGAGTTAACACAGCTAAATCTGGCGTATTTTTTACGAATGTAAACAAATGCTGATCAGCCAAAGTGCTCCATTCATTTTACTGAAGGGCTTTGCATTAGCGCAGGTGGCTGTTGTTTATAGAATTAGCTTATCACTCAACAGTGCTCTTACTGAAATAAGTACAAGAATCGCTGAACCTTGGAAACATCAGTACATATGATTGAGAGTTTCCGGTAAATGATCGTAGAACCTGGCAGAAGAATGTTCATGATGGAAAGATTGCTTTTCTCTGATCTAGAAAGATAAACTAGAAAGAATTGTCTGAACTTCTAGACCATTTAGGTAAAATGTATGACCTGACACGTTATGCTTGTTTTAGGCTAATGCAGTTTTCATTATTCTTTAATAAGTTTTTTTTTAATTTATCGTTGTAGGCTGATGCTTTCTTTATTCCAGGGAAATATGCCATTATTATTTTTGTGGAATTACATGTGATATCTATTTTAGTTGTTGCTATTGTTAAAAGTCCTCGAGTGATGTGGCTTCTATTATCTGGCTACAGTTCTTATCATTGTCATTCCGTAGAACCACTCCACGAGGTACAAAGAAGTTTAGACATGTTGAGACATAAACGCTTCCCCCGTTCGAAGCCATTTTTAATCATAGATCTGAGGAAGCGGTTGTATACAGCTGACAGTTCAGGTATATGTGAACAAGTTTGGCATCATGTACGGCATTTCGAAGTGACGAGGTTATTTAAGAACATCAGTAATTTTTACGTTCATGATTTGGTTTTGTAGTGATTTACAGTTTTGGCAAAAACTACTTCCAGTTCAATTTCCGTAACTCCTCTAAATTTGATTATTATATTATGTTTATTATTCTTATACGCCGAGGTATTTGAAAGAATTAGTATTTATTAATTACGCGTCTTGAATTCTTATAATGGATTCCAGGTGGATGTTGTCACTGTTTTCATTCCAATTCTAAATCTTAGTTTCTGTTTTGGAAATGTTTATCTTAAGTTCTATTTCTTGGAACACTTGATAGCGGATGATTTCATTTTTATGAATATATTCAGGGAAGGTGACATCACTACTTTCATTCCAATTACAGATAATATTAGGTTGGTGCAAAAATAATGACGTAATAATGTCGTTTTTTGACGTATTTTTTATCGTCAAAAAACGATATTATTACGTCATTATTTTTTGCACCAACCTAATTATTTCTGTTTCGTAAGGGATGTTGATTTTTGTTGTTCAAGATCATTATTATCCCATCTATGAATACCTATGTCATAAGCATAGCCTACCTAATTATCAGTACATTCGTCTCGGAATAGCCGGTCGGCGTGGTGATGGGGGTTGTAAACAGGGTCGCTGTTTTCCTTTAGTAATATCATTTTGGAATGCATAACTGGTCAGTGCCCATGTCTTCGCATTCAAAGCAGCGGATAGTCTAGGAAAAATAAGATTTATTGGATCTCATATTTCCTCATTTTCGGAAGGCGGTTTGGAAGCCGATTTCTAATGGACGATAATTAGTTCTCTCGATGTGGTTATTTATTGCTATTAAGGGAACGTAGCAGATATACAATTTTCTGGGAGAGCGATATGCAAATTCGCTACATGAACACACTGGCAAGCCTTCTCAGTGAACAAATCAAAGTACTGATCAATCTGCAGGGAACGACTTCGAGGAATGGACATACGAAGTACTAACATGTACACTGGCCCATGTTTCATTGGGAAAACGCGAAAAAATAAATAATGACAGTATTGTTCGTTTTGTTTCAATTAATTTGCACAAGGCTGTACATTCTATTTTCTCTAGTTTATCCAGATTAATGTAGTTAGTTGTTGAACTGTAACTCAAAGATCAGAAGATTTCTGATTTGGTTTCGATTTAAAGATATTATTTGGTTCATTATTTTTCTCTGCATTTCAACACATAATCTATGCTATTTGTGTACGTTCATATGATTTGCAAAATATTGGAGATGTGCATATGGATAAAGGTTCGAAACAAGAAAACGAATTCATTTTCTGTTCATGTAGATCTATCTTATACACGATCCCGTACGTATAAAACAAGACCAATCAATGTGTCATAGTCACTTAAAATAACTTTGGTTCTAGTCAATAACAATTAGTCATTTTCTGCTGCATTGTTGTTTGTTTTGTGTTTGTTTCTGAAACATCAATATTACACAAAATACTCAACTTTGGTAATAAACCTTGACAGAAAGTCTGGGTCATTCGGAGCTTACCTTCTCAAATTTTAGATTACATTCATACGATTATTTTATCATCTGTGCTTAAAGGAATCACTCTGTTGAATCCCATTTCTTTTTCAATCAATGGAATCAGTCCCATATACTCACATATCTCATCAGTCTTCCGAATAAGATCTTCCTTGATTGCCCAACCAATTATTTCAATATTTTTGTCATTTCGATTTGTTATATATCAGCCAGATCGTGACTGGTTCTTTTTGATATTTTAGCACAACGTAAAAGTGAATTCATCGAGTGTAATTGTGTTTTTCCTAAAGCTGCTTTCTTTTGAAAAGCTTCGAGATGTATAGCAACAGTTTCAGTAAAAGTTTTCCACCAAAGAAAAAAAATGCAATCACACTTTCGGTTCGTTTTTTTTTCTTTTTTTTATCAGCCATCGCAAAAATCTAGAAATGTGAATATCACAAAAACCACATGAAAAATGTCAGACAATCTAGAACGACTGACTGAAAAGAATGTCACCTCATGACGTCGCTATATGTCATAATTTATAAAGGGAGTCTCCGAGTTCTCATAGAAATTTCAAAGTAATACTTTCCTGAAATGTGATAAGTGAATCTTTTGCATTTCAGCTTTTAGTATTTTTTCATTAAATTTTTTTTACAGTTCTGTATTTAGTCGGGTAAGATTTTATTATGCAAATTCTAAATAGATATATGCAAATAACAGCATTGTTACTGATATTTAAATTTGAAAATTGTGATCAAGAAAAGATAACTCTCTTGAAGGGCGATGTCAAACGAGATTTCAAAAATTAAAAGGACGAATAACAACAAAAATTGATCGATTCGTATGTAAATAATATTATTGTTATCATTACTTAGTTTTTAATTTCAGATATATGAATATTATTATTACTCGCAAGAATGATTACAATATTGCAATATAAAAAAGAAAACGATGTTATTAAGTGATTATATTAATAATGGAAAAATTAAGTGTTTCCTTATATGGAAACAGTCGGCATTTGTTAATCGAAAAAATAAATTCACCTGTCGGTTTAAAACTTACTCTTCAAGCAATTCTCAGTGAATTATAATACACTTTTGGAATTAGGTTTGGTTTAGTTTAGTTTACGTCATATCAACCTCAATGGTTTATTTAATACCGACAGCTATTTTTTACAGGTAATATTTTTGTTTTGTCGTAAATCTATATCTGGTAATATTTTTTCCTTAACAATTTATAGCTGGTAATATTATTTAAAAAATTCTTTATGGTAATAATTTTGTTTACAAAGTATTTCTGGTATTAAAACCTACTTTCACAACTTCATAATGATTTTTACCTCAGTTTCAGGGTTAACTATTTGCCCATAGCTGGGACCCTAACAGGTGCTACCACTCTGGATCAGGGGGGACCTGGGAACACCAGCAATTAAAAGGTGGTTCCACGCTCCTCAAAACCTCCTGATCAAAGGCCTTGCTTAGAGCATGTAAGTAAACAATCACATTTTAAGTAAGAATCACAAATCGAAATATCTAAGTTATGCGAAGAAGTACCGAAATTTCCCATGTATAATACGCTTTATTCATAACACGCACCCCTAACATTGTGCTGAAAGTGTGGGAAAACGCTTCTACTCATGCATATTACGAATCCCTTGTTTGGTAATCAAACCCTATAAACTGTACCTCTCCAATTTCTTTACGGCCAGCGTTTCTCTACACTTATAATATTATTCGAATTTAGTTTTATGATAATTTTTATTTTATTTTACGGAAAATATTTTTGTAGCTATGCGTAATATGCATCCCTGATTCTGCTTAATACTTTTTAGAAAAATGCGTATTATACATGGGAAATTACGGTATGTGAAAACTAACTTCTCTATAGCATTTTATATTGATGAATGTAGAGCTATATTGGCTGGACGTAATAGAGGGGCTAGAGATCTGGTCATTGATGGAAATAGTCAAATTTAGAAAACATCTGATGAGTGGCGGAATACTCTCTTCGTTTAATATACATAAAAACCAACTCAAATAAATCCATAGCTAACCGTAAAGAAATATTCAATCGTACGAGTTCATGCTCAATTATTACAACAAAAAAAAACAAAACATTTAAAAAACTATATAAATTCCTTCTCAATCATACACATTCATTAACAAACATAAAACATATCCCAAAAGCAAACGCACACCGAGCCAAAGAAAAGAATCCCCAAAATATATATTTCTAACGATATTTCAAACCATATGAATTCATAACCCCTCCAAAAAGAAAAAAATCGAAGAAAAAAGAAGTTCATACCCAAGCCTAAATTATTTCTAAATGTGAAAATTCATATGTAACGATGCAAAAAAAAAGAAAAAAATAGCTACCATACAAATATATACCCAAGACTATAAATCATTCGTAATTAGTAAAATTAATGTCCACTATTCGCAAATTTCCCCCGCCATAATAATTGTTACACCTATGAAGAAAATAACCCAACAGCAGATATTCGCGTCTAAAAATTTTAAAAACATTAAAACATACAAGTTGATGACCAATCGTAAAAAAAAACATTCACAAAAAAACAAAAAGAAAACATAGACAAGCATACAAAACACCACCAACCAAGCACATTACTAATGAACTATAATTGTTCGAATCATGCAAATTCTTTTCATGCTATAAAAAATCATTCGCATCTTTATAAATTCTCGCCCAACCCGATGAAAATTATCACCAACGATAAAAATGAATTATCGCCTATAGAAATTCAATGTCAGTCATAAATCATATCAGCAATTATACAAAGACATACACCGTTGTGCAAATTAATTGAAACAACCGCTTTAGTTTCCTTTTTTTCACAATACGGTCAGTTTTTGACCCACTGGAGTGACAGGGTGTAATCAATTTCTATTTTTTCATCAAATTAGAGCATTTGCAGTGGTGTGCAGTAATATGAATCTATTTTCGGGGTGTATGATGAAATTTGCTTGGAACTGAAAACTATTGCATCATCTGTGATCGCATCAGATTTTCATAACGCCCAAACAAATTGTATGGACTGTTGATTAGTTGTCCTACGTATATCGTTTGCACTGGAAGCGTACGAAAATTGTAAGGCTCCACGAACGGTTTACCGGTGAGCAAATCAAAGTACTATAGACTGGTGTGGAAACTCTTTTTTGTCACTTCATTTTTCAATTCCTGTTTTTCCCTAAACGTTTTTTTTAACGTTTTTACCCCTTGCAATTCTCCAATTTCTATACGGGTTTTCGCATAAATCCTATTAATCCTAAATTTATACTACCAGTGTCACAATAATGTCACATATTTACTGTCCACCTGATTTAATCTTATGAACTCTCTCCTTAATTATGTCACCATTTCTAATTCTTCCACACCCAGTAACCACTTGTGTCTTAGTGGCTTTACTACCTTGCTTGGGATGAACTCGATTAAAAAACGTAGACAATTTGGGTCGTTAGTATTTGACATTTATAAAACAGTGACACTCTAGTGAATGTAACGTTAATTCATACTTTCACAATAATGAATCCAATTGATATACCTATGTGTGGATGTCTTGAGGGTAACCTTTTTATTTGTATCGAGTATTAATGTGCGACATATCCCATAGCTTTAGAATGCGTTTCTGATTCCAGTCTGCCTTCAGAGAAATTAGTTTTTGAATTTGAGGTAAATGCTTGATATTTTTAATTTGTAATTTTCGCATGTCTACTAATGTAGACCATTGTGCAAATTAATTGAAACAAACGCTTTACTTTTCTTTTCTTCCATCATACCGTCAGTTTTAGACCCACTGGAGTTGACGGCTTCGTGAAATGGACATACCAAGTACTAACATACACACTGTGTCATGTTTCATTGGGAAAATACGAAAAGAGTAAAGAATAACGGAATTATTCATATGTTTCAATTAATTTGCACAAGGGTGTATCCAACGCACAAAAATATAATTCACCAGAAACGCTAATGGAAAAAATAGAAATATATATATATATAAACGAAACATACCAATCCATAAATAAAAATTAACTACCCATCCAAAACATCAATACCCAATCTTGCTTAACCAAAAAATGTCTCTAAAAATGGCATTAGACGCGCTGGGCAGCCTATTCGTTCATTCAAAAAGATCGTTTTCATTGTAGTATGATTACATTCACTTACGTGCTAATACCCTTGGGAAAGGTATGAATCTATCTATTCTCCCACCATCTATGGGTGAATAGCAGGACAGAATAAAATCTATAGAACCTGGATGGCAACCGGTCTAGGAGAAGGAAAACTCTGAATTCATAACTGAAAGTAGTCCTAGCGAAGCACACACTATGCAGTAAAGAAACGATCGTTTCCGTTGACTCGATAATCACGACAACAGTTGACTCCTTATATAAGCATGCATTTAAAATTGACTCCTTATATAAGCATGCATTTAAAATTGACACCTGATATAAGCATGCATTTAAAATTGACTCCTTATATAAGCATGCATTTAAAAATTTCCATATTCAAGTATTTTTATTTAACATTTGTAACACTGACAATGAAAAAAATAACAACATTTTAGATATAATTGTTTTTCATGTAAAAATATGATTCAGGCACAAATCAAGATCTCTGCGATATATGGAGTGGTTACAACGATTGCTGGAAAATATAAACTCTGGGCAAATGTTTTGTGCTCAGGATTTACCGCAGAACGCATCTGTGCCGTCAAGTAGACCAATCGCACTTGATATACAATGTAATAAAAATCGTTTTTGAGAATAATTAAAATTATAAGACGTGGAAGATACTTCTAAAATCTAAATCAGATGTTCAAACCATTTGCTATAGTCTGGTCATGTTTGTCGCTTCTTCTCTGTGTCCGCTTTGACAGGAATATATTTTGTTTTTGAAACAACTTCTAACTGATTCATAAAGGAGATACAAAACTTTGAAGGGTTGTTTGTTCACAAAGGTGAAATGTTTTGGACTGATGGAATTATACAATTAATAAAAAAGTGCCTAAAGATAATATAAAAACGGGGATAATACTCAATAAAGCAAAGTAACAGTTGAGTAAATCAATACAAATAATATAAATGGGGTTTTCTCATTCATTTCACCCCTAACAAAACCATAATGTTACTCTAACACAAGGAGATTTATCCATTACACCACACACAGATACAAGTTTAAAGCACACTGATTATCCCAAGCGATCACCCATCTAGTTACTGACCAGGTCCGACGTTGCTTAACTTTGTGATTATACGGGAAGCGGTGTTTCAACATTATTAAGCCAACATTTGGATGGGGGCACATCACGTAAAATAAGTCTGATAAAAGAAAAAAAAAAAAAAACATTACATGACATTAGGCGTCCACAATAACAGAAGCGTCAGAAAGAAGAAAATAAACTTTTTTGAAAGGAGAGTAAGGAAAGAGAAGGCGAATCCGATAAAAAGGGGGGGGGATATAACAGAAAGACGGTAAAGGGTGTCAGAGAAAATGGTAAAAGCGAGATAAGATCCAATCAGAAATGAAAACAAAAGAACCTAATAAAATCTGAGAACAAGTTATGGAAATTAAGCTTCAAGGCATCTTTTTACATTTCCCCACATCTTAACACGTCTCTCTTGTCTTCATTTAGGACGGTGACGTATTTGTTATTTTATAATTTAAGCACTTTTTATATTTTGTTTTCTTTTGGCTTTCCGCTTTATTTCTAAGATAATTTTTCAAATATTCAAATTCCAATTTTTTTCTTTCTTTCATGTTTTACTGTAAAGTGCCCATCAGTTTTCTCGATCACATTCTGCATGTTTGGAAAAATCAATTTTTACTTTGTCAAACATTAGATCTGAGCACATTTCTAATTCCTCTGTCTTTACTGATTGATTCTTGTACAATGATTATTTTTTCTTCTTACTAAAATTCTGCTTCCGCGCCTCATGTTTTCGTTTGTCTTTTAAAATCTTCCTTAATGTTGTTCATCTGTTTTGATTCGCAAGCAAGAGATGTTTATTTTTTAAAATCTTATTCTCATTGTTATGAAGATTTGATTGATCTCAACATTGCTTAATTCTGGAAAGATGGATGAGAAAACTGAAAATTATGGGTATAAAATTACGAATTCTATCAGTGCCTGCTACAACATTTGATTAGGAGCGAACATAGTTGTACAAAGAAAGTTGTGGGAAAGGCTGGTTCATGCCTTGGCGTCTTTATCATCTTTTTTAAAACCTGTTTTTTTCTTCTTTTGGAAAATTGTCTTCAAGCTGAGAATTACATTTTGGTGTTTCGATTGGACACGTATTTTAGATTTCATCTTTTTAATGCTAATTTTCTTTCTTTTTGCTCGAGTTCTTTTTCTTTATGTAATGCTTTTTAAAAGTACAATGTGTATTTTTGTTTTGTTTTCTTCTTTCTTTCCATTGTTCGTTTTCTTAGTTCTTAAATTTTCGCTCTTTCCCGACTTAGATTTTCTTCTTGATTTGCTGTCATCAGAATTAACCCTTTACATCACACCCTCAACGCATTTCTTAGAAGAAAATTGTCTTTCTTTCCTTTCCTCTTCTTTTAAAGAAAATTTTTCTTCTTTTATCGCTTTAAAAAACGTAGGTTTTTACTTTTCTTCCTGCAAATATTTTTTTTCTTTTTTACGATATGCGTTTAAAATTTTTAACTCAAAGTTTTATTTTTTTTTTATATGATTTTTTTTTCTCCCTTTTCCGATTTCTTCATTAGCTAAGTGTTTTCATGAATAGAATATTTTTTTTCTTTGAGGAGAATTTCGGAGTTGCTATTTTGCAATTCCGTTTTTATTCGTCTGTCTTTATTAAAAATTGCCTCTAAGGTATTTAAAAAAAATATCTGTTAATTTCTTGACTTCGAAAATGGGGGTAGCAGAAAAAAAGAAGAAAAAACGAAACAAACAGAAAAATTATCAGAGTTGAAGAGAATCCGATTTTATTCGTGCCTCGTATGAAATTACCATTCAACAATCTGCCACCTTTTACCGAAGATAATTCATTTTTTTCCGAACTAATTATTTTGTTTCACTTCAGATACATTTTTTGTGTGTAAGCTGATGTTTCTTTTGCCTATAGAGTTCAGTGTACAGACGATATAGGGGAGGCCTACGCTGATGACAGATGTTCGTATTTGGTATAAAAATTACCTTGAACAAAAAACAAAACATTTTCACCATTTTCAAAACAGAAATTATGACCTGGAATTTGAATAAGAAGAGTGAAGGCATATAACCTAAATATATCCTAAAATTCAGAGCGTAGAATTAATAAATTCAAATTGGTAGCAATATAATATACACAGATGGCATTGTATTTATAGTCGTCTGAAAAAGAAAACTACAGAACCACCTAGATAGGGGGGTAGAAGAAAGCGAGAAAAAACGGCTAACCACCCACAAGAAGAAGACAGAAAGTATGTCCCTCAGCAAGAGAAAAAAGCTCAAGATGCGAATTACGAATCTTTATCTATAAAAAGCAGGGTGCGTGTGTGTCTGTAACGAAATCACGGCTGCAATTTTCGACGGATTTGCACCAAAATTTACATGCACATGCTCCAAGTTAGCGGGAAGGCCAAGACCGACTTTGCATTTTCCAAGTCCCATCGATAGTGGAAATAATCGATTTTTTCATGCTTCTATCGCAGTTTTAATGTAGTTTGCAGCCATTTTCTATTGGCCAGAGTGAGAGCTTATAGCTGGCTGCCACGAATAGACAGGAAAATTCTATTGGCCAGCATGAGAGCCAACAGCTGACTGACACGAATGTTAACTAGCATGCTAGCATGCAAAAAAAAATCGATAACTGCATTCGTCACAAGTGGGAAAAATTTAACTCTGCGTTGCACTTTACTCCAATTGGCTCATTCGCTTGCTTAAACTCAACGTTGATTCTGATTCCGTAGAACTGGGTTGGGTGTGAAAAAGTATTTATTAATATTCTTTTTTCATTCGGTTTTTCCAGTTACGAGTCCTTAGAAATTGAAAATCACTTCAGAATTCTGATGATGGTGTTATTATAGACTAGCAGCATGGCCCGGAGTTGCTCGTGCTTCATTCAAAAATCATACGACTCATACAGCAATCGTTATCACTTGACTTAAAATATTTTGCCCTTCCTTGCCTTTAAAGGAGTGCTCTTTTCCGGGCTGATGTTGCTACATGCCTTACTTCTTGCCTATCTCACACTGCGAATTTTTTTTCTAATCTCTAAACTAAACATTAAATGTGTTACGAAAAAAGAACTAAACAAAATGAACGCAAAACGATCAGCTTTAAAAAAGGACTCGTAACTGGAAAAACTGAATGAAAAAATAATGTTAACAACAAATATTTTTTCACACCCAACCAACTTCTGCGGAATCAGAATCAACGTTGAGGTTAAGCAAGCGAATGAGCCAACTGGAGTATTGGTGTCAGCTGTTGGCTCTCAGAATCTTTAATTAATGAATGGATTAAATCAAGCAATCGTCCAGTAATATCGTAACTCTTGAGCTTACTTAGAAGACCAGCATGTCAAACCCTGTCAAACGCCCTTGAGATATTTAATGTTGATATACATGGTCTTTAGCATATCAGAAGTAGATCGGGAAAAACGGAAATCCATATTGTTTGCCAGAGAGTAGGTCGTAAGAGGTAAAATGCTTAAACACTTCAGCATTGATTAAAGCCTCGAAGACTTTGCCGAAAAGGGGTACGAGATAAATAGGAAGATATTTATATGGGTCAGAAAACTCTCTAGCGTTCCTTAAAAAAGGGACTATAGGGAATGGCTTCCATCAAGCTGGAAAACAGGAATCATCATAATTGTAGAGTTTGGAGAAAACTTGAGACAGCTCTGGAGCATATTACTTTAGGACAACGGCTAGTTTCTCGTCCCCTCAGCTTGCCTTATGGGAATCTAGTTAAGAAATGATGTCTAAGATCAGTTACTGGATTACGCGCATGTCACTCAGTATAGCCTCAATTCTACAGGGTGAATCAGGTACTCCAGATCAATCGAGTGTTGAGGGGGAAGAGAATTTCCGAGCAAAGCATTTCACCTGTAGATGTCAGGACTTCGAATTGAATTATTATTTGTGGGGTACAGTTGAACTAGAGACCAACAAACTCCTTGTAACATCAAAGATGAACTGAAGGCAAGGGTTATGGCAGCATTCATCTACGTAAACAAGGAGACCGCCTAGAAGAGATTTCGAAGTCGTCCCGAGGTCAATGACGATTTTATTCAATAAATTTACTCTTTACTATTTCAAGATAATTTTGTGCAATTTTGGTAAATATATTTGTTAAAATTAAACGTCAGTGATATTTTTTTTATTTTTGCGTCATTTAGATGACAATTTATACATCGCACCCCGTATATATGTTCTTCAGCCGTTTAATTAATATGAATGTTCTGAATTTTTTCTTTTTGCGAATTTCAGATAAACTCTTATCAGACTGATCTTCAGACGAGACTTGAAGTCGATCTCCATACCTCAGAGCTCATTTTCTGATGCAAAGACACCTTTACCAATTAGACTAGATAAAATAGCAATTTTAAAGTGTGGTTCTTATCTCACATCTTTCTGTTATCAGTTTTTGCTTAAATCCTTTTGAGGACACTGTATTATTGCCCACCTCTTGAACAAAGAATGCCATATTTATCCTGAGAATCATCTGAGAAAAATCAATACAAATACAGAAGCGTGTATACTTATGTTTTATAGATTATGTAAAAGCTTTTGATAAGGTACGACACAAGGAACTTTTTGAACTGTTAGGTAAGATTAATTTATTTGAAAAAAGACAGAACAATCCAGAACTTCATATGGGATCAAACATTCTGAATACGAATAGAAAATGAATTAGGTATATAAAAAAAAATTGAAAGGGGCGTAAGACAGTGATGTGTCTTTTCACCAAACTTATTCAACATGTACATCTCGGCGATCCCGACTGAATTGGAAGTCGTACAAGGATTTATTATTGGTGGACACAATATTAAACGATATTACATTTGCAGATGGCATCATGTGGACAGCAGATACAGGAAGGAAACTGTAGAAACTCCCACAGGATGTAGTAAAAGGTAACAACAAAAGATTAAGCATCAGTTGTAAGAAGAAACAATGTATATTTGTCAGCAAAAGGGATAGAACAGGATGCAAAATGGAGATGTCGAAATTAAGTAAGTACAAAAATTAAATATCTAGGAGGTGGGGTTTAACAGAGGGCGAAATATTTGTCACACCGAAATCCAAAAGTTCACTGAAATAGGGAAAGTTGCCTTCCAAGAGGGAAGCAAAATCTTAAGGAAGATTTTGCTTAAACAAAGCAAAGAATGCTAAGCTGTTACGTAATATCAGTTCTCGACTATAGCACTAAATGTTGGAGACTTTCTTCACATCTGAAGACGATAATTGAGGTTACAGAAGTGGGATTGTAAGAAAAGATGCTGAGTTCCCTTTGGACTGAAAATGTATGTAACGAAGAAGGTCTAAAAAAAATGGAGACAATTTGGACCCTTATACATAAAATCAGAAAGAAACAGTTCAAATTTCCTGAACACTTAATGAGGAAAGACGGCCTGGAGAATGTAAAACTCACGAGAGAAAGGAAAATAGCGAGTAACCAATCTAATAAGATTGTCTAAATCGATTGCAGAACTAGGATTGGGAGAGGTGGTGAAAAGATAGTGCTAAGAGCTACAAATGATAGGAATTTGTGGAGAGCCATGAATACCACGTGCTGAATGCAGACGGCGCGTAAGAAGAAAACTGGCACTATTGTTTAAAAAACCGACTGTGTCGTTTGTGTTTAATTCGCACGAATGCATTTGAGAAAGACAACTCCCTTGAGTTACAACAAATTTAGTATAAGAGAAGGAAATTGAAAATAGAATAGCATAGCGCCAAATCCGTCCAGAAATATCAAAAGTGTCTCCAACCGATTTCTTACATCAATGGTTAAAAATGTTTTTTGAGCGGGCGAAGCCTGTGTGTCTTTAGCGAAGTGTATCCTTATTTGAACCTTGTGTACTGGCACTACAGAATCATAAACAAAGTATTGTAACAGATAACTGAAACCACATTGCTTGAGGACTTTGAGCAACAACTCTGACAGTGTCACTGGTGGTAGTTGACAGGAAGGTGACACTATCGTGACTCTGGTGGTTTGGAATTGACACTAAAAAGCTTCATGCGAAAACCCCGTACAGACTTGGAGCATTGGAAGGGTTGAAAATGTTCAAGTGAAAAACAGGAATTGAAATATGAAGCGAGAAAGAAAAATTGAATTTTTTTCTTTCTAATACACAGAAAGGCACATAAGAATTGTTAAGTGTTCAGTAAAATGCCAGTATGTAAAACAGTAGAAAAATTTGAAGTAGATAATTTTGTTTTTGAAAAGTTGACTGTATTGGTATATGATGGTCATTGTCGTCCGAGAACTGAAGTAAAACGAATAATGTAAACAATGGAATTTTGGAATAGGATCGAATTTTGGAAATCCACAAGCAGAGAATTGATTGAAATTCGACAAACAAAATGAAATTCCTTAGAAATAATTTTTAAAATGTGCTGACCGGAAACAAATTCTTTGATGAAACGACATTGTCGAGAAATGTGGAAACAGAGTTTATTGTTTTGAAATACAGTGTAGGAGAAAATAATTGAGGAATGTGTAATGAGCTTTGAGGAGTAGTGAGAGTTGGGCGAGATGCATATAAACCGACTGATCAGTTGAAGCCTGCATTAGGATATACTGTTGGAGAAGGCTGGGACGAATTAACATCAAATGAGGGCCCTGTTGAACCCCATGTGACCTGCCGGCGAGGTTGCTGGGCCTAACATCTCGTGTGAATGTCTAACTTGCTCCAAGTTTTAGAAGCAAGAGATACATTGTCACGATAGAGAGTTTAACAGGAAGCGTTATTTTTGTGGTATCGACGATTATATAAACCATTGGAAAATTAATACAGCTTTCTTCTTCGTTATTTGTTTTGATATTTGTGTTTTCACTGAAGAAATATCATCGTCTTTTTCCATAGCACGGTTGATATTCACTGCACTGTAATCAAAGAACACAACGTGGTCAGAGCAGATGAAGAAACGAAGCGGTCAACAGATAACCATCACTTGACTGGCGCCAGTAATGACCAGTGTGGTAACAACCCAGGATTGACATGGGCCGGCCGTGTTATACAGCAGCTAAAATGGATATCAAATATAATTCTAAAAGGAAATATTGGCATAATCAAGATGTTTACGTTCCACCATACTTCAAACAAAAGATTAGGAAAGAGTGGTAACAGAGAAACTTGAGAAACTTATTTTCCTGAAATATTAAAGTAGAAGTTTTAGAGTTTTTTAGTCTTATAAAGGCACTACATCTTTGCTGTTCGATAGAAGCCCAAATCAAGTATTACAATTGACGGTTTGTAACATGTATACCAATAATGTTTAAATATGTTATAAAGAGAAATTATCTATGAAGTTCAAATAGTTTATTTGAAACGAATTACTTGTAATAATCTCAAACATATATTTGCCAACTTGAAATGGAATTCGTCTAAGATTTTGCGAAAAACAAAAGAGAAATTTTCCAAATGAATGCAAAAACAAAACTCGGTGGGATTTGGAAAATTCAAAAGGGTCTTCTAAGAAAGAGAACATAACCAAAACTAGACACTGGGAAAAAGGAAATTTAACAGAAAGTGAAAGGCTGTAAAAATATCTGAATAAACTGAAATTTGAATTGCTCTTGAAACAGATCAGAATAAACTTTCATGGAGGATGGGAGCATCGAAAACAACATTAACCTTTAAATTAGCCCCTATTATTTCCAGGCAACTGTTCATTTACAGAAGAGACTTACTGTCATTTGATCCTCAATGAAAGCTGTTCAGAAACAATTGGTGAGAAAGTTTAGCAGATACGTCTAGTGATAAAAAGAAAGTTGAGGTATTGGTTAAATTCTTAGCAATGGAATGCGGACTCTGATTTTTCAACCTCACTCTGATTACAAGATTGGCGCAACACTTGGGTTTGTGTAGTAGAAAAATAAAAATTGAAAATAACAATGTCCAAAAAGTAATGTGGATACGAAAGTTTCCAGATTAGATATAAAAGAGAACTAATATACAGTTAATATAAACTTTGGCAATCGAATATACATCAGCTTTTATGGTAAAAAATAAATATAACTTGGTTATAAAAGGATCCTGATGCTCCATTTAATATTTACTTATAATCACAAAATTAGGTTCAGCAAACTGAGTAGCCAGATTGTAAATAGTGAAATATTTGAAAGCTCAGTGCTACTAAATTTTATATTGTCCTTCATCTCATCAGTAACTGTTTTTTTTTTTTTAATATAGGCCTCAGAGTCCTAAGTGACGAAATTCATAATTTATTAGCGATGTGCTTTGAAATGTAGCGATGTCTAGCAACCCCACTGAGAAGCCATATTCAGACTGATTTATAACAAGTTTCGTAATCAGGATATTATCAAACGAACAGTTTTTATGAAATTCGATTTTGTATTTTTTTGAATATATCCAGCTGTAGTATGTTCAATAATTACTGGAACTTTAGTGTTCTTCTACAGACGAAGCTAATCTGATATATATATATATATATCAATTATATATATATATATATGCATGATAATAGTTTTAATGTATGGTATAATCAAGATAATAACAACCACGCCACTTCAAATGCAATGTTAGGAAGGAAACCACCATCACTGCCGGAAAGAGCTATAACTGATACTGGAGAAATACTTGAGAAATGTGTTTTAATAAGATTTTATAAAATTCCATTCGAAAGCAGTACTGGCTGCTCGGTCAATGAGTGATATAGGGAAACAGCTAATATCATTATCATATTTATAGAGTAAAATTACACAATATCTGAGACACTGCGAGTAGCGACAATTTGTTACCTGTTTCAAGTTTGAAACTGAGTGCCGCCATACTGTGTTCAAATTGTTCCACAATATATATATATATATATATATATATATATATATATATATATATATATATATATATATATATATATACACAGTATATTCGTACACATGCAAAAAGTGAATAATGGCTATCATACAAAGTATTAAATGACGATTATGTATTCCCTTTTTATTGTACAAATATTTTTTTCGCCCATTAAAATGGATAAATGGGTTTTATTTCTATTAAACCAAAATCTTTTGTTTTTATGCATATTTAGTTATTATGCATCTATATAGTGTTAATTATATGAAAAGTATTTTATTCATTAGTTGGAAATACAATAAATTAAAAATTTGTATGCGTACTGATATTTGTTTTCCCTCAATATCTGGGCGGATATGTGTGCTTGAAGATTGACTTGATCATTTGTTTTTTCTTCGTTTTTTTTTTACTTTACACTCACTCTTTAACCTTTTCTCTTTTCTTTCCCTTTTATCTCTTTTCTTTCGATTGTTGCCGTTTGTAATGAACTGCTACAAACTCAAGATATGCCATCGTTTTTAATTTTGGAGCATTCTATTCTTTTTAATAATCAAAGATACATTACAATTTTTCTTTTTGCTACATAAAGTTAACCAGTGTAAGCAGGTGGAAGAACCTATCAACAGAAACAAACTCGAATTATCACGCTTTATTTGAATATGACTATAGAAATAGTGAGTTGTATGAAAATTCCGCATTTTTTCCTTGATTTTACTAAATATAATCTTTCAGTTTACATTTTATTTTTATATTTCCATAAAATAAAGAAAGTAATCTGAAATATCTATGAAATACTGAAGATCCTTAATGCAAAAATTCCAGATACTGAGGCAGGTTGATATAACTGCTATGTAATATCAATCTTCTTGGATGATATTGATTGCTGGACAATTTCGACAAATATAAAGAGAAGACTTGATGCAGGTGGTTGGAATGTCGAACTGAACCCTTTATTTCGTTCACTGGAGTAGACTGTTCTAGTTCCACGTGCCATGTTTAATGGATGTCAGTTATCTCCTGTTAATTTCTCTCTCCAAGTTCTCCACTGCCTTAACCAGGTATTGAACTCACACTCTTTGGGTCCTGTCACTTTATCCACTGTGCCATGTGTCCTTGAGGACACATGGCACAGTGGATAAAGGCGTTAGTTAGATCCAGTGACAGGACCCAAAGAGTGTGAGTTGAATACCCTGTTATGGTAGTGGAAAACTTTCAGAGGGAAATTAACAGGAGATAACTGATAACTGACATCCATTAAACATGGCACGTGGAATTAGAACAGTTTAACCCAGCGAGCGAAATAAAAGGTTCAGTTCAACATTCCAATCACCTGAAGAAGGCCGGGGCGTACAACGGCCGAAACGTTGTAATAAATATGGCGACAAAGATGAGGACAATAGTCCGAATAATGTAAATAATGTACATGATATCTCATCTCAGAGATATAGACAGATAAAGAATAGGGCGTTGTGGAAAGCCCATATCGCTGCCATTCCTAAAAAGAATCAGCAAAATGCGTCGTATTAACACGGCCCTTTATATCGGAATCCCAGAAAAGATTTGCTAAAAGAAATGGCATTATTTTAGCTATTCCAGATCCGTTATGATTTTTTCAGGATTGAAATCGTATTCCAATCTTTTGTTTTCCATTGCTATTTCCTTTTTCTGATTCATTCGTTTTGTTTATTCTGATCATTGTTGCACCTGCTGCAAAACGTGTAGGTTGGGTTTTATGACATAGGAATTGTCATTCTTGAAATAAGATAAATAGACTTTATGTAAGAAATTTGCATCTGCAGTCAGAATTGCGTTGTGATATATATATATATATATATATATATATATATATATATATATATACATACTGGCAGTGTATCCGCAAAATATGGCAGGTTTACTTACGTATGAGTCAGAACTTGTGCCTAGGAACAGATCATCTGTGCGTTTTCCTTAGTATGAAAATTTGGCCCTCTACCTAGTAACAGTGTAATATCAGTGGGCTCTGCGAAAAGTATGACGAACATACAAAATATAGCTAGCAGCTGCTTATCTGTTCATTTACACGACAACAAAATTGGAAAACCCAAGAGAAATGTAGGCAGAAACTGTGAAAGAGAAAAGCTAGAGGGTAAGCAATAAAGCTGAAGAAAAACGAAATGAAAACAGTGGATAGGATTCGATAAAAGAGATAAAAATGAAGGAAACATATTTTTTTCTTATTCTTTTAGGTACCGTATCATTTCACTTAATGGACTATGGCGACACATAACAACTTTCAACCCTTTCTGGCTCTAAACAATATATGTCCCCTTTCTATCTTTCACAATTTATTGTTTCTAATAGTTTATGCAAGTAATTACATAAGTTAATTTCTCTTTTGCTATGCCTCTTGATCTTTTAATATGTCATGTGAAAGCTGAATTCTCCAGGCACTCTTTCTCTGATATTAAGCACAGGTATCCTTTTCGTTCTTATTTTTCTTAAAACTTCTCCGTTTCTTAAATGTTTCGTCCATAGTATTGTCAGCAATCTTATTCAAAAACATATTTCTGTTGCCTTGAGCCGCTTCTTCATCTCTGTGTAAATTGACAGCATTCATTGACATTAAAAGAAAGTTGATATTAAATGGCCATTTGCTGTATTTCTGAAGAGATATTCCTGTTGGTTAATATATTGATTACTTTGTGGAAGGCATCTATCGCGATTCTAATGCTACTTCAGATTTCACTGTCACATTTTCCGTCGTCTGTTAAAATAATCCCCACGATTGGATTTTGATTTCTGTAGTTTGTACTACACCTTCGTCTGTTTCTCTAATTGACGGCCATCTTTTCTATCTCATGTACAGTCCCCTCATGCCACTTTCCTTTGATACCCTATCTAGGAGGTCCTATAGATTTATGACTCTGTCCCTTCAACACAGTATTATCTTCGTAACCTTTATTGCTAAGATTTTACCCGCCGATAATAAATCCTCCCGCCCAAACTTCCTGTTCACCCTTGCCTTACTATAAAGGTTGAATAAATCTTGTGAGAAAACAAATGCTTGCCTTTCACCCCTTTCGTTTTTTGCGTACTTGGGCAATTCATTTTCTATCTTTGTGCATGCGGTCTGTTTGTTCCCAGTAAATATTCTGTTCTTTTCTTGTACCTTTCATGAGCAAATAAAGTTTTCCTAGAAGTTCAAATAGATCTATACTTCGTATTTTTTCAAATAAAATCCGACCTCAAAAATCCGCACCTCCCAGTACCAGTCCCTTTCCGGACAACATAAAATGTCGGATGACAAAAATAGCCCCTCCGAAAAAAAAAAAAAAAAAAAATCTATGCAAATATAGTCTTTCCAGCCCATTCCATATATATATATATATATATATATATATATATATATATATATATATATATATTCTTCGCCCCGGGTTAGCGATTTGCAAAAAAACAACATAGTTTACAAATTCAAGTGCCTTTTGGGAGATTGTATCTCCAACGAATTAAATAATATTTATGTTAGTCACACCACAAACTAGCTTTCATGTGAATGATAACTCTGACATTTTTAGGCATTTAAAAGAACATGACTGGCCGACTTTCTGAATTGTGTACAATTCTGGAAAATCCTTGTTGAAAATACAACTATACTGAAACATGAAAGCAATAAACAAAAACTAAAAATTCTTGAAGCAATATACATATAACAGTTAAAACCTAATCTGAACAAGATAAACTATGAAATCTCCACAAATATTCTTAAATACCTATAATTGGTAACAGAAGCCATTGGTTTATACGAACGGCATCCCATACATATTCTTTTCACTCTCGCGTGTTCATGTGTGACGTCATGAACTGCAGTGCGATATTCGCTTCCATGTAAACAGAAACAGACTATCATCAATGTTTTGTCCGTGTATTGCTTAATATATTGTAATGTAATTGTCATCTTTGATAATGGCTTATGCATGTCGAAAGCTTAGAGAGTATTAAAAAATATGTACCAATATTGTATTTTCTTTCATCGTTTAATGATAATATTATTAAGCTTATCAGACGTTATGAAAAGAATTTACATAAATAAAATAGACGACACTTGTCTATATTATTTAATGAAGTATGCATCAATGAAAAAATGTTGCCTAAATACGCACAATATATATGTATGTATGTATCTATATAAAATGTTGTAAGAAATTAGCAAGGCTGTCCCTTTCCCACAAAAAAATCTGCTGCTATCGGTAGCTGTGGAAAGTTGTATCATCAAGCGGAGCTGCTTTCATAGTCGCTCAACAAACTGATGTCGGCAGATTCAAATACATGCCGGACCATTGATATCAACGGGTCATTTTGTACCGGTTTAAAGAAGTTGGAATGTAGCGATTTTCCAAGCGTAGCTTAGATGTGACACAAGGCCGAAAGTATGGAGCACCCAGTGAGGATCGAACTCACTACTTATTCGTAGTTGTGCTAGCGAGACAAGCTTGCTAACCGTTACACCGTCTCGGGAGGGGGGCGCACAAAGATATTGGAATATATTCTATGAAATATAGGTGTACCCTATTCTGCATTTCCATGGTTCGCGCTGAATAGATGAAACTTAATATTTTTTTCCGGGTGACGCACACCTTACTGGTAGATATTTTCTCATGTGATTCTTGCTTCTATCGATTTTTAAATGTCATTTGACATTCGTCTATTGTTTAACATCTTTTAAAAACAACGGATTTCAACAAACACCATGGAAAAAGAAAATGTGTTGAATAAAAGATTATAAAGAGGACATTTTGAAAAATCGATAAATTCCTAAAGATAATTAATTTTAGAAGTTTAGACAAGTCATTAAAAAAAGAATATATTAAACGAAATGCTCTAAGAACAACGAAGACGAAGAAAATAACTCTTGAAATAATGAATTTACTTAATCTTTGAACTCTTGAGAATATAGGAAAGCTGTTTCAGTTTGAGCCATTGCATTAAAAACAATGCAAATAACAACTGAATGATTAAAACTTTTCATCCAAGTACTCCTGCTAATACAGGAAAACTGGAGAATATATCGAGCGAAGTTTTCTCTCACACAAAGCAAAGAGGAAAAGATATAATTGTGTAGAATTTTATTATCACTGAGTCTGACTGAAGTCCCCATTACGTTGAAACATCTGGTTCTATTAGATCACCGAAGAGAAGCAACGTCGAGCCTGATCAGAGCGTAGATGGGTGACCGTTTGAGAATACCAAGTGCTGTAAACATGGATGTGAGGATGATATAATGGATAAGGACTTGTAATGGTTAAGCGGAGAGCCGAGTTCCAATTCCAGCTGGGTTTGTTATATTCTCTTACACGCAAATACCCTTGGGAAATTGATGAATCCACCTCTTTTTCCCCAGCTCTGGGTTAATTAGTATACCTATATCACTATTCTTATTTTCCCCATATATATATATATATATATATATATATATATATATATATATATATATATATATATATATAACAAAATTAAGAAAAAAAAAAGAAACAAAAATAATAGAACTACAACACCAATCAGAGTTTTAGCAGGGAGTCGGAAAGATTAGCCATTGTACCTATACAACAACAACAACACCAAAAAACAAAAAACAAAAAAAACAAAAACAAAAAAAAACACCCAACCTTACACGACTCCAAAAACTTGGCATATAACAAACACCCCTACTTCCATCAAAGCAATGATCCGTTGATAATGAAAAACAAACCCTAGATCACATCCCCGTTTCAAAACTAAAAATGAGTAAAACATTCCGTAACATAGTTATTCCAAACATAGCTTGAGGATGAGACTGCCACCCGCTAGTTAGGGTTTAATATTGAAATAAAACCTAAATACTGCTGACGAGTTTCGAAACATAGTAAGAACTGTGTCGCAATGGTAGGATATTTTTTTTAAAATAATTATAATGCAGGCTTTACTTTTGTATCGAGCACTGTTTTTAAAATAAAAGAACTAAAGAACTTCGGATAATCAATCTAACAGTTCTTTCCGATTATATCAACACACACACACACACACACACACACACACACACACACATATATATATATATATATATATATATATATATATATATGTAAGCAAATATATGGATATAGATCCGACAGTATGAAGAAAAATATACGGAAAAAACAAACAAAAATCCTTATATGCAATTATGCTGTTTTAATGTTAATATAATGTCAACGTTGAAGAGGGTTTATTAGACCGAAACGTCCGACATTGACATTATATTAACATTAAAACAGCATAATTGCATATAAGGATTTTTTTTTGTTTTTTCCGTATATTTTTCTTCATATATATATATATATATATATATATATATATATATATATGATTCATTGGATAATATAGAAATATTGTGTCTACTTCTACTTACTTTTATACTGATCCTTTCCAGTTGTTTAATCAGTTTCTTTATGTTAACAAGAATTTCATCAAGGAAGGTGTCGTAGTTTTCGTTAACCCAAATACTTTCGATCTTTTCCAAAATTAGCTTCAGTGGTAAAAACATTGACAAATTTATTGTAACTGTGAAAAAAAAATCTGCATTTCGTTGTGGTGGAGATTTTGAAAAAACACGTGAGAACACGTTCTGTAATATATATATATATATATATATATATATATATATATATATATATATATATATATATATATATATATATATATATATATATGTTTTTGAGTTTATTTCTTAACTAGCAGCATGGCCCGTCTGATTCAAAAATCGTACGACTCATACAGCAATCGCTATCACTTGACTTAAAATATTTTTGTCCTTCCTTGCCTTTAAAGGAGTGCCCTTTGCCGTGCTGATGTTGCTACATGCCTTAGTTCTCACACTGGGAATTTTTTCTAAGCTCTATACTAAACATTAAATCTGTTACTAAAAAAGAACTAAACAAAAGGAATACAAAACGATCAGCTTTAAAGAAGGACTCGCAACTGGAAAAACCGAATGAAAAAAGAATGTTAACAACAAATACTTTTTCAGACCTAACCCAGTTCTGCAGAATCAGAATCAACGTTGAGTTTAAGCAAGCGAATGAACCAATTGGAGTAAAGTGCCATGCATATTTAAATTTTTCCCACTTGTGACGAATGCAGCTATCGATATTTTTTGCATGCTAGCATGCAAGTTAACATTCATGTCAGTCAGCTGTTGGCTCTCACGCTGGCCAATAGAATTTTCCTGCCTATTCGTGGCAGCCAGCTATAGGCTCTCACTCTGTCCAGTAGAAAATGGCCGCAAACTACATGAAAACTGCTGTAGAAGCATGAAAAAATCGATTATTTCTACTATCGATGGGAGTTGGAAAATGCAAAGTCGGTCTTGGCCTTCCCGCTAACTTAGAGCAAGTGCATGTTAATTTTGGTGCAAACCTGTCGAAAATTGCGGCTGTGCATTCGTTACACACACACACACACACACACACACACACACACACACACATCCTGCCTTTTATAGATAGCGATAAAGATATGCTGCATTATTTTTTTAATAAAGATATGTATATATATAAATTGCGTACGATATATTTAGATTTTGGTAATAAATTACCCAGAGGTTCATAGGCCGCCCAACAAAAACAACTAACTGCATGTATTGTTTGGGTTGCTCATCTAATTATACTTTTTGCTATTAGTACACAGACGCTATACATTCAGCTTGTCCCCTTCTTCTAGTGTACCAAAAATTACAAAGGCGTATAGGGATCTCTTTTATATGGAAACGACTGGGGAAAAGAAGACAGTTATCTAATAAACTATAAATGATAAAAATTATTTATTGTTTTCTACTTTGACAGCATGCTACATGAAGAAAATAAAAAATAATTTAGCCTTTCAATTCTTTACATTATTTACTTTTCTTATTGTTATCATAGCGTTTCAGCCGCTTGGCCTTCGCCTTGACCAGCCTTCATCGCTTATATGACGATCTGGCTAAGCTTTTCTTTTTGAGTTAATTATTTTCTTTTTTATGAGTGAAACTTTTATAAAATCAAAATTGTCGTTGAATTTGTTTCTATGTATGGTTAATCAGTTTTCATATTGTCTTTTCCCCCTTATATATATATATATATATATATATATATATATATATATATATATATATATATATATATACATACATATATATATATATATATATATATATATATATATATATATATATATATAACTATAGAAATCATGTGGTCAGTTGAATCAGCTACGTTGGTTTCAAACTTACGATATCCTCAGGTGATTTTATCAAATGACTTCTTAAAGCTTTATTTTAAAACAAATAATGAATGATATATTGCTATTTTCGAAAATAAATGAACAAACGCACGATGTTGGGTGTAACAGAAGAAATAATGCGTTAAAAGGTCATTTGATAAAAATCACCTGAGGATACCGTAAGGTCGAAACCAAGACAGCGGATTCAAGCGACCTCCTGATTTTTAAAGTTAAAGCTCTACATGTTATTTTTACTTTTGTTTTTTCACGCGTGTATTGAGCACTTTTTATATCTACTATTTTCTGGTTTGAATCAACTCTGACATTGATATTAAAATTAAAAGTAAAAAATTAAAAAAATACCCATTTTAAAATCTAAATTTAATCTCTATTAAGTTTAAAATTATAAAATTGCTGAGGAGAAAAGAAAAAGATACATATGTTATTCAATTTATTTCTTAAACTGCAACAATCAACCCCCAAATTGAACAAATAGCTTTAATTAAATTCTCAAACCAAAACAAAACTGTTAAATAAGTGATATAAACAAATATTTACTACGTTAATAAATAAATAAATAAATAAATAAATAAATAAATAAAATAAGAAACAAAAAAATAAAAAATAAAAACAAGCAATATAATTTGACCCAAATAAATAAACAAACGACTTCCGGTAAAATAACCGGCATAATAGAATACCCACAATGCACCACTAACCCGTATATATATAAATAGCCGAGAAAAATAACAGCATATGTGGCCTGACGATTGCATATAGCATGAAACAGAAGTGTTGACTTCTATGTTCACTTATATATATATATATATATATATATATATATATATATATATATATATATATATTAGGTTGGTGTAAAAATAATGACGTAATAATGTCGTTTTTTGACGTTAAAAAATGATTTTATATATATACACTTTCTCCTGTTGACACGTATCCTTGAACAACTCTTATACAGTGAATTGTTTTTGATTAAGCAATGTGGTGGAGAGCCTAATAGATATCTTGCTTAAGGTTTCTTCCTTGGTTGAGTTTAGAGTTGTCATTCTTTAAGATTACTCTACTGTTTGACCTATAGCTTGGGGAAGAAGTAAAATGGATTTGCGAGTAAAGCAGTTGACTTCACTTCTACTTTCTATGATGCTACGCCCCCCCCCACACGCACACACACACACAAACACACACATACGCGCACACAAAAAGGATAATCATTATCATTCGAGGAAGCAATCTGTGAGAATGTTTTGTAAGCGGAGAAATCAAACTTGCATGGTGATCAGGCATAGCGGTGGGTGTATCTGTGCAGCGGGCGCGTCTACGGGGAAAATTTTACAATACACAATAACAAACGATATTTATTTTGAAGCCATTTATTTGCAAACTTGAACAAAATGTTGCTGTGACAGGATATGAATTATGCATTTCTGATTTTTAGATTTCTAATTTTTTTGTGGAAAATTTTTTACACTACATGGCAATAAATGTGATTCGACACAGAATTAGTAAAGGACTTGATAAAGGGAAATAGAACCATTTCATAAAACATTGCCTTATAAATTGACCTCCTCGGTGACAAAATGTGCGGTCATTTGGTCAAAGTTGCACACTCCCTTAACTTTCAAAAAAGAGGTAACACTATGTTTTTAAATTTCCTTAAAAATCATTTAATCACCTGTTACCATCGCCTGACAAAATACAATCATAGCATTGAAACATGAAAGCTTTTGTGTAACGATTTCAAAATGTTATATATATATATATATATATATATATATATGTATAGGGTCAGTTGGGCACCGTCTCTGAGAAATGTATTATGACGTAATAATGTCGTTTTTGACGTAACGTCAAAAAACGACATTATTACGTCATTATTTTTGCACCAACCTAATAGTACCATGATACAATTTACCTCGCCAGGTATTTTGAAACGATATGCTGTACTGTTTTCATTTCTGCCGGAAACTCTAATACGAACATTTTAGAGTATATTACTGTTAATATGAGGACAGTGCAGTGGATTTGGAAAGAGTTGGATGCTTCTAATGGTGATTACGAATATGTTTGGAGTGATCACTAGTAATGGTGAAGTTCTGCCTACATTCATCTTTCTGTAGGATCTCATATTCAACACGGCGGTCTACATCAATTGCCTTGACGAGGTAGTGTTACCCTGGATCAGGATCATGGCTGCTGGAACACCCTATGTCTGCCAACTGGACTCTGCACCATGACACACATGACACACAAACAGGATACCCAGTTATGGTTTTCACACAGTCACTAATTCTTCTTCTTCTTCTTCTTCTTTTTTACGCCTCGAGTGTATATTTTATATTCGGGGCTGGGTGCTGAGAGCATTGGCTTTATGGTAATGAGACCAGGTTCGATTCTCCCCATTGTACATTCGTTAGGTAAGTGACTTCTTGATATTATCGTCCTGGGAAGGTGATCCCAGTGAGCGGTACTGGTGAAATGTTCTTGAAACCCATGCAATGCGTTAATCCTAGCCTTGTGAATTAAATTGGGTAGACGGAATCGTTTGGTCGATGGGTGTGCTAGCACGAATTCACAAGTCATCGTGACGGATGTTGTGAGCTTACTGGAATAGGGATTTGATAACCGGCCTAGCAGTCGGCCGGAAAATTCGTTTCATCTACAATGGCACAGTTAGCAGAAGTGAACAAAATGTCTCTAAAATATTGACTTTTGACAAGCATTTTGGAAACTAGTATTTGACGGACGCATCTGAGTATGAAAATGCCATGGACAGAGGGAGTATGCGACAAGGAAGTCTAAAAGAATATGGCAACAGAAAGAAAAATTATATTCAGAATCATGAAAAGAAAGCTGAAATTTATTGGGAACATATTGATGAAGGGAGGCCTAGTGAAAATAAGAAAGATAGATGGAAGTAGAATAGGGATTGGGAGCCTTAGCAAAGGGAGAAAAAATTGCCAAGAATCACACGAGATAGAAAGTTGTGGAGAGCTATGAGAAGGACTCTTCAAGGTGTGTTTTATAGTAGTAGTAGTAGTAGTAGTAGTAGTAGAAGAAGAAGAAGAAGAAGAAGAAGAAGAAGAAGAAGAAGAAGCTTACTATATTCTTGTGCAATTTAATTGAAACAACTGTTTTAGCTTCCGTTCTTTCATTATAAGGTCAGTTTTAGACCCACTAGAATGACAGGGTGTAATGGATGACTAAGATTAGGTCATTTGCAGTGGTGTTCATTAATATGAATCTATTTTCGGAGTGTATAATGAAATTTGTTTGGCATTGAAAAATATTCCGTCATCGGTGATTGCATTAGATTTTTTTCATGTTCAGACACTATTGTCTTGACTGTCGATTAGTTGTCCTACAGTCATTGTCTGCGATGGACGTTACTCCAAGGAAGCATGTGAAAATTTTAATGCTGCACGAACACATTGACAAGCCTTACCAATAAGCAAATCAAAGTACTATAGACCCGGAAACTCTCCTGAATCTAGTCGAGAATCTGTGGTCAATCTAGAAGGAACGACTTCGTGGAATGGACATACACATTACTAACATGGGCACCGGGAAGTCGTGTTTCATTGGAAAAATACAAAGAAAATTAAATAATAATGAAATTATTCGTTTTGTTTCAATTAATTAGCGCCAGGGTGTGTTTATATATATATATATATATATATATATATATATATATATATATATATATATATATATATATATATATTCGTTTTGTTTCTATTAATTTGCAAAAGGGTGTATATCATAAGGCGACCGGAATGTTAAAGAGAAAATTTATTTTCTATAGAAGTTAATAGTATGTGAAGTTATTGTTTCAAGGGAAGACTCTGACATAAGTATTTACTCAGTTCGGTTCAGTGAAGTACAAGGCTGAAAGTATGACTGTTCGATGGAGCAAAAATCGGAATACATCACTAATGTTCTATAAGATTAGCTTCCCGACAGTTGCACTGAAGCAATACTGGGTTCTGTCTAAGACAAATCAATTACGTCAACATCAAACACTTGCGCACATGATCATAGCAGCTCTGATACACTTCCAAGTAGAGAAATTATATTTAATCTAATTTTCAATGCTGAAATGATTAGTTCCAGATCAAAATGTAATTATATTCACTCTTTTCTCATATTTCCTCGTTAGCGGGGGTGGTTTTTGTGCATCTTGCCCTTCTTCCTTTTTATCTAAGTCTTACCATATTCTATAATCTCCTTTCATCCTTAATACCACACCATTCAGTTTCTCCTGTTTTTTTTTATTTTTTAAATACCCACTTTCAGTCTAATCAAAATTTTCTATTATTATTTTATCTCCGAATATATCTAATTTTTACGATAAAGAAACTTAAATTCAATCTGTGAAAGTCCTTTGTTGGGCATAAGATAGGGAGAAATCGGCTATTAGCCTACAGCACCGAGTGAAAGCGTGTTGGTAGAGTAGGATGCGATACGCTTGGGTGAGCATCTTTCTTTTGGATTTATAACCGCACATGTGTTCGCAGAGTGTATGTAGCATGATGAGTCTTAACCGGGAAGGTTAGAATTAGTTGAATTAATTAAAAACTGGACAACTCCTAGCCAAATCTGACAGAAGCAGTCCATTTTCACCGTGGTCTGACTCTTGTAAAGGCAGAGGATAGCACGAGAAGTCAGGTACTTAATTAAGCGGTACAGGGAATCGATCATTTTATAAAAATAATATTATATAACATGATTAGCAGACGGACAGGATTTGATTAAAAAAGTATATGGGAACACGTCATCTTTGTTGTTGATAAGGAGGAAATAGTCATTACTTTACGGCGCCGGCTCAGTGCGTGCTGGTAGGGGTGCCTATGATACATTCAGTCGAATATCTCTCTTTTCGATTCAACACTGTAATGGCGACAGTTCTTTCTACACTTGACTGGTTGCAAACCAAGATTGTAGGACTGTAATTTAACCCATAGCTGGGGAAGCGGGAGAGAAGTAGATTCATGCCTTTCTCAAGTTGAATGAAACGGACTCAACTGGAATTCAAAGCCTTGCTCTCCGATTTCGCATTCAGTAGAGTTATCCATCACACTACCAGCACATCTAAGCTAATTAACCTGGTATTCTTAAGCGATCATCCACCGTTGATGTGATAAGCCTATCGTGGTTAGAACGTCCGCATTCCTACCAGGAGACTCGAGATCAAATCTCACCATGGACAATTTGTCAGGAAGACATTCTGATGTTATCGGACTGGTGGGGTCGATCCCACCGTGCGGCACCTTTGGAAAGTGACTGAAAACTATAGCATGGGTTGACCAAAGCTTTGCTAGCACGAAGCCACAAGTCATCGTGGAGAAGGGCTGAGCATGCTGGCCTTGTTCAAATTGTTGATCACTCTAGATAACACACTCTTTCCCAAAAACTGTAACTAAGATCTGCTCAGCATAGTTGCAGTCTAAACGACAGGTGGGCTCTGTGTGTGTTGAATAAACAGAAATGCGCCTGAGCAAGCGTTTTGAATAGGTATTGGTTAGCCGCCCTAGTAGATGGGTGCCTTCGAATACGAGTTGTCAGCTATATATATTGCTAATATTATAGTGGCTTTTTCCTCTTATAATGATTTAATCGGGAAATGTAGAAATCTCGCGTCACTTAAACTCTGTCCCTTCGATAGTTATCTTAAATCAAACGCTATTTGAGCCATAATCCTTTATTATACGGGATATTTTCAGAGATGACAATAACTACGCATGTGTTTAATATTTTCAAAAGATAATTTATTTCGGGTGATAATTTATTTTCTCTTGGTATGAAATTACAGCTTTCGTGATTGGAAAATAAGCTTAGGATAGAAGATGTTTGTATTTCTCTTACACATATTTTTAAAAAGACAAAAGAAACTATTTTTATAGAAAAACAACTCGTTTTTTTTTTTAAATTTACTTACATCTTGCTTATATGATTATCGTCAATTCCGAGACCAGCCAAGTTGGGAATACAGAAAATAGACTCCGTAACAAACGTTATACCTGGTATTGAAAACATAAATTTTGTTTCATTTATAAATATTTAGTAAATAAAAAATGTCTAGGGATTATTTTTCTTATCTCAGGATATTTTTGAAGTTACTTTTGAATTTAAATGGGATAAAATAGATCCCATCTATCAGAATACACACGAAGTCAAATGGATTGTAAAAGATTTTAATTTATTCGTCAATATCTTGTATTTTTACAGAAGTAAAGTCTACGAAATCTGATATTCAGAGTAGACACCCACTAGACTAAAATTAGATGAAATATTAGATAAATAAAAACTTTATGGAACAAGTGCTACTTGGTCGGAAGTCATGAGGTTTTGTCTGTTGGTTTATATAAAGTCGCAGTAGGGAACTGAGAGTAGTTACGATACAGCCTGTTGCCTTGTATCTGATATTTCGCGTAAGAGTTGCCAGTTGTGCACAGTGATTTAGAAGTCGCAGTGATTTAGAAGTCGCAGTTCGTGGCCCCGCCTTTAAAATTCCGCAGTCTGTTCCCCACTTTAACTCACGAAAAGAAGTAACGATTTGTTTTTAAATTTCCCTAATAAATCATTTTTATCATAAGTTATCTACCATCGCCTGAGGAAGTACAATCATAGTATTGAAACATGAAAGCTTTAGTGTAATGATGTGAAATATTTTTTATTATAATCTATCATAATAAAATATTTAAGAAAATTTATGCATACATACACACACACACACACACACACACACACATACACATATATATATATGTGTGTGTGTGTGTGTATATTGAAATATGCATTCATATGAAAGTATATATTAATTTGAAATTTCAGATTCATTTATAGGTAATTATATATATATATATATATATATATATATATATATATATATATATATGTGTGTGTGTGTGTAAGTGCGTATGTTTTTGTAATAATCTACTCTTATGTCAGAAACTAAGATTTATAAACGAAACTGAACTTTCAACTTAATAGGTAAATTATCTCTTGGGAAATGCGGAAGCCAACGGCGCCTATAGATTATACGGCCATCACATAAAAAATAAGAGATTTCTAGAATAAGATATGAGTAAATGAAAAAAAAAATGATAAAACTGGCGAAGAGTTGAATAGAACACCAGATAAAGAGAGAGAGTGGGAGAGAGAGAGAGAGAGAGAGAGAGAGAGAGTGAGAGAAAGAGTGAGAGAGAGTGAGAGAGAGAGAGTGAGAGAGAGAGTGAGAGAAAGAGTGAGAGAGAGTGAGAGAGAGAGAGGGAGAGAGAGTGGGAGAGAGAGTGGGGGAGAGAGTGAGAGAGAGAGCGAGAGAAAGAGTGAGAGAGAGTGAGAGAGAGCGAGTGGGAGAGAGAATGGGAGAGAGGGAGAGAGAGTGGGAGAGAGAGTGAGAGAGAGAGTGAGAGAGAGAGAGTGGGAGAGAGAGTGGGAGAGAGTGTGTGTGTGTGTGAGAGAGAGAGAGAGAGAGATGAACAGGAATATAACAATATAGTCGTTATAGAAGTAGAACAATAAAAAGAAATTCCTAATAATAAATAAGGTACTTATCTTCTAGTTAAACTCTTTTCTATCTATGTTGAAATCTTTAGCAGATCTGTTTTGTATTGCTATCCAACCGAACTTCTAAACGGGGGATTATTTGTTTAATCCTCAATTTGCTAACACCTTCAAGTCCACAAAAAATTACCAGCAATGATGTTTTTTTTTTTTTTTCCGCAGCATGCAAAAACACTCATATCGATCTGTATTGAAATAATGAAGCGTTTGCTTGAAACTGATAACATAAGATTTAATGAACAAAAAGGTTCTTTTGGCTGCAAAGATCAATTGCAAGTAAGATTTGGGGGGTGCTTATTTGTTGTTAAATAGTAACACCCCCTCCTAAAAAAACTCCAACCCCCAACAAATAAAGAAATAGCAGAAAGAAAAAGAACCTAGGTAATATTAAAAAACAAAAAAAAAATTACAGTATCTTTGATCATGACTCTCAACAATTTTATTTTACTGGAATTCTTAAATAAGTTTCTCTTTTTGTTATCTCTCCTTAACCTTATTCTGTCATCCATTCACCTACACTCTCGAGGTAAGTTACGCGTTGTTTTCCTTTGTTTCTCTTTCTTCAGTCTGTCTTGCGAGTATCAAACTTTTGAAGCCATCTTTTCTGATTATGTACCCTAGAAAGTTCAACTTGTTCTTTCTGATGTTAAGTATAAGTATCATTTTTTGTTTCCATTTTCTCTAAAATTTGGTTGTTGCTCATATGTTTGGTCTATGGCATTCTCAGTATGCTTCTCTAGAACTACATTTCAGTTTTGCCAATTACTTCCTCTATCTGCGACGAGATTGTGCAGTAGTCACTGCCATAGAGGATGGCTGGACATTACGTAAAAGTTCACGCTCTTCTTTTTTTTTTTAATTACAGTAAGCCGGATATAAGAGAGTTGTCGAGACCGGAGAAGAAGTCTCTTATATCCGTGTTTCTCTTATATCCGGGTTTGGTCTATTATATATACATTAACACAGGCTCTAATTTGGGACCAGAGAAAATTTATCTTATATCAGTGTTTCTCTTATATCCGGGTCTCTTATATCCGGGTTACACAGTATAACGATTTTTTTGGTTTCTTATTACTTTGCTTAGTTTTCGGAAGGTATCTTTCACTTTTGTTGGAATTAATTAGAATTTCTGCAATAGTTATTATTATTCAAGACGAACAAAATATTAGTTTGGTGCAAAAATAATGACGTAATAATGTCGTTTTTTGACGTATTTTTTAACGTCAAAAAACGACATTATTACGTCATTATTTTTGCACTAACCTAATACAACTTGAGTAATCAACCAATTTATTAGCTAGGTCAGATGTGATAATTTACAGCTCAACACTGGAAAATTTTGGTTAGTTTTTCAGCATTATTCCGCCTGATATTAATATCTCTCTCCGAGGAAATGACACAGGCTGTCGATAAAATATACTGATTTATTCTACAGTATGTGTTTCCCCAAAATGATAAGGAATTAAAGCATCAGAAGAAATAAATTGTTGAATTCAACGTGGAATTTGGCCTAAGACAAATGTTCAAACAAGAAACTTGGAACAGAAAACGGTGATAAAACGTGAATAGCGATTTGTAAACTGAATCAGAAATAGTTGTAGAAATTTGTTGATAGTCAATATTCAGCAATTAATTACCAAGGAATGTTTTCGACGTGAAAGAGTGACAAGCAAAAAAAGCTCAGTTCCCAAAATAAGTTTTAAGCTATTAACATTTGAACGATACAAATTGTTACATAGTTTTTGATGCGAGAAATTATTTTAAATAGAGACAGAGAAATGAAAATAAGATAGTTTCTATAATAAATATAAAAGGCACATTTTTCAAATCAGACATATGTAGAACGTCTGTAATTACTTTGGATATAAAAATCATAGCCATAGGACTGAAGAGATACCGATAAAATTGAATCTTGCTTCATAACAGGAATCAAATAAAGAGACATTTCAAAGTTGAAGAAGACCAAAAATTCAAACTGTTCTGCAAATGAAAGATGCAGAAATAATAACAGAAGTAAAATATCAAATAAAAAAAGGCTGAAACATTTTAACAAACTAATATATATATATATATATATATATATATATATATATATATATATATATATATATATATATATATATATATATTGTGTATATTTAGGCAGCAATTTTTCATTAATGCATGTTTCATTAAATAATATAGACAAGTTCTGCCATCGAACTCAATTCTGGAAAATACTTATTGACAACACAACTATATTTAAACATGAAAACAATAAACAAAAATTAGAAATTCTTGAAGTTTTATACATAAAACAGTTAAAACCTAATCAGAAAAAAAACTATGAAATCTCCACAAATATACTTAAATGCCTATAATTTATAACCAAAGCCATTGGTTTATACCAACGGCTTCCCATACTTAATACTTCTTGTTTTTAACTCTCGCTTCCGTTATAGAAGTAGAACAATAAAAAGAAATTCCTAAGAATAAAGAAGGTACTTATCTTCTAGTTAAACTCTTTTCTATCTATGTTGAAATCTTTAGCAGATCTGTTTTGTATTGCTATCGTACCGAACTTCTAAACGGGGGATTATTTGTTTAATCGTTACTTGAAAATGTTCATGCAGCAGGGGCGGACTATCATTGTTGTTTCGTCCGTGTGTTGTTTGATTTATTGAAATTGTCATCTTTGATAATGGCTTGTGTAAGCCGAAAGCTTAGATTGGATTTAAACATGTATCAATATGGTGTTTTCCTTTCGTCTTTCAAGAATAATGTGATTAAGCTTATCAGACAAGATGAAAGGAACTTACTTAAAATAAATAGACAAAACATGTCTATATTATTTAATGAAATATGCATTAATATATATATATATATATATATATATATATATATATATATATAGAGAGAGAGAGAGAGAGAGAGAGAGAGAGAGATAGATAGATAGATAGATAGATAGATAGATAGATAGATAGATAGATAGTTTTAAGGCGTGCTATATTTATGGGATAAACTGCTCAATATTAGCGAAAGAGCGTTTTCCATTTTCATTTTGTATTATTTATTGCTTTTGTTTTTGATGTTTTATTTTTATTTATTTATTTATTTTATTTCATCTATTCTATATATATTACTCCACGAAAACGCTAAAAAACCAACATACCGTGCTGAATACATGCTTCAAACATAATGAAAACATATTTTTATCTTTAAAACCGCTTATCTTATTATTAAGAAGAAGGAATAAAATATTTTTGGTTATTTAATGACATGTTTTACTTCTATTTAGAATATTTGACTAAAAAACTTGTTTTTCTTGCTTCGGCGGTTGTACGAACATTTAGCCTAGCAAATGTACGCCTCTTTTTTGCGGTAACAGAAATATTAATTTGGAAATTCTTACAAAAAACAAATAATTGTTAGGTGTAAATGAAATTTTCAGGACTTATTCAGAACTAAATGAAATTACCCCTGAAATATTTTTATTAGTTCTTTAGCCCCTTACTTAATTTTATGAAAACTTGAGAAATTCAATAAGATAATTTTAGTGACTATATTAGTTAAAAGTAGAATTCTTTGAAGAATTTAAATCAAAGTAATTTTTGCAAAATCTGAACCGGTCTTACCGAAAATCTGTGCTGAATCGAAAAATAAAATACGAAATAAAACTTAGACATTATCGAATTAGATATGTTTTCATTTGTTTTTATCAATAATATATATTAAAGACAATATCTTCTGAAGGAATATTTTTTTGTCGAGAAATTAATTTTTACAAGATATGGATTCATTTTTTATAATTTTAAGTAGAATAATTTATGAAGATTTAAATGAAATTTTACAAGATTTGTTTTCATTTTTTAAAATTTTAAATAGAATAATTTATAAAAATTATATTTTTTGAAATTCATTTTCAATGAGATAATTCTTAAATGTCCTTATTCATTAAAACTATATTTACTAATCATATATTTTAAAGTTCATTACAATCTGACGAACCCGAATATTATTAAAAGACTTTCGATTTGTTTTTGTATATGTAATTACGTGCAGAATTTCTGAAGTATGGACGTACAAACCGCTAAATCTAGCTTTGAAAGGCCACGTATTTTAAGAGTTGTCCCCCATACGGGGAAAAAATTTTTATCGCCCGCCTCACCATAATAAACTATGTACACTTTCGATTGTCAGTCGAATGTTGATAAATCAATTAGCACATCAGAAAAGCAAGACCCCGTAACAAATGTTTGTATAAAACATTTTATGCTATAAGTAAATAATATTTATTTATATTATTCGGTACTATTGTCCGCATCTTTGTCGCCATATTTCTGACAACGTTTCGGCCGTTGTACGCTCCGGCCTTCTTTAGGTGGTTTGAATGTCGAACTGAACCCTTTATTTCGCGCACTGGGGTAGACTGTTCTAGTTCCACGTGCCATGTTTGATGGATATCAGTTATCAGTTATCTTTGTGTTAATTCCCCCCTGAAAGTTCTTCACCGCCTTAACCGGGTATTGAACTCACACTCTTTGGGTCCTGTCAAGGTAAGGCTTCAAGAACACCAGAAAGCTGTAACACGAGTGAAGTGGAAAAATCAGGCGTGGCTGACCACATATGGAGAGAGCAGGGAGATCATCGCCCTCTGTGGGATTATGTTGAGATCATAGACAAGGAACACCATTGGAAAATTCGTAAACTTAAGGAATCAGCACATATGCTAGGCCACAAAAATCTCCTGAGCCAACCAAGCATAGAAATAAATACAATATGGGAACCAGTAATAAGGAGTGCCAGAGAAAAGCAATGATAACAACAAAAAGTTGCAATATGAGCACTGGTAAAATCATGGATGATAACAGCAAAATTGCAATATGAGCAATAGTAAAAAATGATTGCTGAAGACATTAGGTTTATAATACCCAGAAATTCATACCCAGATGTCCTCAAGGACACATGGCACAGTGGATAAAAGCGTTGGTTAGATCCAGTTACAGGACCCAAAGAGTGTGAGTTCAATACCCGAGAACTTTCAGAGATAACTGGTAACTGGCATCCCTCAAACATGGCACGTGGAACTAGAAGAATGAGCGAAATAAAGGGTTAAGTTCGATATTCCAACCACCTGAAGGCCGGAGGGTACAACGGCCGAAATGTTGTCAGAAATATGGCGACACAGATGAGGTCAATAGTCCGAATAATGTAAATATTGTACATAATAACAAATCTGAGAAATATAGACAGACTCTAAGAAATATTTGTTCCAAATTCAATTAATTTAACCCTAGATTTGATAATTATACTCAAATAAAGTTTCAGAAATAAATATTTGATTTTCGATGGATTTTTAAAACCGAAAATTAACTTTTGTTTACAAACGTATCGAAAATGGCCGCTTTGATTGATTTTAATGAAATCAAATCGATACCGATCAATATATTTTTGTTCGAAATAAACCACGTAGTATTTTTCTTACTGGAAATAGTAAATTTTCAATTTTCAATTAAAGCTAAAATGAAAGTTCCATGAAAGCTTTTTCATTAAAAAAAATTATACCGAATTAGTGGAGGTTATCTATCTATCTATCTATCTATATATATATATATATATATATATATATATATATATATATATATATAGTCCCAATGGTTCAATATTTTATGTAGCGTTTGAAATGATATTATGCCCTTAAAAAGGGATATTTTAAATTATAAAACATATACAAATATATTAATATAAATGTATGAAGAACAAGGATATATATATATATATATATATATATATATATATATATATATATTAAAGTGGGGAATCGAAAAATTATAATAAAAATTTAAAATAAAAACGACATAAGAGAACTTAATCGTTTACTTCCTCTTAATGTAAACTGTGGCCTATAGTACTTATTCTTTGGTAATATTTTTCGTCCTCTAATTTTTAGTGTTTGCATTGACATTTATATGTTTTGTCTTCGAATGAGCTCTGAATGCGTGTAACTATAAACTGGTTAGATTTTTATAATATAATTTTTCAATTTAAAATTTTACGTTATGTAATTTTTGATATCGTCTTCTTCACCTTGTTTTAAGATATTTGTAGATGTTAGATGTTAATATATACGTTTCTAAATCGCCAACAATGTTCGATAAATATTTTTTCTATTTACAACTTTATGGTAAGTATATTTTCTTTCCTCTTCCTCGTCGCGTTTTAATATACCTACATTTATATTTAACTTCTTCGGATAAAGGAGAAATGCTTTTAGTCGTGGACCATTTTACACGTCCGACTATTTCTTGTGTTCTATGTTTTAAAATATCCATATTTTTCAACATTCATTAAAATTGCTTCAAATTTTTTTTGGCGTATATATATTAGGTTGGTTCAAAAATAATGACGTAATAATGTCGTTTTTTGACGTTAAAAAATACGTCAAAAAACGACATTATTATGTCATTATTTTTGCACCAACCTAATATATAGCGAATAACACACAGAAATATTGTCCAGCCACCTTTCTTTTACTTTAACTTACACTACAGGAAAAAAAAACCTGTTTCGACAAATCAATAAGGACTCTAGAAAATGTACACAACCATCATATTTTCTTTTCATCTTGCCTAAATTACTGTTTTATGAATTATTGGCATTCTTTCAAACCGTTTTTGAAAACAAGTCGATGATAGATCTTCTTCTAACACTGAAAAAGCTCACCCTCACTCTTTGGATATTCTCTTCGAACTCTCCTATCCAGTTCATCCCAGACTATTTCAATGGGAAATGAGTCAGTAGTTTGAGGCAGCCATATCATAATAATTTGACTCGAGGAAATTTTGAAATATTTTGAAAGAGTGTTTTGGACCACTGTCTTGTTGAAAGGTGAATTATTTCCAATTATGATTAAATCAGGTAGTATAGCATGTCTCTGAAAAATCAAATGTTATTTTTCTCTTTTAATGATTCCCTTGAACTGAATCAAATGTCCACCCCTCCTTCTCAAAGATACCCCAACGGCTTAAAAATCCCGCCAGACGTCCATCATTAAATTTTCCTCCTGGCTTTTTTCTCACATCTACACTCTTCTTACGACCAAAACGTTCAAATTTGTACTCGTCTGTCGACAAGACATTTTGCCACTCTTCCAATGTTCAATTCTTATGCATTTTCTTCGGATAAGTGTCTTTTTTGTTTATTCACCATTTTTCCCCACTTGAAAACGACACTAGTTTCTATCAACTCTGGGGTCCGTTTTCATTCTATTCCTTCTACTTTCAATAATCAAGTGTTTATGTTCCGCAGAAGTTGTCTCTTGGTTCTCCAGCTATTTTTGTGTTTCTGATAGCCTTTGTAACAAATATTGCAACCCATGTGTAGAAGCCTCCAAATTCTTACCAATTTCTTTTTGAATAAAATGTCAGTTTCTGTTCTGAATTCAATTTGTTGTGACGTTCCCCGGTGTCGCTGCGCCAAATGTGACGTCTGCCTAGCCGCGTCCGTCGTGCTATCCTGTCCTGTGACGACCAACTGGCTTGGTATTGGTCATGGCACCAAATGTGACGTTCTAACTTTTTGGTGATTCGGAAGGGTAATCTTGTTAGATTCGGTATCAGCCTTGTCGTTCCCAGCTCGCCTTCAACGTCTGGTTACCGAAGTAACTGTTTTGATTTCCAGTCTAACCTACCCACGTTGTGAATTGATCTTAGGCAGACGAAATCAATCAGTCGCCGGACCGTAATGCAAGCCGAGTTCGATCAAGGGTAACACCGCACAAGTATATGTAAAAGAAAATAAAATAATAACTCGAAAAGTTCAAATGTGTTAAACAAAGATAACAATATTTTATATCTGGTTGCTGAATACAGCACTGCGTCTTCTTCCCAACCCGCTATATGGATTCGTGACTGTTTTGTTAGGCGAGTCTTAACAGCTTAAGTTGTTTGTTCTTTAAGAAGCTGGTTCTTGATGTATCTTCAGGTGATATTTGTAAAACTTGTTTTGGTGGTGTGAGTCTAAGTCGTTCTTCAAAGATAAATTATTCTTGGTTAGAAATTGAGGTCGTGATTTACGTGAATCTTTCGGTCAACACTTTGCGAGGCGGGCTCAACTCAATTCAACTGTGAACTTGAACTCGAACTGCTTTTCACTCGCTGCGACTCTGCTTATATGGACGCCGATCAAAACCGGGGTGGGCTTGTAGGGGTTTGAGGTTCCTTGATAATTCTAAACCCACAATCCACTTCTTTGTTTTCGGTCAGGAAAATTTTATTATTTTTCCATTTTTGGAAGTCTTTCGTCTTCCCACCTTCTTCTGTTCTCATACTGGTATCTCACCATGCCCTCAGAGGGTGTCAACGGGTTTCCCCTCTCTCTCACAGTGGCATCTCACACCTATCCCTTCAGGGGAGCGCAACAGGCCTCCCCTCCTTCTAACGCTCATGCCACCATTCAGTCAATGGGCGCTCAGAAGCGTGGGTGTGGTCAGACTAGCCTCAGTTTAAAAAATCTTGCTAAAAAAAAAAAAAAATTATCTTCCTTTTTCTTTTTTCTTTTTCTTTTCTTTCTCTTTCTCTCCTTCTGCCCGACCACAAACCCTTGGACTTTTATCTTAGCCAAATGTCACTTGAACTTTATCACCCGGGGCCTTCGCCAAACAAGTGGGTGGTCAATTGAACGTATTTGCATTCTGTTGTTAATTAACTGTTCTGATAAAATAATTTCGCTATCATAGCCAGCCCTGACGATAAACAGATGTTTTTCCCAAATGACATTGAGGTGGTTCCACTGACCTAATTAATTTTTATCTCCCAGCACCGTGCGGGAGGTCTCTTTTCTAACTTGAAAAAATCTTTTTTATCATGCCATGGGCAGATTGGATATATCTTACTCGTCGCGCCGTAACATAAATCAGATTAAATTCTGTGTTTCACCTTCTCGACAATGGAAATAAAAATCTTACCACTTTCCCTGTCATAAAAATAACACCGCTTAGTGTCCTTTTCGTGATGGCTTCTTATCACCTAAATTTAATTCTCGCCTTTCTTTTTTTTCTTCTTTCTTTCTAGCGACGTAAATAGTGTCACAATCCTCCCCTAACCTATTTGTCATTTACTCGTAAATGACACCTAAACCCAAATACACTATTTAGCATGCATCATGCATCATGCATCTGTCACATGCAATTCTTCGTTCTACATGCAAATGTAATGTTCTTTTCATCTTCTTCTGTTCTACAAGCAAATGTAATGTTCTTTTCATCTTCTTCTGTTTTACATGCAAATGTAATGTTCTTTTCATCTTCTTCTGTTTCTCATGCAATTTAAAGTGTTCGTGCGCCTGTGTGTGCATGTGTGTGGTTACTATGGCTTGTTCTTCTTGGTCAATGTTTTTCTCTCTGCTGGAGGAGGTTTTTCCGCCGCACGTGTCGGTTTCACGTCAGACTCCTCTGCCGGTCTTTCTGCGATTTCTTCGCCGATTCTGTATGAGTAAGGAACACTGCTCGGCATCCCCCTCTCCAGTTGCTGCATGCTCATTTGATTATCGCTAGTTAATTTCCTCTTACTTCTAATCTTCCATATTGCCATACCCCCTATGGCTATAATTATGAATGTACCCATCATTGCCGACCAACATCGCGATCTGCTCATCATCTTCCCAAGCCATAACTTCATTGCCCAACGCACTTAACTTGTCCCTCAATTGATCCATATCGATCTTTTCTATCGGCTTCATTAGTACTGTCATTTTATTCAAGGTAACATTGGAGAATTCCCTCACTATTGGTTTCCACAACTCTGTACAATTGACTAAGCTTCTGCCAATCATTTCTATGATTGAATCTCTCTCTTCATATCTTTCTTCTTCCTGGTAATAGGGGGGTAAGGAAATAGATATCCCAAATGCCGAACATCCCAGGGGTAACTTTAACAGGGATAAAGGTGGCTTTACTCTTAATGTCCTTGTGGACTCTCCCCCACATACCCTAGACAAGCTAATGGGTTTCTGTGTGGCCACTGCCCACACCCCGTCTGACACACTGATAGCTTGTGGTAATGCCGTGTTTGCTAATACCTCTACTTGACAAGTTCTCTTAATTATCTCTTTCTTCCCTTGAAACAATTCTAGTATGCACATTTTGTGGTTACTAGCTATATAGATAGGGATTAACGATCTAGAGCATCATTTCTACACTTTCTAGCTTCTTCAGCTGTTAGCAACATGAATTTTGTTCTACCCGAATTTAAAGCTATGTATTCTATTTCCATCTTGTACCTTGCTAACATTCGTGTGGCTACCATCATCATCATCATCATCAGCCCTTTCAAACAAATCCCAATTTCCTGTATTCTCTCTGGCCAGTTTGACCAGCACATCGCCCAAGTTTCTATGAAACCTTTCCACTTTAGCGTTTTCTTTGGGGGGTGATATGGAGATGTTTTTACGTGCTCTGTATTCAAACTTGTCAGCACTTCTTTAATTATGCTGTTTATATTTTCTGCGCCATTATCAGTGACAAGTTGCACAGGGGCGCCATAACTAGAGAAGATTTCACTTATTAGCAAATCGGCTACAGTTTTCGCCTTCTTGTCTAGTACTGCATATGCCTCAGGCCAATTTGTTAGCCAATCGACAAAACTCACTATATAGTTGTTTCCTTGTGCAGTTTCCCCATATGGTCCTGATACATCCATACTCACTTTCTCGAAGGGGAAGTTCGGCACGTCCATCTCCTCCAATGGTGCCATTTCCTGCCTTCTGCTCTGCGACTGGCACACTACACAGCTCCGAACATAGTGACCTCTCCGTACTGTTTGGGCCAATATTACTTTCTCTCTTTTAGATCATATGTTCTATCAACATGTGACCCAACCTCTCGTGGCACTGTTTCAATATCTCTGGTCTTAAACTTTTGGGCACATACAATTTGGGCTTGACTTCTTTATCCCTACCTGAGAGATAATACAGCCTTTCCTCTATTACTGCATACTTGCATACTTGATGGTCTCTCCTGCCTCCACCTTTCCTTTAAGGGCAGTTATTTCACTGTCTGCCTCCTCCTTCTCAATTCCAGTAGGGATCGGTTGTTATCTATGCGTCCCCTTCCTCGTCCGATTCTAACATAGGGCGATCTTTTAGCTTATTAGAGTTAATTACTCCGATTCTATAGGCTTTATCATCTACTCCTTGCGCTACTTTTACAGATCTTTCTTCCAGTTGTTTCGGTATTCTTGAGAGTAAATCTGCACACGTGTTTTCCTTCCCTGCCAAATACTCTATCCCACAGTGGCAGCCACTCAACTCCAGCGCCCACTGTTGAATCTTCTTATTATTTGTCCATTCTGCCTGGAGTAGGTACTGCAGAGGCTTGTGGTCTGTTTTTATAGTAAAGACCGCACCATTCAAGTAGTAGTCCAGTTTTTGGAGAGCATACATAATAGCATATGCTTCTCTTTCTATTACTGGCCATCTTTGTTGTGTCTCTGAGAGCTTATGAGAGAGAAAGTATATCGGTACTTCCTCTGGTATGCCTGGCACTGGTCCTTCTTTATCGGGACACGGCTGGGTAAGAACTGCTCCTACACACTGCTCACTGGCATCAGTGTATAGTACCATGGGCTTGCTGAGATCTGGGTACGTCAGCAGTGGGGCGGCTGTCAACTGTTCTTTTAAGGTATCAAATGCCCGTTGACAGTCTTCTGTCCACTTGAACCCAGCGTATTTCTTCGTCAGGGCTACTAAGGGTATGGCAATTCTCGAGAATGCCGGGACGAATCATCGGTAGTACCCTATAGCTCCTATAAAGCCTCTTACTTGTCTGACTGTCTTAGGTTCTGGCATTTGCCTTATGACTTTCACCTTATCCATGTCGGGTTTAATACCGTCTCCGTTTATAACAAAGGCCAAATATCTAGTCTCCACCTTCAGAAACTGACACTTCGACAATTTCAATTTTAAGCCGTGCTTTCTTAGCCTTCCAAGCACTTGTTTTAGATGGAAAAAATGTTCTACTGTTTCTTAAAATATCAAAATATCATCTAAATATGCCATGGCAAAGCTCTCGCATCCTCCTAACACTATTGACATCAGCTGTTGGAAGATTCCTGGGGAATTGGCTAAACCGAATGGCATCACCCTGAACTGAAACAGTCCCAGGTGACACGCAATGCGGCCTTTTCCTTGTCAGCCTTATCAAGGGCTACCTGACAATACCCGGACCTCAAGTCCAACGTAGAGAAGTAGTTCGATTTCCCTAATAATGCCAATATATCATCGATTAGTGGCAATGGCACCGCTAACGGCTTCGATATAGAATTCAGTTTCCTAAAATCTACATAAAAACGGTGCGCGCCATCTTTCTTACCTACTATCACGATTGGAAAGCTCCAAGGGGACATCGATCTTTCGATCATCCCAGCTTCCAACATCTCTTCTACTGCCTCTTCCACAACAGGTCTCTTATGAATAGGTGTTCGGTAGAGCTTCAATTTCACAGGGTGTGATCGCCGGTGTCGATTTTCATTTTTACTGTGTGGGTCTGGCCTAATTCCTTATCTTATTCCACCACATCTCGATTATCTCTCAGCAGACTTCCCACTCTGGCCCTAAATTGATCAGGTGCCAATATATCTTCGTCTACTATTCCTTCTGTTTGTTCTATGAGTTTTCCCTGTTTCTCCTCGAATCTCACCCGATTCAGAGTTCGTAGGGGTAATGCTTTTCCTATCTCTTCCCCTCTCTTAACCTTCATCGTCTTTTGGGCCTGGTTCACCATCATAATGGGCACTAATTCAGCTGCCTCCACTACTGCCTCACACAGAGTTATCTCATTTTCTTCTAGGCCCATCCCTTCTACAGTGTCCAATTGCAGGGTTCCTTTTCCTATTTTCTTCCCTGACATTAGCCTACCCTTTCCCGACACCGCCGTTCTGGGGGGTAGCTTTACATCTTCCTCCACCACTATTGTTATATCTTCTTCCGGTTGGCATCCCAATGGCATTCTCTCGCCATTCACTACCAGCAGAGTGGGGTTGAACTCTATCCGAGCCCTCTGGCTCTGAAGCCAATCTTCTCCCAAGATTGCTTCCGTAACAGGTTGGGGGTAACGTAGAATCTCTGGGTACTTCTTAATTTCCCAATCCTCACAGGGAGCCTCGCCAACCCTCTTATCTCCAGGGGAGCTCCATCTGCCTGCGTGACTTCTAAGTCCGCTTCCTGCAAACCATTCTTCTGTTTCATTGTGATATTTTCATTTTTCCATTTTGAGTAAATTATTTAAAAATGAAAAAAAAAAATCTATAAAAATACTGATGTAATGGCACACAATCTTTTTCTCTTCAAACAGCTACGTATGATTTGTAAGTTTTGAGCGGACATTTAGTACCTGTACTAACATTTAGCTTAGTTGGAAATTTTGGTAATGTGGGGTTAATGGTGAAAACAAAAAAATAATGTTTTTCATATAAAATATTCATAATTTTGCAAAATTTCTGACAGGTGAATCCAAATTTGAACTATAGATTAGTAAATGATTCCTGGAAAAGAGTGAAAAATAAACACTGTAGTTAGTGAAATTTTAATGTTTTTTAAAGAAATATGGTATTTCTTTTTTCAGAAATAAAGGACAGCAACAACAACACCCCCCACCAAAAAAAAAAAAAAATACAAGCAACATTTTCAGCCAACCCGGAAGCAAAACAAAACCTTCTTTGAAAGGCTCTGCAATGTACACCAGATAAATGATAAGAAGTACGGCCGAATAGTAAGAAAGATGAAAGAGACGGTCAGTGCAAGTAAGGCTAGTATCGATTACAGCACTATAGTGTTTGCTTAGCATGTAAAAGAAGGTTTTGTCTCTGTAAAATAAAATTAAAAAAAATATATATAATAGTTATTTTATTATTTTATTTTACTTCTTCTTTGGGTGAGTCACAAATTATTTACATTATTCGGACTATTGTCTTAATCTTTGTCGCCATATTTATTACAACGTTACGCTCCAGCCTTCTTTAGGTGGTTGAAATGTCGAACTGAACCCTTTATAACGCTCACTGCGGTAGACTGTTCTAGTTCCACGTGCCTTTATCCACTGTGCCACGTGTCCTCAAGGACACATATCACAGTGGATAAAAGCGTCGGTTAGATCCATTGACAGGGCTCAAACAGTGTGAGTTCAATACCCGGTTAAGGCATGGGAGAACTTTCAGAGGGAAATTAACAGAAGATAACTGATAACTGACATCCATTAAACATTGCATGTAGAACTAGAACAGTCTAACTCAGTGAACGAATTAAAGAGTTCAGTTCGACATTCCAACTACCTGAGGAAGGCCAGATCGTACAACGGTCGAAACTTTGTAATAAATTTGGCGACAAATATGAGGACAATAGTCCGAATAATGTAAATAGTGTACATAATACCTAATCTCAGAAATATAGACAGATACTGAAGGGCCGAAACGTTGTAATAAATATGGCGACAAAGATGAGGACAATAATCCGAATAATGTAAATAGTGTACATAATACCTCATCTCAGAAATATAGACAGATATTGTCACCAATTAACCTTAACCATTGTTTTGAGTTTATCCAGGTTTTCAGTGCCTGTATTTTCTATAAGTGTATCTAGTATATTGTACTCTTTCGTCCTGTATATGGTTGCCATAAAATGAGTTTTTATGCAATTTCTTCAGGCAAGCTTCATGAATGCTATCTTCTTCGAGACTGAGATTGAATTTCTGTAGAGTTTCTCGTTTATTAGTTTGGCGCTCCATTGTAAATTAAGTGACGTTCGTAATGTTCTAGAGAGGCATGTATTTAGACTCTTTCAGAAGGTTTTAGCGGTGGTCTATGTCTCCCATCTGTACAGGAGGATTGACTCTACGGTAGTAAGGAAGATGTACATTTTGATGTTTTCGACGAATTTTGATTTCCATGCTTTTGATTATTTTAACAGAGAACGTTAAGGAAATGGACTGATGCGATTAGATTTCCTTGTTTCTTTCGAATTATAAACCAATTTCAACGGAAACTCCATCGTCACAACATCAAAAGCAAAGAGAGTGATTTTATTCCGTTATTCTTCGCATTTTTCGATTAATTTCTTTGTTTTTAATCTGCATACATTAAGCCGATAAAATTATTCAACTCATAAAATGAGTGGAAATGTTTCTTGCATTATTTAAAAAAAATATTTATTTCACATTAAGGCAGGCGGGATGTGACAAACCTCTCTCTGCTCTACCACTACATCCATGGAAAGAACTCGCACGAACTACATTCCTTGATCCCGTCAAATCAATCCTTCACGGCAAGAACACACCATGCCACTTATATAGTTGCAAACCACTCACATTCTCTCCGTATTCCATTGCTGAGAAGATGCACTCGAAAGGCTTGTTCACTCGAACCACTGCCCTGTGGAACCGACTACCAATAGAATGTTTCCCCGATTGTTAAAATCTTAATCTGTTTAAGGCTAGGGTGAACCGTTAATTTTCAAACCTATACACACAAATGGCGCACTAAAATGACGCCCTACCTCGAATGGCTGTCGGGCTTTGTAAAGTGTGAACTCTACTGAAAAAAAATGAATGAACCTATATTCCTAGTCAGCTATGAATCAAATCTCAGAGAGTATTGGCATGTCTCGCCTTACTTGGATGTCAGTCTAACAGAAGGAAAACAGATGGGCGTACTTGTATCGTATAGTGTAACAATATCAAAGATCTTTTGTTCAGGGTATTCTCTGAAACGATGCTTCACCAAATGTACTGGATCTTACATTACTTGCATTATTCGGACTGTTATCCTCATCTTTATTGCCATATTCACAACGTTTCGGCCGTTGTATGCTCCGACATTCTTCAGCTGACTGGAATTTCTAATCACTTCAAGAAGGCCGGAGCGAAATCATAATACCTCATCTCAGAGATATAGACCAGTACTGGATCTTACATTGCCACTAGATCCTCTAGGCATGTCGAGATGAGTGGTTTGGATTTGTATAACCCCTTAATCACCTTAAATTTTATTCGAGCACACGCTGCCCCTTAAAAGAAAGCATTTATATCCCTTGGGATATATAGCGATGGAACGAATGTAAAAACGAACAATAGTATTTATACTTTGAACCTTGAATCTTCTGATGTGTAAGCAAAAATTATGAAGAAAGAAAGAAAAAGATTTGGAAAGGTAAAATGAATTACGGATATTTGCATGTTTGGAATTAAAAAAGATAATCCACTTCATATATAATTTATTTGTTTATATCTTTATAATCCTGTTGATGAACAATGAATTTCAAAACTAGCCTGCTAATATACACTTTTCTTTCTCCTTTTATCTGATTCGATATCGGAAACTTAAAAAGCTTTCACAATTATTAGGTTGGTGCAAATATAATGTCACATATGTTACTATGTGAGAAAACGACATTATTTTTGCACCAACCTAATATATTAAATAATATTGCCCATCCGAACGCTAATAATCGGCATCCGATGAAACTAGTGTACCACTAAAAGCAAACTGTTTGCCGAAAGACAGATACAGAATTTCGAGGGAATCGGGAGGATATTTTTTACAATGAATTTCAGTTTGTACAAGGAGCGGGAGCCATCAAGGTAGAGGGTTAATAAGGCAGTTTTTGAGGATAGGTGGGGAAGATAACTTGAACAGGTCAAGATTGTAGCGATCTGGAAAATATTCTCTTGGTAGTCGATTCCACGGAACACTGGTTCTCGGGAAGAATCTGCTCATATGGAACTTACTTCTCACCAATGAAATATGAAGGGAAGAGAAATGGTTCACAATGTATTAGGTTGGTGCAAAATAATGTCGTTTTCTCACATATTAACATATGTGAGAAAACGACATTATTTTTTGCACCAACCTAATACAATGTCCGTATCTTAGCATTCAACTATAGAACTTGTGGAACTAAGGAATGGAGTTCGTTTGAGCACTTTCCATGCAAGTAGGACTAGAACAGTGAAAGAATTACGAAGATTGACTTGTGACAATAATTTGTCACCCACAAGAACGCGGAGACGCTTTTGGATTCTGTCGGATGGAAAGTCACGATTCGGTAGCCCTTGTCTAAATATAACGGCAGTACACCAATTTTGATCTGATCTTGTAAATGCAGAGGATAACACGAAGTGTAAGGTGCTTACCAAAGCGGTAGAGGGAACCGAATATTTTTTTAAAATTCAATTATATAACATGTCTAGCAGACGCACAGGATTTGATTGTATAGGATTTGATTGTATAGGATTTGATTAAAAAAGGTTATGTGATCTCGGCATTTTGGCGTTTCTGAGGAAAGGGCCATTATCTTTCGGCGCTGGTCCAATGCATGATTTTTAGTGTGGATGTGACACGCTTAGGCGTGTATGTCCCTTATGGATTCATGACTGACTTGGCAGAAATATTCTCGCAGTATACACGCTCAAGGGGCGGTTATTAGAACATTAGCTTGCTGACGATGAAACACAGGTTCGCATCTCAGTATGCTTGATTTGTTCTGGAGGTGACCTTTTATATCTGCCACGGGAGAAAATCCCAGAGGTGACACCGTTAGGAATTGTTTGAATACCATTCCAAAGTTTTATCGGAGACTTGTGAGAGAACATGGATAGACAGAACTGTTCAGACGCCAATGGTTTGAGTCTGATGTGGAACACGTCAATTATACACTGACTCTCAGAAACTGTAAGGAAGTTCTTCTAGGTATAGCCCGTTCTATCAGTGTTGAAGAAATGCAAATATGATAGAGTCGCTAGACACAAACGTACATACTCAGAATATATATATATATATATATATATATATATATATATATATATATATATATATATATATATATATATATATATATATAATGGCTGGTAAATCGTTTTCAAGATTTCTCGATGTACACACGGTTAAAAAGGACCTTTAAATATTCATGCATAAATATTTAAATAAAATAAAATAAAAACACATAGAAGTAAATAAAAATTAAATTAAAAAACAAAATAAAAATTAAATCTTTCGGTAATTAGGCAAAACACGTGAACTTTGAATTTTGAAATCTAGAACGCTGCACATGCAGTAAAAACGAACAGTTGAAATGCTTTGAATTTACAGAAATACATAAACATACTCAGAGACAACTTAAACAACCTGAAGATTGTCTCAGATAAAATTCCAAAACCTACATCATAGTTACTTGGGAAAATAAAAACCATTCGAAAGAAAATTTTGGTATTTTTCATAATCAATTTTCTAATGCCATCAGGAAAGTAATCCGCGAAATCGAAAGGATCACAACGAAAACTAATCGGTATATATATATATATATATATATATATATATATATATATATATATATATATATATATATATGCATGCAAATGCACAGGTAACCTTTGGTAATTTAACACCAGTGTTTTTAAAAACATTTTTTTTTAATTTGAAGGATCAGAGAAGATACTCGGTAACAAACAGTTTATATTGAAAAATACGCTAAAAACTACCTTCTAATCTGGAGCTCGTGTTGATCAATATTTCAGCCTGTTCACTGTTTAATTTTATTGAACTTAGTTCTTCGGCTGTTTTTTCTACTTTTTTATCTCAAGTGCCGATTTCACTTCCTTCAGATTTTGAGAAAGGCTAACATCTGGATGATATAGAGATTTCACAAAACTAGAAAAAGATGAGTTTTGGTCGATGTTTTGAAATATTTTTGGGTTTTTTTTTCCGTTTAAAAATGCTGTCATGCATATTATTTTAGCGCACACTTTTCAAAAACAAAAGTTGCAGTTCTTATTTAAGAATATTCTCTCGTCACAAAAGTAGCTTTTATATCATTTATGACAACGTTTACAGATAGATGAAAGATGTGGTTACGTGTTCTCCTTTAGGTTCTGCTTTTTACTTGAATTTTTTGAAGTGATGAAAGACGTTGCAACATCTGCACAAAAAAAACATCATTTGTATTGCAGTTAAACCGCAGGTGTTACATCAGTTTCCCTTCTTTTAATCAGATAACGAAAGCTATGCGGTTCAACAATCCCACTGGGCTTACTGAGCACCTGGACATCAGCCCAGGTATATTTGCTTACCCTCACCTGTGCATAAAGGCCGCTGATCCAATGAATTCAACTGCCTTTTGACAAGTTTTGTGTTTAATTCTGCTTGGTGTCTAGGCACAGATCTCATCTAAAAAGCCTGGTGGTGAAACAGATCTCGTGACCCGATAATCCAACCATCAGGATAAGGTGATATAAACACACACACACAAACACACACACACACACACTCGCATACACATACACAGACATTCTCGCACACACACACACACATATATATATATATATATATATATATATATATATATATATATATATATATATATAATAGCTGGCCACTCGTATTCGAGGATACCCGTCTACTAGGGCGGCTAGCCAATTCCTGTTGCAGACGTTCGCTCAGGCACATTTGTGTCTGCTCAGCACCCATGGAACCAGCGTGTGATTTTTACTGCAATTATGCTGAGCAGATCTTAGTTATAGTTTCTGGGAGAGAGCCTGCAATCTAGCGTGATCAACAATCTGAACAAGGGCAGCACACTCAAACCCTTGCTCACGATTACATGTGACTTCGAGGTAGCACACCTATCGATGGCTCCCAAGTGTTCTGTCTTCCCAATGTCACTCACAAGTCTTGGGTCAACCCGTCGTATGATTTTCATGCACTTTCCAAAGGTGCTGCACGCTGGGATCGCCCCCACCACACCGATAACATTAGGAAGTTACCTTTGTGACAAATCAAGCGTGGTGAGTTTCGAGGACTCATTATCAGAAAGCGACACTTGACACAGTGGACAAAGGCGTTAGTCAGATCGAGTTCAATATCCGGTTATGGAGGTGGAGAACTTGGAGAGGTGAATTAACAGGAGATAACTGACAACTCACATCCATTAAAACTTTCGCACGTGGAACTATAACAGTATACTCCAGTGAGCGTTATAAAGGGTTCAGGTCGACATTCCAACCACCTGAAGAAGGCCGGACCGTACAACGGCCGAAGCGTTGTAATAAATATGGCGACAAAGATGAGGACAATAGTCCAAATAATGTAAATATTATATATATATATATATATATATATATATATATATATATATAATTATTTATTTAAATATATAAGTCCAATAGGCTACATAAGAGTTCTCATGTTTCAAAACAAGAGCCGAAAACTTCAATATAATTATTTGAATTAAATTGAATTAAAGTAAGCTCTGTTCCATCTTCAAGCGAAATTTTATGCTCTACTTTTGTATCGAGCACTATTTTTTAATAATAATAATAATACTAAAGAACTTTGGATTATTTACCCAACCAGTTCTTTCCTATTTTCTATATATTTTCATATATATATATATATATATATATATATATATATATATATATATATATATATATATATGTGTGTGTGTGTGTGTGAAAATATTGTAGAAAATAGGAAAGGAACTGGTTTGGTAAATAATCCAAAGTTCCTTAGTATTTTTGTTATTATTTTTAAAAAATAGTGCTCGATACGAAAGTAGAGCATAAATATAATTATTTATTTAAAAATATGATTTCGCTTGAAGATGGAACAGAGCCTACTTTAACTCAAGTTAATTCAAATATTATTTTGAAGTTTTCGGCTCTTGTTTTGAAACATGAGACCTCTTATGTAGCGAGTTGGAATCATATTTTTAAATAAATAATTATATATATATATATATATATATATATATATATATATATATATACACACACAGACATATATATATATATATATATATGTATATAGACTTACATACATACACAATCAGATAGGTACATATGGACATTAGTGTGCACGGCTGAAAATTCTCAACTGTGAATCACCCAAAGATGAAGAAATTAGGTCCACAACGCATAGTTCAATTTAATACAGCATATATCTGTTGTGGAACATCCGGTCAGGATCAAACATACTCAACCTGTCAAGGTCTGCCTTTTTTAGTATGTTGAAAGCTATCATTGCATGGCATCCTATAGTAATTATCCGCGAAACTCGAATTGCGGATTAGTCTCTCATGACATCGAAGTATAAATAATTACTAATCATAGTTGAATATTGCAGTGTGCATGTTGCAAACACTGTTACTAATGTACCTATCACATCGATGCTAGTTGAGATTATAGATTTCACAAACCTACATCATAGTTAATTATGTTATACCATAATCTTTGTCTTTGTAACAAGTGCTTAGTAATGGTTACATACAATTTTGAATTGACTGTTGTTTACCAACCATAACTAAAGAGGCCAGTTTTTATACTTTTCTCATGGGTATTTGTATGAATGTGTTACAAACTCGAACAGAATTCGAACTCTACTCACCGATGTGTCGTTGCGAGAATTACATTACTAGCGCCTCCAGCTAAATTTTAATTACGCACACTTATATAAATTCAAAATTTACTTTCTTACAAACGGCATCTAATGACAGAATTACTCAAATTATCAAATTCCTAATTAAAAATTATATATTATTTTTATTAATACTTTACTGACATTTTGGATAGAAAAGTAATCGGCTATGAGAAAGTGTATATCGTTGTTCCAAAAGAGCTTTTTAAAATTTATTTACAATAAAATTGTAAACCAAACCAGGGAGTACAGTTGTTAGAATTTTTTTCTTAGATTTTTCGATCTTTCCCTCTGTTAAATTCTTCTAGAATTGGCGTGATTTATTTTTACGGCTGATCAATCCTTTTTGGGTTATTTAAACTGAATTCCAGTCGATTTCATTACATTCACTTACGCACAAATAACCTTGGCAAAGATATGGATCCATCTCTCCCTCAGCTATGGTTTGAATAGAAGGAAAAACTGGATGCTTTGGCCTTGGTTGGCAACCAGCCTACCGCTGAAAGAAATGACAACCTACTGCCCTAGTCAGTCTTGTATCGAAAGAGACATGATTACCCAAACATGACTGACTGAAAGCTGAAATATATTTTCGATTGTAGGAGTTGCTTACAGTATCCGGTGTTGCCTACATTTGTTTTAGATGTAATTTTTATTTTACAATTTATTGATTATAGTAATTTTGGGTGGTGGGAGTGTTTAACGTATTTCCTCCGGTGAGTATGAGACGGGAAAATATAATCATTTTTTAATGAAAATTACAATAATAACATGTTTCAATTATGAACCCGCTAATTATGGCAATTTTGAAATTTTCTACCACTAAAAGTCTATTTAGGAGACGTATTTACGCATGTTCATTTTCAGATGTCAGTTCAGCTTATCTTGTGCGTTACTCTATGATTGGGTGACCAAAAGAGACAGTAATATTTATTCTGAAGGCTATTTCTAATAATAATCTTTTTTACAAGTGACTTTATAGTTGCTTGTTTTGTGTGGCGGTGCTTGCAAAATAGAGAGTAGCGGGAGAAGGTGGAAAAAATATATAAATATATATATATATATATAGATAGATAGATATAGATAGATAGATAGAGAGAGAGAGAGAGAGAGAGAGAGAGAGAGAGAGATAAGGAGAAGGGAAGAATCATGGCTGTTGCTTTTCTAACCTCTATATCTAAAACTTGATTTGTTTTGTCTCTAGGCTGACTGCCTTTGCCAAAAAGATAACGTAATCAATAGGCGTCAGTTTTATCCGACAGATCACCGCAACAGGCTAACATGAAGCATGTGCTTTGTTTAGAAGAAAATCGAATGTCTTCATTTTGGCCGGCTGCCATGCACAATGTGTTTCATTCAGCTTTATAGGCAAGTTAAATTCGGACGTATTTGCTCCATCATTTGCATTGGAATACATGTTCATTGCATTTTTGTTAGGTGGATTTTGAACAAGTGATTTTATTTCACACCTGACAGAAATAGAAAACAAATATTTACATATTCTGTAAGGTGAAATTGCAACGCATTTTCCTGTACGATTTGTGTGTGAATTGTGTATTTTCTATATTGTTATGATAAAAGGTGAAAATGAAGTACAGAAAGACGTTTTATTTCGAAAAGGAATAAAAGGAAACATTGTACAAACAGCAAAAAAATATGTGCCATTTATGGTGATGGTGCCATGGATGAGAGTACCGTTTGTGAGTGGTACATTAGGGAAATTTTAATCTGGAAACAAAGAATGTTCCGGCAAGCTTGCAGTCGTTGATGATGACCATATGAAAACGCTGATTTAAAATAATACAGATCACACGAGACGGCACATCGCAGAGATACTTCACCTATCTTATATAAGCATTGTAATGTATTTTTAAGCACTTGGAGACGTGAATCGCTACGGTGCCTCATGCTTTAATTAAAAAAAATTGAATCAGGTTTCCATCTACGATTCTCTGATCTAGCGCAATAAAACCAGACTTTTTTTTAAAGAACGATCACAGGCGATGGAAAGTAGATACTTGGCAACAATGTTGAGCGAAAAGCGCCTTAGAGCAAACGAAAAGACAGTCTACATATTTGAAGATGTTGCTAGGCTATGTATCTGATGCTATTGGAACCTCCTTGAGAAAAAAATCAAACGTTGTGTTCTGACTCGTGTTCTCAATTGAACTGATTAAAGGCAGTAATTAATGAAACGCGCCGGAATTGGCCGATTGGAAAGGTGTCATCTTTTATCAAGGCAATTCCATATCTCACGCCTATTTGTATCTTAGGCAGAAATGAGTACAGTCACCTACTATTCCCGTTTAGTCACCTAAATTATACCTTTGGAGTAGTACTTATTTTGGTCGCTACAGAATCTTAACAGAAAGAACTTCTATTCTATGAAAGCCTGTAAACAATCGTAGACAAGTTGATCACCCAGAAAGATGCCAATGTCTGGAAGGATGGAACCATGAACCTGACTCAAAAATGGCGAGAATTAGTGGAAGAAAATGATATATAAGTGGATAAGTAAATATATTTACAAATATTGTCTTTAAGATTCACTTAAAGATGCCACCAGTTTATATTCGTTCTTTAAAGATTTTAACAAATATTTTTTTCAGGGCTAATAAGATGCATCTACTTATTTCAATATAATTCCGAAATTTGGCCTTCTGTCTGTGCTATCTGTTTGTATTAGGTTGGTACAAAAATAATGTCGTTTTCTCACATATGTTACTATGTGAGAAAACGACATTATTTTTGCATCAACCTAATAACTGCTTCCAGAGATCGACGTTTAAACCCAGATAAAGTACAGTATTTCATTTTTCGATTTTAAAGCAAGTTAGTTCCGCAAGTTGGAAGATTGGAGCAACATAATCTTTCGACTTCTATTTTGATAATTGTAAAGTTTCTGTTTCACGAATATCTTTGTCGTTTATTACTGACCGGTCAGTGGTTGAATCAGGATTCCGAATGCTCATTATCAAAGCAAGTGTTTGCGCTATTTTTCCATGTGTTGTACAATGAGTGCTTAAGAGTCACAGTGTTATCCTTAAATTCACTGGCAATTCTTACAGATGCGAACATTAGGTTCTATTTAGAGCTGAAGTTCTAGTAATTTGACATCGATTTATACATTTAAGTTTCATTTCTACTTCATGCCACATTTGGGACATTAAATATATTTAATCTGAACGCAAGTTGGTCAAGTTACTTTTATCGTTATTTGTCAGATTTTGTTATTCAATATAATATTTTCAGAATCAAATTTAGATTAACCATACGAAGTCACTAGAATTTATATAATATATTTATACAAGCAGCCATACACAGCTGGTCGATCAGAAAAGGCGTTCAATTAGAATGGAACAAAAATAGTATCATGTTTAGATGTAAGAGTTTATCTTCTTCAAATACTTTATAGCCCTTTCATTAAAAACATTTTGAATTAATGCAATTACTGATATAACAGAAGTAGTCTTTATTTATTCAATCGAAGTTAGCCGAGGACATGAAGGGATAAAACAGGCAACATGAAGACCCACTTAGGTCCACAGTTATTTTAGAGTTGTTGAAATTCAGTTTGACAGAGTGCTGCCAGGGATGTAAAAGAGTATACATTTATAACGCAATTGTTAAGTTCAATGAAAACTGTTTGAAAGATCAACGAAAAATAAGAATGAAACAGTAAAAATCTCCATTTATTATTATTTACGCAGGTTTTCACAATATGGGTGGACTCAATTATCAAGTTAAATGACTGTTAAACAATCAGCTTATTGTTGGTTGCAATTGAGTGAAGTTTCTATTAGATTACTTGAAAATTGCGCGAGTTTTTAGTTTAAAATTTGTGTTGAAATCGATTTGTATTGAAATCGATTTTTCGCGGGTTCTCGCTAAACACAGTAGCATAGAAATAAAAACGAGTTATCCTTGAGCTCGTCATGATGTAAGTAGCCTACCTACCAAGTTTGAACGAAATTTTATTAGGCCTTATCGATTATTGATATGTAAAAATAATCGATTTTACGCTAAGAACATATCTCTTACATTGTACAATGTATGTGCCAAGTGTGGTCAAAATCGGTTGGATGTATCTCGAGTGAAAAGTTATCACACAAACGGACGAACATCCTCAGTTTTATATATACAGATGATAAATATTATATCAATGTAATAAAAGATTCATTGAAATATTTGAAAGATTTTATTAGATTGTATAGTATTTTATTTAGCAACTAGATAAGTGTTTATCCCCTTCTTAAATATATATAATACTTACGGACATATCACATTGAAACACCAGCTGTCGTTCTATCACCAAAGTTAAGCAATATCGAGCCTAGTCAGGTGACCGTTTGAGAATACGAAGTGCTGTAAACTTGAATTTGGTTTAATAGATAACAATTCGGAGTGAGAAATTGGAAAACCAAATACGAATTCCAGTTGGGTTCATCCTTCACTTAGGCGCAAATACCCTTCGTTGCTTATGAATCGAAAAGAAGTATTGATCACCCAAGGGTGTCACATCCGCAACTACCAACATGCATTAGGCCAGCGCGGTAGGTTAATGGTCTATTCCTCTCTCAGGAATCTGGGGACTGCGTCTAAGAAAGGAACTTAACAGCCCGAGAAGAAGAAATATATGTAATAGTATAGTTGTTGAGGACAGTGGTTAAAAACACTGCAAGGTGGAAAATTATACCTGCCAAAGTGTGGTTGAACTTAAAAGAATTAACGTCCTACTAACTAGAAATAGTGAATTGATAAAGTCAGTGTAGAAAATATAACATCAAACTCCACCCAAGATGGCAATACAAAAGTAAAAAAATAACTGAAAACGGCGTGGTGTGAGTGAATTATTTTCCAAGTGACTTCTCACCTGACAAGGAGACACATGTTCAGGACAAATAATGTTAGGACACTTTACAAATGTGGCAAGTTAGAAACTATCAAACAGAAAATGAAAATGTTAAATAAAAACGCGAAACTTGATGGGATAGCAATGGAGACTCAAAAAATAGCGGGTACATAATCATATACAAAGATGAAATAGGAATACGACTAATATTAAATGAGGCAAGAATTAATGCGTTCTGGTGTAGTGACAAATGTCATAATGGTTTTCTAGTAAAAAGAAAATGGAAGACATTTACTACATATATCAGAGTAGTCAGTGTACACATAGACATCACAAAAATAGAAGAAGAAATATAAAAGTTTTACAGCACATTAGATAATACAAAGAAAAGTTCAAATTGAAATAAATGATTATTTTCATGTAATATCTATCTATTAAGGTAGAGGAGAAACAAGAATGAAATAGTCGTTAAGTATAGACCTAGATCACATAAACGAATGCTGAGAATAATCAGTCGATGTTATAAAGTAAACGACTAAATACTAACAGAGACTTTGGTTTAAGAACACCTGAGATGTTTGTAGACATGGAAAAACGCAGGCGGGGAAATAAAGAACGAAGTATATAATAATGAGTAAAATATTTACAAATGCAATTGTACACTCTTAACCATCCCAAGACAGTCATAAGAAAAACTAAGGATAAAATTTTGAAGATTTAAAGGAACACTCCTAAGGTAACTGCTAAAGTACAAAACAACATACTCGAGTACGACCCCCCAAAATATATTCATCTAATGCAGATATAAAAACTAAAAGCTTGTCAAATGTAACGTTTAAGATAAATATTATTGACGTTCCAAAATGTAGAGAGACAAGAACAAAAAAGACGTAGTTTACAAATGAACTTCTTAAACTATTGAACAAGAGACAGTAGATAATGTCAAAGAATGGTACGGAGTATAGTTTATGAGACAGAGATCGTAAAAAAATTGACAACAAACATTAGAAACGTACAATACATAGAATTACAACAAACGTCTTAAAATTTGAGGTAAGATTGGTACTGGCTAAGAGGAACAGAAAAGAAGTAAATAAAATTATAATAAAAATACCGTTATTTTTAGCCGATTCGACATTGATAAGATTACCGATATAAAGCATTAAATAAATAACAGCAGTGAAATACCCGAAGGCCACATCCTTAAAGCGAGGATAAATAAGTACGACTTCAACAATCAGTTTAATGAGCCACATAAACTTTACATTTTTTGGACTATTGTCTTCATCTTGGTCGCCATATTTATTACAACGTTTCGGCCGTTGTACACTCCGGCCGTCTTCAGGTGGTTGGAATGTCGAACTGAACCTTTTATTTCGATCACTGGAATAGAATTTCGTGTTTAATGAGTAAAATTATCATAATATAAACAAAATATAAACAAAATATTAACTAACCTAAAAAGGCTTCATTTACTCACAATACTTTTTTTAGTCTATGTGGCGCGTCACTTCCATAAATTTACGAACATAACTCTCCAGTTTCCTATACATTGTTGCTCTTAGCAATTTTCTCCCTTTGCTAAGCCTTACACTCTCCGTGTCTCCAGCCATTTACACAAACGCCTTAGGGAGGTGACTCGATATTGTTAATTTTTTCAAGACCTTCTTCCTCCTGTGTCCAAGAAAATTCAGCTCTCTCTTCCTGATTCTGAGTAGAAGCATTCTTTAAGAGGTTGCTCGTTACTTATTCGATCCGAACATTAATTTTTTCAGTGTACTTCTGCAGAATTACATTTCTGTTGCTGCGTCCAGTTTTCTCCTCGTCTGTGGGGAGATTGTCCAGCATTCACTGTCATATAAGAGGATGGATATCATATAGCAATCCAGCACTCTGTTCTTTGTTTCTAAAGAAATTGTTCACGGCATTGCTGTATTGAATAACAAAATAAAAGCTCAGTTAAATTAGTGCTTCTCACAATACCGTATATGACAATATAACACGATGCCATTTTATTTCTTTTAAAAGAATCATTATAATTCAAGCTGTTAATTTTATTCTGGCTGACTTTATTATTGAAGTCAATTGATTACAAGATTCTAAAAAGACTTTTAGAATATAATAGTTAACCACGAAATCTTGCTTTCTCTTTTTAATTGACATTTACAAGATTTTAAGAGGATTTGCCGTTTCTTGTACAAGTAAAAATATAGCAAGAAGATGTATAAATCGTTAAAATATTATATACATTCTTTTTCAGTTCGTGCAGCTTTGTTTGCGGAAAATGCATCAAATTTAAATTATGTGCTCATTTCAAATATTACATTTATTTGGTAATATATGCGAAGAAGAAAAATGACTTTTAAGTGAAACAACTATTTACTCTTTCCCTATTACTCAGGGTTGTTGCCAGACAAAAAAAGGAAATTAACCCTCCTGATACAGTTGTCTATTTTAATTTCTTTCAAATTGTGTTTGTATGTTCATTAAAGCGGTTCGGTTTTGGAATTGTGGTGTTGCACTCAGTTTGAAAGATGAGATTTTTCCACCATAAATAATGACAATTTTTTTTCTCCAAATCGTGCCGCTTGAATTTTGAACCTAAAATTAATGGTTAAAGTTTAAATTCAAAACTGTGGCTTTTGGATTTAATTCCGGTGAACAGCGAAAGATGTAACACTGTCAAAACAAATTCCGTATCCTTATGGAAAATAAATGTCATTTTTACAATGTTTTCCAATTGCAACATTTCCCTCGTTCTCAATAAATCAAAGAAAAATAAAACAGAATTATGAATAAAATAAAAATATAAAAATATTACTATATACACATGTCCACTATACGTATACGTTTGTATATATTAATTCAATGATTAACCTAAAAATATTTCAAAAAAATTAAAATAAAAAATTAAAGTACAAGTTTTTTTCACCAAACAATTTTCGAGAAAGTCAATAAAATCGCAATATTATTTAAATGTTTAGGCTTGAAAAATTCAATTATTTTTTGCTTAGAATCGAGTCGAACGATTTTTTTTCCTCTCATTCCACTCGTGTCAGTTTTTGTTTTTTAGCCACAAATTGAAAAAAGAATATTAACCTAAATTCACAGTACCGATTTCTTGTTTCTTACCTCTCTGCAGGCTGAAAACACACCTTCACTGGTTTATATAAATTTTCTGTTCAAGACAGCGTAATATAAACCTTTTAAAGACCTTAGTCCTTTGTCCGAGTAATTTTCTGAAAGGCAAAATAAGAGTCACCAATTGATTTTTATAAAATATAGCTTTCAGTGAAAATGGATATACATTTCATATGGTGGAGGTGGACATTTAGGAAAAAAATGTCGCCATTTATAAAACCTAGGTTGGTTGCCTCCTTCAGAAGTGTACTTTTTATTTACGTAAACTGTAGATTGGAGAACTTAGTGCCAAGTATGCAGAAATGAATGCCTGACTGCAAGTGTAAGAAGTTGTTATCTGTCTTCTCGTGCGCGTACTCTCCTTACTTTCCAACCAATTTTAAGATCGATCCAAAAGGATATTCTAACATCATATTAGTTCCGAATATTATCATTTTAAATGACATTGCACCGCCGATTACATAGAACGGATAAGATGTTGGAAGCAAAGATTAATCAGTATAAACCAGCCAATAGTCGGAAAGGCAATTTGGAAAATTTCAATAGGTGTGTTCTCAGTATTCATTTTCACCTTAACATTTTGGTGTCAATTTATATTAAGTCCTTCCAGCCGCCATTCTGCAATCTGAAATCTAGTGGTTAGGCTTAAGTATTAATAGCCTTTGGTGTTGAAATACATATTATACACCATTCACTCTTCGATTGAGTTTTGGCGAGGGAAGAACGACAAACCGGTTAAATTCTTTTTTATTTTATTTTTTATTTGGTAGTTTTTTTTGTTTTTTTTTACCGTATATCAACCTCAATAGGTTATTTAATGCCGACAAGTTTTTTCTTTTATGACTGGTAATAATTTTTCTTCCTCAAATGTATTGCTGGTATTAAAACGTATGTTTATACTTTCATACTGTTTTGACCCCTTTTGTGGGTGGGATTAACAATTTGCCCATAGCTCGGACCTATCAGCTGCTACCACCCCTGGTCAGGGTGGACCTGGGAACATCAACAATTAAGAGTTGGTTTTACGCTCCTCAGAACCTGATCTTGCTGTCGGACATAGTTTATCGTCTTACCCAGGACGCGGATGTAGTTTATCGTCATATCCAGGACGGTTTTTTATTTGGTTTTAGTGGAATGCAAACATTTTCTTAATCTGTCCATTTTAATAGCAATTATTCAATTCTATACCACATTTAAAATATTAAATTAATTCACGTTATAAAAGGGGACACGTTGAAATTGCATATAACTATATACAACAATAAATATAAAAAAAGACAAACAGGCGGGGTGGAGGGGAAAGCAATGTTAATAAAATAATTCACCGTAAAGAAATGAATCTAAAGAATAATAGCAATAAACAAGAAAATTATAAAAAAGGAGATTAACCACTTTCCGTTCCTCGCTCTTCGGAGGCAATCGAGGACAAATATTGAAATTGCATGCACAATTCTTAAAAATAGGAACAGCTAAGGATATTCCACCGCTTTACTCTGATCTATTTCTCCTCCCGTGTGTTTTTCTCAAATTTATTACTGCATATAGACACCATTACCTATTCCACAGCTCTTCTACATCATCTTGAAAATGCTGCTAACGATGTTGCACTCGATGCAGATTGACTTAGATGGCGCAAGACGGGTTGGTCGCCAAGTAAGAACTTACATTGCATACTATATTATGACACAGGACGCCCACTCGCAGTGACCTTTCTGCCGGACCGTGATGATTGGCGTGATAGACTCAAGATTGTCCACTATGCACCACGCGTGATAGACATTTAGGCGATCAAGTATCTTTCGATACATGACTGACGAAGCTGATTTTTCCCGTAGTATTTCTACCATTTCCTTCTGCGGTAGATCAGTGCCATACAAAGCTATAGAACCCGGAGGAGAATAACTGGGGGAGAGGTAGAGGATTCATCCTTTCCTAAGTGTATTAGCACGTAAGGGAATGTAATGGATTCGACTGGATTTCAAATTCGAACTCGGCTCTCTGATTCCTCAAAATAACTCCACTATCCATAACTTCAACGTGCTTCCTCATAGAGTGTTTATTATTTATTATTTATTTATTTAAATTCAGTTTATACTCATACATAATAAACGGAGAGGAACCTGAACGAGGCTACGCCGAAGGGCGGAGTCCCTTTCGGGGAGGTAAACCGACTCTGAACCCGTTATACGCGTTCAAATGGCATATTTTTGGCCGAGTGCACGGGCTCGGAGATCCCACGTTAAACCGGCCTTGTGCCACATGATGCCCTCGTGGCGGGGTGGGGGTAACTAAATACTTTTCAGTCTAAAGTCGGACAACCGGCTGACCGGCTGATCGGTTGAACTCACAGCCTTCGGGCGGGGAGGAACCCGAATGAGGCTATTCCGAAGGGCAGAGTCTCCTTCGGGGAGGTAAACCGACCCGGAACTTGTTTATACGGGTTTAAAGGGCATATTTTTGGCCGAGCCCACGTTCTTGGAGATCCCACATTAAACCGGCCTTGTGCCACATGATGCCCTCGTGGGGGGGTGACTAAATACTGTTCAGTCTGAAGTCGGACGACCGGCTGACCGGCTGATCGGTTGAACTCTCTGCCTTCGGGCGGGGAGGAATCCGATCGAGGCTACGCCGAAGGGGGATTCTCTTTCGGGTAGTTAAACCGACCCTGAATCCGTTACACGGGTTCAAAGGGCATATTTTAAGCCGAGCCCACAGTCTCGGAGATCCAACAGGCTCAGAAATCCGACTTTAAACCGGCCTTGTGTCACATGATACCCTCGTGGGGTGGGGGTAACTAAATAGTGTTCAGTCAGAAGTCTGGAGTGAATCCGTCAGGATCGAGTCAGTCAGTCGAGTCAGAGGCAGTCCGAAACAGAGTCGCGTTCAGACAATTACTACTAAACGTGATTGTTCGTACTAACACTTTCTACTTCTCTGTATATATTCCTGTTTGTAATATATCTGTGTTATTCCATATCCGTGTTCGAGTTCTTCTTTATTGGTTCTACCTTGGACTATCACCGTGTTACAAGGAACCGGACCATAACAGATAGTTATCACGATTGATAGTAATATAGAAAATAATAGAGATATATCAATGATGTTTATATATTCATATCAATAGACAAGAATAGACTGATATCAGAAACAATCTAAAAATTACTGATCAGATACTAAAAGTCCCTTATTCTATATAATCGAAAAAATATTTATTTATTTTTTCCGACTTGTCAACATTTACAAATTAGTTAAAGACAGAAAAAAATATATTTTAGATTGTACTTTTTTGAGATAATGGGTTAGGGATAGAAGTCTTAATAATTAACCCATAGCTGGAGGAAGAAGAGGTGGGTTCATGCCTTGATCAAGGGTCTTTGCGCTTAAGTGAACATAAGGGAATCAATGTGAATTGGAATCCAACTATCTGAGTAACAACCCGAGCCATTATCCATTACACCACACGAACATCTAAACTTACAGCATCTGGTATTCTAAAGCGGTTCTGAACAGGCTCGGCGTTGCTTAACTTCAACGAGAGCCGAATCAAGAAAAAAACTGACTATATTCAATGATTATTTTCGTTTATTCACAACCAACATGCAATCAGAGTGGTTTTTTGTAAGTTTTTCTTTTCTCTTTATTGCATCCAATTTTATGTTTATTGCCCAGCGCATGGTAGGGATTGTCCAGAATGCATGTTAGGGTAATGCATTATTCCAATGACTTATTTAAAACTCAATCAATTTGTGTGTGTATGCGCGTATGTGCATGCGACTTCATTAAATTGCTCAAGCATAAGTCAGTTACTAACCCTCGCACAGACATACACATATGTATTTCTATATGCACATATGCAAAAGTGACATATAGACAGTGTGTTACGGGCAAAGAATTAGATCTTGTGTTATAATATAAAGTTTATATATTCTGCTTTATGAATAAAGAAATGGTAGTAGCCCATACATGAAGAGGTTTTTTTTCCAAATCGTTGGTATGAGTAATCGTTCCCTAATAACCAATTAAATAGGTATCTGCTATAGCATTTTTTTCTGGTTATCCCTTGTTGATATATCTTGATGAAATCTTTTGCCTTCATTGTTATCCTTTATAACTTCGTCGTAATTGGGATGCTAGGAAAGAGAGAATATTTACATTTTTCCAATTCTAGTCATTATTAAATCTCTGATATAGTAAGACCTTAATACGCAGATGGAACAGAATAGATTGAAGAAAGAAAGGACAAACCTGCCATATTCTCCAAAAATTTATATACCGCTATGTCAAATATATCCTAAATTATATATAAAATATCCTAAAATATTTATTCCATAAATCCTATACAAATATATAAATACATATGGATAAAACAAGCATTGTGAAAAGGGGAGGAACGAGAGGATCTTACTTGTAATATTTCCCGAAAGGCCGGTGGTATGTTCTACTAACTACAATGTACACGGTGGTTTTCTCTGTTCTTCCTAGCTCTGTGGGCTTCAGATGATGCCCAGCACCTTATCGGTCTATTATGGGCAACCGGCGTGGACAGATGTCATGCACTGCGCGCGCTAAATAGCAACTGAGGCTTTGTTACCCGACTAAGTCGCGTAACTAACCGTCACATAACCCAGGTGACTTCGTCTTAATCAAAGTGAGATAATCGCCCTTCAAACAGCGATAGCTCTAAATATTTTAAAAATGAATATGGAAAAAATATCGTTAAAAACACTCAGCGGCTAAGCGTTTTGTATCTTTGTTTTAATCTGTCCGTGGAGATTTGCGAATTACGAATTCTCAAAGAAATTTTCAACAACTTCTTTTTGAAGTCATTTTCCTTTAAATATATGTGACTAAAAAATCTGAAAAAAATACTTTCATGAAAATAGCACTATGAGAAAAAATATTTGGCAACATTTGAAAACACCTAAATAAAAATAAGATTGAGTCTCAATATACGAAATTTTACGATGTAAATATGCAGTGCATCATCTTGAAGTAATTGCAAATCAACAGCTGGTGTAGTCAATGGTTTCTAGTCCATCCTACATATCTACAAATGTACCTATCTGGTCTGGTACCCCTGATGTTCATCTCAAGGTTCTTAACAAAATCCAAAGAAGGAGCTGCAATGTAATCGATTATGACTTTTCCCTCAAGGAAACATGGCACAGTGGATAATGGCGTTAGTTAGATCCAGTGACAGGACCCAAAGAGTGTGAGTTCAATACCCGGTTAAGGCAGTGGAGAACTTTCAGAGGGAAAATTAACAGAAGATAACTGATAAATGACACCCACTAAACATGGCACGTGGAACTAGAACAGTCTACTCCAGCAAGCGAAATAAATGGCTCAGTTCGACATTCCAACCATCTGAAGAAGGCCGGAGCGTACAACGGCCGAAACGTTGTAATAAATATGGCGACAAAGATGAGGACAATAGTCCGAATAATGTAAACAGTATACATAATACCTCATCTCAGAAACATAGACAGATACTGAAGAAGGCCGGAGCATACAACGGCCGAGAAGTTGTGATAAATATGGCGAAAAAGACGAGGACAGTAGTCCGAATAATGTAAATAGTATACATAATACCTCATCTCAAAAATATAGACAGATACTGAAGAAGGCCAGAGCGTACAACGGCCGAAACGTTGTGATAAACATCGCGACAAAGATAAGGACAATAGTCCGAATAATGTAAATAGTGTACATAATAGCTCATCTCAGAAATATAGTCAGATACTAAAAGGCTAATCTTATATGTATGTATGTTTTCGAGATGTAACTTAAATGATACATAATACCCTATCCAATTTATGTGACTATTTTATCTTGAACCTCTGCAGAATGCAGTATGACATTTCAATAACATTAGATAAGGGGTTGTTTAGCTAGGACTATTTTTCTGTTTTTTATTGTAATTTCAATAGGAATTCAGTATTTGTTTTTTAGACACCTTCTTATATCAATCCACATATATAAAGAATCAATTGGCTATTATAATCCAACTATTATGCATGTGAAAAGTAATAAACATTCATAATCTATTCTACCAACATTATTAAATAAATTTAAATATGCATAACACAACACCTATTTATATAATTCATTGCACTACATTAGACATTTTTTTCATAAAAAGATTCTTGGAAGGTGAAGAGGCTACATGTGTCACTTGACTAGATAGTAAATAAATGGATAGATACACGCTGATTTGATGCCTTTAGTTATTTTGAAATAAATGTGTGAGAGAAACAATTATGTATAATAAACATATACTTATTTAAAAAAAAAGACTACACCTGTTTAAGTTTTACTCCAAATTTTCACACAATGTGTTAACTATGAGGCCCAATGGAACAGTAAACGTACCTTTTATTTTGTATTCAAAGTATATTTTATGGAAGAAATTTCTCTTTTAATGTAAAGAAGCAAAATATATATCTGTTTATATAGTAAAATGAATTATTTTTATACTTTAAATCATGGTATATTTGCATTAAGACCTTTTGGATACTTTTTTCATCCTTTTTCTGACCGAAAAAAAAGCATTATTATTAACTAATAATTAACAAAAAAAGTTATTTTGAAAAAGACTACACATGTTTTAAGCTACGTCTCTAGATTTTCACGTGATAACTATGAAGCAGAAGGAGATAATAAACTTTATCTCGTCGTCTTTAAATATAAATTAAAATATGTGCAATTAATAATAAAATTGATGATATTGTTACCTCATCATTTTGTATAATGAATGTGCTTTTAAAAGTAACCCAACGGTTTTCTGGGTGGTCCGGTTCATTATATCTTCAGGCTATTATCTCCATTTAGCATGTTTTCTAACTCGTTTATCCTGATATATATTCAAGACAGTCTCATCTGCTTTCTATAAAAAAGGTGAAATATATAAGGTAAAAATAATATATCTTGCTTTGAATTTTTTTCTTTCGTGCGACGGGTTCGATTTCTAGTCGACAATATTCATACTTACATCATAATAATCTCCTAAAGTAAAAAGAAAAAGAAATGGCGGTCTCTGCCATTTTTATACATTTTAGGGAAATATCTAATCCCAGCCTTGTCACAATGACGGAGAAAAATAAACGAATAAGCATTTCGAGAAACAACTATCACAAGATATTATCTTACCCGAGGAAGCAGCAGAAATTTCTTACATTGCCAAATTTACTAAATTTTTTTAAGCGTTTCACCCAAAGCAAGGCGGGAAGCCACTAACACGCAAGGGGTTACAGAGATTTTTAGCTAGAGCAAATAAGAGTGATTGAGGAAAGGATGAAGAGAAGGATAGGGGATAGATCAAGGCATCTGGAGACGTCGACTGACATTACATTTGAATAGTTGGAGATTATAGCTATCAGGGAAACAGGAAAAGGGGGAGTTCCACAGGCGAGAAGTGCGAGACATGAAGCCACTGGAGTAGAAGAGACGGCTATATTTAACAGTTTCGACAGTGAAAGGGTGAGAGCGAGATGCCAGCCTAGTTGAACGCATAAATTCATGAAGTCTGGGAACCAGCGAAAGCAGCTCATCGGAGCAGTTACCGTGAAAGTATTTGTAAAAAAGACAGAGGGAGGCGACGGTACGTTTGTGAGAGAGTGACTGCAGACGAGATGCGAGATCAGGGGCAATGACATTGCATATATGTCCCAGGATTTTATCAAGGACATTGAGACAAACAGAAGGGGCTCCAGACCATATATGACAGCAATACCCAATGCAAGGGCGAATGGTTGATTTGTAGATTTGAAGGATCGACTCCGGCGAGAAAAATTTCCTGGCGGGGCACAGGAAGCCAACTTTTCTTGCTCTAAACGAAGCTCTAAACGAAGCTATTGACTCAATGTATTTGTACCATCTCAGGTCAGCAGTCAATGTGAGACCGAGCAGTCGCAAAGAGGTGCTCTCTTGGAGTTGGGCGTCAGACATTCTAATGGAGGTCAGGGATGGTTCTCTGTGGTGAGTAATAGAGAGCAGTTTTGTTTTTGAGGCATTAAAGTTAACCAGCCAATTCCTGCCCCAGTCCACAACCGATTGGAGGTCATTTTCGAGACAAACGGTCATGTTAGTTTTGTCAGCGACACTGGATTTGTTTTTGAGGCAGGCGTAGATAATTGTCAGATTTATAAGACTTTCCCGTGTCCGCTTTTTAGGAAGAACTAGCGATTGAATGCGTAGCGGAAATATGTTTTAGCTCAAAAACAAAAAAAAAACAAAAACAAAAAACAAAAAACATAAAAGATGAAATTTTTTCCCCCCCATACGTAACAAGGAATACTTCAGAAGCAAGACATTTCATATCCGTAGCCAATAAGGGAAGATACCCAAGAGTTTTGTATCTCATTTTTTTTATATTCATAGATATTCATAGATATCAAAAACTGGCATATATAAGCTTAGTAAAGTAAGATTTCTGAAAAGTAAATATTTGCATATGATATAGTCTAATTTTAAACATTCACTTCCCAAATTAGTCATATTCACCATGCAATTGAAAAACAGGGCAACATACTACTTTTCAATATACAAAAAAAATTCTCAGTAAACATAAAAAAATTAAAATAATACAAACAATTAAAATTAAGATAATAATTTGTCGCCTTCATCTCGTATCTAAGAATTTATTTCTTCTTTTCAGGTCGCTTCCTTTCTAATGATCGCGTTGATGTCTAAGTAGATCAATTTTTGTATGGAAGGGCCGATGGCATTGACTGCATAGTAATGTTGGTAGACGACGAATAATTATTATTAATACAAAATTTGTATTTACTCAACTCCCGCGAGATGGGGTTGTGACACAAGGTCGATTTAATGTGGGGAACCCGAGCGCGGACAACTGCCCGCAGCCCCTGCAACCGTCGGTTGCGCTAGCCTCGATGCGAGCACCGATCCCTCTGTCTGGTGCAAATGAGATGGCACAGCTGTTCCTCATGACTGGGCGCCTCAGTATAATTTTCGTCAGTAGCGAGTCTGTCCTCTGACGGAGGCGCCACTGAGCAGACTCTGCCCAGGACAGAGACGCAACTGAGAGTTGATAAATAAACGTGTTACAAACTACCCGAGAAAGTAATTTACACATCCAAAATTAATATTAAAATATATATTAATGAGTATTTTACTTTTATCGCCAACTACTGGAGTTCTAGTTTTCTTTTGCACCTTTTATTATGTATGTTTTCATTGTGTTATTAGGTTAGTGCAAAAATAATGACGTAATAATGTCGTTTTTTGACGTTAAAAATACGCCAAAAAAGACATTATTACGTCATTATTTTTGCACCAACCTAATAATTAAATTTTGTACCACAAACAAGATTTTTTACATAGCTTAATTTCCTTAAAGTATAAATCATGTGTATCATATATTAGGTTGGTGCAAAAATAATGACGTAATAATGTCGTTTTTTGACGTTAAAAAATACGTCAAAAAACGACATTATTACGTCATTATTTTTGCACCAACCTAATAATTAAATTTTGTACCACAAACAAGATTTTTTACATAGTTTAATTTCCTTAAAGTATAAATCATGTGTATCATATATTAGGTTGGTGCAAAAATAATGACGTAATAATGTCGTTTTTTGACGTTAAAAAATACGTCAAAAAACGACATTATTACGTTATTATTTTTGCACCAACCTAATAATTAAATTTTGTACCACAAACGACATTTTTTACGTAGTTTAATTTCCTTAAAGTATAAATCATGTGTATCATATATTAGGTTGGTGCAAAAATAATGACGTAATAATGTCGTTTTTTGACGTTAAACGTCAAAAAACGACATTATTACGTCATTATTTTTGCACCAACCTAATAATTAAATTTTGTACCACAAACAAGATTTTTTACATAGTTTAATTTCCTTAAAGTATAAATCATGTGTATCATATATTAGGTTGGTGCAAAAATAATGACGTAATAATGTCGTTTTTTGACGTTAAAAAATACGTCAAAAAACGACATTATTACGTCATTATTTTTGCACCAACCTAATAATTAAATTTTGTACCACAAACAAGATTTTTTACATAGTTTAATTTCCTTAAAGTATAAATCATGTGTATCATATAGTTGAACCGGCTTCTATGAATAGTTGTTATTCCCGACTTAAAATCTTATAAAATATAGTTATTTATTGCTTCAATTGAAACGGTAAAAGATTCTCTAAGTGTAGCTTAGATGTGGCAAAAAGCCGAAAATGTAGAGTGCTCAGTGAGGACTGAAATCACTTTTCTGATTTAGCAAGACAAGCCTGATAACCATTACAACATGCTGAAATGCACAAATCTTGTAAAATATATGTAAATGTTCGAAATAGAAAGTTTGTGTTGCTATGCTGTGAATTCATTTTTGGACATTTTTATTTTAATGCTACCTTTTATTATACAGTAATCTAAAGTAAACTTTTTTGTTCTTTCTTCCTTTCAAAAGAGACAACCTTTGAAACGACATCAGTGTGAATGTGTTTTAAACTCAAATTATCATCAGCGTTCATCTATAAAAGATTTTGTTGCGGCATTCATACAAAAATCTTATCCATGACTTTCTTCTCTAAGTTTATATCTTGATGCATAAAAAGGTATAGAAAAAAAATAGAATAACCAAAGTCAAAACTTTAAATTAGAGTGGAGATGAGACTCTAACGTTACACATAGCGTGCGGAGAGTAACTAAAAAAAAATATGGCCGCCACAGGTGTTGGCGATTGTTCTTACGCGCGTGCTTGTTCATGGACCGATGCACAATATCGCCGCGTGACGTACATTGTCTGATCGCTCGAAGTTCTCTTCGTCGAAGAGAAATGAACTTCCATTTTGTTCAAACCTTTTTGGTACAGAAAGGAAGAGAAGGGATATTAATAAAATACATTCGCTACTATCCTGTCTCCACTTCATACTATGACGAGTGCTACTACAGCTGCTACTAAAAGTAACTACTGTATTGATAGTGGATAAAAGATTTGTTTAAACATCTTTCAGAAATGTTATAGACAATATAATAGGAAAACGAATAGAAATATACGTGCGTATCTATATAAATATATACCTGAGAAAAATGTCAAATTTATTTACTAAGCTGTGATTTGATTTCTTTGTTTAACAGCATATCAACAACTTATGGGTCATTTAATGCCGAAATTTAATTTTATCCAGTGTTTTAAATTAATAAATATATTATTCTGCTTTCACAATTGAATACATGGTAGATAATGTTCAGCTTTTGTGCATACACATGCTTACGTGGACATAATTACTAGAGGTGGTGATAAGTGCGTTTTTATGTTGTAGTATTGTTGAAATTATATTTCGGAATACAGTTTAATTTAAGAAATTGTATGATGTGTGGTATAATACTATGAAAGAGTTATCTCATGTTGTTGAGTTGCTTGGTTTTCATTAGCGGTATATCAACAGCTATATGGGTTATTTAACACCGAAATCTACATATTTGGAACCCAATTTTATGACATATTTTGAACGTAATTCTGTGTCTTGAACTAAGGATAAAATATATTTGTCAAATTACTATAAATATGTATTGGTAATTTTTGTATATAAAAATATATTGCTAGTATTTTTACTATAAAAATGTATCTATACTTTCATAGTGTTTTGCTTTTGTTCAGGTCAGGGTGTACCTGGGAACAACAGCTATTAAGAGATAGTTCCACTCTCCTAAAAACCTCCAATCTCCCAATCAGAGAACTTGCTGCCGGATTCAGTTAATAAGCTGTGCCCAAGAAGGAGGAGAGAATGATTATGTTGCGACAACCTTCAAATTAAACACAATCTATTAGCTTTGATAATTGTACGGAAAATCTAAGTTTTACACTGGACAAAAGTATAATAACGTAATGGGAAATTGGGGGGGGGGAGTTTCTCTTGCAAGTAGCATCGTATCTGTAAAAATAATATTAGCAGAATTTAAGTATGTGTTAGTTCTTCAAGTAAAGACCTGTGTATTTGCCCACTACGTTTTCTTATTCATTCTCTTGGAATGGTTGGATCAAAATGTGAATTCTCTTCTTTTTCTCTTATTCGTTTCGCCCTTTGATTATTCGTTTCGTTTTATGTTGCAGTACTTGACGGATTCCTACTTTTCATTCAGTTCATAATAAAACTTCTTGTCCCGAGTATTCCAGTCCTACGTGGGCACATGCCTCTTTTCACAAAAAGAAGACTTACGTGTATTATAATGTCTGTATGACAGTGGACATGGGGATAGGGGAATTTGATTCTCTTAGCACATAAAATGAAACCCATCCATGGTTCGTCATACAATCGCAAATTCTTGTTTGAGCGTCAATCATATATTGCTTATTATTAAAGTATTTATTATTTAATGAAAGACTTTTTCATTACATATGTACGTTTGCATAAAGACTTTTTCGTTACATATGTACTTTTGCATAAAGACTTTTTCGTTACATATGCACGTTTGCATAAGCCTTTGTAACAAAAGTTACATGTTCCTGAAGTAGAAATATAAAAGTTGAATACTATGAAAAATCTAAAAAAAAAACAACAACAAAACAACAAAAAAACAAAAAACAAACAAATACTTATTTTATGTTTGGGCTTGGATTATTATATGTTATACTTCCCTGGTTATTGAGGTTATACATTTGAAGCATAATACAATATTTGAGACCAATATTTTGTACACAACATATGCACTTCAGTTAAAAAAGATTGTTAGAAATACAATAGAACATAGGAATAAAACGTTTTGTTTAAATATTGGTCAAATTTAAATAAAGCTCAGTCTAGAGGAATTGTACCTGTGGAATGTCTTGAGAGATAAACCTAAACGGTAAAAATAAATAAAAAGTTTTGATGGTCGGAATTAAAAAAAAAAAGGCGCACTACAGGATCTTTAACTGCAGAATTGATTATTTAAATTAAATGTTTTGATAAAAGAAATGTTAAATTAAAAGAGAGATTGAACAGGATGTGTACTTGCAGAATAATACTTGATAGAAGTAGAAACAAACAGTAAATGAGAATAATATGAAAATTGGTTGGATTAAATGAAGATTAGAACAAAGAATATGAAAAAAAGGGGAAAAATATTAACTCAACATAAATTCGTTATTGATTTACCAGAGTGTCTTTTCCAAGAAGAATGCTTTTGGATTAACGTCTTACCATAAAGTTGCTGACAAGCGAAAATACACTGACAACGCAGCAATGTCACTTCAAGGCAGAAACATCATTACAGTCATAAGATATTATCCACCTTTCTCAGAACTCAGCAAAGATTTAAGTCCCTGCCAAAAGAATTATGCGTCTTAAATAAAAGGCCTTGACAGAAGATCTAATAGCGGCTTTTATCACTCGCCACCGATCGCGGCGGTTACCTTTATGTATAGCGAATGTTTGACGTGAATTGTGCCGTTGAAATTCAAAATATCCATCGGTTATACTTTGTATTACTTTTTGTATTATTTCTATTGTAGTATTATTAGCGCATGATTCCCTCCTTATCTTGTCTTATCCTGTGTTCTTTGAACATGCTAAAAAGATTCTTCAACCAAATGTTGCTGAAATATTTCGATTTACTTGCGATTGATTAGATTGTTCAAATTATAGCGTTTTTTTCCCATTAATTGCTATTTAATTAATTTCTTTTTACCGATAAGGGATTTCATTTGATGTCTTTTTTAAAAATTATATTCTATATATTTCTATGTACGACTCTTATACATTTCTCTCTATGATGAGAGTGTAAAATCTGTCGAGTCCTCGGCATTTGTGATCTACAATCAGATTACGCTTTCTAACCGAGAAAGCTACATAATAATAATAATAATAATAATAATAATAATAATAATAATAATAATAATGATAATGTCGGTGCGTGTATATGTACATGTTTGCTAATCTCTCTCTCTCTCTCTCTCTCTCTCTCTATATATATATATATATATATATATATATATATATATATATATATATATAGATATATATATATATTGAATGTACATGTAGATATGTCCACACTGACAGGGATCATACTGTATTATATCTGTGTTTTCTGTTTTTTTTTTTTTTTTTTTTTTCATGGCTACAGGTGTAATTTTCCTACAATGCTCTGCCCTTTGTCTATCATCTCTTTGAGTGAATATTCTAAAACATATCTTTCAGCGGCAAGTAGGTTGAGAGATGACCGGAAAAGTATAACTTTTATTCCCTTGCTCCTACCCCTCTGTTTAATGAATTCTTCGATATTCCCCCTACCAATCTGTAGTATAAGTCCAGCCTACCCCATAAAATTTGATAAGTATCTGTCGTTGTCGACGGAAAATTGAACATTTGTGGAGAGTCACTTGTGCCATGCTCCGAAGTTGTAAGAAATGGTAAATGTAGCATCTTTGAATGATACTTTTCCTTTAGTTTGATATGATTGTAAATCAAAATGTCTCAAGTTAATTCCTTGCTTTTCAGTCCCCTTTTCTCTCCTCTAATAATTTTTTTTTTTTTAACTTGTATTTCAAGTTTTAATCCACACCCCAGACCTTAAGCGGACACCCGTGTCCATTTTTTTTTGTTTTATGTCTATATACTGAAATCTAATTATCCCACTTGGAGGTGTCTCTCGGACTTATACTAAGTTAAAACTTAGTATTATCTACCCAACTGAATACCATACACTGTTATGAACTTTTAACTTCGATATATTAATAAACCCACTATCTCAAATCTGGTCTTGCTCTTGGACCTTCTTCAAGTCTCGTCCTAAAGCTGGTAATCTGAACAAAATTACCCCTTGGCGGTCAAGGTTAAAACGCTTCTCTACCAATTTCAATGAATACGAATAATATCTCATACCGGATCGGTCGTCAACCGGGACAACAAGGGCCGCGTCCCGCAGAGAGGAACCAGTCTGAGGTCGAAAAGTCTGTCACTGGAACAAACACTTCCACACACGAAGAGACACTAGGTCACCAAACCCGGATTATCGCCAACCTTGGACCAAGTGTCTCAATGCCAAATCGACTAGTAAAAATGAAACGAATGAAATGGAGCCGCGAAGAGTATCGACAAGTTATGACATCCTTCTTCACTGCACTCGAAAACCCAGCAAAGAACACCACCAATCAAACATACCAAATATGGAGAAATATGGTGGGAAATGATATAAGACCTAACCTCAATCCAAACATGATTGCCAATGTCCGCAGAGATATCATGCGAAACAACAGACTCTCAAAGGCAGAAATAGATAAGATAAAATTAGATATAAGGCAAAATACTATGACCCATCACTCAAACTCTGTTGAGACGAATGTTGAAATAAAGAATGCGACAGAGGATGAGGTGGACGCTAAAGCGAATGAAATACGAAATCATCTCCCAGGAAATGAAACCGAAGATTCTGCCTTAGACACAACCTCTAGTTCTCCAGAAATTGTCACTGAAGATGACTCCAGGTACATTAATTTAGAATTCCTTGAAAACCACGAAGCTGAAATCACCGAAGCGAAAAATGACATCATCCAAGTACTCAGCAGAGTAACTTTCATACAATTGTCAGACAGAGACCAGCTCCCGAAAATCCATATGACAAATCCCAACAAGCACATCGTGAAAATATACAATGCTGCCCTGGAAACACTGTTAACAGATAAACCACCGGGAAACATAACAGAAGTTAACAACGTCATATACGCAACAGCTCTAGCAGTTACTCGGAAGCTTGGTGTCAAGACAATAAATAGAATTAACAGACACAGAGAACCAGCTTGGAAAACCAAACTGATACGAGAAATAAAACAAATAAGATGTGAGCTGTCTCTATTAGATGAGCTCACCAGAAACCCTAATATTTCCACACGTAAATCCAAAAAGATCAAACGGAAATATAGCATTAAATCCCTAATTGATATTCCATCGATCAAGGAAATGCTGAAACAGAAACTTCAGCTAAAAGCACAGAGAACAAGACGATACGAGAAACGTTGTAGATTCTATCGGCAAAATAAAACATTCCGAACAGATCTTAAGAAATTTTACAGGGAAATTGGAAAAACGCCTATACATGTCGAAACGCCGCCATCGATTGATAATGTACAGACATTTTGGGAAAATATTTGGAGCAACCCAAAGGAATGTAACCCAAATGCAGAATGGATACGGCGTGAAGAAGAACGACTGCTGGATACACCTCTGCAAGAATGGGTAAATATATCCACAGATGATGTTAGGCAAGGACTAACGAAATCCCAAAAATGGAAATCCCCAGGAAATGACAAGGTGCCCAATTTCTGGCTGTATCATCTCTCATCTACCCATGGCATACTTGCAAAAACATTATCAACGCTTGTAAATAATCCCAATAAAATCCCGGAATGGGTTACTGAAGGTATTACATACCTCATACCAAAAACAACTGAAACAGACGACCCGAAAAATTATAGACCGATAACATGTCTTTCCACAACGTATAAGTTGATCACGTCTATACTTACGAACCGTACTTACTCCTTCTTCGAAACAAACAGCATTCTCCCGCTGCAACAGAAGGGATGCAGTAGAGGTTCATATGGCTGCAAAGATCAACTTCTGATAAATAAAATGATCCTGGAAAATTGCAGGAGACGACGCAGAAATCTCAGTGCAGCGTGGATTGATTATCGTAAAGCCTTTGATAGTGTTCCACATTCTTGGATCCTTAAGGCTTTGGAAATGTACAAAGTCTCCCCTGTGGTATTAAACTTTCTTAAGCACAGCATGGGGATGTGGAACACAAAACTATACCTTAGGCACACCGGGGGCACTGCCATATCCAACCGTCTTAATATCCGACGTGGAATTTTTCAAGGAGACTCTCTGTCACCCCTTCTGTTTTGTTTATCCTTAACCCCTCTTACACATGAACTGAACAACAGTAGCTATGGTTACTAAATAAATAAGAAAATTTTCAATCACCTACTATACATGGATGATCTCAAACTCTTTGCCAAAGACGACAATGAGTTGAAAGGCCTCCTCAATATTGTAAAATACTTTAGTGACGACATAGGTATGGACTTCGGATTAGATAAATGTGCAAAAGTAACATTCAAGAAAGGTAGAATTACAGAAACACCCTCAATAGATTTAGATTTTGTCACAAAGATTAGGGAATTGGAGCATGAAGAAGCTTATAAGTACCTAGGAATTAGCGAAGGAGATGGCATACAACACCCCCAAATGAAAGAAAAAATAAGAAAAGAGTACTACAGGCGTGTACGTCTGATACTAAATACTGAACTAAACTCAAAAAATAGAATATCAGCTATAAACACATTGGCTGTCCCAGTGGTGCATTACAGCTTTAATGTTCTTAACTGGACCATAGCTGAAATTAAGCGAATGGACGCCAAAACGAGAAAGCTTCTCACTTGCTATTGCATGCATCATCCCAAAGCTGATGTTGATCGTCTGTATGTGCCCAGATCCGAAGGAGGCAGAGGATTAGTTCAACTAGAACTGTCCTACAAAACTACAACAATTGGCCTCCAAAATACTTGGAAACTACAGAAGACTGGATGATGGTATGCGTCAAGGAACAGGAAAGTAGTAAGCGTCTTTACTCCGTAATGAAAGAAGCCAACAAATTCAAACTGGAGCTTCAAATGGGCGTAGAGATGCAACTACAGCACAATACACCGGCTGAAACTGCAAAATACTTGAAAAAGACAGCAAAGACGAATGCAACCGACCAGATACAGAAGCGATGGCAAGATAAACCGCTTCATGGCCAATACTCTGCCCGTATCAACCAAGCTGATGTAGACAAAACCCGTACCCATCAGTGGCTACGCAGTGCAGGGTTGAAAGCGGAAACTGAAGGTTTTATCCTTGCTGCGCAGGACCAATGCTTGCTAACTAGGAATTATCAAGCACATATACTAAAATATTGTGTCAGCCCAAAATGCAGATTCTGTGATAAATATCCAGAAACGATTGATCATCTTGTATCAGGTTGCACGATGTTGGCACCCGCTGAATATAAAACCCGACATGACAGAGTGGGCCAATATCTGCACTGGAAAATCTGCAACTTCTACGGGAAGGAAACTGAAAGAAACTGGTACCAACACCACCCAGACCCAGTTACGGAGATAGGACCTGTTACAATTCTATGGGACTACACAATTCACACTGACAGAACAATCAAGGCCAACCGACCAGATATTGTTATTAAAGGCCACAAACAAAAACGGTGCCTCCTTATTGATATGGCAGTCCCTGCTGACTGCAATGTATCTTTGAAGATATTCAAAAAGCTGTCAAAATACAAGGACCTTGAAATAGAGGTCTCGAAAATGTGGCATATGGGAACATCAACAATCCCTGTTGTAGTTGGAGCCCTAGGACTGGTTGGAAAAGATTGCAGTAGACTAATTGCAGGGATTCCTGGAAGCCCATGCTTCAAGGAGATACAAAAAATTGTTCTGACAAGTACAGCCCACACTTTACGAAGGGCTCTATCTATGTAATTTTTTTTTTGTTTTTGTCAGTGAAAAGTGTCATGATGCCATTTCTAACCTTAGGTCCCTGGGTGGGACCCGGAAAGAAATGTGTAAACGCCAGAAAGCAAAGAAAATAAAAATGATAATAATGATAATGATAATAAAAACGGTGCTCCTTATTGATATGGCAGTCCCTGCTGACTGCAATGTGTCTTTGAAGATATTCAAAAAACTGTCAAAATACAAGGACTACTTGCAGTAGACTAATTGAAGGGAATCCTGGAAGTCCATGCCTCAAGGAGCTACAAAAAATTGTTCTGATAAGTACAGCCCACACTTTACGAAGGGCTTTATCTATGTAATTTTTTTTTTGTCAGTGTTAAGTGTCATGATGCCATTTCCAAACATAGGTCCCTGGGCGGGACCCGGAAAGAAATGTGTAAACGCCAGAAATCAAAGAAAACAAAAAAAAAAAATATAATAATAATACAAGGGCCTTGAAATCGAAATCTCAAAAATGTGGCACATGGGAACATCAACCATCTCCGTTGTAGTTGAAGCCCTCGGATTGGTTAGAAAAGATTCCAGTAGACGAATTGAAGGGATCCCTGGAAGCCCATGCCTTAAAGAAATACAAAAAATTGTTCTCACGAGTACAGCACACACCTTATGAAAAACTTATATATTTTATATATAACTTGTATATTTTTTGCAGTGGAAAACGTCATGATGCCATTTCTAACCTTAGGTCCCTGGGCGGGACCCGGAAGGAAATGAGTACACATCAGAAATCAAAGGAAATAAAATAATAATAATGATAATAATAATAAGTCCATTCATATGACACAACACAGTCTATACGTTGAGTAGGTGAAGCTTTGAAAAACACTGTAAGAACGAATTAGAAAAATTAGAGTTGAGGAACAGGAGGAGAACGTAGAAGGAAAAAAAGTAAGAAAATAGATGATAAAGAGAAAATATCTTTGAAGACAAATATATTTGTATATTCTTTTTTCCATCATATGTAAGGAAGCTCAATTTGAAAATCCTTTGAATAACTTTTTATTGGCAGCTGAAAATGTGAATGAGGCCTAGAACAGAAAATTTGAGAAGGTCAATCAATAATATTGAAATAAAACTTTAATTGGACACAGGCGGCGCGACATTACTAGAATTAATGAAAAAGTGTGGAAAATATTAGTGAACCTACATTTTTGAAATTGAATGTAACGGTTTCGTGTGATGGTAAAAGTAATGTATTCGTATTAAAAAAAATAATACGTTGAACATTTATTTAGAATATTAGGACTATTGTCACCATATTTGTAACAACGTTTCGGCCGTTGTACGCTCCGGAATTCTTCAGGTGGTTGGAATGTCAAACTGAACCCTATATTTCGCTCACTCGGGTAGACTGTTCTAGTTCCACGTGCCATGTTTAGTGGATGTCATTTATCAGTTATCTCCTGTTAATTTTCCCCCTGAAAGTTCTCCACTGCCTTAACCGGGTATTGAACTCACACTCTTTGGGTCCTGTCATTGGATCTAACTAACGCCATTATCCACTGTGCCATGTGTCCTTGAGGGAAAAGTCATAATCGATTACATTGGATTTGGATTTTGTCAAGAACCTTGAGATGAACATCAGGGGCACAGATATGACAACAGTATTCAATGCACGGACGAATACGTACATTTGTAGATATGTAGGATGGACTAGAAAGCATTGACTGCATCAGCTGTTGATTTGGAATGACTTCAAGATGATGCACTTATTTACATCGTAATATAACGAGGAAACATCATTAGTACCAGGAAAAACATTGACCTCCATGAGAAATCTTTATTCTTGGACCATAGTAAATAAATGTATTAGTAAGACTTAGTCAAATTAGAGATAATTGGTATATTGAGACTCAATCTTATTCTTATTTAAATGTTTTCAAATGTTGCCAAATATTTTTTCTCATAGTGCTATTTTCATGAAAGTACTTTTTTCAGATTTTTTAGTCACACACATTTAAAGAAAAATGACTTCAAAAAGAAGTTGTTGAAAATTTCTTTGAGAATTCGTAATTCGCATATCTCCACGGGCAGGTTAAAACAAAGATACAAAACGCTAAGCTGCTGAGTGCCCTTGAGGGAAAAGTCATAATCGAATACAATGCAGATCATTCTTTGGATTTTGTCAAGAACCTTTAGATGAACAGCAGGGTCACATATGACGACAGTATTCAATGCACGGACGAATTGGTACATTTGTAGATATGTAGTATGGACTAGAAATCATTGATCACACCAGCTGTTGATTTGGATTGACTTCAAGATGATGCACTGCATATTTGCATCGTAATATAACGACGAAACATCATTAGAAGACACTTTTAACATAGAACGTACGGTTGCATCTTGACCTTTCACGTGTAAACTAGTACTGCGATTAAATTCTTAATGTCTAAATACCAGAGCGGAAAGTTCATCTGCGCAATTGCATAAAAGCATTTATAGAAAAAACTCAAGGAAGCTTCCGTCTGTTAAGAGCTAACACACACAAGGATCTATACAGCTTTAATTGCCTACTGTTCGGGGTCAATGTGGCACTTAGCATTTTCTAACAAGTAATAGTTACGATGCTAACTGACTTAGATTTTACCGTGTATATTTGGACGAAGTACTCATAAAAAAACGAAACAAGACTGCAACATCCAGAACACATATAACAAGTATTCCACAGAATAGAGGATTCAAACTAAGTGAGGAGAAATGCCAAATTTTCAAGCCGAATATAAAATATTTGGTAAAAATAATTAATGCAAATGTACGTAGACCAGATCCATCAAGGACGAGCGCTATTAAAAATATGCCTGACCCCAAAAATCGTTACTATTGTACTAATTTCTGAATTTCGCAACCTATTACAATCTTTATATGCCAATGCATAAATTGATAGCACCTTTAAATAAACTGTTGAATGGAGCGGTGTGCAATTGATTCGATGAATGTAAAAAAAAATCTTTTGAAGACATAAAGAACATGATTAACATCTGAATTATCATCAACGCATTTCAATCCTGATTTAGAAATAATACCAGCATGAGATGCTATCGAATATGCTACTGGAACAGTTAAATGTCATGAATTCAATGATGGTAAAATAAAAGACGTTCCACATGCATATATAACGCAAATAGTGACTGAAAAAATATAGTAAAATCGAAAAAGAAGCCCTAGCTATTATTTTTGCAGTGAAAAAATACACGGCAGGAATCGTATTCTGTCAACAGGTAACCGCTTATTATTGTGTAGTTTTGGTTCTAAAAATGGTATTCTGACACATACTGCCAACAGGTTACTAAATAATGGATTTTAATATGGAGTATCTAACAGCGATTCCGAAATTTAAATAAATTATTGAGGAGAAGGTGATTGCTTCCTTAATTTATGAAAATAAGATAAAATTATTTTGTGTAGCACAATAATTGAACTACGTTTAAATTTGGATGAAATTAAAATACAATCGAAAAGGATGAATATATTTTGAAAATAATGAATGAGGTAAAAGTGAGGTGCAAAACCAAAAACCAAAAACCAAATAAATCTAGTCTTACTGAAAATAATAAATATTTTTCACATTTGTGATGAAGTTTTGATGTAGTAATTCCAGCTTCCTTGCGAAAATTATTTTAAAGCGGTTTTATGTTGAACATGACAAAATTAACACATTTAAATTATTAACCCTGACCTAATACTGATAAACTTTGGTCTAGGTTGCATGTTGATTACGAGGGACATTTGAATAGTGTGTATTACTAGATTGTTGTCGACATATTTTCACTGTAACTGTACATTTTCTTCATGAACGGTTTTCGAGTTTTGGAATTCCAAATAATATAGTCTCTGATAATGACAAGCAATTTACTTGGAATGATTGTCAAAATTTGCAAATACTTTGGAGTTGAACGTATAACAACGCTGCCCTAGCACCCAAGATCAGATGGCCAGGCTGAACGTTTTGTTGATACGTTCAGATACCCGTTAAGGAAATTAAACGGCTAAGAAAGTTTTTAAGAATTTATAGACTCATCTATAACCCTAATACTACATTCAAGGTATCACCAGCAGAATTAATAAAATCTATCAAAGCTGGTGATAAGTTTTTCTTCAAGATTTACAAGGCAGGAAAGGAAAGTTGGGAAGATGGTGAAATAGTAAATCGCATTGGTATAATGATGTATATTATACAATGGCGAAATTGGAGACATAAATAGCATTTAAACCAATAAAAACCAATATATGCCAAAGAAACAAGAACAACAGAGAGATTTGCCTATGGAAATGCTGTACAATATTTTTGGCTTACCAAATCCAGGTATAAATATTTGAACACACAGTTTTAGTAAAATGTAAGGAATCCAAGGAATTCTTGGAAGTAGACCCCAAAAGAAGAAAATATTTATTTAAAAGGGAAGTGTTGCACAGAAAGATTACCGAACTTCTATTCACAAACTATAGAACATATGCTCGTCTATTCGGTATGCCCATATGAGGATTGGTCACAAAGTGGGTGGGAAGGCGTAGCGTTGAGTCGTACGTATTGCCTCACTGAAATACGGTATTCGCTATTAATATAGTATTAATCCATGTTCCTCAGGTGATTAAACCTTTTCTTCACTAATCTTTTGTTTAATATTTTCCTTGCAATATTATTAACCAAAAAATACGACCATTATAACACACACACACACATCTATCTATCTATCTATCTATCTATCTATCTATCTATCTATCTATCTATCTATCTATATATATATATATATATATATATATACAAGAAAATGCTACGAACTCTCGATTCTTACTCCATCTATTCTTTCTGTTATTAATATATCTATCTATCTATCTATCTATCTATCTATCTATTCAGGCATGTGTTGTCTCCGTTTGATAATCTTTTCATTTTTTTACTTCCTTTCTGGTAAGCTTTTTAATATTTGGGTTTAAGTTGTTGAAATAAGCACCTAGCTTATGTTTTTTGCTGAGTGCTTTCGGTTATAGTTAATCGTCATCCTGTCGTATGTTTTGATTTGAAAACAAGTAGTTTATTATTTTAGTTTTATAGATAATATTATTGTTATTTAGACAATATTGTTGGATTAGTTCATTATTATTGACAAACCTTCGAGGAAACTCTATCTTAAAATTCAAAGATGAACTAAATATCAACCACAAAATACTATTTCTTGACTTACTCATAGACTGAAGAAACTAACATACATTTAACACATCAATATTTAAAAAAAAGCCAACAAGTAAAAACCCCTGTCTAATCAAAAATCAATAGAGCTTTTCACATCTTAACCAGTATAAAAAATATCATAAACAAAAATTTCCCCAATAAATTAGTTGACCAATATATAAAACACAACCTTCCAAATATTCATAATAAAAACAAAGAAAAAGACTAATAACAATAACACAAGCTTTTCAATAAAAATGAAATTTACAACGACTATAAACTCAATGAAATTAGTTATAATTAACATCATCCACAGATACACTAAACGCGTCCAACAACACAAACAAATAAAATTAATAATATACTACACTAAATTTAAAACTTCAAACCGAATCGTCCGAAATTAATACTACTCTTCTCAAACCGTTCTTCAATAAGACCTATGTAGTGTATAGTGATTTTCCAAGCCTGGCTTAGATGTGGCACAAGGCAGAAAGTATGGGGTACCCAGAGAGGATCGAACTCACGACTCAGTCGTAATTGATCTAGCAATACAAGCTTCCTAACCATTACACCACATCGAGGTGCCCAAACAACGTAATGTATAGGTTTACTTTCTGTTTCGGGAATGTTTCTCACATAATAACCCTAGCACATAACTCGGGCACACAACCGCAATTCTCTAACGTAGGCTCACATAGCACCTTAATGACACTAGCGCCATAAAAAATCATCTTGTAAAAACACACAGCTCCACTATTAACACATTTAAATTATCTGAAAAAAGAAAAATCTTCATTAATAACACCAAAATCCTCTATAAAAAGAAATGCAAAAAACGATTACAAATTCTTAAAGCCATCCTAATTAAAAACAAAAAACCCAACATATATAAAATAGCATTTAATACTGGCAGAAACATTTCAAACATAATTAGTAACTAATCCTCCAAATAATAAATATCAACCCCTCCTTATTAATAATGAACTTGCAAGGAAGCAAAAACACACTGAAAATAGGATTATCAAAGCGAATAGTTACGTAGTTTTTAACAACACATGTCTGAATAATGAAATGCCGCCAATATATATATATATATATATATATATATATATATATATATATATATATATATATATATATATATGTGTGTGTGTGTACGCGCGCGCGTGTATATATGTATATATATATATATATATATATATATATATATATATATATATATATATATATATATATATATGTACGTGTTTGTGTGTGTATTTAGGCAGGAATCCTTCTTTTATGCACATTTCATTGGATACGATAATAATTGTTTTTCTTTTCAGATGATAAATTCTATAAAAACTGTCCGAATGTTTTATCCATGTGCAGAGATGATATTGAAAACCAAAAATGAACATGGGCACAATATCTTGACCGTGTTTTGAAAAATGAAAACATTTTATAAAACATAGATGCAACAAACTATTTCTAATTTATCAGTTAAACTATTTGATACTTGAAAATGGCCAAATGTATAGGCAAAAGCTCTTGGATGAAAAGAACATTCTGTCAGTTTTTATATGATTTACCATCTGAAAAGGAAAAAAAAATATTAGATCGCATGAGAAATTGTATAAAAAACTAAATAAAAACATCCTGTCTATTATATTCAATGAAATGTGCATATATATATATATATATATATATATATATATATATATATATATATATATATATATATATATATATATACATACATATATATATATATATATATATATATATATATATATATATATATATATATATATATATGTATGTATGTATGTATGTATGTACATGCATATATACGAAATGGCTTTCGGTTTTTACTTCAAAAGATCAGATAGATGTCATATTTCAAAACCGGACCAAGAAACACCACTGCTCCTGTGGCTGCAGTACACATGACGACCCTACGACTCCACGGGTCACGGGGTATATCTATATCTATGTCTCTCTCCCTCTCTCTCTCTCTTTCTATATATATATATATATATATATATATATATATATTGACACACCATATTTTACGGGTACTGATGTTAAATCTTGTTGGATAATATTATTTGTCGGCACCTGTGGTATTTCCACTAGTGATGTTAATAATAGATCAGTAGCTGATTATTCTGAGAAAATTTAATTCAATTTCATTTTACAAGCATTTTACAAGAAATAACCCTTAAGCGCGTCAAATTTGACGCTTAATATTTCTTGACGTCAAGTTGGGCGATAATAGAGCTGAATCTGTAAAGAATATAAATTATTCACTTGGCAACGATGTTATTAAACTGAATTGTTTCTAAAACCGGATTGGTTGAAAATAGAATAAATGCCAATCCCTCTACAGCAGATTATCCTTATCCGTCCCCTAAACAACATTATTACAAGCAAGTGCCTCTCTAAGCAGTTTCGAATCAAAGAAGCCTTCAACAAATGTATTCGTTATTTGAAAGATGGCGTTTTCCAGAAGAGAAATGGCAGAATTCTTTGCCAAACAAAAATTAACCTAGGGAGGTTTAGTGGATGTTTTGTTTATATCAGGTTATGGACACCAATTGCAAAAACGAAAAACAAAAGAAACAAAAAACAACAACAACAAAAACAAAAACAATTATGATTTCACAACTTACGGACACATCAGATTGACACACGTATTCCCGTACGAACGCCAAAGTTAAGCAACATTGAGACTGTTCAGTTCCTTAATGAGTGACCAATTGGAAATACTAGTTGCTCTAAGCTTGGTGGTTTCATGGAGAATGGCTCGGAAGTTTTTATTAGGGAGCCGAGATTCAATTCCCGTTGGGTTCGTTATATTCACTTGAACACACACACAAAAACATTTTGAAAGGTATGAAACTACTTCATCTCCACCAGGTATGGGTTAATTAGTAAGACTTACATCAATAAATCATTATTATGTAAAAAAAAACAATTCTTGCAATCTAAAAGTATTCTTTGGTTTTAAATGATGCAAATGGTTGATAAGACATAGAAAACGAATCAAGCAACAATTTGTATTGTAGTTAATCATTGTATACTAATATGTTATTTACTGTTTAAAATTCAACCCTAAATTTGGCTCAGATCAGTATATGTCAAGCTTCTCTGATGACCAAATTCATCTTTTCTTTGGCAATTGTTTTTAACAGTACAAAATGAAAATTTCGTCTTTGGGAACGAGTAATGGGTTTCCAGTTCGTTTCAAACGTGGAATATTGGCTCAATATGGTATCCTTATCTTTCCTTTCTATAAAGAGTGTGTACCGGAATATCAGAAACGTTTTAAATTTTTATCAACAGAGGTATTCAGTCTGTTTATGAATATAATACCTAAGATGCTAGAATCATCCAGAACTTCTACGAGAGCAAACCGCCTGATTACGGATAGAAAACGGATTGGGGAGCTAAAACAAAAATAGACATGGGCGTGAAACACGCATGCACGTTCTCACCAGATTTTTTCTACCTCTACAGCGACATTGTTCTAAGGGAACTGGAGAGCCTAGCAGGATTTATTATTGCTGGGTGTAATCTTAACAGGAAAACATATGCAAATAACACTGTTTCGATGGCCGACCCGGAAGAAAAAAAACAACAACAACTAAAGAAACTCCGAGACAGCGCATTAGAAGAAAGTGGGTAAAAAAAAAAAAATACCTAGATGAATTGCAAGAACGTTGAAAGTCTATTCATTAGAAAGAAAAAAAAAAGCCAAGATTGTTACAGTTACAAAGTGGTTATATCAAAATCCAAGAGGAATTGAATTTTAAATATCTGGGAAATGTTTTAAAAAAGATGGAAAATGTGACACCGAGAACTAAACATGTATTGAAGCAGCGAGAACAGTATTCCAAAAGCTATGCAAGGTGCATAAAAACGGGGAAAAATCGTTAGAAAGAAAGTAAAAAGCGCGTGATATCCATTTTCCTATATAGCATTGAATGTTGGACAATCTCCCCTGCGGATGGAGAAGAAAAATAAAGAGAGCAGAAATTTGGTTATTGTAAAGGATTCTGAAATTCCCATGGACGGAACGAGTAAGTAAAAATGAAGTTTTTAGAAAAATGGTAAAAGAATGAAAACTTATACTCCTTATCAGGAAAAAAACACAGCAGAAATCCTTTGGACACATAATGAGGAAGGAGGACTCAGGAAATTTAACATCCTCAGGACATATTGAGAGGGAAGAAAGATAAGGGAAGGCAGCGAGACACACAACATGAAATGAATATCGGAACGGGGAATGAGAGCATTAGCAAAGAATTAAAAACTGATAAGGGTAAGACTATAGGAAGTTGTGGAGAGTCATGATCACCTATCTTGAAATTATGCACATATAGAATAATAATAATAATAATAATAATAATGATAATAATAGCTAATGATAAAAATAACACTTATATTTTAGAGAAAATTGGAGTTTATGTTTAGAAACTGCATAATAAAAACCACAGAAAATCTATAGAAATTGAGGCGTTATTTCATTGAATGTTTATAGCACCTCGTTCTGTACTGTATACTTCATACACTGTATGTTTTCATTATGTTAGTGCCGAGTAGTCAGATGTTAGCATTCCGATGACGAGTGCCGAGATCGAATGTCACCATAGTCGATTTGTCAAGGAGTCATTTCTTGATAATATCGGCCTGATGAGATGATCCCAGGGGGCAGATTAATCCTAAAATTTTGAGAGAAACTGGGTAGGTCGAAATTTTCGGAAGTTGTTGATGGTTGCAATAGGATGAAGACACCAGTTATTACGAAAAAGGGTTTGAGCGAAAATAGCGTCAATTTTCTCTTTTTCCGAGAGATACAACATCAAAAGCTTATCATTATTCTGTCGCTATTTCCATGCAAAATATTCTGACAGTTCCTCCAGTTCACAGCTTCATAGCTAATGCCCGACATGCCATGTAGATATCAGTGAATTATTCTAATTCACTTCCAGGTAAAGTGGAAGTTCTATTGGGACAGGTTTTTCTCAAAAGTCGCTAGTTCCGCGACAGACTATCGAGAGGATATACATCCTCATAATCTCCAAATCCTATGTTCTGTAACACTCCACCTGTGATTCTTGGGCATTGCATTGGATGAACAATAGCGAAAAAAAAAAACAAAAATAAACAAAATCTAATTTTATATTATAAGCTCCCTTCTAGAAGCTTAAAGTAAAGTCTGTTACGTATATTTTAACAATTAGACACAGGTTTGTTCTGTGAGTGCTCAGCATGCACAAGTGTGCCTGTGCGGTTCTCTGAAACAAGGATTAGTTACCCATCTTAGACGAGTATTTTCGAAAATGAGCAACCAGACAATAGGTAGGCATTTTAAAAATACAGCTATTAAAATAAAACATTGTTCATAACATGTTTGAGATAGATTCATTCATTTCTGTGATAACCGGTATGGTGAAATATTTTCTTTGATGAATAAGAAAATCATTTTAATTCCGGAAAAAATGTAAATATCTAATATTTATTTGGTTATAGGCAAAAATAAACTTTCTTACTTTTTAAAAATTGTTCTTCTTTTCTCCTACTAAACGAATTTTCTTTGCTTTCAATATACATCAGATTTTAATGAAAGTTTAAAAGAAGTATTGAAGAAATATTCCAATAAAAACTTGTTAAAACATCAAGTAAAATAAAGTTTTATGACGTTTTTATATCATTGGAAAAAGCAACGTTTGGAAGATCAGAATTGAATTTTGAGTTTTTTTCTTTCGACACTTCACAAGGCAGTGTTTCTATTTATATTTGAATGTTGGTCTTGTTTATTGTAAACATAATGTTTCAGCTCATATGCATTTTATCTACGAACTAATATCCAAAATCTTGTGACAAAAATAATTGAGATAAGGACATATCTGATAAATATATTTTGTTAAAGGTTAACACCTCGGTGTCTGAAATATTTAACCAAATATTTTCTGATATTTCAGGAAGGTACAATGGATCTTTCATTATGTTCCTTGTTTTCACATTTTGAAAATCTTCGTGAATCTTGAATATGATGTGTTTTTATAATGATTCCACATCAATTAAGGTAATAAAGCCACTAAAGCTCAAAGGGGTTACTGAGTGCGAGAGAATGCGAGAGAAAGAAAGCATTATTAAGGAGAGAGAACAATAAAAGAACAGCAATTAAGAAGGTAGAAGATAACGAGTAACAATGCATTTAAATTTTTGAAGATCAATGTTGACTGGAAAATCAGATGCCAGAAGAGTGTTCCACAATCGGGAAGTGTGATAGAAGAAAACGTTAGCCTAGAACTTATGGTAACACCGAGTCATCTCAACTGTAAAATGATGAGACGTTGCCGCCAATCTAGTACGGCACTTAAATTCATAAAGTCTAGTTAGACACAGGAAAGTTAATCAGAACAATTTCCGTGTAAATATTTATAGAACAGGGACAAGTAAGCTACATTACAGCGGGTCGGAAAGTGAATAAAGCCGTGATGCCGTGCCACTTTAAATAACCTTGCAAATTTTTCATTGGATTTTTATCTCTGCTTCGACAATAGTAAATCCGACTGTTGAAAAATTTCATATTGGTAGTAAGAATTCTTTTAAGACTAGTTGGTACCAATAAATCTTATCCTTCGCTAATAGTACTTATAAAAATTGTACGTCTCTTTCTAAATATTTTTTTGGAATTTAAAAATGTTAATAAAACTCCTAGGGTAGAATGGAATATTTTAAAAATAGAATACAAACAAGACCAACAGGAAAAGAAATATATGGTTCAACCCACCGTACAGCAAAAACTTAAAAACAAACGTCGGAAAAATATTCTTCAAACTCTTACACAAACACTTTTCGGAATAAAGCACCATACATAAAATATTCAAGAAAAACACAGTAAAAATCAGCTACAGTTTCACCGAGAACATGGTACAAATAATAAAAAAGTACAACAGGAAAATTATCAGCAAACCACACGAAGAAATTAAACCCACATGCAACTGCAGAATACAGAACGAATTGGGTTAATTTATTTTGCTTATTTTATTGTCATTTTATTTATTTTTATTTTATTTTTTCCGTTTTCGATTTTTAAGTAACGTAGTAAAAAATTGTTTTCAAGTCTGCATTTTGAGATGAGCTCGGATCTTTTATTTAATAATTTATTTTCTCCTTAAACGGTAATTGTTTACAAAACAACGTAATATAAATCGATAATGATAAAACAACGTAATATAAATCGATAACGATAAAATCACCAGACAATAAAGAAAAAGTATACATAGGAGTAACTGAAGGACCCTGGGAACAAAGGAAATATGCACACAAAACATCTTTCACAAATGATAAATATGTGACCAGCACAATGCTTTCTAAGTATATCTGGGAAATTATAAACAAAACGCACATCGCACCAGAAATATCTTGGAAAATAAGGAAAAGTTCATCAGTCTACAACAACCAATCAAAAACTCGCAAACTTTGCTTGGAGGAAAAATAGCTATCATTACCTTCCCAGACCAAAATAAATTATTAAATAAAAGATCCGAGCTCATCTCAAAATGCAGACTTGAAAACAAATTTTTACTACGTTACTTAAAAATCGAAAACGGAAAAAATAAAATAAAATAAAAATAAACAAAATGACAATAAAATAAGCAAAATAAATTAACCCAAACACATTACCAAACCACACCTGTTAGAATAGACAAAATAAAAAAAAGAAACAAAATCAATGAACCCAAATAAATAACGTAAATAATAATATTAGTTAGACTATAAAAATCAAACCAAAAATCGGAAGAAAAAAGTAGGTATAACTGTTATATAATGATAAAAGAAAAAAAAATACTACATTATTTAAATATCGAAACCCGAAAAGAGAAAATATACAGTATAACAAATTAATAATAACAGGTAAAATTTGACCTAAATTCATTCAAATAAATAAATAAATAAATAAACTAACAAACCGATCTCGATAAACTATCCGTTAGAAAAAACAAATAAAGATAATCAATCCAAATAAAAACATGAAGTAATAAACAAATTAAAAACCGCTACAGCCAAAAAAAAAAAAATAGTTAGAATAAACTACAACAATAAACACTAAAATTGAATAAATAGCTTTAATTATCTTCCTAAACCAAAACAAAAATATTAAATAAGCGATATAAACAAAGTTTTACTACGTTAATAAAGACACCTATTGAAATAATAAAAAATAAATAAATGAATATATAAGATAAGAAATGAAAAATAAAAATAAAAATAAATAAAAACAAGCAAAATAATTTAACCCAAATAAATACATAAACAAAGAAACGACTTCCGGTAGAATAACCACTAAAATAGACTACCGACAATGCACCATACATCCGTATATATAAATAGCCATAAAGGAAAGATGATGTTGAGAATTTTAAATTTAACTTAATATTTCAAAAAAATATATTTTGGACATATAGTTTAACCGATTTCATTTAGTTCCTTATTTTGTTTGTGTTTCTATCATTTATTAAATATCGCACGTTGTGATAATAGAAGATGTGAAAATAATTTTCTAAACATTTAAGTATTAGTAAATTATTTTCTCTTTTAATTAGAGTAATATGATTTAAAACAAACCCAACGGTCAGTCGCTGATGCATTTAGTGCGTTCTGTTTGTAAAAGATCCCTTTTCGTATAACATTGTATTTAAATTCCTTGAGGTTTCTTCAATGTATTCTTTGTGACTTTTATTACAGGTGACAGAGTAAATTATTATTTTGTTTTGTATTATTTAAGATTTATATTGTTTTCTGGTTGTGACAAATTTATTTTGGATAAATTCTTTTCACTTATAGTTATGATAGTAGAACAATGTATTTTGATTCATGTGGTTGGACCGGAAGGAAAAAATCTTCCATTATGAAATATTTTATGAACCTTTTGTTTCAGATTGAACATGAAAGAATTCGGATAATGTAGGAGTTTAAAATTATTTTCAATGTATTTCTTCTTTTCATGTAAACAGTGACGATTCCAAAATCCGAGTGCTCTTAAATAGAATTCTCTGGTTATTCAGGAATTTTATTTTGTAGTTTTGGTGAGAAAAGAAATTTATGAGATTATTTTTGTGAATTAATTTTTCATGGATTTAACGCGGTGTAATATCATATCTAGCAAGATTAAAAGTATTTTTGTTTCCATTTCATATGCATGACATATTTGAATTTGTTTAGTTCACCTACAAGACCAGGTAAATCAGTCGGGCGGGGATATATCAATAAACTAACATCAATATTTCGGAAGCATATCGATCCAAGAATTTCGAAGAAAATACTTGCCAGCACCACACTTAGAAACAACTCTGGTAGTCCAAATTTTTGTTTATAAAAATTATTATTAAATCTGAAATATCATTGATTGTTGATAAGACGGCAGTTACGAATATGTCCAAAGTCAATTCATAGGCAGGGAATATGATAGTCTCGGTGTTATTTGATGCAAAATTCATTGTTTATTGACTATCTTCTAAAGGGCCACACCGGCAATGGAGAGAGCAATGTCGACTTAATGAGACAGTTGCGAAAGACTATCAAGAAGAAACGTCTTGAAAACTGACGAAAGTTTTCTTGTTTCATCAGAAAAATGCCCGATCGGACAAGTCCTTTTTTTTAATGTATGTTGACAGTGACTGTGGTTTTTAACTGGTTCATCAGCCTCTCTTCCTAATTTGGTCTATATCACTATGATCCCCACATGCATAAAGACTTGGCTGGGGACAAGTATCACATGATGACGTCATATCTGGTGTTGATGACTTTTTGCCCAACAGGATGACAAATTCTTCAACAATAGAATCGAAGCATTCACCAGCGATAGACGAAGTGTGTAAACCGCAAGGGGCGTTATGTTGAAAAATAAAACTCATTTGGTCACATTCAGTGTTACTAAAGTTAATGATATAAAATGGCGAAATCCCTTCGCTAACAAAATTTTAAAGGTGCATTTGCCTACAAATCACTCGTTGAATGTTATGATCCTTATTTTTTTAATGATTCTTTATTTTGTATTTTGTTTTGCACATTTAAAATTTTCTTAGCGAAGGGATTTCGTCATTTTATATCACTGACTTCACTAATTTACTTTTTGTTTGAATGATTCATTGTAATATAAATTGAACTGCACCACAATTATATATATATATATATATATATATATATATATATATATATATATATATATATATATATATATGTAAGCAAATATATGGATATAGATCCGACAGTATGAAGAAAATATACGGAAAAAACAAACAAAAATCCTTATATGCAATTATGCTGTTTTAATGTTAATATGTCAACGTCGGACGTTTCGGTTTAATAAACTATCTTCAGGACATATTTATAAAATATAATTAACATTATCAATTCAACATGACAAAGACGATGGACATAAAAACAAGACTTATCCAAACAGATAACTGAAAGTTTTATAAGATCAGCGTTCCGTTTAAACATGGTCACGTTGTCGTCACGTGGGCGACGCTGTGAAAACGTATTCCTAAAATTTGAGTATTTTGAATGAAAATTGAAAAATGAAAAGAATTCTATTTTGATCTAAAATTTATATGTACGCATGTCGAGCATTAATCTCGCTAGAAAAGGGGAAATGCTAAAGAAGCCAGGTCTAGTATTCACCGTACGTGAGATGGATATTATGCCTGCTTCATAAATCCTCCTAAGATTTTTATTATGAAAATATTTTAAAATCTTCACGGAATCAAAATCGAAATTATGATCTGCTTTAGTTGTGTGTGCAACTAAAGCATTGTTTAAATTTCCGAGGCGAATATCTCGTTTATGCTCGAAAACACGAGATTTTACTGACCTACATGTTTCACCCACATATTTTAAGTCACAGTTTTTGCATGAGATTTGGTAGATGCAAGCATCGGATGTAATATGTTGTTTACTGGTGCTATTTAATAAACTACGGATAGTTCTAGTAGGTAATATTGTAGTTTTAATTTTTAACGCATTTAAATTATTGGAGATACGTTCGGTCAAATGGTTATTTGGTAGAAAGATGCGACCAAAAGAATTATTATCAGGGGCAGCTGAAAGTGTACCTTTCACTGATGTAGTGGCCTTCGAGGTGTCATTTTGCGCTGATGAGTGAATTTTCAACGCTTTATTTTTAGCTCTCAGTAATAATTGTCTCGGATACGAAAGATTTGAAAAGGTATCCTCAATATATGTGAATTCATCATCTAAATATTTTGCTGAACAGATGCGAAGAGCCCTGAAGTAGAATCCAATAATAATACCCCTCTTAGTGTTAGTATCATGGTGAGAGTAAAAGTGTAAATAGTCATTTTTACATGTGGGTTTACGATATACTTTGAATTCTAATTTATTTTTATTTTTAATGAGTAGTATGTCTAAAGAAGGTAAAGAATTATTAGACTCAAGTTCATAGGTAAATTCTGTAGTAGGTTCTATTTTATTTAATCTATCAGTAATCTCATTTAAATCATGTTTATATGGGTAGATAAATAAAATGTCATCGATGTATCGGAAGTAATGTGTATCAGGTGGAATGACATTTTTAAAAGGTCCAGATTCAAGAAATTCTAGAAATATGTATGCTAGGAATCCAGAGAGAGGACTCCCCATTGGTAAACCAAATTTTTGTTTATAATAAATATTATTATACTGAAAGTGCATAGGATGCATAATTTGATGCATTTAGAATAGTGAAAGGTAGCTTAAAGTCAATTTTCTTAAGGTGGTTCTCTAATCGTTTAATACATTTATCAACAGGTATATTAGTAAATAAAGATTTAATGTCTAAGCTAGCTAAGGATTTGTTACCTATATCAATATTACTCAACTTATTTAGAAGAGAGCCTGAATTCTTTACATGTGCGTTACGCATGGTGCCCAGAATTGGAGTTAGAAAATTTAGTTAAAAACCTAGCGATATTATGAGGAGCTGAGCCTATACCCGAGATGATGGGCCTTAATGGAATGTTAGACTTATGGGTTTTGGGGAGACCATAAATTTTAGGGACGGTGGGGTGGTAGTTAATAAGGGAAAGCCAAATATTATCTTCATTACATATCAGTTTCTTATAGGACCTATTGAATTCTTTTAGATTCTTAGAAACTCGTATAGGGGAGATCTGTTCATAAGTGTTTCTATCATTTAGCAAGTCCAACATTTTCTGGTTGTAAGCAATGGTGTCCATGACAACAACACCCCATCCTTTATCCGAAGGAGATATAATAATATTATTATTCATAGACAAGGATTTTAAGGCATTCATATACCTCTTAGGTAAAGTAAATTCCATATTTTGGCCATCAAAAGAGGCAGCTAAAATGCCTTGGATAAAAACTTTATGGAAGTCAGAATCACTGTGTTTGTAGTTTAGATTTATCAGTTTGCTAATATTGTGGTCTTTTGAACCAGTTGCAAACTTTAGACCAAAGCTAAGGGCTTCAGTCTCTATAGTGCTAAGTGTGGTTTTGGAGATATTGGTGACTAGATCCGTTCTACCCATTTTCTTCCAACAGCTGCGATCACATAAAGTATGGAATTTTAGTTTTAAACTCCTGATGTGTTTTTGATTAATTTTGGTCACCTCGGATCGAAGTCTCTCAGCTGTGATGCGAGACATGCTGTTTTTTAACTTTGGTTCACGTCCTAGAAATGTGGCTTTTAAAAAGGTTTGTTCCTCGGAAAATTTAAAATCTTTTACTTATGATTCCAAGTAGAGTTTGATATAGTCAGGGAAAATATGTGAAGATGATTTCAGAATATTAGATAAGCCCGATGGAACGATTTTCTCATGTAAAAACTACTATTACTAAGGCATTACACTACATTATTAAACTATATGCTTAGTTCATGACATATAAACTGAATACACTTGTAAAATAGAATTCGTGGATTTAACACATCACAAGAAATATTTAAATAAAATTCTCACTTAAAATTTTGAAATCCCGAAACAATTCCCGAAATTGTTCATAACCGTCATTAATAGCAGATATTCAAAAAACATCTCTCGGTCGACAAACAAGTATTTCGTCTTCAAGTTTTTGATTTTATAAGGAAAAAAAACATGCTTGATGATGAATAGAGGACTATTCGTAAGTACTAGCATTTTAACATCAAATAAACTGAAAACTACAGACATCAATGGTTTCGACGAGGATCACTTCACTCTATGGATTAACAGTATTTTAATGCATATATTATGTTTCTAGTGACGGATGTCACCAGTAATCAGATTAATATTTCTGATTGATTCTATGTGTGATTATTTCTTTGTATATATATATATATATATATATATATATGTATATATATATATATATATATATATATATATATATATATATATATATATGTGTGTGTGTGTGTGTATGTGTGTGTGTATGCGTGTGTGTGTATATATACTGACCACTTATATTACCTCTCAGTCTTTCTTTATATATATCTCTCTGTCTCTTTCTTTCTTTCTTTCTTTCTCTCTCTCTCTCTCTGTATATATATATATATATAGCCCCAATGGTTCAAGATTTTATGTAGGGTTTGAAATGATATTATACCTTTAAAAACGGATATAAATGGATATAATGAACTAATTACAATGCCATTACCGCAGGATATTTGAGCTTACCTAAACTCCCATTGAACCAGCGTAAACTGTCATAGGATGATATTCCCCTGAGAATCTCAGCTCGTCCCTACTCCGGACTGAACCCAATTGAATTAATATTCCTTAATAAGAAAATCAACTATTCAATGAACTGTCAAACTGAACATCTGACTTCTCGCTTCCTTTTATATCCTTACCAATTTACCATCTGCTTCCGTCCATATACACACCCCTCCTCCATCAGCAAGTCACCAATAATTCTTGATGACTATCAATAATTTTCCCACGAAAGTTTCCCTTTCTCTTTGCTTCAGTAAAATTCTTTTGATTTCCTTTTCTTATACTTGAGGTTATCTAGGGAATTATCCTTGATATTCAATACATGTGGGCATTAAATCTCCTCTAAATGGATTATAATATAATAATAAATGATTAGATAATCTCTGGGCTAATTAAATATTATGTTACAACAGGTTTAGGAAGATTAAATAAGTTCTTTAATTTGGATGCATATGCGGATATATGGGTGCGCCGGGGTATATATGTATATAAGTGTAGGTGTAGGTATGTGTGAGGAGACACACACACATATATATGTATATATGTCAGTCTATATCCTATATATAATTATTATATACTATTCAGTATATCCAGTCTTGAGTAATCAAATTTTACTACCATTAGAAGATTTCCTAATATTTAACATACGTTAATACAAGAAGATAATAGATAGTTGTTAAAGGATCACTTACCAATACACATTACATTACAAGTTGAAGAAGTGACGTAAGACTATATAGATATGGAAATAATTAGTGATTATACATGCGTAGCGAACAATAATTTTATTTCTTTTATGGTAATTCCGTCTAATTATGGTTAAGTTAATCCCTGGACTTTCCTAACTTATCTAAACCACCTTAGTTACCTTTTGAAAATATTTCATCCTAACATAGATTATTTGTAAATACATATCAGCTAGTGTATCTATGTGCATGAATGTGGATGTTCTTAACGTCAACAAACGCATGGGTACGAATATATATATATATATATATATATATATATATATATATATACAAATTCCCTCGAAATATTTGAAAACTCTCCCCCAAACTTTGAGCTCTGATATATACACGAATTTAATACCAATAATTCCGAATTAACTCTCTTTCATTTTACCAAAGTTACCTCTTGATTGTTTTTCCCGTTTTCTTAATTTTCCGTGAATTCCCATCGAAATAAATTTCGGCCGTATGACCATTAGTATGTAGGTCAGCTTATCGGTCCACCCACCTTCCCCCCAGTCTATTTCTACCTACATAATATAATTCCAGTAACGGTGCCTTCTTCTTCTCCCCACACCTCCCAATACGTTCCCTTTTAAAATTAAAATTCGCAGGTGTAAATAATCATTAACTAAAGGTATCTTAATTCCAACTGTAAATATTAGGTTATGCAAAAATAATGTCATTTTTTCACATAGTAACATATGTGAGAAAACGACATTATTTTTGCACCAACCTAATAGAATATATATATATATATATATATATATATATATATATAAAAGTGTACATAGAAGTCAACACTTAGAGGCGACAGTCTGTTTCATGCTATATGCAATCGTCAGGCCACGTGTGCTCTCTCTCTCTCTCTCTATATATATATATATATATATATATATATATATATAGTGCTGTTCGATAAAAGTGACACACCTGATTTTTTACTAAAAATATTGTTTGTCTATTGTTTTGGGTGTTAAAATAATTTTTAATCTTACTAATATAAATGACCCCTTCCCGACCACCTAGGAAAAAAATTTATTCACCCTGGGGATTCTATTGATGATTATAAATTTGGATATAAATGAGA